>JAVJIF010029775.1:0-602309 GCA_038442645.1 Agave tequilana | reverse complement strand
TTGTGCACGTCTGTCGGTCGACCGCCCCGGTCGACCGACTGTGAGCAGTTGCTCTCGGTTTTCTGGGTCGACCGGCCCGGTCGACCGCCAGAAGACCCGAGCCAACGGCTCTTTGCCAGCTGAGCTGGCGGTCGACCGGCCCGGTCGACCGCAAGCCTGCAACAGCCCAACGGCTCTTTCCTCTTTTGTGCAATTCTGAAATCTGTTTTTGGACTGCTTTTTGGCAGACTTTTTCAGGGTTTTCCAGACTTTTTCAGAGCAAATAAGGTCAAAATTAATTGTTTTCAACTTATTTCTCTCCCTATAAATAGTGGAGAAGAGTTACTTGCAAAACACCAAGAAAAATCCTCAAGTTCTCAAAATTTTCAAAGAGAAAAGAAAAGTGTTTAAGCTCTCCATTTCTAACTCTTTCTTGAGCTAGTTTTCAGTTGTGTTCCCTTGCAAAAATCATCTCTACAACTGAGTTTTTCTCACTACACTTCATAGAGCCAAAAATCCCTTACTCATTCTATAGTGAAGTTGTAAAAGAGAAGAGTGTTGTAAAAGAGTTTGGTGATCTTATTGTGATCACTCTTTTTCTTGTGATCTTCTTGTTCTTGTGGAGACACCTCTTCGGTAGAGGTTATTGTACTTGGTGGAGCTCGGTGCTCGGGTCTTCGGTAGACCGTTGTAATCGTCCTCGGTGGATAGTGGAAACCCTTCACGGAGGTGAAGGCGGGGAGTAGAGCGGTGGCTCGAACCTCGAAACAAATACTTGTGTTTGCGATTGTCTTTGCTCTTGCTCTCTATTTTGCTTTTAATTTCTATTGCACTCTATTGCTTTTAATTACTTGCTTGTGATCTTGTTTCTTTCCTTGTGCTATTACTTCAAGTTTGTAATACTTGTGATATCTTGTGTGCATCTCATCATTGCATATTATTCATCCTTTGTTCGATCAATTCTCATACAACAAGGTTGCATTGCGCACCTCTAACCCATTCAAGGGGAATTGGGAGAAAGGAGTTCAGAACCTCTCACGGGGTATTCGGCTCTTAGTCTTGTTTTGAGAGATCGTTGCATCATTCATCCATCTTAGTTTTAAAAAAATTGTTAGATTAGCACTAACACCTATTCACCCCCCCTCTAGGTGTTTTTCATTATATGCTCAAGATAAAGATTTTCAATAAGGTTCGCAAGGCATACTCGCCCAGCCATCCGCCCATAAGGTTGGAAGGGGTTTTCGAAAATAATTTTGAAAATAGTTGAGCATTGAAAATCTCTTCTAAATGAAGAATAATTAACTAGTTAAAAGCAATTTTTGAAAACTAGTTAAAGATCCTTCAAAACATGAAATCAAAACATAAATTTTTCATGAGTCATACCAAATACAAAAAGGTTGACACTCAAAATCGATAAAGCTCATAAAGATGTACATGAAACAAGGTCATGACAAACAAATAAAGTGTGAGTGTACAAGAATCATATGTTTAGCATTTTCATGAAAATAATCAATAAAGCTCAAAACAAACATGAAAATTCATTTTTCATTTTAAAAACAAACTTCAAGGTATATGTATGTGTCACGCCCTGCTTTCCAAAATACGTGAAAACGGAGTCGCGACGAGAGTCGGCGACGTATATACGCAAGGAAATACCCCACGTATACACGCTAAGCCTAAAGTAATCTGAACAAGTTATAAATCTCTACCATAAATCAAAATCACTGCAATAATACATATAAAGTCTAACACAATGATAGCATATGAGTAAGAATAAGGAATGTGACAGGATGCGATATATGAATAGAAGAGTAGGAATACCGATAATCAAAAGGGAGAGACTCCAGCTTCTCAAGGTAAATATGATCCTCTCCAAATACCTGATCAACAATAGATAGCCCTGGATCTGGATATGCAGATCCAGGGAGTCAGAACTCCTAGTGAATGTATAAGAGAAAAAGGGAAATACATGCGAATATAAATGTGAGCAAACTAGGAACACACATATGATGGAATAAAACAGAAGTAACATATGAAATATGGATAGAAAATAACAAAGCCAATCAATACAAAATCAGATGTCCAATCGGGTGTCAGGTGTACAGTCAGTTCGTTGGTATTATTAGATGTTTACAATCAGTCAATATATCAAGTTCAGTTACAATGTCAATGTAAGATTTTCAGTTTGTTATTTATTATGTCAGCGAACACCAATTGCCACCTGTAATAGACGCATCCCATACTACGCCTACTACAAGTGTCAATCAGGATCCTAAGTTATTGAAATTAGTGGAAGAGACATTGTCCATACTTTAGGTGGGTTCCGCACATACCCGGAACCATGGCCCAATCACCTGGCGCTGAACTAGGTCCTACCGCTAGGTAGTCA
The DNA here is from genome assembly GCA_038442645.1 of Agave tequilana. Classification (NCBI taxonomy): domain Eukaryota; kingdom Viridiplantae; phylum Streptophyta; class Magnoliopsida; order Asparagales; family Asparagaceae; genus Agave; species Agave tequilana. The sequence continues at coordinate 599,941 of JAVJIF010029775.1, read as the reverse complement.
ATAACAATAACAATAACAATGTGTCAATAACAATGACAATATGAACAATACGGGATGTCAGTCATCCCCCGGAACCCTGCAGTGGAACCGTAAGTCGGCTGCGCAACCTATATCCTAGGTCCACCCAAAATACAGACATTGTCCTCCATCAGTTTCCTCAATCTCAGTGTAAGTTGTCAATTTATATATCATTTATAACAATCAATATCCATGTCATTTCGATTACTGGGACGATACAGTGACAATAATAATATCAATGTAACAATAACAATGTGAACAATATTACCGTATAAACGGTAGAACAATAGAACAATGTATATGTTACTGTCTGACAATATTTCCCAGTAACTTTCAATAACCTGAACCGTATGTTTATCAGATAGGTATCATATATAATCAGTGAGGTTACTTAAGTGTATCATAATGTTTAGGATCAAGAATATTAATGCAAAATTTATTAAAGAGATAAAACATTCACGAGTTAATTTATTTTGTATTTTATACATATAGACATGGACTAGTAACTAACAGGCATGAAATGTAATTGTGTTGAACCATTATTTAATGTAAATAAATATTCATTAAAATAGACATGATAAAACAATTACGTGAAATTAAACTGAAATATTAAATGAGTAAACAAAGAACACTCGCCTGAGATCGTCACGGGTCCGAATATAGAAGTGGCAATCAACTCGTTAATCTACATTCAATTTAAATAATAATTATAAGAAATATTTTAATTTTGAGCCATTCTAAGTGATATGACTATAACAATAATTTTACAGAGTCACATTTCAGTTTCTGATTTTATAGGAATTTTCTAAAATTTTTCTGATTTTTTTCTAGATTTTTTTGAATTAATTTAAGCATAAAATCAATTAATAATCATAACGGGTATGTTTTTTGTATTTGAGTCGGGTTAAAAATGAATTAAAACCAATAACAATTGGGCTGAACTGTAACTGGGCTTCTGAAATTGGGCTTTAAATTAGTTTCTATTTATTTCTTTTCCTTTTGTTTTCTATTCTATGAGTTCTGGTCTGGCCCAATTAACCAGGCCCAGTTCTTTTTTCACTCTTTCTCCTCTTTTATTTCTTTTGGGCTAGGCCAATAGCGGCCCGGCTCCCCTTTTTCTTTTTTCTTTGTTTTTTTCTTCGGCCTGGGCTAGTAATCCAGGTCCGGATTCTTCTTTTTTTTTTTTTTGTATCTTTTTTTATTCCTGTTGGGCTAGGCCAGTCGCCCAGTTCTTCCCTTTTATTTTTTTTAATGGGCCTGGGCCATTTGCAGCCTATTTCTGTTTCTTTTTTTTCCTCTTTTTTTTTTTCTTTTGGGTTTTGGTTTGGCCCAGTGGCTGCCCAGGCCACTGGGCCGGCCAATTTGGTGCTGCTGCTCTCGGCTTCGGCCGAGAGCAGCAATAATTATTTTTTCTTTTTTTCTTTTTTTTAAACATTTATATTTATACCTATATTATATATATATATATATATATATATATATATATATATATATATATATATATATCTTCAAAATGTCTATTAATGTATTGTTATATTACCCAATTTATTTTATTTATTTTATTGGATAAATCTTTTAGTTTCATAAAGAAAGAATTTTAAATCATGATACGTTATCAATTCTAACTCATATCAATTGGGTTAGATATAGGGGAGATCTAGGTTTTATAACAAGAATAAAGTTTTAATCATGCTATTTCAATTAAATATGTTAATACATAACAATTGAATTCTTTACTTACTTTGATTTCGCGTGCTCCTCAATCTCCAACTGCTCCACAACCTCCAGCGGTTCTTTCGTTACGATCACGATCAGTTCCAAGAACGGTGAAGGGATGAGGATGAATGATGGATTTGGATTTCTTTGACTGTCGTTCTTTATTTTCTTTTCTTTTTTTTTTTTTTGACGGACAGGAGAAGAAAGTTAGGATAAGATCTTTTAGGATTTTTAGCAATCAGTTAGGATAAAAAATCTAGGTTGTTAAGATAAGAGATCTCTAAAGATCTCTTGAGATCTTTCAGTTAGAGATTTGAATTTTTAATTTTGACTTTGGTTGTTTAAATAATTTAGCTCTCTTACTTAACCACATGCCAATGTGGCATTATGGTTTAGGCATTAGGATTTGGCACAAGGGAACATAGTTTGAGACTTGGCAAAAGCAAATATATATACTTATATTTTTTTTGTTTAAGCTTTATTTATTTATTTATTTATTTTATCTTACTTTATTTTTGGATATGAGTAAATGGGTTATGGTTTATTAAATAATTAGATTATAGGTTGGACAAGAAGATCATTTAAGAATAATACCAACAGTAACATAATAATAATAATAAGGCTAATCATAAGGTATAAAATATAATACATACATATACTAGTATGAATATAAATCAAAAACATATAACCTAATATGTATGCACATATATTTAGACACCTGTATAAAATAAATTAATCAATAATAATAACTAATTCTACATAAAATTAATAAGAGTAGAAATACAGTATTACCCACCTTATTAAAATTTCGTCCTCGAAATTTAAATAACGTAGAGAATGATAAAAGAGTCAAAATACAGGAAAAACAATTAAGATTCCATGTCGCCTCGCTGGGACACCACGATTCCGCTGCGCGCTCTGATCTCTGCTACCAGTTTCAGAATGGAATGACCAATTCTAAGAGATAAGATTAGATAATAAAATCGACAAGAAGAATAGGAATAAAAATGATCCAAATGGAACCAAGATTACTTTAGAAGAAGAGATGCAATCAGAGAGATCGAAGGATCAAAGAGATGGATTTTCGAAGGGAGGACAATCAATTCCAAGTGGACTCAATATCATCGTGTGAATCCTATATGTATATTGCAGGCAATTATAGCTCATTCAAGTTACCGGTAAGATCTAGGCTCTCTCTTTATGTCGAACCTGGCTCTGATACAAAGAAAACCCTGTCACGCCCCGCTTTTCAAAAACGTGAAAACGGAGTCGCGACGAGAGTCGGCGACGTATATACGCAAGGAAAATGCCCTACGTATACACGCTAAGCCTAAAGTAACCTGAACAAGTTATAAATCTGTACCATAAATCAAAATCACTGCAATAATACATATAAAGTCTAACACAATGATAGCATATGAGTAAGAATAAGGAATGTGACAGGATGCGATATATGAATAGAAGAGTAGGAATACCGATAATCAAAAGGGAGAGACTCCAGCTTCTCAAGGTAAATATGATCCTCTCCAAATACCTGATCAACAATAAATAGCCCTGGATCTGGATATGCAGATCCAGGGAGTCAGAACTCCTAGTGAATGTATAAGAGAAAAAGGGAAATACATGCGAATATAAATGTGAGCAAACTAGGAAATACATATGATGGAATAAAACAGAAGTAACATATGAAATATGGATAGAAAATAACAAAGCCAATCAATACAAAATCAGATGTCCAATCGGGTGTCAGGTGTACAGTCAGTTCGTTGGTATTATTAGATGTTTACAATCAGTCAATATATCAAGTTCAGTCTACAATGTCAATGTAAGATTTTCAGTTTGTTATTTATTATGTCAGCGAACACCAATTGCCACTTGTAATAGACGCATCCCATACTACGCCTACTACACGTGTCAATCAGGATTCTAAGTTATTGAAATTAGTGGAAGAGACTGTTGGCCCAATGGCCTTCCACTCTAGTTTTGATGATGATCAACTCATGTAGTTATGTTTACTAATATTCTTGTGTTTTTAAGTTTCAGATCATTAACAAGATATTAGTTTGGGAGATAGCTTCAACAAGGTGTTTGGAAGCTTATCATGGTGATTCCGGTGCCAAAGCTTCAAGATTATACCTTTGCACTTGGAGAATCACGGAGTTTTGGAGCAAGTCTACTTGAAGATGAAGATCATCAAGAAGACTTAGGTATCTAGTTTAGATTATGAGTTTTAGATCCATGTGTAAAGCTTAGTTTAGTTGATATGCTCAAGTGCACTAAACACACACGCTTTATGATTTGGTATTTGGTTTTCATGAATAATAGATCAAAACAAGTTTACATATGGTATATGTATAGTAGATGTTTTCTATTTATACATACATGCTTTAACTTGGTAAACAAACTTATTTGATATCCCTATTCAGGTTTTGGAAAAATCAAGTTTGACAAAATACAGGTTTTGTTTTTGATAAAATTTGCAAGACTCTAAAATGAATTGATATGTTGATATATTGTCTTGAAATTTCTATCACAGGTTTATGTTTCAATATAAAATGACAAAACAATTTTTATGGAATTTTCAGAAAAGATAAAAGATTTTTATAGAATATTTTTTCCAAAAATTCTGACCTGATTTGTGCTGACAGGCTGGTCGGTCGACCGTGTCGGTCGACCGCACCAAGGGGCCGGTCGACCGACCCGGTCGACCGACGTGCACAGACGTGCACGTCTGTTAGGCACAGATCCGGTCGACCGGGTCGGTCGACAGATGTGAGAGTTCTGCTCTCTGGAAATTTCGGTCGACCGGGCCGGTCGACCGATAGTGCCCAACGGTCATATTTCTGACCGTTGGCGGTCGACCGGGCCGGTCGACCGGTGGCTGTCAGAATTGCCACATCAGCCTAACGGCTAGTTTTCTGGTTTGGCCTATATATACCCTATTCATTTGGGATTTTGGCTAAGGTTTTTAAGAGGAAAAATTCTGGTTTTCAGAAGAGTTTAAAAGAGTTTTTAAAAGAGTTTAAGTGCTAAAAAGATTTAATCTTTATTTGTTTTGTGTTTTTGGAAAATCAAAGAAAATAGGATTTGGGATATTTGTGTTGATTTTCATTCTATATCTTTTGGCAAGAATTTTCCCAAGTATTTTTTCTTTGTTGCTTGTTTCCAAAACACTTAGTTTCCACTTGAGCTATATCTTCTATCCTAAGTTATTAGGATCTTTGTTTTGTGTGGAAAAAGAAAAGAGAAAAAGAAAGAAAAGAGAAGTTTGTGGTTGTGGAACCACTTGTTGTAAACCCTCCTTGCTTTTGTGAATCCCTCTTCGGTAGAGGTGATCGGAGTGGTTTTGTGATTGGTTTGTGAGCCTCTTAGGTAGAGGTGGTTGTTGTATTTGGCTACGGGCCGTATCCCTCTTCGGTAGAGGTGGATTGTGGTTGTATAGCCTCGGTGGCTTTGTACGGTTGAGAGAGGAGTTGGTACTCCTATAGTGGATTGGGAAATCCTACACGGTGGTGTAGGCGGGGATGTAGAGCTAGGGGCTCGAACCTCGAATCATATCCTTGTGTTTGCGATTGTCCAATATCTCTAACTCTCTCTCATTACTTTTGTGCAAGCATCCATTTCATACAAGCATCATACTTATTGTCATTCATACATTTCATATACATTGCTTGTGTTGCCTTGCATCTTATTTATATTGCAATTCATACTTATATGCTTGGCTTGATTGTGTGTGTTTCATCATAGCATTCTTTACTTGTTCGATCATATCTCATACAACACGGTTGCATTGCGCACCTCTAACCCATTCAAGGGGAATTGGGAGGAAGGAGTTCAGAACCTCGCAAGGGGTATTCGGCTCTTAGTCGTGTTTTGAGAGATCGTTGCATCACTCATTTAATTAAAGTTTAAAAAGATCATTAGATTAGCATTCACACCTATTCACCCCCCCTCTAGGTGTATTTCAATTGGTATCAGAGCTAGTGCTCCTGATATTAGGCTTAACATCCTAGGAGTGATCCATTTGCTTGCTAATCTCATTTGCATTTGCTTGGTTTGCACACATATAGTTTACCATGGCCTTCATGACCCCACCTTTGTATGACCCTTCTAACATTCATGTTTGGAAGATTAGAATGACCGTTTATTTACAAACCCTAGGTCATAAAGTTTATCTTGCTATTACCAAGGAATCCTTCCTTAGTGATTGCAATCATATAGGGGCCAATGCACTAGCCCTTGAGGCTATTAGAAGCACTTTACCTAAAGATTATCTTATGCGTGTTTCTAATCTTGATTTCGCTTTTGTAGTGTGGAACAAGTTGACAACCACAACCAACACCTCCGAGCTTCAAGTGCAAATCCAAAAGGAAGAGGAATCTAGTGGAGACTCCGAGTCACAATGCTTCATGGTCCAAGGGAATGACTCCCTTGAGGTACAATCGGAACCCCACTTAGATAGCAATGTTGATTGTTCTAGTTCTTCACATGATGATATTGTTGATCCCCATGCTTTGAATGAAGAACTATCTATTGTTTGTGAAAAAACTAATTGAAAAATATAAGATTTTGAAAAAGAAAAGTCTAGAAATTGAAAAAGAAAATAAGAAATTGCATTCTAGACTTGATAATGTTTTGCAAGAGAAGGTTGAGGTCTATAATGAAAGGGATTCATTGAGATCTCAATTAGACCTTGTTTTAAAAGAAAATGAATTTTTAAAGTCTAAAAATGATTGTGATAATGTGTTGAAAAATAATGATGTTTTGTCATCGAAAATTGATTTTGTTTTAAAAGAAAATGATTCTCTAAAAAGAGAAATTGATTTCATTTCAAAAGAATTAGAAATTTGTTTAAATAAAAATAATTCTTTGAAAAATAAAATTGATACACATGTTTGCCATGCTAGTGTAGCCTCATCATCTAGTCTACCTAATGCATGTACCTCTTCTTCTAGGATTAATGATGATATTTGTTTATTAAAGAAGAGTGTAGATTGTTTGGGCTCCACTTTGAGCCAATGTGTAGAAGGGCATACACGCTTGGAATCTTTGCTTCGAAAGAAACAAGTTCCATCTTTCCATGCACACCCTCCACGGCATACACATGCTCCTCACGGACACCATCAACACATATATGCTCTTGTGTACACTTGTACACATTGTGGACGTAGGGGCACCTAGCTAAATTTTGCTTTGATAGACTACATATTGATAATTTAGCTAAGAAGTTTGTTTGGGTTAGAGAAGGTACTAACCCCCATGGACCCAATAAGAGATGGGTACCAAAGACCACCCCTCCTATTGTTTTTGATGTAGGTGTGGGCTCTCACATGACGTGAGAGTGATGACACTTTGGAGTGGATGCGTTCCGGGCTTCATGGAAATCTATTGGATGCATCACTTTCAAGGGAAGATTTGGTGGAGAGGACCACCATGTTTTGGAGACAAGGAAAGTTGCCCTCTTGGCTTTGGTAACAAATTCCTAAACTCCCATTTACTACATGCTTTACATTTTTATCATTCTTAGCATGTATTGATAGCATGTTTTATTGTTTGATTTATGACATGTTTTATTGTCTTTGGATTAGTGTGTAAATGCCATGCTTATTTGTAACGCCCCGATCCCGCTGATACGGGGACGTCACTGCAACGTATATACGTAGGTCAGGAAAGGCCCCCACGTATATACGCTAAGCATAAAGTACAACAAGAAATGATCAGAGTGCAACACAAAGCGTGGTATACACACATATATGCCAACATAAAGGTACAATACAAAGTCATCACAGTATATGATAAACATTACATTTTACATGTATCAGTTATCACAACCAAGTCCCAAAAGTCAGATGTACAGCAAAAGTACAAAAGAGCTCACGAGTAGGATGGAGATCCCGTGAGTCAAAAGAGGTCAGGCACAAGGAACTGGAGCTGGGATGCCTGCCCGCTAAGGATGGCTCGATCTACGATGGACAACTCCACTTCGATCCAGCTTCGGAATCTGAATGTGCAAATCCAAGGGGTCAAGACATATAACAATAAATGAACTACTGCCAAGTGGCTAAGAGACATGAATAGTGTCAGAACGCAAGAATAGTATATAAGAGCAGATATAACAGAATCATAGGACAGGAAATACGGGTAAAACTGATTATAAGTAAAAGTGATTATATACGCTTAAGTCACTGTCCCATGAGACTAGTACATCGAAGGAATAATCCAAACAAGGAAACCCTCATCTATATACCTCTATCTCATGCCACAGTAATCCAAGCATATAGAATCGAAGTTGCAAATCATGTGATAATCATAACGAGAAAGACATAAGCCAATAACCGGAATCATCACTGGAATCACGGCAAGTAAAACGGGAGTCATAACATAACAGGTACACATAACAGTAACTATATCGGGAATCATAACTGACATCAATTATTATTATTACTCGTCTAACCCATATATCTAGGTATGTGTCTCGGTATCGATCCCAACTCACATACATCCATATATAAGAAAGTCGAGGGTCGTTATCGGAAGTAGATGGAGAACTGATATCACTTCTTATAGTAGTTTCCATACACCTGGAACCGTTTGGAGGCCCAAAGTCCCCCTAACAGTCATATAATGTGGGCCCAAGGTCCCACTAACAGTAATCTACCATGTATCACCCACCTACTATAAGCAAGGTATCATTCCGGCATCCATCACTTCCACCCATACCCCATACAAGTTGTAGCTTATTAAGGATTATCAGTTTACGGAAAAAAGGTGAACATGACAGTAATAGCCCTACAGATTCAAGAGGTGGCCCCATGGATTCAAGAGGTGGCCCCCACCGTGTGGTGTGGCACTTTGTTCCATGTGGCACTTTGTTCTGAGGGAGTGGATTCTAGAGGTGGCCCCCACCGAGTATGGTGTGGCACTTAGTTCCATAAAACAAGGCAGGGTTCCCGTAAACAAGATAATCATATAGTCAAATGTATCATGCTTGGTTTAAGGGATAGCATGACAAGGTGGTGATATATAACAAGCAATAAAACATAACAATGAATAAATAGTTGACCGGGTCAATCATGACATAACCGGAGGGTCTAACAAGGTGGTGGCATGTCAATGGGTCAAGTGATAACATGTAGGGTGTCATGTGATATACATGTGTTAAAAGGAAAATAGATAATTGACAAAGCTGTGATAAGGTAAGACAAGTGGAACATAGATGCATCCTAGGGTTCAACGACCTCGGAGGGTCTGCCACGCATGCTATAGAATAAGGAAACAATAATAACACGGCAAGGTACAAGTACAAGAATGGAACAAGCAATTGCATGACAAGATGAGGTGACTAGAGGTAATGTACTACAAGTAATAGGTCCCTAAGTACAAGGTACATTCACATGAACCAAGCATAAGATCCATTATGTAACATGTCATGCAATACAAGTATGAAGCATAAACAAGGCTAATATGTCATACATGTATCAGGGAAGGACCAAAATCAGAAAGGGAAAAGAGTCAGAAATTCTGGCCCAGAATTAGGCTATCGGTCGACCTCCGGTCGACTGCCGGTCGACTGGGGATTGAACTAACGGTCGAGGCCCGGTCGACTGCCGGTCGACCGTACAAAGTGCGTGAGCTCCAGGTTTGGCCGGTCGACTGCCGGTCGACTGGTCCACAACAAATTCCTAAGTCGGTCGAGTCATCGGTCGACTGCCGGTCGACCGCCAGCTCAAAACTGTGCACGTTGTGCACATCGGTCGAGTGATCGGTCGACTGCCGGTCGACCGATCCTCTGAAATCTGCTGTTGTTAAGGCAGAAAAATCAGATTTTTGGGGGGTTCGATTTAATGGTCTAAAGATAGGATTTTTATGTCATGGGGGGACCTGATCTACCAATACAAGCACTCAAAAGATGGTCTAGCCTTGGAGAGTAGATAATTTCACATGGAAAGATTAGATTTAGTTCTTGATGACCTAAAAATGGAATTTTTATAGTATAAGTGTGCAAGGATTTTCATCACAAGTATATGAGGAGTTATCTAGGTCTTGGTGAGTAAGGTACTCACTTGGATGGGTTCAATTTGGAGCTTGATCCAATGGAGGAGAAGATGGCTTCAATCCACCAAGTTGTTGAAGCTTGAGTTGAAGGAGTAGATCTTGGTGTTGCCTTGGGAGTTGGAGGTGAAGGTGAAGTCCTTGTTGAAGCCCTTGATGAGTTCTTGAAGTCTTGAGATGGAGGTGAAGAGTTTGGGGTTTCTTGGTGCTAGGGTTTGGTGGAGGAAATGGGGATTTTGGAGGAGTCTCTCTTGTTGAAGTGAAGGAGGAAGAAAAAGGGTGATTTTGCAATTGAAAAGAAATTTATAGTTTGGGATGATTGTAAAGGAGATGGAATTTGTGTAGAAAGGAGGGGGCCTTGTGTAAAAGAGGAAGCATGAGGTGTCACCCCTCTTGCCACTTGGCCGGCCATGGGAAGGAGAGAGAATGAGTGGGGTTAGGTGAAGTGTGAGTGGGAAATGAGGTGGCATGACAAGGTGGAAAATGGAATTTGCAATTATTGGAAAAATGCCCGAAATTCAAGTATCTCGGAATGATCTGAAAATTTTACCAAAAATCAAGAATAATATATAAAGACCAATAGTGAAATCCGTTCGAAGAAATACTGTATAGTTTTAAAATTAAAAATCCCGGAATCAGTGATTTACCGACTCCGAAAGAATTTCCATAAAATCATAAAATTCTCAGAAAAAGAATATAGACAGAAAATACGATTCCGAGAAATAAAGTCTAAAGAACCATCATGAAATTCTAAACTGTTTGGGAATTAAAAATCCGGAATCGGTCAGCGGCACTGGCCGAAGCCGGTTTTGAAGAAATTCAATTTAATTCCAGAAAAATCCAGAAAATCACAGAAAATCTAATATATTGAAAAACAATATTTAAAATTGAAATCGGTCAATTCTACACGTCAGAAATACCAAGTCGAAGAATATGCTATGATCGGGCCCTCGGCTCAGACTAGGGCTGAATCCGAGTCCACGAATCCGAATCCAATATAAACTAATCGTGTAAGGAATTCATGATACAGAATAAATACAGGAAACAAATCGAAAAAAATACGATCGAAAATCTGAATACGTAACTAAGTACGTATTCCAGGAACGGGGTATTACAATCTACCCACCTTACAAAAAATTGCGTCCTCGCAATTTCGTTAAGGAGGCAAATTGAATACAAGGAGGAAGAAGGCACGAATAAAGGCTTCATAAAACTAAAACCAAAACAGAGGATAAGATAAACACAAGAAGGACTAGCATGAACAATGATAGAATGACAATGGAAAAAATATTAAGAAAGATAACTAACTCAAATACAAGAAATGGGGTAGTGGTTACCATGAAATCCTAAGGCTCCTGATCTGGATACTGATCTTCCCACCCTGCTGCAACACCTGAAGCCTCTGCTGCCATGAAGTGAACTTGGCCTCTGCCCTGATCTGCTCTGGCTCTCATCCCTCTCTGCTGATGATCATACCGTTGGGGTGGAAATGGGGCTCTCCGGTCAACGGGCTCTGGGTTTCTCCTCAGTGGCGGTGCTGGAAGTGCTGGGACTGGATGTGCTGGATCTGGAAGAGCTGGTCTGACTGGTGTCGTATGCTCAAACTTTCTGTACCGGCAATCCCTGAGTGCATGACCTCTTGCCCCACATGCCAAACATAATCCATTGGCCACCCGACAATCTCTCTTATAGTGTCCGGGCCTGTGGCAGAAATTGCATGTGATCTGAGGAAGAGGAGTTTGGAATGGTCTCTTCATCATCGGGCCCTGGGTTGCCCTATCCGCATCCTCCTCATCCATCAACTCAAAAGGCCTCTTCTTGGCTTGGCTCTTCATCTGATTCTCCTTCTTCTTCTCCAGTCCACGCTCTACTTCTCGAGCGATGGTAAGGACTTCCGAATATGTCTTCAGCTGCTGGGGCATCAAGAATACTTGTAGGTCCATCTGCAGGCCCTGCTGAAATCTGCTTGCCCGCTTCTCTTCATCCGTTACCATGTACGGGGCGAAGCGGCTCAATCTGAGAAACTCCGCGGCATACTCATCCACGGACTTACTCCCCTGCCGAAGTCTGATGAATTGCTCTTCCATGTCCTTCTGAGCTGTGACAGGGAAGAATCTGCTGTAGAAACTCTTGGAGAAGGTGTCCCAAGTGACAGGCTTCTCCAACCTGGCCTCCTCTGCTAGCCACCAAGTCCTGGCTATATCCTTCAGCTGGATCTTGGCAACCTCCACTCGTTCTCCTCTGGAATTCTGGCTGCAATCAATAAGTCCGATGTGTCCGTCAGCCATTGCTCAGCCTCCAAGGGTTTCTCTCCACCCGTGAATACGGCTGGCTGCAGCCTCCTGAAGTCTGATATGTTCCCCGGCCTCTGTCCCTTAGGTGCTGCTATCTCTTGCCGGAGAAGCTCGGTCTGCTGCTGCTGATTTTCCATCTGCTGTTGCTGGTTTTCCATCATCATCTGGATAACCCTCAATATATCCACACTCTCTCCCGCTGCTCCATTCGATGCTGATCCCGAGTTGCTGCGACCCGATCTCCTCTCCATCGATACTAGGTATGGATAGACTGGAAGGAGCTGGAAAAGGAAATGGAAGGATTTTAGGATATGAGGGATGGAATCAAGAAGAACGAGATAATTCAAAGGGACTAGACAACTTTGTACATTGATGTTGGCATCCGCAAATTACTAGAATTTGCTACTTGTTTGTACTATAGAGGTAAGAGCCTAAGCTCTGATACCAACCTGTAACGCCCCGATCCCGCTGATACGGGGACGTCACTGCAACGTATATACGTAGGTCAGGAAAGGCCCCCACGTATATACGCTAAGCATAAAGTACAACAAGAAATGATCAGAGTGCAACACAAAGCGTGGTATACACACATATATGCCAACATAAAGGTACAATACAAAGTCATCACAGTATATGATAAACATTACATTTTACATGTATCAGTTATCACAACCAAGTCCCAAAAGTCAGATGTACAGCAAAAGTACAAAAGAGCTCACGAGTAGGATGGAGATCCCGTGAGTCAAAAGAGGTCAGGCACAAGGAACTGGAGCTGGGATGCCTGCCCGCTAAGGATGGCTCGATCTACGATGGACAACTCCACTTCGATCCAGCTTCGGAATCTGAATGTGCAAATCCAAGGGGTCAAGACATATAACAATAAATGAACTACTGCCAAGTGGCTAAGAGACATGAATAGTGTCAGAACGCAAGAATAGTATATAAGAGCAGATATAACAGAATCATAGGACAGGAAATACGGGTAAAACTGATTATAAGTAAAAGTGATTATATACGCTTAAGTCACTGTCCCATGAGACTAGTACATCGAAGGAATAATCCAAACAAGGAAACCCTCATCTATATACCTCTATCTCATGCCACAGTAATCCAAGCATATAGAATCGAAGTTGCAAATCATGTGATAATCATAACGAGAAAGACATAAGCCAATAACCGGAATCATCACTGGAATCACGGCAAGTAGAACGGGAGTCATAACATAACAGGTACACATAACAGTAACTATATCGGGAATCATAACTGACATCAATTATTATTATTACTCGTCTAACCCATATATCTAGGTATGTGTCTCGGTATCGATCCCAACTCACATACATCCATATATAAGAAAGTCGAGGGTCGTTATCGGAAGTAGATGGAGAACTGATATCACTTCTTATAGTAGTTTCCATACACCTGGAACCGGTTTGGAGGCCCAAAGTCCCCCTAACAGTCATATAATGTGGGCCCAGGTCCCACTAACAGTAATCTACCATGTATCACCCACCTACTATAAGCAAGGTATCATTCCGGCATCCATCACTTCCACCCATACCCCATACAAGTTGTAGCTTATTAAGGATTATCAGTTTACGGGAAAAAGGTGAACATGACAGTAATAGCCCTACAGATTCAAGAGGTGGCCCCCATGGATTCAAGAGGTGGCCCCCACCGTGTGGTGTGGCACTTTGTTCCATGTGGCACTTTGTTCTGAGGGAGTGGATTCTAGAGGTGGCCCCCACCGAGTATGGTGTGGCACTTAGTTCCATAAAACAAGGCAGGGTTCCCGTAAACAAGATAATCATATAGTCAAATGTATCATGCTTGGTTTAAGGGATAGCATGACAAGGTGGTGATATATAACAAGCAATAAAACATAACAATGAATAAATAGTTGACCGGGTCAATCATGACATAACCGGAGGGTCTAACAAGGTGGTGGCATGTCAATGGGTCAAGTGATAACATGTAGGGTGTCATGTGATATACATGTGTTAAAGGAAAATAGATAATTGACAAAGCTGTGATAAGGTAAGACAAGTGGAACATAGATGCATCCTAGGGTTCAACGACCTCGGAGGGTCTGCCACGCATGCTATAGAATAAGGAAACAATAATAACACGGCAAGGTACAAGTACAAGAATGGAACAAGCAATTGCATGACAAGATGAGGTGACTAGAGGTAATGTACTACAAGTAATAGGTCCCTAAGTACAAGGTACATTCACATGAACCAAGCATAAGATCCATTATGTAACATGTCATGCAATACAAGTATGAAGCATAAACAAGGCTAATATGTCATACATGTATCAGGGAAGGACCAAAATCAGAAAGGGAAAAGAGTCAGAAATTCTGGCCCAGAATTAGGCTATCGGTCGACCTCCGGTCGACTGCCGGTCGACTGGGGATTGAACTAACGGTCGAGGCCCGGTCGACTGCCGGTCGACCGTACAAAGTGCGTGAGCTCCAGGTTTGGCCGGTCGACTGCCGGTCGACTGGTCCACAACAAATTCCTAAGTCGGTCGAGTCATCGGTCGACTGCCGGTCGACCGCCAGCTCAAAACTGTGCACGTTGTGCACATCGGTCGAGTGATCGGTCGACTGCCGGTCGACCGATCCTCTGAAATCTGCTGTTGTTAAGGCAGAAAAATCAGATTTTTGGGGGGTTCGATTTAATGGTCTAAAGATAGGATTTTTATGTCATGGGGGGACCTGATCTACCAATACAAGCACTCAAAAGATGGTCTAGCCTTGGAGAGTAGATAATTTCACATGGAAAGATTAGATTTAGTTCTTGATGACCTAAAAATGGAATTTTTATAGTATAAGTGTGCAAGGATTTTCATCACAAGTATATGAGGAGTTATCTAGGTCTTGGTGAGTAAGGTACTCACTTGGATGGGTTCAATTTGGAGCTTGATCCAATGGAGGAGAAGATGGCTTCAATCCACCAAGTTGTTGAAGCTTGAGTTGAAGGAGTAGATCTTGGTGTTGCCTTGGGAGTTGGAGGTTGAAGGTGAAGTCCTTGTTGAAGCCCTTGATGAGTTCTTGAAGTCTTGAGATGGAGGTGAAGAGTTTGGGGTTTCTTGGTGCTAGGGTTTGGTGGAGGAAATGGGGATTTTGGAGGAGTCTCTCTTGTTGAAGTGAAGGAGGAAGAAAAAGGGGTGATTTGCAATTGAAAAGAAATTTATAGTTTGGGATGATTGTAAAGGAGATGGAATTTGTGTAGAAAGGAGGGGGCCTTGTGTAAAAGAGGAAGCATGAGGTGTCACCCCTCTTGCCACTTGGCCGGCCATGGGAAGGAGAGAGAATGAGTGGGGTTAGGTGAAGTGTGAGTGGGAAATGAGGTGGCATGACAAGGTGGAAAATGGAATTTGCAATTATTGGAAAAATGCCCGAAATTCAAGTATCTCGGAATGATCTGGAAATTTTACCAAAAATCAAGAATAATATATAAAGACCAATAGTGAAATCCGTTCGAAGAAATACTGTATAGTTTTAAAATTAAAAATCCCGGAATCAGTGATTTACCGACTCCGAAAGAATTTCCATAAAATCATAAAATTCTCAGAAAAAGAATATAGACAGAAAATACGATTCCGAGAAATAAAGTCTAAAGAACCATCATGAAATTCTAAACTGTTTGGGAATTAAAAATCCGGAATCGGTCAGCGGCACTAGCCGAAGCCGGTTTTGAAGAAATTCAATTTAATTTCAGAAAAATCCAGAAAATCACAGAAAATCTAATATATTGAAAAACAATATTTAAATTGAAATCGGTCAATTCTACACGTCAGAAATACCAAGTCGAAGAATATGCTATGATCGGGCCCTCGGCTCAGACTAGGGCTGAATCCGAGTCCACGAATCCGAATCCAATATAAACTAATCGTGTAAGGAATTCATGATACAGAATAAATACAGGAAACAAATCGAAAAAAATACGATCGAAAATCTGAATACGTAACTAAGTACGTATTCCAGGAACGGGGTATTACATTATTAGATCCTTGACATACATGTATAGTATTTGAGACACATGCTTATATGAATCCATAATTAGTGTTCTCATGTTTGTTTAAACTATAATGTACATCATGAATCTAATACATGTGTATTTGACATATTAATCATGTTTTAGTTTTATCATGATGATTTTTAGCTTGGTTTTGTACTTCATGTGGTATAAACTAGTTTAGATGTAGATATTATCAAAACTTGCATATATACATGTACACATAGTGAGAACAAATTGACTTATATATGTTTTGTACCTCATGCTCATTTGTACCCACTATATGCACTTGTATAAGCTAGTTTTGAGGATTCTTCCATTTAAACTTGTCATACTTATTTCTTGATTTTACTTCATGTATATGTATTTTTGAATTCAAAACTAATAAATATACATGTATACCCATCGAGTCTTTTGCCTTCATGCAATTACTTTTAAATAGACTCGTTTATGATTGGGATATGTATGTACATTGTTAGATTTGGATGAATCATACATATACCTAGAAGTTGTGTTAAAAATAAAAGAATTTTGATGAATTCGTGTGAGTTTCGGTTTAACAAAATGATATTCGTGTTTGTCTTGTGCTTAATGATTTGATTACTTGTTTAGATGTTAGTTTCATTAAGACTAGGTATATATTTGTACATATAGTGGGACACAAATAAATCTATATATGTTTTGGGTTGAATGCTTATTTGTTCCCATTAGATGTGTGAATATAGTCTAGTTTTGATGATTCATACATTTTAGACTTGTATTCTCATTGTTGATTCGTGTTTGTGAGTTTTCCATTTCATGTATATGTTTAGCTTGCCAAACCTTAAGAAATACATGTACACCCCTTGAGTCATTTGCCTTTCATGCAAATATCTATTATGGACTCAAAAGCGTGTTTAGGGATATGTATGTATACTTCTTGTTTGTCAAGTCATACATATACCTTGAAAAATAAATATTTTTATGATTTCTTGTTTTAAGGAATATTTGAACTTAATGACAAATTTTCATGATTGTGATCTCCACACTTTACTTGTACACTCACACCTTCAAATTGGTCATGCTTTGTTTTCATGAGATTTTTTTTATACTTAATTGAATAGAGTGTTGATTATCATGTGGATTTCATTTTTATGAAAAATGATTTGTATTTATTCCTTGCTTGAAGGATTTCGTACTAGTTAACAAAACTATTCATTTTAACTAGTTCGTATTCTTCGCTTTGATAATATGAGATATACACTTGACCCTATTCTTAAATTGGTATCAATTTTGATCCTTCTGGTATACTCATATATGTTTTATGTATGTATGTATGTATGCTTTCTATCCTATGGTATCAATTTCAATTGGTATCTATTACTCTCATACATATATATCTTAATGCTAAGCTTGAAAATTTTTCAAATGGTTGATTTGTTTTTCAATTGGTATCTTAACAAGCTTATGCATATGTTTTGTTGGTATTTCATAAAGGGGGAGAAAATTTGTTGTTGTCTTTCAATTGGTATTTGATTCCCACTCCCTTGCTTTATGTTAAAATATAGTTTCAAATTGGTATCATGTGTTTAAAAGAACATATTTCTCTTAATGATATCAAGATGTTTATGTTGAGTGTTTTTAATTGGTATCTCAAAATTTTGTTTAAGAAAAATATATACTTTTGATTTACATTGCTATATGTTTTACTTCAATTGGTATCAATATGCACTTTATTGTCATATCTTGAATTGGTGTCATTGTTGTTATGAATGTTTGGATTACCCCTTCTTGATTTTTTTGTTTTTGACAAAAAGGGGGAGAAAATATTGTTTTTATGATTTTAACCCTTTGTTGGTTCCTTGATTAGGACAAAAAGGGGGAGAAGACTTGGTTGTTTTGTAACTTATATGCATGTCTTTGTATGCATGTATTTGCTTTAAGAATTAAAAAATGTTTGATTTTGCTATTTACCCCTTTGTTGATGATTGACAAAAAGGGGGAGAAGAATTTGTGTTTATGTTTTAATATATGCATGACTTCCTTGCTTAATTGGTATCTTGTTTAAAATGCTTGTTTTTATTGATATCTAGATCATTAAGCATTGCATGTTGTTTGGTTAAATTGGTATCTAGAACATAGTTTATGTTGAATATTCCATTAGTATCTAGAGTACCATGTTTATATGCATTGTCATGCATTGCATATTATTGTTTATTTGTTTATGCATGAGTTAAGGGGGAGCTTCTTTGAAGCTTAACTTTAATCCATGCATATATAACTCCATGAGTTTTGTCATCATCAAAAAGGGGGAGATTGTTGGCCCAATGGCCTTCCACTCTAGTTTTGATGATGATCAACTCATGTAGTTATGTTTACTAATATTCTTGTGTTTCTAAGTTTCAGATCATTAACAGATATTAGTTTGGGAGATAGCTTCAACAAGGTGTTTGGAAGCTTATCATGGTGATTCCGGTGCCAAAGCTTCAAGATTATACCTTTGCACTTGGAGAATCACGGAGTTTTGGAGCAAGTCTACTTGAAGATGAAGATCATCAAGAAGACTTAGGTATCTAGTTTAGATTATGAGTTTTAGATCCATGTGTAAAGCTTAGTTTAGTTGATATGCTCAAGTGCACTAAACACACACGCTTTATGATTTGGTATTTGGTTTTCATGAATAATAGATCAAAACAAGTTTACATATGGTATATGTATAGTAGATGTTTTCTATTTATACATACATGCTTTAACTTGGTAAACAAACTTATTTTGATATCCCTATTCAGGTTTTGGAAAAATCAAGTTTGACAAAATACAGGTTTTGTTTTTGATAAAATTTGCAAGACTCTAAAATGAATTGATATGTTGATATATTGTCTTGAAATTTCTATCACAGGTTTATGTTTCAATATAAAATGACAAAACAATTTTTATGGAATTTTCAGAAAAGATAAAAGATTTTTATAGAATATTTTTTCCAAAAATTCTGACCTGATTTGTGCTGACAGGCTGGTCGGTCGACCGTGTCGGTCGACCGCACCAAGGGGCCGGTCGACCGATCCGGTCGACCGACGTGCACAGACGTGCACGTCTGTTAGGCACAGATCCGGTCGACCGGGTCGGTCGACCGATGTGAGAGTTCTGCTCTCTGGAAATTTCGGTCGACCGGGCCGGTCGACCGATAGTGCCCAACGGTCATATTTCTGACCGTTGGCGGTCGACCGGCCGGTCGACCGGTGGCTGTCAGAATTGCCACATCAGCCTAACGGCTAGTTTTCTGGTTTGGCCTATATATACCCTATTCATTTGGGATTTTGGCTAAGGTTTTTAAGAGGAAAAATTCTGGTTTTCAGAAGAGTTTAAAAGAGTTTTTAAAAGAGTTTAAGTGCTAAAAAGATTTAATCTTTATTTGTTTTGTGTTTTTGGAAAATCAAAGAAAATAGGATTTGGGATATTTGTGTTGATTTTCATTCTATATCTTTTGGCAAGAATTTTCCCAAGTATTTTTTCTTTGTTGCTTGTTTCCAAAACACTTAGTTTCCACTTGAGCTATATCTTCTATCCTAAGTTATTAGGATCTTTGTTTTGTGTGGAAAAAGAAAAGAGAAAAAGAAAGAAAAGAGAAGTTTGTGGTTGTGGAACCACTTGTTGTAAACCCTCCTTGCTTTTGTGAATCCCTCTTCGGTAGAGGTGATCGGAGTGGTTTTGTGATTGGTTTGTGAGCCTCTTAGGTAGAGGTGGTTGTTGTATTTGGCTACGGGCCGTATCCCTCTTCGGTAGAGGTGGATTGTGGTTGTATAGCCTCGGTGGCTTTGTACGGTTGAGAGAGGAGTTTGGTACTCCTATAGTGGATTGGGAAATCCTACACGGTGGTGTAGGCGGGGATGTAGAGCTAGGGGCTCGAACCTCGAATCATATCCTTGTGTTTGCGATTGTCCAATATCTCTAACTCTCTCTCATTACTTTTGTGCAAGCATCCATTTCATACAAGCATCATACTTATTGTCATTCATACATTTCATATACATTGCTTGTGTTGCCTTGCATCTTATTTATATTGCAATTCATACTTATATGCTTGGCTTGATTGTGTGTGTTTCATCATAGCATTCTTTACTTGTTCGATCATATCTCATACAACACGGTTGCATTGCGCACCTCTAACCCATTCAAGGGGAATTGGGAGGAAGGAGTTCAGAACCTCGCAAGGGGTATTCGGCTCTTAGTCGTGTTTTGAGAGATCGTTGCATCACTCATTTAATTAAAGTTTAAAAAGATCATTAGATTAGCATTCACACCTATTCACCCCCCCTCTAGGTGTATTCAGAGACATTGTCCATGCTTTAGGTGGGTTCCGTACATACCCGGAACCACGGCCCAGTCACCTGGCGCTGAACGAGGTCCTACCGCTAGGTAGTCAATAACAATAACAATAACAATGTGTCAATAACAATGACAATATGAACAATACGGGATGTCAGTCATCCCCCGGAACCCTGCAGTGGAACCGTAAGTCGGCTGCGCAACTTGTATCCTAGGTCCACCCAAAATACAGACGCTGTCTCCTCCATCAATTTCCCCAATCCCAGTGTAAATTGTCAATTTATATTATCATTTATAACAATCAATATCCATGTCATTTCGATTACTGGGACGATACAGTGACAATAACAATATCAATAAAACAATAACAATGTGAACAATATTACCGTATAAACGGTAGAACAATAGAACAATGTATATGTTACTGTCTGACAATATTTTCCCAGTAACTTTCAATAACCTGAACCGTATGTTTATCAGATGGGTATCATATATAATCAGTGAGGTTACTTAAGTGTATCATAATGTCTAGGATCAAGAATATTATGCAAAATTTATTAAAAGAGATAAAACATTCACGAGTTAATTTATTTTGTATTTTATACATATAGACATGGACTAGTAACTAACAGGCATGAAATGTAATTGAGTTTGAACAATTATTTAAATGTAAAATAATATTCATTAAAATAGACAGGATAAAACAATTACGTGAAATAAAACTGACATATTAAATGAGTAAACAAAGAACACTCATCTGAGATCGTCACGGGTCCGAATATAGAAGTGGCAAATCAACTCGTTAATCTACATTCAATTTAAATAATAATTATAAGAAATATTTTAATTTTGAGCCATTCTAAGTGATATGACTATAACAATAATTTTACAGAGTCACATTTCAGTTTCTGATTTTATAGGAATTTTTTTGAAATTTTTCTGATTTTTTTCTAGATTTTTCTGAATTAATTTAAGCATAAAATCAATTAATAATCATAACGGGTATGTTTTTTGTATTTGGGTCGGGTTAAAAATGAATTAAAACCAATAACAATTGGGCTGAGCTGTAACTGGGCTTCTGAAATTGGGCTTTAAATTAGTTTCTATTTATTTCTTTTCCTTTTCTTTTCTGTTCTATGGGTTCTGCTCTGGCCCAATTAACCAGGCCCAGTTCCTTTTTCACTCTTTCTTTTCTTTTATTTCTTTTGGGCTGGGCCAATAGCGGCGCAGCTCCCCTTTTTCTTATTCTTTTGTTTTTTTTCTTCCTGGGCCTGGGCTAGTAATCCAGGCCCGGATTCTTCTTGTTTTTTTTTTGTTTCTTTTTTTTATTCCTGTTGGGCTAGGCCAGTCGGCCCAGTACTTCCCTTTCATTTTTTTTTTTAATGGGCCTGGGCCATTTGCAGCCTATTTCTGTTTCTTTTTTTTTTTTTCCTCTTTTTTTTTTCTTTTGGGTTTTGGTTTGGCCCAGTGGCTGCCCAGGCCACTCGGCCGGCCAATTTGGTGCTGCTGCTCTCGGCTTCGGCAGAGAGCAGCACTAATTATTTTTTTCTTTTTTTCTTTTTTTAAACATTTATATTTATACCTATAATTATATATATATATATATATATATATATATATATATATATATATTCCAAAATTTCTATTAATGTATTGTTATATTACCCAATTTATTTTATTTATTTTATTGGATAAATCTTTTAGTTTCATAAAGAAGGAATTTTAAATCATGATACGTTATCAATTCTAACTCATATCAATTGGTTTAGATATAGGGGAGATCTAGGTTTTATAACAAGAATAGAGTTTTAATCATGCTATTTCAATTAAATATGTTAAATACATAACAATTGAATTTTTTACTTACTTGGATTTCGCGTGCTCCTCAATCTCCAATTGCTCCATAACCTCCAAGCGGTTCTTTCGTCACGATCACGATCAGTTCCAAGAACGGTGAAGGGATGAGGATGAATGATGGATTTGGATTTCTTTGACTGTCGTTGTTTATTTTCTTTTCTTTTCTTTTTTTTTTGACGGACAGGAGAAGAAAGTTAGGATAAGATCTTTTAGGATTTTTAGCAATCAGTTAGGATAAAAAATCTAGGTTGTTAAGATAAGAGATCTCTAAAGATATCTTGAGATCTTTCAGTTAGAGATTTGAATTTTTAATTTTTGACTTTGGTTGTTTAAAATAATTTAGCTCTCTTACTTAACCACATGTCAATGTGGCATTATGGTTTAGGCATTAGGATTTGGCACAAGGGAACATAGTTCGAGACTTGGCAAAAGCAAATATATATACTTATATTTTTTTGTTTAAACTTATTTATTTATTTATTTATTTTATCTTACTTATTTTTGGATATGAGTAAATGAGTTATGGTTTATTAAATAATTGGATTATAGATTGGACAAGAAGATCATTTAAGAATAATACAAACAGTAACATAATAATAATAATAATAAGGCTAATCATAAGGTATAAAATATAATACATACATATACTAGTATGAATATAAATCAAAAACATATACACTTAATATGTATGCACATATATTTATACACCTGTATAAAATAAATAATCAATAATAATAACTAAATCTACATAAAATTAATAAGAGTAGAAATACAGTATTACCCACCTTATAAAAAATTTCGTCCTCGAAATTTAAATAACGTAGGGAATGATAAAAGAGTCAAAATACAGGAAAAACAATTAAGATTCCATGTCGCCTCGCTGGGACACCACGATTCCGCTGCGCGCTCTGATCTCTGCTACCAGTTTCAGAATGGAATTACCAATTCTAAGAGATAAGATTAGATAATTAAATCGACAAGAAGAATAGGAATAAAAATGATCCAAATGGAACCAAGATTACTTTAGAAGAAGAGATGCAATCAGAGAGATCGAAGGATCAAAGAGATGGATTTTCGAAGGGAGGACAATCAATTCCAAGTGGACTCAATATCATCGTGTGAATCCTATATGTATATTGCAGTGCAATTATAGCTCGTTCAAGTTACCGGTAAGATCTAGGTTCTCTCTTTATGTCGAACCTGGCTCTGATACCAAGAAAACCCTGTCACGCCCCGCTTTCCAAAATACGTGAAAACGGAGTCGCGACGAGAGTCGGCGACGTATATACGCAAGAAAAATGCCCTACGTATACACGCTAAGCCTAAAGTAACCTGAACAAGTTATAAATCTCTACCATAAATCAAAATCACTGCAATAATACATATAAAGTCTAACATAATGATAGCATATGAGTAATAATAAGGAATGTGATAGGATGCGATATATGAATAGAAGAGTAGGAATACCGATAATCAAAAGGGAGAGACTCCAGCTTCTCAAGGTAAATATGATCCTCTCCAAATACCTGATCAACAATAAATAGCCCTGGATCTGGATATGCAGATCCAGGGAGTCAGAACTCCTAGTGAATGTATAAGAGAAAAAGGGAAATACAAGCGAATATAAATGTGAGCAAACTAGGAAACACATATGATGGAATAAAACAGAAGTAACATATGAAATATGGATAGAAAATAACAAAGCCAATCAATACAAAATCAGATGTCCAATCGATTGTCAGGTGTACAGTCAGTTTGTTGGTATTATTAGATGTTTACAATCAGTCAATATATCAAGTTCAGTCTACAATGTCAATGTAAGATTTTCAGTTTGTTATTTATTATGTCAGCGAACACCAATTGCCACTTGTAATAGACGCATCCCATACTACGTCTACTACACGTGTCAATCAGGATCCTAAGTTATTGAAATTAGTGGAAGAGACATTGTCCATACTTTAGGTGGGTTCCGCACATACCCGGAACCACGGCCCAGTCACCTGGCGCTGAACGAGGTCCTACCGCTAGGTAGTCAATAACAATAACAATAACAATGTGTCAATAACAATGACAATATGAACAATACGGGATGTCAGTAATCCCCCGGAACCCTACAGTGAAACCGTAAGTCGGCTGCGCAACCTGTATCCTAGGTCCACCCAAAATACAGACGCTGTCTCCTCCATCAATTTCCCCAATCCCAGTGTAAATTGTCAATTTATATTATCATTTATAACAATCAATATCCATGTCATTTCGATTACTGGGACGATACAGTGACAATAACAATATCAATATAACAATAACAATGTGAACAATATTACCGTATAAACGGTAGAACAATAGAACAATGTATATGTTACTGTCTGACAATATTTTCCCAGTAACTTTCAATAACCTGAACCGTATGTTTATCAGATGGGTATCATATATAATCAGTGAGGTTACTTAAGTGTATCATAATGTCTAGGATCAAGAATATTATGCAAAATTTATTAAAAGAGATAAAACATTCACGAGTTAATTTATTTTATATTTTATACATATAGACATGGACTAGTAACTAACAGGCATGAAATGTAATTGAGTTTGAATAATTATTTAAATGTAAAATAATATTCATTAAAATAGACAGGATAAAACAATTACGTGAAATAAAACTGAAGTATTAAATGAGTAAACAAAGAACACTCGCCTGAGATCGTCACGGGTCCGAATATAGAAGTGGCAAATCAACTCGTTAATCTACATTCAATTTAAATAATAATTATAAGAAATATTTTAATTTTGAGCCATTCTAAGTGATATGACTATAACAATAATTTTACAGAGTCACATTTCAGTTTCTGATTTTATAGGAATTTTTTTGGAATTTTTCTGATTTTTTTCTAGATTTTTCTGAATTAATTTAAGCATAAAATCAATTAATAATCATAACGGGTATGTTTTTTGTATTTGGCTCGGGTTAAAAATGAATTAAAACCAATAACAATTGGGCTGAACTGTAACTGGGCTTCTGAAATTGGGCTTTAAATTAGTTTCTATTTATTTCTTTTCCTTTTCTTTTCTGTTCTATGGGTTCTGGTCTGGCCCAATTAACCAGGCCCAGTTCCTTTTTCACTCTTTCTTTTCTTTTATTTATTTTGGGCTGGGCCAATAGCGGCCCAGCTCCCTTTTCTTTTTCTTTTGTTTTTTTTTCTCCTGGGCCTGGGCTAGTAATCCAGGCCCGGATTCTTCTTCTTTTTTTTTGTTTTTTTTATTCCTGTTGGGCTAGGCCAGTCGGCCCAGTTCTTCCCTTTCATTTATTTAATGGGCCTGGGCCATTTGCAGCCTATTTCTGTTTCTTTTTTTTCCCCTCTTTTTTTTTCTTTTGGGTTTTGGTTTGGCCCAGTGGCTGCCCAGGCCACTGGGCCGGCCAATTTGGTGCTGCTGCTCTCGGCTTCGGCCGAGAGCAGCACTAATTATTTTTTTTCTTTTTTTCTTTTTTTTAAAACATTTATATTTATACCTATAATTTTATATATATATATATATATATATATATATATATATATATATATATATATATATATATATATATATCTTCCAAAATTTGTATTAATGTATTGTTATATTACCCAATTTATTTTATTTATTTTATTGGATAAATCTTTTAGTTTCATAAAGAAGGAATTTTAAATTATGATACATTATCAATTCTAACTCATATCAATTGGTTTAGATATAGGGGAGATCTAGGTTTTATAGCAAGAATAAAGTTTTAATCATGCTATTTCAATTAAATATGTTAAATTCATAATAATTGAATTCTTTACTTACTTGGATTTCGCGTGCTCCTCAATCTCCAACTGCTCCACAACCTCTAAGCGGTTCTTCCGTCGCGATCACGATCAGTTCCAAGAACGGTGAAGAGATGAGGATGAATGATGGATTTGGATTTCTTTGACTGTCATTCTTTATTTTCTTTTCTTTTCTTTTCTTTTTTTTTTTGACGGACAGGAGAAGAAAGTTAGGATAAGATCTTTTAGGATTTTTAGCAATCAGTTAGGATAAAAAATCTAGGTTGTTAAGATAAAAGATCTCTAAAGATCTCTTGAGATCTTTCAGTTAGAGATTTGAATTTTTAATTTTTGACTTTGGTTGTTTAAAATAATTTAGCTCTCTTACTTAACCACATGCCAATGTGGCATTATGGTTTAGGCATTAGGATTTGGCACAAGGGAACAGAGTTCGAGACTTGGCAAAAGCAAATATATATACTTTTATTTTTTTGTTTAAACTTTATTTATTTATTTATTTATTTTATCTTACTTTATTTTTGGATATGAGTAAATGGGTTATGGTTTATTAAATAATTGGATTATAGGTTGGACAAGAAGATCATTTAAGAATAATACCAACAGTAACATAATAATAATAATAAGGCTAATCATAAGGTATAAAATATAATACATACATATACTAGTATGAATATAAATCAAAAACATATACACTTAATATGTATGCACATATATTTATACACCTGTATAAAATAAATTAATCAATAATAATAACTAATTCTACATAAAATTAATAAGAGTAGAAATACAGTATTAGTTAGGGGATATTACAGTATGATTTTATCCAAAGCTAACAATATGCATACATATCCCAAACATAAAAGAGTCTATCATATAATTTGCATGAAGGCAAGAGACTCAAAAAGGGTATACATGTATATTTATTAGATTTGAATAAAAATGCATATACATGAAGCAAAAACATGAAAATAGGCAAAACAAGTATAAATGAAAGAATCATCAAAACTAGCCTATATATGTGCATATAGTGGGTACAAATGAGCATGCAGTGCAAACATATATGAATCAATTTGTTCTCACTATTTGTACATGTGTAAATACAAGTTTTGATAAAAACTACATTTAAACTTAGTATTTACCACATGAAGCACAAAACAAATAAAACAAGTACATGCTAAAAATGTCACATATGTAAAAGCATGTAAATAAAATAGGAGTTTTAGAGATAGTTACCAAACCAAAGAACTATGCTCCAAAGCATTAAAACATGGTGGTTGTCCCACCAAACCTCCTTGATAGCGGTGCATCAATTATGTGTCCATCTAGTCCATGTGCATCCACCATCAAGGCACCATCTCTCTCACGTCTTGTGAGAGCCCTCACCTACATCAAAACACAAGGTGGGGGTTTTGATATCCATTTTCTTTTGGGTCCTTGGGGGTTAGCTTTGTAAGACACCCAAACATTTTTCTTAGCAAAATTTATATAATGTAACTTATTAAAACAAAATTTTGCTAAATGGCCTTTGCGGCCACAATGTGTACATTTGTACACCTTAGGATGCTTATGTGTGTGAGTGTGATCATGACGTACAACATAAGCATATGCATGAGGATGATGTGCATGAATGTGTGGAGTTTGTTTCTTTGAAAACAAAGACTCCAACCTCTTGTGATTAAATGCACACTAGCTCCAGGTTGAGCTCAAACAATTTATTTTATTTTTCAAAACATTTATCTCATTTTCATTAATAGTAGCATGTAAAGCATGATGAGATAAATGATCATTTTTCTTAGTCTTTTTAGAAAAATTTTCTTTTTCTTTTTCACAAATTTTTCTTTTTAAACAAGAGTTTTCTTGAAAAGCAACTTCCTTTTGTTTTTCCACCAAAACAATTTTGTTTTTCAAATTAGTGTTTCCTTCACAAAGATTATTTAATTTAGACAACAAGGAAACATTTTCATTTTTTAAAAATTCATTTTCTTTTTCCATGCATGCAACCTTAGTTCTAAATGAATCATTTTCCTTTAGCATGCAATCAAATTTTTTTTTCAAATTTTTATTATCTTTTCTTAGCATGTCATATTTTTCAAGAAGTTGTTGACAAAAAGAAGTAAGCTCATCATAAGTCATGTCAACATCTTCATCTACCTCAGATTCGGTAGTTACCTCAAGGGGGTTATCCCCTTGGACCATATAGCACAAGTTGGAGGTGTCGCTTCCAACGTCCGAATCGCTCCCCGCATAATATTGATCTTTTTCGCCGAGAGAGATGAGGGTGTTCCATGCTACAAAAACCGAATCAATATTAGCAACCCTAGATAAATAATCATCATTTAGGGTAGACTTTAAAGCATGTAGGGCTTTTGCATTAGCCTCAATATTTTTGCCATTTAAACAATAAGAATTTCTAGTAGTGGCAAAATAAACATGAATGCCTAAGGCTTTGAGGTATAAGGACATCTTCACCTTCCAAATTTGGATGTTAAGAATGTCAAACATGGGTGGTGACATGAAGTCCATGGTGTGTGTACAAAATATTGTGATTAGCTTAAAATGAGGATCTTTAACTCTAGGTTGTAAGACCCAAATTCAGAGCACTCGGCTCTGATACCAATTGTAAATCACCTAGAGGGGGGGTGAATAGGTGATGGCTAATCTAATGGTCACTAAATGCGGAATTAAAAACTTATATGACCTAAACTAAAAATTTTAAACTAAACACCACGTATAACACAAGAGTGTAGCCGAATTTCCCGTGAAGGGCTCTGGACTAACTCCTCTAGATTCTCCTAGATAAGGGTTGAGGTGCCGCGTTGGCTCTCTTAGTTAAATATAAGTGTTAGCAAACAATCCCCAAGCATATATCAATAAGCACACAATATATATCAAGCATGTAAAGATAAACACAATAGAAGCATGCAAGATATAAACAAGAGACAAAGAGAGAGAGAGTGAGCAATCACAAACATAAGGGATTTGTTTCGAGGTTCGAGGCTTCGAGCACACTTGCTCTACATCCCCGCCTTCGACACACGAAGGATTTCCATTATAATCGATCCCACCGGATCACTCGGTGCCGCAACACCTACAAGCTCTCGGACTCCCTAGTCCGTACACACCGCAAGCCCACCGGCTCGCCGAGGCCGCACCTCAAACAAAGAGTTCGCACCGGAACTCGAAACATCGAGTCCCCACTAGGACCCGAAACAATGCGAACACAACCGTCCGCCTCCTCAAAAGCAAAGATGAACTTTGATGATCACAACTCTTGATCACCTAAAATCCTCTCACAACAAATCCCTATCGGTAGATATAGCAATGGATAGCTCAAGTATTGTGTGAGAAAACAAGGATGAGAGTGGTGGAGGAAAACTCAAGAAAATCACTTTTAAACACTCTTGATAAAAACTCTCCTTTTGATTGGAAATATTTGGCTCTAAAACTTGTGGATATAACCACTGAAATGAATGGGAAAAACTAGCTCAAAACTCTTCTTAAAATCTTAGAGAAAATAGCCCCCAAATGTCCCAATTTATAGAGCTAGAAAAACTAGCCGTTGGGGGTCTGACAGAACTGTCGGTCGACCGCCCGGTCGACCGCCAACGGTCAAAAATCCGACCGTTGGGGCTTCGGTCGACCGGCCCGGTCGACCGAGCCTCTGGAACAGAGAGCAAACTCTCTGTCGGTCGACCGCTCGGTCGACGGGGTTTTCCAGAGAGCAGCAACTCTCTGGCGGTCGACCGGCCCTCCAGTGCATAAAGGCGTGCACGTCTGTGCACGTCGGTTGACCGCCCTTCAGAACTCAGTCGACTGGTCGGTCGACCGTCTGAAGCCTGGAAACAGAAAACTGGGATTTAAAATGTTGGTCTTTTTGGCTCAAATAAAATCTCATAAAATCATGAAAAATCTACAAAAATAGTTTTACCAATATACTTTGATAAACAAACATGCTTGCATAAAATTAAGACATGTTACAAATAATTTAGACTATTTTTGTAACTTGAAAAAATGCTCAAATGAAAAACTGTATTTTACCAAAATTGATTTTTCAAAAACTTCTCCAAATACAAAAACAAGATATTCAAACTCCTTTGAAGCATAGAGTGTATGGATATGATCCACTACACAAACTTGGTGAAATATCTATGTTTTTGACATTAAGCGCTAAACATGGTTTTGGTAAAAACATAAAACTTGAATACCAAAAATCAAACATGTATTTTCTAAAATAGAAAATCTTTTGTAAAAACAAAACTATCAAGAGTGTGTGTATATGTATATTTGAGCAATCCACCAACTATTCTATCCTTTACATCTTAACTAAAAAACAAAATCTTCTAAAAATAAACCTAGACACAAGTCTTCATCTTCTTGAAGTCTTCACTTGAAGTCTTCTCATCTTCTTGACTTGGTCCAAACTCGATCCAAAGAGCTAGACTCCTCTTGAGTACTTGATGTGGTCTTGATGCACAAGCTCTTGAATCAAACCGTGTAAGCTCCAAAACTTAATTTTAAATCACCTACTAAGATCTTGATCATAAATCTGAAACTAATTAAACACAAGATCATTAGTAACATAACTACATGAGTTGATCATCATCAAAACTAGAGTGATGGGCCTTTGGGCCAACAGGGATCTACTAAGGAAACGTGGAAAAGAGACAAAAAAGATTTTCCAAAGTAGATAGAAAGTCAACATACAATATATCGTGGTTCCACCGATCAAACAGATCGTGTATACGTCCCGGGGAGAAGGGGAGAAACTTTATTAAAACTTTTGAGTACAATAAGAATTAATTACACCTTACGCTGAGAAGATTACAAGCCCAGGATGGCCGCCAAGAACAGCGAACCCTTGTGGCTAAGCTTCTTTCACGAATCTCTCACCTAGATGAATTACACCCATAAAAATTATAAATTCATTGGACTGCATTGAAGTTCACCCCCAAGGAGTTATTTATAGACCATAGAACTCTCCTAGTCTTAAACAAACTTCATCAATACGAGTAATCACCGCCTCAGAATAAAGGAAACCGAATCCAACTCGAATTTAGGAACAGATCCAGAAAAGAAAAATGTCAGACCCGTCATTAGTCGACTAGGCCAGGGTATTAGTCGACTAGGCCAGGTATTAATCGACTAGGCCAGGGTATTAGTCATCTAATACCATGTATTAGTCGACTAATACCATGTGTTGTTGACTAGGCCCAAATACTAGTCGACTACTCTGATAAGATTCGGAAACCCAACTCTCTGTTGACCAACTTAGTCGATTATACAATGTATTAGTCCACTAATCCATGTAAACAATTGACTATACTCAGTATTAGTCGACTAGTAATGTGCACAGCTCCTTGTGCACGTCTGTTCTTTGATCTCCAAAGTTTCGTCTACTTTCACAAGGTATTCCAATCACAAATCCTAACAATCTTCCTCTTGACTTGAATACATTCAAGTCCGAGAATAGCCACCATGCTCCATGTGTTTGCATCCACGCACAATTGAACAAAACTTGACTTCATCTCCATCTCACTCCCTCTTCTCCATAACCCCGTTATAGAGTTCACAACTTGATTAAGTCGAATAAGTTCAGGCCCAACCTGAAGTTTATTACCCAATGATCTCCTTGATCCACACAGAATTGATGAGAATTTGCTCCGCCATAAGAGTAACGATATGATCTACTTTGTTGCGCGCCTAGTCACAATCTCTCTTCGGGGTACAACTCAATATCCGAGCTCGAAACCATCATAGTCTCTGATGGTTCCACAACCGCAGCTTGCGAAGTCGAGGATAACTGCAAGCCACCAACTGTAACTTTCAAATTTTGCAACATATACATATTGTCAATACGTTTGACTTGAAACTTCACATGAGCCTCTTTGGAGAATTCAATAAGATTACCTTAAAAACTGAAACTGAACCCTTCCCCTTGTAGGGTTCCAAGAGAGATGAGATTGTACCTTGATTCGGAAACATGACGAACGCCTTGAAGAGTAGTGATGCATCCATTATGAGATCAAAACTGAATTGTTCCTTCGCCAATCACCTTGCTTGTAGTAGAATTTCTCACGAAGACTTCTCTCCCTTGAACCAAAGTGTATAAAGAGAACATCTTCCTATTGAAACTAATATGCTGTGAACATTAAGAGTCAATAATCCATCTATCTTTGTTATCAACTGATTTGTCTGTAACAGATAGAACGTCACACTGTTTTTTATCTTCTCCAATCAGTTCAGTGACATTAGCATCTGGTTGTTTCTTCTTTCGAAGCTAACATTCAGCTCTAATGTGCCCCTTCTTGTGACAATAGTTGCACATCAAATTCCTATATATTGAGTTACTCGTGGAACTTTCATTATTACTCTTCTTCCTTAAATAATGAACTTTCCTGAAATTATCATGATGAGACTCACCCGTCAACTGGATGTCAATTTTGTCCTTATTGAGCAGATACTCTTTGCCCTCATTGACCTTAATTGTTGACTTTCCTCCATAGATGATAGCTTTCCTAAAGTTCTTATATGAAAAAGGTAAGGAATACAATAATAGAAGTGTTTGATTCTCATCTTCTATCTTAACATTTATCTTATCTGAATCATTGATAATAGAGAAAAATTTTATAATGTGAGACTTGATAGGTATACCTTCATTCATGTGGAGAAGAAAGAGATGCTGCTTCAGAATCAACCGATTCCCTAGCGACTTCTTCAGATAGTGATTTTGAAGTCGCTCCCACAATGAGAATGTTGTTTTCTCAATAGAAAACTCAACCAACACTTTGTCCGCCAAATAAAGCTGAATAGCCATCAAGGCTTTCTTATCTAACTCCTGCCAAGTTTCTTTCTTCATGTTTTAAGGCTTTTTATCCCTCCTGAGTAGAGCTTCCTTTAACCCGCTCTAGGTAAGGATAGCGTTTATCCTAATCTGCCACCTGCTGAAATTGATGACACCATCGAACTTCTGAATATCGAACTTAATCGCAAACATCTTCCTGTTGATCTTGCTCTGATACCAATTGTTGAGAAACAATCTGTATGCTCTGATACCAATTGTTGTGATTTTGAAAAAACACCATCACTACCTGATCGACTGGGGCGGTGCGGCGGAAACTAACCACAGGATCTACTAAGACAACGTGAAGAAGAGAAGAAGATATTTCAAAGTAGATAAAAAGCCAACACACAAGATCATGTTGTTCCACCGATCAAACATATCGTGTGTACGTTCAAGGGAGAAGGGAAAGAAACTTTATTAAAACTTTGGGAGGGTACAATAAAAATTACTTACACCTCACGCTAAGAAGATTACAAGCCCTTGATGTCGCCAAGAGCAGCGAACATTTGTGGCTAGGTTTCTCTCACAAATCTCTCACCTAGATCATAGAACTCTCTTAGTTCTAAACAAATTTCATCAATACGAACAATCACCGCCTTAGAATAAAGGAAACTCGAATCTGAAAACAGATTCAGAAAAGAAAACTGTCAGACCCGTTATTAGTCAACTAGACCAGAGTACTAGTCGACGAATACCATGTATTAGTCGACTAGGCCCAAATACTAGTCGACTACTCTGACAAGATTTAGAACCCCAACTATGGATTAGTCGACTATTCCGTGTATTAGTCGACTGATAATGTGCACAGCTCCTTGTGCATGTCTGTTCTTTGATCTCCGAAGTTTCATCTAACTTCACAACGTATTCTAATCACAAATCCTAACAAGGCTATGTTGGGAAGTCTCTGGAGATTATGTGCTTCATTTCAAGGCACGAAATAAGACATTTGATGAATCTTTAGTGGTGAGTTGTGAACAAGAGCTTCAAGTGCTAAAAACTATGATAAGAGGAGGCCTTTGGACTTGTACCTATATGATTCCAGGAAGAAATTAGTGGGAAAAAAAGACAGCAATGAAATAGAAGTACTGAATGCCGAGGCACATAATACATTGGAGAAGGCCAAGCCTGTTAATGCTGATGATGCAGAGGCAGATGATGAAGAAGGTGATAAAGGGGAAGAAGACGATAGTGATAGTGGTGATGACTTCAGGGTTGAGGTAAATCCAAGATTGGAAAAAGAAGCAAAAGAAGACAAAGACTGAGGAGTTGAAAATAGTGCTAAGGAAGAGAGTACTGAACTGATGATGAAGAGGCAGATTGTCTGCATGTATGGGGTGGTCCTGAGTGTGTTCCTAAAAATGACTGGCTTTCAGACTCTGATGATTTAAATGAGCTGAGGAGTTTGCAAAGGTCAGATGTGAGAGAAGGAGCAAAAGATCTCCCAAAACAGTTAGGCAAGAGGGGGATAGACCAATGATAAACTTAGAGCTGGGACAATAGTTTTCTAACCCAAATGAATTCAGAGTTTATATCAGGACAGAGTTTATTCTAAAATGATATGATTTAGAATGGAAGAAAATGAGGGCAACAAAATTAGAGTTGCTCGTGCTGATGAAAAATGTGGGTGGAAGTGCTATGGGTCTTGGGATGGAGAGATGACTAAATGGGTGATAAAGTCTCTCCACAGTATTCTTTCCTATTAAATTGTAAGAGAAAATAGGCAAGAAACAACTTAGTGGCTTGCTAATTATTATGTGGAGGAGTTCAGAAATTAACCCAATTGGCCCAATGAACTATGAGGAGCACTTTCAGAAGGGATTTGGGGGCGGGGCTAGAGTTCAAAGATGTTAAATTGGGAGAGCTAGGAGATTTGCAAAAAAGTACATACAATGGTGTTACATCAAACAGTACAGGGACCTACATAACTACTCTCATATCATACTAGAAAGAAATTTGGGTTCATACTACAAAGTAAAAGTGAATCCAGAGAGTCTCCCCAATAAGCCTGTTTTGATGGGTTCTTCTTCTATTTAACCCAAATCAACGGGTTTAAAGAGCAATGTAGATTCTTTATTGGTTTGGATGAAAAATCCTTAAAAGCTGAAGTAAGGGGAGTGTTATTGAGTGCAACAAGTAGGGATGCAAATAATCAGATGTTTCCTCTTGTTGTGGGGTTGGTTACAAAAGAGAATAAGAACAATTGGATTTGGTTCCTTATTTGTTTGATGGAAGCATTGGACTGCTACCACTCTACTCAGTACATTATTATCTCAGATAGGCAAAAGGTAAGAATACTTATGTCTATTGTAATTTTGATTTTCATTGTAATTTTAAATATTGATGTCTCTTACAATTTTGGTTTTCATTTTATGTAGGGCTTAATAGAAGTAGTTAAGCAAGTCATTCCAAATGCCAATCAAAGGTTTTATGTTAGGCACATGTATGACAGTTTCAAAAAGAACACAAAGCCTTTATTCCTAAGGAAAAAAGTTTGGAATATAGCCAAGACTTATGTAAAGAGTGATTACAAAATAGCATGTAAAGAATTGAGCAACCTCAGCCCCGACGGATTGCAACGGCTAAAGAATGTCCCCAGAGAAACTTGGACCAGGAGTCATTTTAGAGACTCAAGTATTTGTGATTTACTGCATAAAATCTCTGAGTGCTTTAATAGTTTCTGTTTGAGGCTAGAAACCAACCTATCATCACTTGTCTAGAAATATTGCGTAGGCAACTAATGATAAGATTTGAGAAGAAAAGAGAATGTATCAGAAATTATACTACTTCAATCACCCTAAGGATTTTGAAGAAGTTATTGAAGAGAAGTGCTAAAGTAAGAAATATGGTAGTCTATTATGCTGGAGATAGTCACTATGAGGTCCGAGAGAAGCTAGGGACATATACATTGGTTCTTAACAGAGGCACATGTGATTGCAAAGTATGGGATATGTGTGAGATCCCATGTGTGCATGCATGTGCTGTAATTCAAATAGAGCATGACAAGGTGGAGAGTTTTGTGCATTACTACTATAACAAGTATGGTTAAAAACATATTAAGAGATTATATTCCCTGTACCAGATAGCTGATTTTGGCCTAACACCCCATATACTGCCCTATTGCCTCTAGAATACACCAATCAGCCAGGTAAACACATGTTATTAACTATTTTTATTCTCTTGTATTTTATTTCACTATCTTATACTGTAATTTATTATTATTTTTTTTGCAAGTAGGAAGAAGAAAAAGAGGATTAGATCAGAAATTAAGCCTAGATTCAACAACAAAGAATCAAGGAATGAGAGGATTATTATAACATGTTCTAATTGTCAAAAGATTGCACATAATGCAAGAAGTTGTAAAAACTCTCACAAGGACAAAGTGATCACTGAAAGCACCAGAGGGAGAGGGAGGTCAAAGAAAAACTTAGAAGAGAGATTGCAAGAAGAGGCACAACAACAACAAAGCCGACAGTTTACAGATTTTTTCTGTTGATTTCAATTTGAGTATTGGTCCTTCAAGTGCACCAGCTACCCAACCACATGCATTCTCTTCTCCACGGATAAATCAACCATCTAATGTGGTAAACCAAGCATCACATATTTTGCCCCTGTTGATTTTAGCTTGTGTTTGTGTTTATCAAAGTATATGTAAACATGCTTGTAAGCTATGAGGGCTCATAGAGGGCTTGAAGGGCTTGCCAAGAATGGCCAAAGGGAGAGGGCATGTTACAAGATCAGGGAGAGGATAGGGTACAAGAGGCACATACCAAAGTAGAAGGAACTTGGTGAGAAGGGGAGGTGCAAGGGGAAGAGGACATAGACATGCATAGCCATGGAGAGCTCCTAGTTCTAATTTGCTCATCAATATTGGAGATGGAACCAACCTTCATAATGTCAGATGTTCAAGGATAGAAAGATCAAGGCCAGGTTTATCACAGTTAACACACTTAAGTTTCTTTAATTTCTTTAGTCAATGTCAAACTAATTAATGGAATTATGAGTGAGAGGATGAGCATTAGGTGGCAAACAAGTTTTTGAAACTCCTTAAGAATTAATCATGTCATCTGTTCAAGGCTTTTCAGGGTTTGAAAAAGCATAGTGGTCTGCTGAAGTATATGTGATACTAATTCCCAACTCTTATTCAATTTCTATAAGAATCTTAGCGGAAGTAGTAAAGACTAACCGATATAAATTGCTTATATTGTCTTGTAGCTCATGGGACAGAGTTCAGTTGCTGGGAATTAACAAGGGAACAGTGAGAACATCATTCCTACACAACAGGTTTCACACCAGTAGGGTGCCACCACTGCAGCTATTTGTCAAAGACAAGAAGACGAAGACGAAGATGATGAAGACGAAAAGAGGTGATGTTGGTTCTGTTTCTTCCTTTGATGTCATGTTGATGTGCAAGAATGGTTACTTTTCATATCTTTATTAAATGTATACTTTGAAATAGAAGTTATGGAGACATACTGTATGATGGGAGGCTAATATCAAATCAAGCCATTTGGAGAACCAGAAGGTTGCCATAGTCCATGGTTTAGCCCTACTGATGCCTTGCAGAAGTTTAGATCAAATTTTCTTATAGCATGTCTGTGCATCAATAATATTCCTAACTTAGAGGCTGCAGTAAGTGTCTCTAAGTCGTAAATTTTTTTTATAATTGTTAGTGAGTTTTTCGCAAGTAAGTTTTACTGTGCTTGATTGGTAACGTGAAATGGTAAGTGGGAAATATATTATATTTTATAGTGTTTGGTTGGTAATCTGCAAGTCGTAAGTGAAAAAATTGATCACAAAACTAATTTGTTTGGTAGTTTAAACATTTTAAATATTAAAAATAATAAAATAATAAAAAAGTAATTATTAAAAATTTTAAAATTTAAAATGAGTCATCAAAAAGGTAAATATTAAAAATATTAATATTAAAATACTAAAATATTGATATTAAAAATTTTAATATTGCAATCTAATATTAAATATTATTAAATTCAATGATTAAAAATATTAGATTCCAAAATTTAAAATACTAGTGCAAAATATTAAAAAAATATTAATCTAATTACAACTAACTGTCTGCAATACAGATTTGCATGACCATAAAATTAACTGTTGGTATTGCAAGTGGGCCGTAAGTGATATTTGCATGACCACAAAATTAATTGTTTAGACTGCAAGTACATTTTACGATTTACGGTTCCAAAACAAACACCGAAAATGATTTTGCTGCAATTGTATTTTACCACTTACAGGCTAATAACCGGAAACAAACAGGCCCTTGATAAGATGACTGCTAATAATATCTGCAACCTACCAGTTCCTGAATAAAGCACCACAGCACGGCGTTTTTGAATCCCTCCATCATGGACGGGCACAAGCGTCAGTGACACTTCAGTTACTCCGTAGTTCTTTGTTTTCTTTGTTATTTAGGAGAAATTCACATTGATGTAACATTTTTCAGCTCCATTTTAATCATAGAAGAGAAACTAGGAGAACGACAACAAAGAATAAGAAACAATCACCAGGACGTTTCATTACTACTGTATATGGAGGTAGACTGTAGTATATTAGGCTACAATGAATATTGAGTCTTGAATGATTAAATCACACAAGAAGGAGCCAAAGCAAATATTCTAAACAAAGTTTAAAGATTTTTCGTCTTATTCATTATCAGAATCTCTAGAAGAAAATGAATGAAATAGGAAAATATAAGGGCAAACAAAGGGCAAATTGCAACAAACAATAGTTTACCTAAAGAGAGCACAAAGTTGTTGTTATTATTATTATTATTATTATTATTATTATTATATTAAAGTTTACTCTTATGTAATGCTTTATTTATCCATATTAGGGATTCGATTTTACTTTTCTTTCAACCATTGATTTTCTTTTAGTTGTCTTTGTTTGTGTATGAAACTAGGGAAATTACAGTTGCATTTTTTTTAATTTTTGATTGAAATAACTTGTATAATGTATGGCTATGAAACATGAACGCAGACACGGGACATGGATATGATAAGGCACATACTCGACGACACGACAAATCCATAAAATATAGGATACTGTGAAATAATTATGTGCATGTGTGTATCTAAATGCACATCAAAACTCGCAGTGATTATGATGTGTTTTATTAAAAATTTAAAAGTAAAATGAAAAACAAATAAAATCTAAATGATTTGCATCCATAACTTATAATAAAGTAACAAGCAAAATACAAAGATGTTCTAATTAATACCTCACCTAGTTCTTGATGTGTTTAGGCTCTACAAACATATTTGCTTATGTTGAAGAGACGCTCTTTTTCATATTTATTTAAGCGACATGTGCCTTAGCTATCCAACACATGATTTTAGATCTTATTTGAAGCCAACAAGGTGTTGGACATGGTGCCAACAGACATTTTATGATTTTCTAAAATCCGACACTGCTTTGAAGTGTGTAATATGTGTCAGACAAGTGTTCTACAAGTATCGGTGTCTAACACATTTCACACGCAGACACGACACTCACTTTCAAGTGTCCGTGCTTCATAGGTGTATAATCGTGTGAGAACAATGGAATATATCATTGGACATTTGGATTAAATAGGTTGACCTACCCGCTGTCGTCCCTAATTGGTTGCTTCCACATATCTAATCTCTTTTGACAACCAAATTAGCAGCATGGTGTATAAATGCATATATTCCTTGCCTTGCAGTTTCTAACAGAGTTCAAAATGATATCCTAGTATCCAATGTCAAAACCATGCAATAGCTGGGATTGTTTGGTGCTTTGTAATGGCAATGTCTATAGTAAAGCTTTGGAGGATTCAACAAGACTAGCAAAATCTTCACTCTTAAATTTCTCATCTAGTGAGTGAGGTGGCAGTTTCCAGGTAGTAACTTTTTATTGCCAGGGGGAAAAAAGACTTTAAGAAGTGGTTCGTTTAAACATTGATTCTAGTTGTATGTATAGAAGCAATATAAAGGTAATAACATAATAACAGCAATCTATGCTTCCAAGCAATCAGTTTTAATAGTAAAACCAAGATTCATTAACAGAACACGCAGCAAGAACAACAAAATAGGCAAAACAAGGAGAAAAGATGGCACAAAACTTCAAATTACCAATCCATATAAGGAAAAATCTGTTTACAGATGTTAACTGCTCAACTGTAAAAGAGATGCAACCATACAAATAGAACACAATTTGAGCATACAGAATAATGCTAAACATTTTGGAACATTGATGCCAGTAATTTTATAGGCACACTAACTGGACTAAAATCCAAAACTGTTGAACTTATTCATCACTGATGGAAAGACAAACAACAGCAGAAATTATGAAGTAGGTTTCACTTTCTATTATGACTCACTTTGGAAGCCCAGTTTCAGAACTAATCAGAGCTTGATCTTCTTCAGTTAGCAACATAGGACCTCTTCCAGACCTAGTGCATATGAAATAGCTAAGAGCACCTGCGGATCTTTGAAATGGGACCTTATCGTTTATTTCAGGAGGCGGCTGCAAGGCTTCAATATCTTTCACTGATTGCACCCCAGCTTCATGCAGTATTGATTCATCTCCTAGTACATAGCTGGAAAGTACAATGGGAAACATGAAAATTGTAATATGTTAACTAGCTGATAGCATTCATATCCGGCACTAGTACCTACCTGGTTAGATCATTGTCAGGTGGCGGTGGGAAGTAAAACAGCAGTCTTTGAAGCAAAAGCGATGCAGTTTTCCTATTTGGTGCAATCATAACTGCATTTGGCCCAGCATCAAAGGTGTATGCCACCTGTCACAAAACCAATGTCATATTCTTCTCTTGTATGTGTTGTGGACATCTTCTGGCAATAAATTTGGACAATGTGCATATCTTTTACTAAGATGTTGATTCTTATGAGGCATCCAAGTGACCAAACAATTAAGATGATGATTCTTCTATGTGCACATCAATGTTTTTTTTTAGACTGCTTTCTTTGTTAGGATTTGTTTTGCCACGTCAGGTGTAAGCGAGTGCCAGGACTTCAGCAATACAGTAAGATGAAAATATTAAACAGCGTGAGTGTCAAAATCCCAATCTGTATACTAAATATATTTATATTATTATGACGTACCATCCTTGGATGTATATTAGCACCAATACTACAGAGATACTTCTTATCATATGGAACATCTATCATGTTCCATGAATATAAGAAAATGACACAAAAATCTGGAAAACGGTATAAAATCTCACAAATCAAATCTCAGATTACCTATTCATAGTGGTTTGGTTTTTTTTTTTTTTTTTTTTTTTGTGGGGGGGGGGGGGGGGGGGGGGGGGGGGGTGTCTTATTTCCTAAAAGAGTCTTTGAGTTTAGATCATCAGCACAGAAATTAGTTTACAACAAGTATTCCCACAGATAAGTTTGATTTATTTGATAAAACCAGAAATTGACAGATCAAATCACCCTCCCCAATTTACCTTGATTTATCATGAAGCTTGACTTTGAATCCATCCGCAGAATTTAACCCAACTTAGTCCAGTCAACTTGACAACAATAAATTTAGTAAAAATTTGATCACTTTGAGGGTACATAACTCAACCCTGTGGATACACATATCCAAG
Source organism: Agave tequilana (assembly GCA_038442645.1). Lineage (NCBI taxonomy): Eukaryota > Viridiplantae > Streptophyta > Magnoliopsida > Asparagales > Asparagaceae > Agave > Agave tequilana. The sequence goes on along the minus strand of JAVJIF010029775.1, from coordinate 558,440 downwards.
GAGACAATGACAAGAGCCGGCACAATAAGCAATTCTACTATGAGCAAGCAAATCTACAACGAGAAGATTTCTCACTGTTCAAAGACAGAAAAGGAAGATTATCTATCAGCTTGAAGGATTAAATCTGCAAGCTGCAAGCCCAAGGCTTAGCTCAGGTGGCAAACGGTTGGGAATGGAGCTGTTGGAAGTCCCAGGTTCAAGTCAAAGCTAGGCCTTTGTTTAGAAAGCAAGGGGTGGTTTGTTTCCCCAGCAACTATAAGGAGATGTGAGCTAACCACTAAAACTGTTCAGGGCCTCTTTGGATTGAAGTTTTGCAATCTGTAATTCATTTTAAGTTGTAGTTATAGGTTTATAGGTTTGCAAACTATAATTTGCAAATATTATAACAGCCCAATTGAATAGTCCCACATGGGATATTTTCTAGGGAAGTCTTTAGTACATAATAATTCTCATGAACTCAAAAATTAATCGTAGCTAATATTTTTTAGAGAGGAACCATGAAAAAAATACCTTGAACATTACAAATGATTTTAGAGCTAGCACCAGTCACAAATGTATAGAACTAAGTGCAACATGAAGCTAAGTGCTACACGAAATAAAGTGTCACACCACACAGAAATGTGTGTGTGATGTAATATCAACCTGGATCGCAATCACCTTCAAATCGTAACCAAAATTTGAAATTGAGGATAAGATAAGATTTTGGGTTTCCACCCATTATACGGGCTTCTCACCCCAGAACTCGAGAGCAAAATAAACTCAAGAATTAAGCCAAATAATTTGAGGAAGGTTTTAATCATTCAATAATCCCAATACAATAGTTTAGGGGGCCTTATATAGGCTTTACAAAAGAGAACTACTTGAAAATAACCGATGTGGTACTAAACGCCCACAAAAGGAACACAAATAAAGCTAAAACATCTACTACAAATAAAGCTGAAACAAAATACAAAATCCTCTAAATAAGCTAAGGCATGAAAAGATAAATGGGAACTGCGTGATGTCCTCATCAATTCCCTCGGGGTGGGAGAAACTCGACCCTGTCGAGTGAGGACTCTCCTCACGAAGCACCTCAATCGGGCCAAGGTGGTGGTCGTGACAGCAGCATGGGTACATCATGTCGAGACCATGGTGGCGGAGGAGGAGCTGGTCTCCATGACGGATCGGTTGTGGAAGATAACAGCACGATCAAGGCAGAGAGTAGAGCGAGACGCATCATCCTGGCTGAAGGCGAAGCTGATACCAGGATCCCACGGGCTATCCAACTCGTAAGTAATGTACGCAATCCTCTTCAGAGTCATTTCGAAATCTTTACACCAAGCGTGCAACTTTCTCGTGACCTCAGAGTGATTCGTAACCATCACCCTATTATCAACTGTAAATTCCTACAAAACACTATATGAGTATGCAGCAAATTTGTAGGTGTCATTGCAAATTGCTATCAGACTAGTGATATCATCAATATGTGCAACAGACAGATGCAAAGCGGTAGGTATTCTAAGCATAACTCCTAACGATGGGAGAATGAGAGAGATAATATGCCTAGAGAGACACATCTAACGATGGAGGTACACGGGACTCGGACACAAACTCTACACAACACGAAAAAGAAGTATTAGAAACCATTTGCTGGACCTTGGCAAGAAATTCAGGTGACTCCTTAAAAGATGAATTGATAGGAATAACCATAAAACTAGGTTTAACACAAGGAGACTCGAATGGCTGACTAGGCACAGTGAGTATATGAGGTTCAACTATCTCGTCCACGTCATCATTGGCACTATCAGGAGACATGTGAATGTCATCAATAATCTGTGTGACATAATCAACTGCTATGTCATCAATTATATTAACAATCTCAGAAGAAACTTGGACATCCTCAACAGCTTTCGAGTCGTCAACTTCATCAGTGGACACAGTTCTAACATGTTGACTCTCCAATGGGCACTGATAATCATAATGTCCATATCCCCTACATTTAGAACATCTGGTCTTGACATTGACTAGCGTTTTGAAAGTCAAGTCCAATCTTAATGCAACATCAAAGGCCTCTTCAACAGTGTCTAAGTCATAAGGGCCAGTAATCATAGCACGTTTTATTTTAGGCCGTAAACCCCAAATAAATCTAGTTACAGTCTCAGAAGGGTGCTCTCTCACTTCACTCGATGGGTTACGTCCTTAAATATGGCAATGTAATCATGAACGGACATATGACCCTGATGGAGATTGTGTAGCTGGTCTAAGTGGGGGTCCCTATACTGCTGACTAGTCATGATAGCTCAAGCAAACAAGCAAGATGCATTGAAGAGCCCTAGAGTCAATTAAACTAAATGTATGCACTAAACAAAAAAAATACCCTAAAGTGTAAGTTTTAAATGTAAAGAAAAATACATTCCTAAAATGATGAAAAGATGCAACCACTAGATCGAAGCAACTAGCATTTCAACCAACAAATTATAGCAATCCATATAGTAGTTGCAAGTAATCTAACAGTTAACGAATCAGGTCAAGTTATGATATCACCTGAGGGGGAGTCGTTCACGCCCAAACGCAAAAATTCTCGAAGATTCCTCAGAGAAATACTCACACTGAAGAGTTGAGATCGCCCATAAGATTCTTGGACAGCGGTGATAAGAAGTGGAAGCTGGATGCCTCGAGAATGGCGCAAATCGGGCCCGAATCGGGGCAGAAACAAGCTCTGAACTGTGGTGCACTGATCTACTGAGCTGAATCTGGAAGACGATCGGAGCTTGAACCAGATTGTGACTGCTGTAAGAGCGTAGTACTGGTTGTCACAAATTCACTGCCTCGAGAATGGCTCAATTTGGACTTGAAACGGACTCTGAACGGCCTTTGGAAGTTAGGTGCTGAACCTGGACTGTGCTGACTCAGTCAGCTCAGTAACTCGGCCGAGCTGACTCAGTGTTCCACTGAGTTGCTATCGTATTGCACTGAGTCACTGCTGAGTTGACTCGGACTGAGTCACGCAGATCAGGGCCGAGTCAAATGGGCCTGAGTCAAATGGGCCTAAGTCCTGTTGAACCAGATCAACTCTGAACCGGGCTTGCTCCTTGGGTTAGGTTGTGGGTGATTCGGGTTCGGGTTCTCGTCAGGGATCCACCCGAATCACTGCTCCCCTTACAAAACCCACTCGAATTCACCGCCACAGTCTCTCGCTCGCAGCTAGGGCACGATAATTGAGGACGACGACAGCAGACTAGGACGGCTGCGAGAGCTGATGTCGGCGACGGCGACAGACCAGGAGGGCTGTAGCTGTCGGGAAGAAAGAAGAGGTCGTGGCGGCAGTCTGAGCTTGACGGCGAAGAGAAGATCCGCGGTGGGATTTGCGTTAAATTTATCGATGACGCCTGGATCTGATGTCGGAAGGGGCGGCGACGCTTCAACGAGCGATGGCGTGGAAGAAGCCTACGACGAAGTGGGGATCCGTTGGTGGTGACGCAATTAGTAGTGGGTGGCGACTTGCGACGGCGGAGGATGAGCCTGAAGAACTGCTGATGTCGGCGGCCCTCAAGGGGGTGACCGAGAAGTCCAGGGAGAGGGCGATGTGGATCTGCGAGCGCCGACGAGCCGGGAAGAAGACGAAGTGGATCTAGGAGCGTCGACGATGTTGGGCGCGGCGTTGGAGATCTTCGGCGACGACGGCGTTGTCGATCGTGGTAGAGGAAGAGGACGAAGACGAGGACGACGATGTTGGGCGAGAGACGCTTCACCGGATCCGATCGGTGCTGACCTGAGGGCTCGGTCGCTGGTTCTTGGGCGGTGATGGAGCACGATGAAGCTTGGGGATGTTGTCGGTGGATGTGGAGTGGCTAGCGGAGGGCGACGGCGCAACGGCAAAATCCCAGCAGTAGGGTTTGAGGGAAGATCGAGTATGGAGGGATTTTGGGAAGATGAACAGTGCGGATTTGTATTTTTTTTTTTGAATTTTCAGAAAAGAAGATGAACAATATGGCCTAAAATTTTTCAGGGAATTTCGAAGGGAATTTCTGAGGATTTTCGACGGAATTTTCACTGTATTTTTTTTTTAAACAGTGAATTTTTTTAATGGATCTGGAATATAAATCTAGGGTTTGGAGACTGAAAGAAAAATTTGGAAAATGAAAATTTTGAAGGGAATTGAAAACCAGTGCTCTGATACCAAAATGATGTAATATCAACCTGGATCGCAATCACCTTCAAATCGTAACCAAATTTGAAATTGAGGATAAGATAAGATTTTGGGTTTCCACCCCTTACACGGGCTTCTCACCCAGAACTCGAGAGCAAAATAAACTCAAGAATTAAGCCAAATAATTTGAGGAAGGTTTTAATCATTCAATAATCCCAATACAATAGTTTAGGGAGCCTTATATAGGCTTTACAAAAGAGAACGACTGGGAAATAACCGATTCGGTACTAAACGCCCACAAAGGAACACAAATAAAGCTAAAACATCTACTACAAATAAAGCTGAAACAAAATACAAAATCCTCTAAATAAGCTAAGGCATGAAAAGATAAATGGGAACTGCGTGATGTCCTCATCAGTGTGGGAGCCACCTCTTGAATCCATAGAGAAGCCACTCTAGAATCGATGGGGCATCTCTAAAATTCACATCCTGGTTATGTGTTAAATGGCGAGTTCGTCATGCCCTAAATGGGAGAGTATGTAACACCCAAATTAAATAGTCCCGCCGCATGACATACTTGCTAGGAAAGTCTCTTCTATATAATAGTTCTCATGAACTCAAACATTAATCGTAACTAGTATTTTTAGAGAGGAGCCATAGGGAAAAATATTCGGGATGTCACATATATAAATTCAGTTTTCTAACCTGTAGTTCACTAATTTTTATTCTGTTTGGAATCTTTGGATACAAAATGGAATTAACTCTAAACTCTATTTCTCTTTTCATGTTTTGGAGTTAAAAATATTTAGTCTGACTGGATTTTCTGCGGTTAAGCCTAACTTTTGGAGGTTGCTAGCTACAGTTTATTAGACTACGAATGATAGCCAAAAGGACTTCAAGTTGGATTTTGGAGTTAAGAGACTTAACTGCAAAAAGTACAGTTAAGAAAACTTAACTCCAAAGTCAATCTGATCCTCACTCGGTTAGAGCCTAATATAGAAAAGTAGTGTTACTGCTAGTTTTCTTTGTGCCCCTCATAACCGGGACTGGAAGATCTTCTGAAACATCCTATCATTCAGCATATTGACAAAAGTTGATTAACCAAGACAGACCTGCAAATGAAGTGAAGATATGTAGATATAGGGAACATCAAATGGAAGATTAAAGGTAAATAACTAAATTTTGCCAGGCTTTTTTCTACAACAGGCAGTGTGGAAGGACCACGGTTCAAAGACTCGGCCGAGTCGGATACGACTCGGCCAAGTCGTATTCGTCTCGGCCACCAGCCCAGACAGTCAGAGACCCGATTCAAAGGATCTACACAGAAACAACTGAATCGGACTTGACTCGGAGTTGACTTGGCCGAATCAGCCGAGTCAAGGCCGATTCAGTTAAAAAAAAAAAAACCAAACTTATCTGGGATCTAGGGCTCCCCCGCCTTCGCCGCCTGCTCGCCCCGCTGCCGCCTGCTCCGCCCTATCTCTCCCCCGCCTTCGCCGCCTACTCCTGCCCACCGCCGCTGAGAGAGAGAGGGGGGAGGGGGGGGAGAGAGAGAGAGAGAGAGGAGAAGACAGACGGGAGGGAGGGAGAGGGAGGTGAGGGAAAGGGAGAGGGAGAGGGAGAGAGACGAGAGAGAGGGAGAGGGAGCCAAAGGGAGGGAGAGAGTAGAGAGAGAAGGGAGAGGAAGAGAGACGAGAGAAAGGGAAATAAAGCCAGAGGGAGGGAGAGATCGGGTGATCTCACCCGATCTCTCTCTCCTTTATCCATTTCTTTTTTTTATTTTTTTAATTTTTAGATTTTTTATATTTACCCCCTCAAATCTTTTATATTTCTTAATTTACTCCTAAATCATCATATTTCCCCAATTACCCCCTCAAAAACAAATTTGTTTTGGACATGTTATACATGAATTTTTATGTCTACATATTGTTACGATTTGTCATGATTTTTTCATAATTTTTAGAGCTTTCTATGTAGCGCTTTAAATGTATCGTCCGAATCCGATCCGAGTCGCCGAGACCGATCCGTCTCAGTACCGGCCGAGTCGGCGGTCACGGTTCGAAGACTTGGCCGAGTCGTATCCGTCTCGGCACCCGCCGAGACGAGTTCGAGACCCGATTCAAAGGATCCACTCAGAAACAACCGAATTGGTCTTGACTCGTAGTTGACGCCGCTGGATCCGCCGAGTCACGATACGACTCAAGGCTGATTCGATTAAAAAAAAACCTAAACTTACCCGAGATTTAGGGCTCCCCCGCCTTCGCCGCTTGCCCGCCTGCACCGCTGTCGCCTGATCTCCCCCGCCTTTGCCGCCTACTCCTGCTCGCCGCTGTCGCGAGAGAGGGAGAAGAGAGAGAAACAGAGAGGTGAGACGAGAGGGGGGAGAGAGGGAGATGAGGGAGAGGGAGAGAGACGAGAGAGAGGGGGAGAGAGAGTCGAGGGAGGGAGTAAAGAGAGAAGGGAGAGAGAGAGAGTCGAGGGAGGGAGTAAAGAGAGGAGGGAGTAAAGAGAGAAGGGAGAGAAGGAAATAGAGCCAGAGGGAGGGAGAGATCGGGTGATCTCACCCGATCTCTCTCCTTTATCCTTTTCTTTTTTTTTAATTTTTAAGTTTTTTATATTTACCCCCTCAAATCTTTTATATTCCTGAATTTACTTTCAAATCATCATTCCCAATTACCCCTCAAAACGAATTTGTTTTGAACATGTGATGCATGAATTTTATGTCTACATTTTTTTTATGATTTGTCATGATTTTTTCATAATTTTTGAGCTTTCTATGTAGCATTTTACGCGTATCATCCGAATCCGATCCGAGTCGCCGAGATCGATCCGTCTCGGTGCCGGCCAAGTCGGCGGCCGAGACCGCGACTTTGAACCATGGGAAGGACTTGAAAGTACACCTAAAGGGGGTGAATAGGTGTACGGCTAATCTAATGAACTAAATGCGGAAATTAAAAACTTAATTGTAACAACACTTAATGCAACCAACGAGTGTAGCCGAAATCCCAGTGAAGGGCTCTGGACTAACTCCTCTCGATTCTTCTGAATAAGAGTTGAGGTGCTATAAGAAGCTCTCGTGGTTAAGCACAAGTGAGGCACACACAAACAAGCCAAGCATATAATATATGAATGAGCAATATGAAATGATGCAAGGCACAATAGTAAAGAGAGAGTTAGAGTCAATAGATCAAACACAAACACCGAGATTTGTTTCGAGATTCGAGCACACAGCTCTACGTCCCCGCCTTCACACAGAAGGATTTTCACTAACTCGTCCACAAAGGACTCCCACACAGGGAACCTCCACTGAGGATTTGGGGCAATTACAATATGGAGTATACAACTCCTCTCTCAACCAAAACAACCTCTACACTTAGAGACTAGGCGCAAAGCCACCACAAATCGATCACCTCACAACTTGAGGGATGGGCACAAAGCCACACAACCAATCAACCTCTCACTAGAGGGATAGGGCACAAAGCTACCACTCCACAAATCAACCTCTACCCAAGAGGGATAACACAAAGTAGGAGGGTTTACAACTTAGTGATCAAAAGACCACAAACCAATTCTTTTCCACAAAAACAAAGATCCTATAGAGAGGATAGAATGATATAGCACAAGTGTGAAAAATCAAGATGTTGGAAAACAAATCACAAGGAAAAAATACTTAGGAAAATAACTTAGTATTTGATAGAAATGAAGAACAAAGCAAATATCCCAAATCTATATTTTCTTGATTTTTCCAACTCTTGAAAACAAATAAAGAATAATCTTTAAAACCAATAAACTCTTTTGAAAACTTGCTTTTAAAACACTAGAGAATAGGTGAATTTTTGCTCTTGAAAAACTTGTTAAAAACTATAAAGAGAAAACTCAATTTATAGCCTCAACAAAAAACTAGCCGTTGGCAGCAATTATGGTCAGATTTGACCATCCGGTCGACCGGCCGGTCGACCGGCCAACGGTCGAATTTTGACCGTTGCCAACCTACGGTCGACCGTCCTTACCCGAGAGTAAGGATGCTACAGTCGGTCGACCGCATGGTCGACCGGCCCAAGGGGCTGGCTGCGTGCACGTTTGTGTGCACGTCCGGTCGACCGATCCGGTCGACCGGTTCCTGGTCCGGTCGACCACCAGAGCCTGGCAAACAGATTTAGGGACTTGAAAAACTTGATTTTTAATCATCAAATAAATCCTATAAATTCTCTAAAAATCCACAAAAATAGTTTCAGTATAATACTTGATAAACAAACATGTCTGAAAAATTCAACACATATTTCAAACAATTTGAACCATTTTTGTGACTTAGAAATTTTACCGAAAGCCAAAATCTGTATTTTCCAAAACATAGATTTTTGAATTGAAAATTCGTTTTGTTCAAAACTCATCCAAATACAAAAACATGATATGAAACAACATTTAGGCAAGTAGTATATGGATATAATTCATTATACATATAAAGATATATATCAATGTTTTTGACACATAAATCTAAAAATAAGTTTTGTTAAAATACCAAAAACTCCAAACTCATGAAATAGACTATCAAAATAAGTTTGTTTAAATAGTTGAAGCATGCATGTATATAGAACAAATCTAATATACATAAAACCATGTAAACTTATTTTGATACTATCTATTCATGAAAACCAAGATCGGTTAAAAAAAAAACCGAAAACCAAAACACGAAACTTAAACAAGTGTGTTGTGAACTTGAGCATATCACACTATCTAATCTTTACCAAATGGATCTAAACTAAAACTAAACTATGTACCGAGGTCTTCTTGTAGAGCGTCGTCTCCAAGTCGACTCGATCCAAACCGTGATCCACCGAGCTTGACTCTAACGAGTGCTAGGTATGAACATTTACGCTCGGGCTCTTGAATCACCATGTGAAAAACTCCAAAACTCCTTTGTTGAAGCTAATCACCTACTAATATCTTCGTTAAGTATCTGAAACTAAACATCAAAAGATTATTAGTAAACATAACTACATGAGTTAATCATCATCAAAACTAGAGTGGAAGGCCTCTGGGCCAACAGGACTGATAGAGAATAGTGTTTAAGTTAAAGATATATCATTCTGAAAATCAATTCAGACTCAACTAGGTTGATCATTGAGAAAAACATTCAAGATTATTGATCACTGAGAAAAACATTCAGAATTAGAACATCAATATAAACCCAAAAAAACTCTCTAGATGTACCAATAACCAAAACAACTTGACTTCACCAAAAATACACAAATCTCATGAAGTTATGCTTGTACAAAAGAAAACTCAGGTTTTCTCAGTTTTAGCTACTTAACATTACTTTGCTTTCTTCTAAGCTAAAAAATGAAAAGGAGGGGGATGGGGACAAAGTTTAACATTCAAGGACTTCAATGACTGCATGATGTAATACGGGTGGATCGCAATCACCTTCAAAACAATAGAAAAGGGAACTAGGTTTTTGAAAAAGAAATAGGAATGGAAACTTAGGGTTTAAGGGGGAAAAAGAAAACTGGATAATTGTGGGCCTCACACCCCTTGCACCACGGGTTTCACACCCCTTGCACCACTCTCAAGATAAAATCTTAAGAAATTTATCTGAAAATTTTGTATTCAATCATTCAATACCAATAAGAAAAATTTTTAAGGCCTATTTATAGGATTTACAAAAGTCCAGTCCCAGAATATAACCGATGTGGTAACCGAAAAACTAAAATAAAATAAAATAAAGCAAAAATAAACTAGAACTAAAGGGATGTGTGCAACACGTGATGCTCTCATCATTTCCCCATGGTGGGGAGAACTCGACCCTGTCGAGTGTAGAACCCTTGCACGAAGCATCTCAATCGGGTCATGGTGGCGGTTTAGAAACCGATGGTCGTGCATCAATCTAAACCAAGGTGGTGTCGGTGGGACTGGCCTCCGTGATGAATCAGTTGCAGTCGATAATAGATCTGAAAAGACACATGCAGCAGTAAGAGTCAAACACGCTCCACTAAAAATTGAATTGAAACCAAGATCCCATGGGACCCGACTCATCAGTAGTGGAGGTAATTCTCCTCAGAACTCTAATAGGACATGTACGTTGAGCGTGCAACTGACTCACAGTCCCAAGGGAGAACCTCTCAGAGTAAATCATAACCACCACCACATTTTTAACTGCAAATTCCTGCAAAATACTATGCGGATAGGCAATCGTTGCAAATTGTTATTTGTTTACGGATTTCATCATTATTTCAGGCAAATGCAATGCAATAAATACACTAGGTAAAACTCCTAAAGATAGGATAAAGAGATATATGAGTTTTCTAGGACGTATATCATATACCGCTAACGGTGTAACATCACTATGACCCATAGTAATATGACCAAAGTCAAGAGGTAACTCCAAACATTTACTAAAAGAAAAAACACTGGGAGTAACCTGATAAACTATGGTAAAGAATTTCACTAACTCACTAGAAGAAGAAATTAGGAGCAACTACATAACCACAATCAGCACGAGAGAACTTAAATAGCTTACTAGATGTAACGACACTAGTATCAACTGTCTCATGCTCAATTCCATCTTCTATCATAGATATGGAAAGTGAATACTTAGCAACCTATACGAATATACTAGACTCCACTAATACGTACTCAGAATCACTAGTATCATCCTCTGAAACATTAGTATCATATATGGGTGTACTAGACTCAACTAATACATCCTGAACGTCACTAATATTCTCCTCATGAACATGAGTCTCATCAAGTGTGGGTGTACTAGTCTTCCTAACTTATCAAGGTCACTAGTAAGGACAGAAGAAATGTGGATATCATCGACAATCCTCGACTTATTAATGTCATCGACTTGTACATTATCAATATGTTAACTCTTCGAAAGGCACTGATAATCATAATGTTCAAATTCTCCTCACTTAGAACCCTTGATTGAGGGACACTCGTAACATAGTGCCCATATCCCTCACACATAGAACACCGCTATCTATTTTAGAAAGTGCACAATTCTAGCTCTAAAGCCAAAAGAAACGTCCCTTTGACAAACTTCATGACAGGTAAGATCAACTCTTTTGAAATTAGGTCTCAATCAGTTATAAAATATAGATATATAGTAGGAAAGTGATTTATCTTCAAGCTAATTTAAATATAAGCTCCTCAAATTTAAGCTCAGTAACAGATAAGTCTCCCTAACGTAGATAAAGCAACTCTTCAAAAACTCAAAATCTATGAGAATAAATTTTTTCTTAAGTTTTTCTTTCATTTCATCCTATGTCTCTATAGGTCTGAAATATGTTCTCTCTAGTTGTCTTTCTACGGTACTCTAATAATCTAGAACTGCATATTTTAGCTTAAACGTAGCAAATCGGACTCTATGCATTTCAGAAAATTCATACAAAATCAAAATAGTAGTCCAGGTGCATTATCCAACATAAACCTCGCGAGAGTCATGTGTACCATAAAAATTGATAGGCGCTACACTGCTTTTATTGCACTTCATCTATTCTAATAACACGTCAATCATAATACTTACACTCTTTAGTGTGATGTTGTGAATTCGTGTTTCGTGACAACATGCGAATCAGAATAATTTCACTCTAGTGTGATGTTGTGCATCTGTGTTTCATGACTCAGCAACACTCCAATCATAATAATTTCACTCTCTAGTGTAATGTTATGAGTCTGTGTTTCGTGACTATGAGGGATGCTACCAATATCTCATGCTAAACTTAGACATATCTATAACTTAATCTAAAACAGATTGCAAAGCAAAAAAATACAAACAAACGGATGATTATGCAAAGTTTCTAAACTCAAATGCAACTAAATACATGCACTAAATGATGAAAATTACAATCATAAAAGACTCAATCTCTATATGCAAAGAAATGTAATCCTAAATGATGATGTTAATCAACCATCAAATAAGATAAATAAACATCAATAATTATGCATAATAAACTACAAATAAATGCACAACCACTAGTATTTGCAAGAAATGAACAATTAAAAATTAGATTAAATTACAATATCACCTGAGATGAGTAGTTCAAGTTCAAGCGTAAGTCCCATAAGAATCTCTAGACAATTCTCTGCAATTGATAGCTGAAATTCTTGCAGGGAAGCTCTGGAGCAGCTGCAACACGGACTGGACGTGGCTAGAAGACTACTTCAAAAATGGCTCGAATCGGGCTTGAAACGAGCTCAAAACAGCTTCTGAACCAACTTCAGCCGAGTCGGGACTGAGTTGGACTGAGCCAACTCGGCTATACTCACTAAGCCAACTCGAGTCTGAGCTGGAGACTCGAGTTCGACTCAGATCAGAGCTGGCGGCTTGAGTCAGCTCGAAGTCAACTCGGGTCTGAGCTGGCGGCTCGAGCCGGCTCGGATCTGAGTCGACGGCTCAGGTCAGCTCCGATGAGCCAAGACGTCACTGTGTTGGCTTGGCTAAGGTCGACGGCTCAAACTGAGTTGGCTAAGGGTCGGCTCTGATTGAGCCGATAATCTCGAATTCGGCTGGATCGAGCCGATCTCATCATCAGCTCGTATCTTCGACGACTGCTCAAGTTGAGGCGACAATGTCGACGATCGGCGGAGATAGAGACAGCAACAACGCGCGATGGTGATGGTTTGGAGGCAACAAGATAGTGGCGGCGCAAATCTAGCGGCAAGGATATGCTAGTGACGACAAGGTGGACAGAATCTAGCAAGATCGGTGAACTCGTGGCGACAGGCTTAGACTGTGGTCAAATATGATCGTGACGGGCTTAGACTGTAGCTGTCGCGATGACTTCTGTTTCAGGATGGGCTCTGAGATCACTGTCGTGGCGGCCGATCTCGGAGATCTATCATGGCAGCAGATGTTGTCGTGCGGCAAAGACAAGATCTGTCGTGGCTGTGGCGGCGGTTTGCGGGTAGGTGAAGCTAGTGGTTGCAGGAGGTGGAGTGTGTTGAAACTTACAGTTTGATGATAATAGATTTTGATGATAACAAATGTGATGCAGGTACATTGGAGCTTAATCCCAAAAGGTAGTACTGATTTCTGATTGCTCAAGATTATTTAAGCATATTGACTATTTTTGTGTATTTTTAGCAATTTGTTAAAAGTCTTGACCACACACACAAAATAGTCTAATAGTCGATTTATTCTCTTGTATAGTCGACTAACATATCCTATAATCGACTTGCTATGTTATATAGTCGACTAAGTCTCTTCACAGAAAAATATCAGTTCTTTGTTCTTTTGACTGTAATCAATATTAGTCGACTAACCCCTATATCTAGTCAGCTAGTTTTAGTTTCCAGAGATTTATCATTCTGTGTCAGCCTTCTATAGTCGACTTGATAGGCTAGTCGACTAACGCAGGCAAAACTTCTATAGTAATCGACTACTCTCATATCTTATAGTCGACTAACTACAGTTTCTGACTGTTATTCAGTTTTGATTTTTTGGTATTTTTTCTAACGTTTTAATTTTCAAATTTGAGTTGATAACTTCCCACCTGACCATTGATTTCACCTATAAATAGGGATGTTGTCCTTGGATGTGATCACCAATTGAAATCATTAGTTTTCTGTTCAAAACTCTGTTGAAAATCTGTTTTAAGAAAACAAATTTTTACTTTCTATTCTTCACACAATTCTAGTTCTTTTGTGAAGAATTCTGAGAGTTATCTTATAAGATACCTTGTTCACAATCACGTACAAGTTTCAAGGCTTATAGGATACATTGTACTCAATCAAAGAGTTGTTGTCTTCTTGGTGCAGAGAAGAGTTATACAGATTTGACAAAGGGTGTTTTGTCAAGTAGTGTACAAGGTATTGATTTTGGGGTGTATCAAAATTAGGATAAGGAAAATCTCAAGCGGATTGCTTGGAGACTGGACGTAGGTCACGATGACCGAACCAGGATAAAATCTCTTGCGTATGCGTTGCATTTTTCTAAGATTTATTCTATGCATTTTCCTTTCCTGCAAGTAGTTATTTTTATTAAAAATTTATAAACACTATTCATCTCTTCTTTAGTGTTTGTGTTGCCTTATTTATAGATCCTACATTGGTATCAGAGCCAAGTTGCAGTGCTCAAGGATGGCAACAGAGTTTCCTTCATCACAATTCAAAGAAGAACATTTTACATAACGTCCACCATTATTTAATGGATTAAATTACAACTACTGGAAGTGTAAAATGAAGATCGACTTGCAATCACTCAACTATGAACTATGAAACATAGTAGAAGTACCATACACCAAGCCGACCACCAATTATAATGCATGGAGTGAAGAACAAAAGAAGCCTATAAATCTTGATGACAAAGCAATGAATGCGCTTTTCTATGCTTTGAACAAAGAAAAATTTAATCGTGCGTCAACAGCCACATCTGCAAATCAAATATGGAAGATTTTACAGATAACACATGAAGGTACAAATAAAGTTAAAAAATCTAAAATCTCTATTCTTGTTCACAGGTTTGAACTCTTCAAAATAAAGGAGAATGAAACTATTGCAGAAATGGTTACAAGGTTCACTGACATTACAAATTCCTTAGTAGCCATTGGAAAGGAATACATTCAATTGAAAAAGTTAGATTCTCCGTGCACTCACATCAGATTGGGAGAAGAAAACTATTGCAATAGAAGAAGCAAATGACCTCTCAACAATGTCATTAGAAAACCTTATTGGTAATTTAATGGCATATGAAGTTCAACTTGAAAATAGAAAGAAGGATAGACAACAACTTCAATCCAAGAAGAAAGTACTTGTTTTCTATACATCCTCAGGTATGGACAATTCAGATGATGATGAAGAGAAGATTGCAGTGCTCTCAAGAAAATTCAGAAAGTTCTTGAAATAAGGTAAGTTTAATCTTATTTGTTTTAATTGTAATAAACCGGGTCATATAAAGAAGGATTGGCCATTGCTAAAATACAAAGGGAACTTCAAGTTCAACAAATTCAACAAAAAGAAGAAAAATTATCAGTCAACTTGAGAGAATAGTGATTCATCTTCCTCTGACGAAGAAGCAGCCACTGAAACTGCCAATGTCTGTTTTATGGCTCAAGAAGATGAGGTACAAGTATATGCTGAATTATTGGATGCATTTAATGAAGTATATAATGATCTCAAGAATGAAAAGATTAAAAATAAAATTTTAACAAATGAAAATGAAAGACTCAATAAAGAAAATTCACTTTATATTTCTCAAATGTCTTCCTTAAATTCTAAAAAAGTTGACTTTGAAAAAATTATTTCATCTTTAAAAAAGATAATGAGAATTTCTTAAAAGAGAATGTTTTACTTAAAAGAGAATCTGTTTCTTTAAATTCTAAAATTTCTATTTTAGATAAAGAAATGACAAGTTTCAAAATTAAATATGAAGAATTTTTGAAAAACGTGACAAAATTTAATAAGGGAAAGAAAATTTATATGATTTATTGTCTTATCAAAAGATGTAAAATAATCATTTTGGTCTTGGATTTTCAAAAGATAAGTTTGAAAAACCTACACATGTTGGTCTTAGATTTTCAAAAAAATAATGGTAAAAAATCTACACATTTTTATAAAAAATAATCATAATCCATATAATTCTTTTGTGAAAAGAAATACTGATACTATTTCAAAAAGAATTAGGAACAAATATATATGGATTCTTAGCATCTAAATATTGTGGATAAAAATGCTTATATTGCATCATATATACATCATGTATGTAATTCTTGTAATTATGTTTATTCTAACAAATAGAAACTAAATTCAAATTGGGTTTGGGTTCCTAAAGACTAATCTTTTTCTGACCATGTCATGATGGGTACCATTCAAAATGTTATCTTATAGGTACCTTATAAAGAAAAAGTGGATACTTGATAGAAAATTATTTCAAACATATAATGTAAAATATAATGTATCATATATGTATGTCATGATATATTTTATGCAGGGGGAGAACACTTGTTATCTATATTTGTTATAACTTGTTCCCTGCAAGGGGAGTTTTTCTCTGTAGGAGGAGTTTTTATTCGCACATCTTGTCATCATCAAAAAGGGGGAGAATGTTGGAACTTATAGTTTGATGATAATAGATTTTGATGATAACAAATGTGATGCGGGTACATTGGAGCTTAATCTCAAAAGCTAGTATTGAGTTCTGATTGCTCAAGATTATTCAAGGATATTGACTATTTTTGTGTATTTTAGAAATTTGTTAAAAGCCTTAATTATACACACAAAATAGTCTGATAGTTGACTTTATTCCCTTGTATAGTCAACTAACATATCCTATAGTCGACTTGCTATGTCATATAGTCTACTAAATTTCTTCACAGAAAAATATCAGTTCTCTGTTCTTTTGATTGTATCAACATTAGTCGACTAACCTCTATATCTAATCGACTAGTTTTAGTTTTCAGAGACTTATCATCTGTGTCAGCCTTCTATAGTCGACTTGATCTTTAGACTAGTCGACTAACCCAGGCAAAAATTTTTATAGTAGTCGACTACTCTCATATCCTAGTCGACTAATTACAGTTTCTGACTGTTATTCAGTTTTGATTTTCTGGTATTTATTCCAACGTTTTGATTTTCAAATTTGAATTGATAACTTCCCTAACTGACCATTGATTTTACCTGTAAATAGGGATGTTGTTCTTGGATGTGATCACCAATTGAAATTATTAGTTTTCTATCCAAAATTCTGTTGAAAATTTTATTTTTTGGAAAACTAGTTTCTACTTTCTGTTCTTCACACAATTCCAATTCTTTTGTGAAGAATTCTGATAGTTCTCCTATAAATACCTTGTTCACAATCACGTATAAGTTTCAAGACTTATAAGTACATTGTAATCAATAAAAGAGTTATTGTCTTCTTGGTGTAGAGAAAAGTTGTACAGATTTGACAAAGGGTGTTTTGTCAATTGATGTACAAAGTGTTGATTTTGGGGTGTATCAAAATCAGGATAAGAAAAATCTCAAGCGGGTTGCTTGGGGTTTAACGTAGGTCACGAGAACCGAACCAGGATAAAATCTCTTGTGTTTGCGTTTGCATTTTTCTGAGATTTATTCTGTGCATTTTCCTTTCCTGCAAGTAGTTTATTTTTATTAAAATTTTATAAATACTATTCATATCTTCTTTAGTATTTGTGTTACCTTGTTTATAGATCCTATAGAGTGGTGTCGATGTCGGCAGCAGTGAGTATATACAGATGAAGAGGAAGAAGAGGGAGAAGGGGATGGTGCAGTCGGCGGCAGGAAAGAGGATCACGGGAAAGAAAAGGATAGGAGGTCAGGGTTGTCGGAGGTTGGTGACGAAGAGAGAGGGCGAGGTAAGCAGAGGGGTGGTGGGCTGCTAGGGCTAGGGTTTTGTAGAGATGAGGGAGGAAGGAGATGAATAATAGTGGCTTTGAATTTTTTTGATATTTTTTCTTTTTTTCTTTTTTTTAATCAACCTAGAGTGTGGAGAGGACTTAGGGTTTTGGGGAAAACAGAGCTAGGATTTTGGATTTTTTTTTTTTTGAATGGATCTAAGAAAATTTAAAGGGATTGAACCAAAACTCTGATACCAAAATGATGTAATATGGGTGAAACACAATTATCTTCAAATCAATAGAAAATGGAACTAGAGTTTGGAAAAAGAAATAAAAAGGGGAACTTAGGTTTTGAGAAAAGAAATAATAAAACTGGATAACTTTGAACTCCACACCCCTTACATCACTCTCAAGATAAAATCTTAAGAAATTTAACAGAAAATTTTGTATTCAATCATTCAATACCAACAAGAAAAGTCTCGACGCCTATTTATAGGTTTTATAAAAGTCCAGTCACAGAATATAACTGGTGTGGTACTAAAACAAAAAATAAAATAAAATAAAGCAAAAATAAACTAGAACTAAGGGGATGGATGCAGCATGTGATGCCCTTATCACTGCATCAAGGTCATGTTCATGCTCAAGAAATTCCTTTCCATTTTACTGTCATGGGAAGTTATTATTCAGAATATTGGAGCCCAATACAGAAAAACTACCTTGTTGCCGTATGCTACAGATGATGGAGGGTACCGTTGTAAGTGTTGCAATGTCTGTGAGAGCTACATTTGTAGGCCAAATTGATTTGGCAAGAGGCCTAATTCATTAAAAGTTACAGGAAATCATAGATCATAAGCCTTTTAAATGAAATTACTCATCACAAAATACTTCACGCAAAAACTAATCACAATGTTCCAGTGCACTCAGCATGGCAACCAATAACATCCACATAGATGCGCATGATATGAACAAATTAGAACAAATAGCCTCTTCATACTATAAAATTAAACCACACCTGAGGTGTTCCTTCAGAACGGTTCCATCTCTCCACAAGGTTGATGATCCTAATATATAATACGTTTGCCAAAGTCATATTTCTTAGAATTGATGGCGGAAACAAAACTAGACTCTTAACAACTGTAAAGAATATGATACCTGTGAGATGTATCATTCATATAGAATATAGGTGGGCTAGTATCCAAACAAACAGCATGAAATTGATTACTATCTGCACAGGTCAAGTGGGCAAAAGATTTAAAATCACGATTTTTAATGGCTTCTTCCATTTGCAGAATTCGAGCAGGGACTATAACCTGTCAATGCACAAAAGAGATGAGAATTAACAACACGTGTTCCCATCGAAAAGTATATGTTAGAAGATTTTATTACAAATCGTTAATGCCCAGAAGACCAACAGATCACATAACTGTCTGATACCATATGTTGGAAAACAAAGCAAAACATAAATTGTTTCTGCACGAATAAAATATATAGGCAAAAGATAGGCGTTGTGCTTTGATTTGAACAAAGGATTAGCACGGAAAAAAAATAAATACCTTGGCCCTGTGCTGTAATAGAGTACTGGTCTCGACACTCTCACGCATGCCACTGGTGCTACTCGTTTCTTTCTGTCGTGAACTTACCTGGAAAACAACAGTGTGTTTGGCTCAAACAGTAATAAAGAATTGCTAAATTGATAATTATGATACTAAAACATGACACTAGGATGCATGGAGGTGATTGGGAACATCTATTTGAGACTGTAAACAATAAGCAGCTTGATCTATGTATTAAGATAACATGGCCACACGAAATGTTTCATGTGTGAAAGGACCTATATCAAGGGCTATTAAAGTCAATACTCAATAAAATACAAGTGAATTAAGTGAATTAGCAGTTAACGTGGATCTAATACATAGACAAGAAGAGAAATCTAAGATACCAATAATTGAAATTATTTTTCAATGGAAATAAGGCGTGGACTAAGCATCAATGACCATGAGTCTTATGTAAGTGCAGAAATCAGAGAAAACACTCTGTTCAAAAGACTGTCAGTGACACACTTGCGTCTTAGACCATGCATAAAACTCCACAGAATAAATTGTCCTTCTTGTTGCATCACTAAACTTCTCTCTTTTCTCTAACAAGAAAATTGTGTCCCCTTCTTGGTGTATCTTCATACTCCCATCCCAATTCGACACCACAAAAATATTACAATCCACCAGCTTCAGATCTGAAGCATCGTTTATGTAGAAGTATGGAAAACACTGTCCATCAGACGTTCCCAGCTTATGACTTGAGTACCAAGACAATTATTAGTAAATCCTCTTATAAACTTTCAAATAGATCTTATAACTTAAAGGATATGAAGAACAAAAGAGTACATGACGGCCAGGAGTTTGGCACAAACTTGCAGGGGAATGATTGATGCTATATGAAAACCCTTCATAAAATTTGATGATTTTTAACAATATTTTTTCAGTCAATTGAGCTTTCTTGCTTCAGGTTATGTTTCATAAACCCAAAGTTCAAAAACTCGACCGTTCCGGTTCCGACTCGGCCGAGTTGGAACCGGAACGGCCTTTCCCGTTCTGAGACCGGTTCACGAGTCAACCTATTGCATAGTTTTGCTTGTCCTGGGGCCGACTCGGCCGAGTCGGCCCCGAGTCAAGGCCGAGTCAAGCCAAAATTTCATATAATTAATTTCATATAATTTAAATTTTTACTAGAAAAGTAGAGCTAATATTTACTTTTGTGAAAAGGGAGTCCTCATCAAATATATTGACATAATCAGGGACATGTACGATGGAGTAGTGGCAAATGTCAGAACTTGTGGAGGCACAATTGGATTGCATTAAGGATCTGCATTAAGTCCATTCTTATTTGCCATAGCGATGGATGAGCTTACTGGAGCTATTCAGGATGAGATAACGTGGTGTATGCTATTTGCTGATTATATTATCCTAGTCGATGAAACGAGAGCTAAGGTAAATGCAAAATTGGAGTTATGAAGGCAAACTCTAATTCTCGAGATTTTAGATTAAGTAGGACCAAAACAGAGTATATGGAGTGTAAATCTAATAAACAGAGAATCCGAGATTATAGTATTGTGATACTAGATGGTTAATGAAAACCAATGAGCAGTCATTTTAAGTACTTGGGTTCTATTATCCAAAAGGATGGGGAGATCAATAGTGATGTCAGCCATAAAATCCAAGCCGGCTGGTTGAAATGGAGAAGCGCAATATGAGTTTTATGTGATCGTAATATTCCGTTATGACTGAAGGGAAAGTTTTATCGAACTGTTATCAGGCCTGCTTTGTCATATGACACAGAATGTTAGGCTATAAAGAGATATCATGCGCAGAAGATGAGTGTAGCAGAGATGCGCATGCTTCATTGGATGTGTGGTAACACAAGGAGATATAAGGTGAGAAATGAGAATATTCGCACTAAAATAGGCGTAACCTCTATAGAAGAGAAGATGAGAGAAAACCGCCTACGATGGTTTGGTCATATACTACGTAGACCTACAAATGCGTCAGTTTGACGAGTAAAGCATATCAAATTAGGGCAAGTTAAAAGAGCGCAGGGGAGACCGAAGAAAACATGGATGGAGGTAATATGACAAGATATAGAGGCTAAAGGTCTTAGTGAAAGCATATTGCACGATAAGAATGAGTGGAGAAAACTGATCCATGTGCTTGATCCGGTGTAATTCTCTTTTGGTTCATGTAGCCTACCCCAAATACTTGGGACAAATGGCTTAGTTGTTGTTATTGTGAAAAGAATAGTTAATTTAAATTTAATTAATTTCATATAATTTACTAAATTATGCATTTATTTTGATATTTTAATATCGTGACGCATGTATTTATACATTATCTTCATATTTAGTGTGCTAAGTAATATGTTTTGGATATGTTATACATCAATTTTGATGTTTACATTTTTTTTAGATTTATCGTGATTTTTTCAAAAAAATTTGAGCTCTCTACGTAGCGTTTCGCGCGTCTCGCCCAGTCGAGGTCGCGACACCGTGACCGATGTGGAATGGTGCCCGCCAAGTCGGCGGTCGAGACTGCGATTTTGAACCATGCATAAACCCCATTTTGAAAAAAAAGGCTTGGATGATTTTTCTGACGATCATCAGAAGCTTAAAATTTTCTCATGCTTGCCATTAGTATATCTAAATCTAGATTCGCAAGGTATCAAATTTGTTTCTTTCATTCATTATGGTAGGTAAACTTCTTTACCAAAGCAAGAAAACCAAAGGTGAAAATTTCTTTTGCCGATAAAAGAAACTGAAAATATAAATCGAAAGAAACATTGAGGAAACATTTGCATATAGAGATTCAAGAGACAATAAAAAATAAAATCACTGGCTATCTGTAAATAGAAAACTCAACCTTTGGTGTCTAACGTACCATCACAAAAACAAAATCATAATATGAAAAAAATATCCATAATCACGAAACGATAAAGAACATTGATGTACCACCTACCACTGCTATGATAACAACCAGGTCTTCCCAATGTGTATCACTAGTAAGTTGAACGGCTAAGCTGTCGCTCCCATTTGCATCCTGTGGTTTAGACATATTCAAGTTTCAATTGAGTAGCCCGGTTGATCAAATATAAAAAAAGGTTCTATTTTATTCACAACTCTTTGCCGATACAATATCCTAAAACTTCAATCATCACCTTCTAAACTTACATTTCCCATTTTCCACTTGACAAATCCACCATATAGACTGCGACATGCACTACCTGAACCTTGCCTGTGATTTATGAACGAATATAAAATTGCATACATGATCAGATTTCACATCTACAATGGTAACAACTGGCAGATTGAAACTAAATAAAATACCGTGTGCAGCTTTGATATGAGAATACAGATAACAAGTGGAGAACAAAAACATTAAATGCAAAGTTGCGCATACATTATTGAGACTATTTACTAGGAAAAGGAAGCTTGCATATTTGAGAATCCAGATTACTAGGAGAAATAGAAATCTGACCTTGCAATAGCAGAAAGAGGGCCAAGATCATCCTTCACATTCATTAGCTTTGCAAGGGAATAAACTGCAAACAAAAAGTGTTTGGTTTAGATTATACAACAGAAGATTGAATACACATATCTTTTCTTTTAATAATTTTGTACTTTTATGTATTTTTAGTAATATATATACGTTAATCAATCATGCAACAATTATGTTAAACTTTGCAAATAACTCAGCTAAATAGAATTTCTGCATAAATTCATAACTGGAAATAGCTTGAAATGTGCTGGAAACCAGAGAGGGGATGCTCTCAGAAAGTTCAAATATCTAGTATAAATTTCGGCAAGAAGCTTGTCATAGATAATAAAAATTAACTACAAAGGAAGGAAAGTTATCCAATTAAATCATTGGTTAGATTATATAACCAATAATTAGAGAGAACTATATATCTAATAGTTCATAGGCACCATTATTTTTGTGCTGTTGGCGTAATCAAGTTTCAGTTACTCTATAAACACGACAATGTCCACCAGGAAGTGGCTTCAGCAGTAGCTTCAGCTATATAGTGATAGCTCCAGTAGATAAACTCAATCCTTTAACCCAACTATTCAATGGGTGGTTATGGTTATGACTCTTTTACCTGTTTTGAAATGAGATGACCAAATTATTATTTTTATATACAATTAGTATATCAATCTTAACAAAAAGGGAAGTGGCAAGGTGGCTAGTGTCTACATATATAGCTCTAATGTGGCTGGCAAAACCTAAAAACTCAGAATAAGGGTATCTCATCAGTCCAATACCATCAATTTTCCAGAAAGAAATTAATGCACAACAAATATTTCACCCACTCTATAAGAGCTAAAAAAGAAGTGAATTTCAAGCTTTTTCCTCACCAAGGCAAGCGAAGCCCGCAGCGGATGAGGCCAATCCTGCAGCCGTCGGAAAATTATTATACGACGCAATGTGAACGTGCAATCCCCAATCTTCCTTCCTAATCTTAACCCCCTTCTTCTCATCCTCCAAATCTTCAGCTCTGCTCCTAATCTCTCTCAAGCAATTCTGATACCTCCCTCCACTGAGCGAAATCTCCTGCATTCCTCCAAAATATCAGCTAAAAAAAAATAAAAATCATCCAACAAACCAAAAAAGAAAAAAAACAAAGAAAAATCCAACCTTCCCATTCAGCCACATTCGATCGCTCTCAAAACTAGGGCTAACAGCTACAGTCGTGGTCGCCGAGAGATGATCCGGATCGAGAGTGACACTAATACTATCGTTGATCGGGAGAATTAGGGTTTCGTCGCGCTTCCCCCAGTACTTGATGACGGCGATGTTGGTCGGAGCTCTCGCCGTCGCCATCAGAATCCAGCTCCCTTGATCTCTCGTCATCTCGCCCGAATTAACTCGAATTAGTCAGAGAGCAGAGAGGAGATATCGATCCCTGCTCGTGATCGTGAGGATCTAAAAGAGGCGGAGGAGGAGGAGGAGACCAAAGTGCGAGCGGAAAAGAACCGCGAGCTCCAAGTTTATGAATGAAATTTAAGATCTAAGCCCCAGGATCGAACTTAAAATTAAAATTAAAATAAAGGACACGTGCTGCGCGCGGGTGAGTTCGGTAACGCGAATCTCCTGCTGGCTCCGGTTGAGGCCAGCAGATTAGCTGTGCATTAGTAGAAAAAAATCATCGACCAATTTATTGCCACGTGTCAGATAATCCACGTTGATTGGTCCTCTATTGTGTTTCGTGGAACAAGACAAACAGCTGATACGCAACCTGACAAGCGTCTGAAAAGCAATTTTTATTTGCTCTCCGTCACCCACGCGACGCATGCATGTGATATTATTGTATTAGCTTAATGATGGCCCGGGCCCAGCCCACGGTTTAAACGAGGCCCAACCGGAGCTACCCAACTTTTTTGGGTTGGTGGTTTTTGGGGGTCAGTTACAAGTAGGGGTGCCACCGGATACGGATTATCCGCGGATATCCGTATCCGAATCCGCCTCCAATCCGGATACGGATATCATTTTTTCACATCCGTCAATATTCGTATCCGTATTCGTATCCGAAAGGTAGGTGCGGATACGGATATGGTAAAAGTAATATCTTATTCGTATCCGATCCGATATCCGAATGTTGCGTGCTTCATAATGATATTGGTATGGAGAAGACTATTCTTCAATAGAATAAGGTATTAAATTTTGATATTTTGAGTTGGTGAAAAAGTAATAGTGAAAAATATTCGATTCTTGCAAGAGCACCACATGATATTTTGAGTATTTCGACATCAACCATGTCATCCGAATCGGCATTTAGCACCGGAGGACGTGTAATCTATTGTTATAGAAGTCAAATGACAATGAATACGATGAATGTATTGATATGTACACAATAATATCATAGTATGTATTACATTTAATATTGTACTAGATGAGATAAAATGTAATATAAGTATTTCTGTTTAATTTATCTTTAACCATATCCATTTTTAACATATTTGATTAGTATCCGCATCCGATCCGCTATTATCCGATTTATATCTGATATCTGATTTTGACGGATACGGATATCATTTTTCCACATCCGCCAGTATCCATATCCGTATCCGTATCTGAAGGTTGGGTGCGAATATGGATATGGTAGAGGTAATATCCGATCCGTATCCGATCCGATGGCACCCCTAGTTACAAGGCCAATCTCAATGATGAAACTTGATGAATGATAAATGTAATTTTAATTGTAATTCTATTTTAAAATTTTGACACTAGAAAAAATTAAATCTCACAGTGAGGCGCTAAGTTAGAAGTGGGATAACATAATTATTTCATGGCATAATTATTTTTGAGCCCGTATGCTCTTCTTTTAATTGTAAGTTATAAGAAGGTGGGGCTCACTTAGGGTTAGATGAATTGTCTACAAATTTATAACATTTCTCTTAATCCCAGTTAGGGCTATATGGATGCAGCCCCAAATTTCGACTCATTGTAGATTTTTTTTGTTTTTCCTACACTACTGGAGTTGCTCTAAGCAAGCTGATTAAATACTAAATTGAATATGAAATTGTTTGGAATAACTCGTCTATTTGATGGCCATTAGAATTGAGCTCTAAATATTTATTACTGAGTGTTTCTAATTGACTCCTTAATTGTTTTTCATTATGGAACTTTTATTGTATTCTTTGAAGGCTATCATGCAAGCGGAGTTAACTCATATAACAGTGACTGTTTAATGGCATGACTACAATTTAAAATACCACATATAATTTAAAGAATGTTTCATAAAGATACATTTGTAGACATAAAACAATATTTAACATAACCAATACATTGTATCATTGGTTGATTTAAATTGACAAGCTGTCTATGTTAGAAAATGTACAGTTCATTTTAGTTACACGCCTATAATTAAAAATCACATATTGAGCTTATTTGAGCATAACAGCAAGCAAGAATAAATTTGAGCAATTTGAGGGTGAGCTAGAGTAAAGCTAAATACGGATCTAATAGTTTCGCTAGTCTCTCATTTCTGTGACAGACTTGTTCAGTGATATTGTCTTTATTATGAACGAACTTTACAGAAATTTTCCTTGATCTTTGAGAAATTGCGAGTCGAAGTATAACTTAACTAATGCAAAGGCTCAAATAAATATTAATTAGCTCAAACAGAAATGCAAGTCAGTTCATCAGAAGAAACACCAGATCATATATATTTTTTCGTCCCTGGCGGTTGTCCAGCATGTTGGGATTTGGGTCGAACAAATAGTCTCACATCGGCTAGACGTGAGGATGGTCTTGGGAATATAAGGATATGGGCAACTCCACCTAAAAGACTAGTCTTTTGGGATGGAGCCCCAAGTCCTTCAAGTGGTTTCAGAGCATCCCAAGTTCTTCGTGAGATTTTCTGGTGATTCGGAGAGGTAGGATTTTCTGACAATTCGGAGAGCATAGGGTGCTGATTTGGTGGAAATCGTGTGTCGATCTCAGATCAGTTTTGGTGTTGTTCGTGGGATCGTGTGTCGATCTCAGAACAGCGCAAGGAGTGCTCAAGGAATCATTGGTGGAGGTAAAAAAATCTGATTTTTATCACAGTTGCTTATCTATCCAGTTAGAGAGATGGCAGAAGAAAGTACATCAGTTAGGACCATGAATTCTCATCCGAGAATTGACGTGGTGAAGTTTAACTACACTAACAATTTTGAGATGTGGAGATGCGAGGTGATGAATGCCCTAAATGCATCGAACATCGAGGATACTCTACTTCTACTTCTGGAGAAGAAGCGAAGCACAACCACTGAAGAAGAGTGAGAGAAGATGAACCGATCTGCGTGTGGCTTGATTAGATCCTGTCTAACATAAGACATCAAAGCACAACCACTGAAGAAGAGTGGGAGAAGATGAACCTATCTGCGTGTGGCTTGATTAGAACCTGTCTAACATAAGACATCAAATATCTTGTGTTACACAAGACATCTGCGAGGTAGTTATGGGAGATCCTTGAAAGGAAATATCTGACCAAGAGTATTGAATCGAGATTACAGCTAAAGAGCAAGCTGTACGGGTTTCAGATAAAGAAGGGATGCTCCGTGAATGAAGTGAAGCTTCTTACGGATTTGGTCAATGTGGATGTCAAGATAGATGAAGAAGACAAGGCGGTAATCCTCTTCAACTCTCTCCCTACAAAGAGCATGAGACGTTCACCTTAACCTTCATAATGGAAGACAGACTCTTGACTATCATGAAATGTCGTCTGCTTTGGCAAATTATGAGACAAGGAGAAAGGAGAGACAACCTTCTCAATCAAACTCATCAGCAGAGGCGCTAGCAGTAAGAGGTAGGGGTTCATATAGGAAGGGCAAAGATGATAGAGGGAGATCGAAGTCCAGGCCGGGTGATAGGGATCTGAAGAAGAACCAGTGTGCCTTCTGTAGAGAATTAGGATACTGGAAAGTGGAATGTCCAAAGGCTAAAGGGAAGAAGAAGGAGTCAAAAACTGAGGCAAATCTTGCAAAAGTGGTTAGTACTCAGAACAGTAACTCACAGGCAGGTGGATTAGACTCAGACTCGTCGGTTTTCTCATTCTCAGTCACTACTCCCATTGTTGGCTACTCAGGAGAAAATGAGTGGATTCTGGATACTGGCGCTACATACTATGTGGTCGTAATAGGGAATGGTTTTCTAACTTTGAGAAGCTGGAGGGGTGTTCAGTCGTTATGGGCGATGATCATCCATGTATCATGGAGGGTGTAGGGACAATCCAGATAAAGGTGTTTGATGGGATGGTAAGGGAACTGAAGAAGTGAGGTATGTACCTCAATTAAAGAGAAACCTAATCTCTGTTGGAGCTTTGGAGTCATTGGGCCTCGTGGTGTCAATTAAGGAAGGAGTCCTGAAGATGACCAAAGGCTCGATGGTGGTATTGAAGGCCGATCGCCGGGACAGTCTATACTACTTGAAGGGTAGTACTGTGACAGGGCAAGTGGGGGCTTCTACCGGTTCAGATGAAGACTCAACCAGGCTGTGGCACATGAGGCTGGGACATGCAGGAGAAAAGTCGCTGCAAACTCTTGCAAGGCAAGGGTTATTGAAGGGTGCCGAAATCTGCAAGATGAAATCCTGTGAACACTGTATCATCGGGAAGAAGACAAGGTGAAGTTCGGCACAGCAACACATTGCACCGAGGGGATTCTGGACTATATTCACACTGACGTTTGGGGACCTACCAAGGCTGCATCAATTGGAGGTAACCATTACTTTGTATCATTTATTGATGATTATTCTAGGCGTTGCTGGGTATATACCATGAGACACAAAGGGGAAGTCCTAGAACTGTTTGTGAAGTGGAAGAAGAACTTGGAGAGAAGTACGGAAAGGAAAATCAAGATCCTCTGTTCAGATAATGGAGGAGAATACAAGTCTAATCCTTTCCTTCAGCTATGTCTTGATGAGGGCATAGAGAGACACTTCATAGTGAGGGGGATACCGCAACAGAATGGGGTAGCAGAGAGGATGAACAGGACTTTGCTAGAGAAGGTCTAGTGTTTGTTGTCCAATGCCGGTTTATCGAAGAATTTCTGGGCTGAGGCTTTGGCATATGCATACTACCTTGTGAACAGGCTGCCGTCGTCTGCGATAGGGGGAAAAACTCCTCCTCGAGGTTTGGATAGGAAAAATAGCTGCTGACTATGATTTGCTAAGGGTGTTTGGTTGTCCAGCCTATTATTATGTCAAGGATGATAAGTTAGACCCAAGAGCAAAGAAGGGTGTGTTCGTCGGTTTCAAGAAGGGAATCAAAGGGTTCAAGATCTAGGATCCAACGGACAAGAAGTTTCTTCTCAGCAGGGATGTCACTTTTGATGAGGCTTCTATGTTGAAGCCTAAGGTCTCTCAGCAGGTGGAGACTATCAAGACCAAAGTTGTATCGCAGCAGGTGGAGAATGATGCAAATCCACCATCTCTAGAAAGTTCAGCATCGGTGAGGATCATACCTAGGGTGACACAGGGTAATGATCAAGCAGTTGAGGTACGTGCTGATGATGACGAGGGTCAAGAACAGGTCATGGGTGAAGTTCCTGACTCTACTACAGTTGAAAGACCAAGGAGAACCACAAGGAAACCAGGTTGGCTCACTACAGATATGGTTGTGGCATATGCACTTTCGGTCGTTGAGAAGGCTATCCCGTCCACCTTCAGAGAAGCTGAAATCAGTTCGGAGTCGAAGATGTGGAAAGAAGCCATGAAAGAAGAGATGAAGTCTCTCTACAAGAACGACACTTGGGAACTCACTAGGTTGCCCAAAGGGAAGAAGGCGATAGGCTGTAAGTGGGTGTATGCCAAGAAGTAAGGATCTCATCATGAAGATATGATGCGCTACAAGGCCAGATTGGTAGCAAAAGGCTATACTCAGAGGGAAGGAATTGACTACAATGAGGTATTTTCACCTGTTGTAAAGCATTCGTCAATTCGTATCTTATTGGCTTTGGTGGCACAGTACGAGTTGGACCTTGATCAATTCGATGTAAAGACCGCCTTTCTCCACGGCAATCTAGATGAAGAGATCTACATGACTCAGTCAACAGGGTTCAAGACTGCAGGGAAGGAAGAAATGGTGTGTAAGCTGAAGAAGTCACTATATGGACTAAAGCAGTCTCCAAGACAGTGGTACAAGCGGTTCGACAGCTTCATTAGAGGAAAGAAGTACACACGCAGTCACTATGACCCATGTGTGTACTACAATAAGCTACCAACAGGGGAGTATATCTATTTACTTTTGTATGTAGATGATATGCTTATTGCTTCAAGGTCTAGATCTGCGATTGATGCACTGAAGAGGGATCTATCTTCTGAGTTTGAGATGAAGGATCTTGGTGAAGCAAGGAAGGTGCTAGGCATGGAAATCATACGAGATCTAAGGGTTGGCAGGGTGAGCTTGACACAGAAGAGGTATTTACAAAAGGTACTTCAGAGGTTCAACATTGGTAAGGATGCAAACTCTGTAAGTATACCATTGGCTCCTCATTTCAAGTTATCGGCTAAGATGTCTCCAAAGAATGTTGAAGAACGTAAGTACATGACTCACGTCCCATATGATGCTATGGTTTATACGAGACTAAATCTGTCACAAGCTGTCTCTATGGTCAGTAAGTATATGCATGATCCGAGATAGGATCATTGGGAGGCAGTGAAGTGGATTCTGAGGTACATTAAAGGTACCATTGATGTTGGTCTGGTATTTGAGAAGGACTCCACAGGCAAGCAGGATTGTATCGGATATGTAGATTTCGATTATGCTGGTGACCTTGACAAGCGCCGATCTACAAAGGGGTATGTCTTTACATTCTCTCAAGCACCGGTGAGTTGGCGCTCCATACTACAGTCTACCGTCGCATTGTCTACCACAGAGGCTGAGTATATGGCCATAACGGAGGCTATAAATGAGGCAATTTGGCTTCAAGGCTTGCTTGATGACTTGGGGGTGGATCAGGATCTTCTGAAGATCAACTGTGACAGTATGAGTGCTATTTATTTAGCCAAGAACCAAGTATATCATGCACGGATGAAGCACATCGACGTCAGGTTCCATTTTATTTGGGGGATTCTAGATGAGGGTGATATTGAGCTGCTGAAGATTCACACATCGGAGAATTCCGCCGACATGCTTACCAAAGTGGTATCAGGAGTCAAGTTTGCACATTGTAAGGCTTTACTCCACGTCCTTTATGTAGCATGAGCTTGTTGAAGCTCATTTGGATGAACTACGGATGGCTTGATCCCTTGGGCAAGGTACGTAGGCAACCACACTGGTGCAGCCACTTCGGATCGATGGTCAGTTCGGCTCAGATTTGGAGAAATCTTCACTGAGGTGGAGAATTGTAGGAAGAGAGAGGAAGTCGTCGAGGAAGTCGACGATGTCATCAGCAGCCAAAGGAATCAGCACAGCAGGCGCACGGTCGACCAGCCTGGTCGACCATCGGCAGAAGCAGTAGAACGGTCGACTGGCCCGGTCGACCGTCATGCACGGACGTGCACAGCAGACATGCACGGGGTATAACGGTCGACTGCTCGGTCGACCGACTGAAAGTGCCTAACCGAGCAGTCGACCGACTGAAAGTGCCTAACTCTTGGTTAGGCACGGTCGACCGGCCTGGTCGACCAGTGTATAGGGTCGGTCGACCGGCGGTCGACCGACAGTCGGGTCAACCGACAGTCGGGTCGGGCTGTTTCGGAAAAGTGCTGAATTAGAAATCTGTTTAGGTTAAGAGCGGATTTTTAGGGTTTGTTGAAGAGTAGTGAAAAAAGGCATCTCTCTCTTAATCATCATTGTTGTAAACATTGTACTGATTCATACAAATCAATAGAAACCCCTCTCTTTCTTACCCCGAGGACGTAGGCGAAAAGGCGGAACCTCGTTAAATCTGAGTTTGTGCTATTCTCTGGGATTGTGTGTTATTTGCTGTTGATAGTATTGTTCTTTTGCATCGGAGATCTAGGGTTTCCTCTTTGTGGTTGTTGTCCGGCGCATAACAAGTGGTATCAGAGCCATGTCCCAAACTTAGTCGTGTGTGTGGGTGATGTTTGATGATGTAGATCCCCCAATGGCGCAAAGACGCAATAGGCCTCATCACCCTAATGGCACAAAAAAGGCACAATAGGCTCCTGTGAAGCTAATGTTGGGCTCTCGAGAAATTTGAAAGTGGTGCTCCTTTGCAATAGGCGTGCCGCCTCTCACGCGATGTAGAGGAGTGACCGACTGCAGTGCTTCATATAAGGCGTGCCGCCATCCCACGCAGTGAAGAGTTGGATCTCGATGGAGCATTTGATCTTCTAGTGTGAAGATAGTTGAGCTTGCAGCGAGACTCTTTGTTCGAGGGGATTGTTGGGATTTGGGTCGAACAAATAGTCCCACATCGGCTAGACGTAGGATGGTCTTGGGAATATAAGGATTTGGGCAACTCCACCTAAAAGACTAGTCTTTTGGGATGGAGCCCCAAGTCCTTCAAAGCATGTTGGCCTGGATCGGTTAGAGTATAATATTCTCCATGTTCACCGGTTCGAATACCACCTCACAAACATTTCTTTCTTTCAGTTTGGATGTGGTGGAGGCGGGGAGACAAGCCTTCGAGGAAGTTATACTGGAAAAGGATCGAGCGCCTTGGGTGTTTATGCGAGTACAGATCATGTCGAACGACGGGGACTATAGCATGTGTTAAGTGGGCTTATAAACACTGGCTTTCCTGTATGCCTCGTTGGTGATTATAACGTGCTCGTTGAAGCTCTGTGAACTAGAAGGCTGTGTATCTTACTTCTTGTATTCAACAATGGGAAGGATTGCTTCGGACCATCGCCCGCTTCTTCTTAAACTTGAGGGAGGTGATTTCTGTGGTGATGGGCCAAATAATTTTGTGAAGAAGAGGAATTATTTATGTGGAGGAGAGGTTAAAACTTGTATTGTATTTTTTTTCTTTCTCAATTTCTTGATTACAACTCAAAGGTTGCATGATTATTTATACGTACCAAAGGAAACCTTCAAACTTTCTACATACTTTCATACGCATATTCTTAAGAGTCTTTTATCATATGTTTCTAAGAGTCTTTTAGAATTCTTAACCATGAGACCATGGACTTTGACTAAAATTAAAGACTTTGACTCTTCTAGACATTTTCACATTATTCTCATGCTATGATATTTTATACAAAGTTCTTTAAAATTAAGTTTAATTTTCAATATTCTCCGTTAAACTTAATTTTTCTGAATTGGTCATCCTGAGAAGTGTCTTCAACTTGTTGAAACTTTCAGTCTTGAGAGGCTTGGTAAAGATGTCGGCAACTTGATCTTGAGACTTCACAAAGATTAGCTCGATCCCCATGTTCTTCACATGCTCCAGGATAAAATGAAATTGAGTGTCAATGTGTTTACTCTGATCATGAAAAACTAGATTCTTCGCTAGGGCAATAACAAACTTGTTATCGACATATATCTTTATCGGACCTTTTTGCACCATATAGATCTCATTAGGTAGATTTCTCAGCCATAGTGCATGACAAACAGTAGATGATGCAGTGACATACTCAGTTTCACAAGTGGAGAGAGTGACGATCGGTTATTTTTTGATGATCATGTGAAAGCAGTGTCTCATAAAAAATGCAAATCCAGTGGTGCTCTTTCTATTAGCTAAGTCGCCTCTCCAATCTCTATCAGAGTAGCTTATAAGTTGAAACTTGTTAAATGATGAATAAAATAAACCATGACTGCATGTACCTTTGATATAGCGAAGAATGTTTTTGGCTGCTTTGAAGTGTGATGATTTTGGATCCTCCATATATCTGCTAATGAGTCCAACTCTATAGAGAATACCCGGCCTTGTGCATGTCAGGCATCGAAGACTTCTAACCAAGCTTTTAAACAATGTTGGATTCACCGAGCATCCACTATCATTCTTGAACAATTTAACGCCGCAATCCAACGGTGTGCTGATAGGCTTGCAATTTTCCATCTTGAATTTCTTGAGAATTTCTTCTGCATACCTTTCTTGCGAGATGAAAATTTCATCTTCTACTTGTTTTACTTCAATGCTAAGAAAATATGACATGAGCCCGATATTTGTCATTTTAAACTCTCAAACCAGTGTCTCCTTGAACTCCTTGAACATGCTTGGATTATTTCCTATGAAGATCAAATCATCCACATACAAGCACACAAGCAATACATCTTTATTTTTATTCATTTTAATGTAAAAGTGTGTTCATGTGGACATTTAAGATATCCATGACTTCAAAAATATTCATCAATTCTACTATTTCATGCCCGAGGTGTTTGTTTTAATCCATATAGAGGCTTCTTTAATTTTAAGATTTTATCTTCATGCCCCTTTCTGATATAACCCGGAGATTGTTCAACATACACCTATTCTTCAAGATAACTATTTAGAAAAGCTAATTTAACATCCATTTGAAATATCTTCTATTTATATAGAGCAGCCAGTGAAATAATTAATCTAACAGTCTCCAAGCGAGCAACGGGAGCAAATACCTATCATAGTCGATGCAGGCTCTTTGTTAATACCCTTTAGCCACCAATCTTGCTTTGTACCTTTCAACTTCTCCTTTGGCATTTCTTTTTTCTTTGTACACCTATTTTCCATTCACCTTATGTCCCTTCGGTAGAGTTGTAAGCTTCCATGTAGCATTTTCTATATGGCTTTAATCTCCTCATCCAAGGTCGCTTTCCATCTTTTGTCTCATACAGCTTCTTCAAAATTTATTAGCTCGCAACCGATAAAGAGATAAAATAATGTGAGATCATTAGTATTTTCGGTTACCTCATAGATTTCTTGCAAACTTCTCATTTTTGGTGGTCCTTCACTTGAGCTTAGAGATGCTGGAGTAGGACTAGGAGGCTCTTGGACTTGTTCTGGCTCATGGCTTTCAAGCACCGGGTAGAATATGTACTCTTCTTTATTTGTACTCTCTTCATCAAATTCAACATCTTTGTTTATATGTATCCTTTTGTTATTTGGATTATATAACTTGAAACATTTTGTGCAGGCGTTGTAGCCAATGAAGATGAACTTTGCACTCTTGTCATCGAGCTTCGTTCTCCTTTGATCTGGTACATGTGCATGAGCAATGCTTCCGAATACTCCCAAGTGACAGACGCTAGGCTTTCTTCCTGTCCAAACTTCTTAAGGTGTCATGTTCCAAATGCTTCTTGTGGGGCATCGATTTAGAATGTAGACGGGGCACTCCGCTACTTAAGCCCAAAATTCCTTGGGCAAATTCTTGCTCTTTAGCATGCTTCGGCCCATGTTGAGAATGGTACGATTTCTTCTCTCTGCTGCTCCACTTTGTTGGGGAGAATATGGAGTCGTTAGTGGTCGACGGATGCCTTGTTCTTTGTAATATCTTTCGAACTCCTTGGACATGAATTCCCCTCCGCGATCGGATCGTACGACCCTAATTTGATATCCACTTTGCTTTTCTACAAACACCTTGAACTTTTTGAAAGCAGAGAATACTTCGAATTTTTCTTTTAATAAATAAATCCAAGTCTTTCTACTAAAATCATCCATAAAATGAGGAAATACTTATTCTTACCAAGAGAGGTAGGAATAATTGGCCCCCAGACATCAGTGTGAACAAGTTGGAGTGGTTTTGATGCTTGCGATGATGCCTCCTTTGGATAATTCCTTTTATGTTGCTTTCCAAGTAAGCAACCTTCACATAAATGCTCTGGATGATCAATTGATGGGAGTCCTTTCATCATCTCATTTTGAGATAATAGCTTTAGGCCGTCAAATTAAAATGCCCGAATCTCAAGTGTCATAGCCATGAAGTATCTTTTAAGCAAGCTTTTAAGTGCTTCACCACATCATTTTGAATGTTCAATAGAAACATTATGTTGTTTAACATCTCCACTTTAGCAATTAAATTGCTTCTCTGATCTCTTATTGAAAGACTATGATTTTACATTTGGATATCATAGCCTTTCTCTAAGAGTTGCGCCAAACTTAATATTTATTCTTCATCTTCGGATAGTAAACATTAGAAATAAAGATGATTTTCATTCTTCAGACGGATTAAGATTTTACCTCCTCCTTTCACTGAAATTTTGGTGGAGTCACGAAAGTAACATGGCTATTAACTGATTCATCAAGCTCCACGAACATGCTCTTTTATCCGCACATATGATTGCTAGCACCGGTATCAAGATACCAGGAGATTATATTTTCCTTATCT
This sequence comes from Agave tequilana, assembly GCA_038442645.1. Classification (NCBI taxonomy): domain Eukaryota; kingdom Viridiplantae; phylum Streptophyta; class Magnoliopsida; order Asparagales; family Asparagaceae; genus Agave; species Agave tequilana. The sequence continues at coordinate 522,780 of JAVJIF010029775.1, read as the reverse complement.
TCGCCTTTGTTGGCTAATAAGACAGTGGGCTCCACATCTTCATTAGCACTTTTCACAAAATTGGCATCCTCCTCGACACGATTAGTAGCAGGATGTCTACGATTGGAAGCGAAATGGCCATACTTCTTATAATGGAAACATTGAATTGATCTCCTATATCTTCAACTGTTTAGAAATCTTCTTCTTCCTTGTCCTCTTGTTGGCCGAAATGTCTGACTTCTTTCTTCATAGAATTTGTAATGTCCACCTCTTCCTCCTTGACCTCGGCCTTGAACTTGACCTCGTCCTTGAACTTGACCTCGGTCTGATCTTCCTCGACCTCTGTAACTTGCTACATCTCTTCTGACATCATCTTTGACGACGAGTTTTGTTTGGAGTGCTTGCTCTAGTGACTGTTGCTTCTTCTTCTTCTTTAACCTTCCTTCATTTGTCTCCAAGGATCCCATGAGTTCATCAATGCTCATGGAGTCTATGTCATTTCCTTTTTTCAATGGCCACTGCAATATAATCAAACTTTGCATCCAAGGATCGTAGGATTTTTGCCACGACCCGAGAATCTTTCAAGACTTCTCCATATCGCCTTAATTAATTTATAATGGCTAAAACTCTTGAAAAATAATCAGAAATTGATTCATTTTCTTTCATGTGTAAGTCTTCAAACTCACCTCTTAACTTTTGGAGGCAAACTCTTTTGGCTTTCTCTACTCTCTAGTATGAATTTTGTAAAATCTCCCAAGCTTGCTTCTAGGTGGTGGCGCTGGCGATCTTCTCGAATGTTTGTTCATCCAGGGCCTGGTGGATGAACGAGAGAACCATTTGAGCTTTCTTCTTTGAAGCTTGCAATACATTTCTTTGATTTTGTGACAACGTGGATTCATTTTCGGGCTCCACGTAACCTTTCTCTACGATCTCCCAAGCATCTTACGATCCGAGCAGCGCCTTCATGCGAATGCACTAATTCTCATAGTTCTCCTTGGAGAACTTTGGGGCTTGTAATGGGAATATGTTGCACGCCATCTTCTTCAATTTGGCTATGGTACCAATCTGTTGTGATGGGCCAAATAATTTTGTGAGGAAGAGGAATTATTTATGTGGAGGAGAGGCAAAAACTTGTATCATATTTTTTTTCTTTCTCAATTACTTGATCACAACTCAAAGATTCCATGACTATTTATAGGTATCAATAGAAACCTTCAGATTTTTCACATACTTCCATACACATATTCCTAAGAGTCTTTTACCATATCTTTCTAAGAGTCTTTTAGAATTCTTAACCATGAGACCATGGACTTTGACTAAGACTAAAGACATTGACTCTTCTGGACATTTCCACATTATTCTCATGATATGATATTTTATACAAAGTTCTTTAAAATTAAGTTTAATTTTTATAGGGAGAGAGGAGATAAAAGCTTGTTGGAAGAGTTTTATAACTCATCAAAAGAAATAGTGCAGAGATCGGAGTCCAAAAGGAGCGAGAACATAGTCCACAGCATGCCAGAACAGAGGACGGCCGGCCACCCGTTGTTTTCCATTGATTTGGGTAAGGGAAAACTTACAAAAAAAAATGTTTGAGGAGCGAAATTACAAGTATTTCTTTACAGAAAGAAAAAGAAATTTACAAGTAGATATTCTCTGAGATTTCTGGGAAAATGTGCTGGTAGGAATCTGATCAGCGCACGATCATTTTATCCCTTTGACGATACAATCGGTCAGATGATCGAACTACCTCCTAATAGGACTCCCTTCTCGCTTGGTTTGGGAAATCGGAGAACAGAGGACCGGCAGAGCCCTCTTGCTAGAGATTCTGCTTCTCGAGCAAATCTCCTCCTCCTCATCCTCTCCCTTAGTAGGCTATTTATAGGGAGAATAGGGATATAACCGTCCTGAAAATCTAGAAACAGATTGAGTCAATCTATTTTTGAATCTAGAAAGTAGCCCGCGAGGCTAGAAACAGCTTTTGTGAAGCTAGAAATAGCATGTAGCGCTAATCCCTTGACCCGCTCCACTTAATGAGGGATACTCCCTTGATCCTCTCCAGTTAATTGAGAGATCCCCTAATCTTCTCACCTGATAAGGAGAGTCAAAAGATCATGACAAGCAACTATCAAATTCGATCGAAATGATCTCATCTGGAGATTTGATTGGTCAAAGGTGACCCGCAGTGGGCCAAATCCAATAAGCTCGTAGCGGAGCTACGGGAAGCTTCTGGCGAAGTTAGGAGTAAGCTCTCAGCAAAGCTATAAGTTAGCCCATGGTAGAGCTATGATGGAATTCTTGTGAAGCTAAGCAAATTTAGCCTCTCGCGCGATTGCTCATCCCTTGGGCTCATGTGAGACTAAGTATCGAGGTAACTTAGTGTCTCTAGACCTACCCAGGTCTTCTTCAGAGGAAACTTTGATTTACTATCTGCTTTACTGGATTAGTAATGTCCATATTGCTACCTTGTCTCTGGTCATTAGCTTGTCTTTGACTTATCTTTTGTAGATGTCAATAAGTTAGACATTGTTCAGACCGGCTGAAGATGAATGCGGGAGTTCTGTCTTTTTCGAGTGTCAGTAAGACCTCCTTCAAAGTTTTCGTGAATCTACAATGGAATGGTTCAGATTCTGAAATACTTTAAAATGTTTTGAATGATGGGGTGTGAATGTGAATGTCGCCTTGGTGGTTGAGTTCAACTTCGCCTTTAACTCTACCTTTGGGTGTAGCTTCGCGCTTCTGGGTACCTTCGCTTTTGGGTAGCTTCGCCTTTGGGCTTCCTGAAGTAACTTCGCTTCAAACTGAGTTGGAAGATGAGTATTAGCCTCGCGCTCGCTGTGATGGAGTGACGCTCCATTCCCACGGCTAACCGCTTTTTGCGAGTTAAGAGAGAAATTGTTCCCTTTTTCAAGGTTAGAATATCCTCTCTTGCATTAACTAGGGAGATTATTTTTTTTCCGAAGTTCAAATAACTTCTTGCGCATTCCCAAGGGGGACTATTCCCTTTCTCAAGGCCAAGCACTTGAATGTCTAAAATTTGCCCGCGCTTTCAAGCTTGAAGTAGTGGCGGCTGTTCGGAAGGATTAGTAGTAATGAAAAGAGGTTTAGAGTAAACCGTTGATCGCTGTGTACTGATGATCAAGAACTTCGAATGTTTTATGCAGGTTTACTTTGCTCCTTCCAAATCACCGTTCGTAGCATAAGCTAGGACGGGTCGTATCCGCAGGGAGGATTAGCGATAGAAGCGTTCAAGGTTTGTATTGAAATCTTTATGAAGAAAAATGAAGGTTCTTCTTTATTTTAAGAAATGGAAAATAAAATGATGTCGAAGGTGAGTGGAAAATCTTTTGGTGTTGTGCAAAAGAAAAGAAGAAACGAGAATAAAGATGAAGGAAAACGGAGATGTTTGAAAAGAAGAAGTCTTTAGAAGAGAGATTTTTAAGAGAGATTTTTAAGAAAGATTTTTAAGAATAATATGAAGAGAAACCATGACTAACTAACATTATAATTTACTAACTTACTACTCTCGTTGGGTGATGCATGCCTCATATTGAATCATCAGCAATGGTATGTCTTGCTTTACCAAGTCCTTGTATTGTCCCATATCGAAGGTGTTTCTCATCTAGGCTAGTTACCTCCTTGAATCATTGGCTCCCTAAATAGATCTTCATTAGTGGAACAAGGATAGTCACTTTTAACGATGCTAAGAAACATACAAGATTCATTATTCCATCAAAGCTATAATAAAGTAAGCATGAAATAAGAACTTGTAATGTAGTCATTGGCATAGTGAAGTGCTCCATCTTCATGTTCCATCACGGCACTTGTTCTAAAGATAAGGCTCTAAGTGAGGCTCTAAGTGAGGCATATGGAGGGAAAACTTAGTATTTGCAAAGAACAAAAAGCAACTCATCTTCATTGGGAGTGATATAGACTTGTAATTTGCAAGACTTGAAAGAAGATAGTATCCCAAGAATCATATAAGTCAGCAATCACCCAAGAGTTAGTAGTTAGTAAAATTAAAAGTTAGTTAGTCATGTTAATGAATTAGCTAGACATAGAAATAAAGAACAAAAGATAATTCATTGTAGAAGTGAAATAAAAGAAAGTAAAAGCTTAAAAGAAAAATAATGCACTAGAATAAGAGAAGATGAAGATTGAAAGCTCGATCCTTGTATTGCGTTGTCACCATCTCCAATTACAAAGATTGCTCACTCTCACTCTCTCTTTTCTGGATTCTAGAAGGAGAAAAAGAAAATTACATAAGAGACTAAAAAGAAAAACCTAGAGAAACCCTAACAATTTTCCTATAAAAACAATGCTCTTTTCTCCTCCCTGATTACAGAGGCCCTAGAGGTCTATTTATAGTCTTCATGCGAGGAGGCCATCCCACTTTAGTCTCCAGATCAAACGCTGAAGTAACGGCCCAACGATTACGCACATGCAGCGTTTCCGCGGCCGTTTCTTGGCCGCTGCGCTAGCGAATTTTTGTGCCTTTCTGTTGCATTTCGTATCCTCAGTTGGATCTTGTAGGAACTGAGAATACGTTCTGAATCTTTTCAAACTTGGGCTTTTCTCTTGTGGGCTTCTTAAATGCTTCTTTAATTTCTCAAAAATCACAATTATTGGGCCTCTTTCTCCATTAGACATTGGACCTGAAAAAAGAGAGAAAAAAGCAGTAAAAATCAACTATTTATTCATATAAAGCATAGCATGGTGGTAGAAATGATGCATAAATGACTCCAATCACACCCCCACACCTAGCTTTTGCTCGTCCCTGAGCAAAATAAGTAAAAAGAAAAACCTAACTAAATTATTACACCACTTTCGTAGGTGACATGATTGCACTAAGCTCGTGCAACAAGCCATTAAACCTCTAGGTTACCCTAGAGGAGGAGTGTTGTCTCCTGAGGGTTTTCAGCGGATTGCACTCACAAAATCCCAAAGAAAAAAAAGGAAATGTCAATGAAAAGAGAGAAACATTTTTTTTTATGATCCATTTCCTTCAAGAATCTCGGTGATCTATTGGTTTAGGGTAATTCTAAACTTTTCCTTCTTTTTATAAGTTTCCATTTGAAATATTGTTTTCAACTTAGGTTAAGTTTTCCAAGAATAGAGAGAAACTGGATTCTGTATCAAATCTAACACATATACATATGTATGAGGGATTTTTCTTAGACTTTAGTTCGTTTGTTCACACATATATTTTTATATATATATATTATTATTTTATTTTATTTTATTTTATTTAAGTATATATTTACATTCTCTTAGCTTCATTAGGCTTTCTAATTTACCCATGTAGCGAGCCTTTTACCGATGACTCCCAGACCAGATGGTATTGTTGGCCGAAAGGCCCATCACTCTAGTTTTAATGATGATCAACTCATGTAGTTATGGTACTAATGATCTTGTGTTTATTTAGTCTCAGATTTGTGATCAAGATCTTAGTAGGTGTGTAGCTTCGTCAAAGAATTTAAAGTCAAGTTTTGGAGCTAGCACGGTTTGATTCAAGAGCTTGGCATCAAGACCACATCAAGTACTCAAGAGGAGTCTAGCTCATTGGATCAAGTTTGGACCAAGTCAAGAAGATGAGAAGACTTCAAGTGAAGACCTTCAAGATCAAGACTTGTGTCTAGGTTTGTTTTTATAAGATTTTGTTTTTAGATAAAATGTAAAGGATAGAATAGTTGGTGGATTGCTCAAGTATATCATACACACACACACTCTTGATTTAGATGAGTTTTCATAAAAGAATTTTTATTTTGAAAAAATATAAAAGAGTTTTCATTTTGGAAAAATACCGTTTTGGCTTTTGGAATTCAAAGTATATATGTTTTTAACCAAAACCATGTTTAGTGCTTAGTGTCAAAAACATAGATATTTCACCATGTATGTGTAGTGGATCATATCCATACACCCTATGCTTTCAAAGTGTTTAAAATATCTTGTTTTTGTCTTTGGAGAAGTTTTGAAAAAAAAACCAATTTGGAAAAATACAGATTTTGTTTTTAGCCAAAATTTATAAGTTACAAAAATAGTTCAAATTGTTTGTAACATGTCTTGATTTTACTCAGACATGTTTGTTTATCAAAGTATAATACTGAAACTATTTTTGTAGATTTTTCGTGAATTTATGGGATTTATTTAAGAAATAAAAACTAAGTTTTTCAATCCCAAAATTGACCTGACCTGGCTTCTGTCGGTCGACGGAACGGTCGACCGACGTGCACATCAGTTCTGGATGGAGGGCCGGTCGACCGACCCCAGTCGACCGCAGAGAGCTTCTGCTCTCTGGAAAGCCCCGGTCGACCGAGCCGGTCGACCGACAGAGAGCTCTGTTCTCTGTTCCAGGAGCGATCGACTGGGCCGGTCGACCGACGCCCCAACAGTTAGAAATCTGACCGTTGGCGGTCGACCGGGCCGGTCGACCGTCAGCCGCCAAGGCTGAAAAATGCCCCAACGATTAGTTTTTTCTAGTCCTATAAAATGGGACTTTTGGGGGCTGTTTTGCACAAGATTTTTAAGTGGGTTTTGAACCAGTTTTTCCAAACCTATTAGGTGTTTTTCTCCACTTATTTGAGAGCAAATACTTCCAATTAAAAGGAGAATTTATCAAGAGTTTTCAAAGTGATTTCTTTGAGTTTTCACTACTATTTCCATCCTTATTTTTCTCACAAACACTTGAGCTATCCATTGATATATTAATCCTATAGGAGTGTTATTGTGAGATTGTTTTTAGGTGATCAAAGTGTTGTGATCACCAAAGACTTCATCTTTGCTTTGAGGAGGCGGACGTGTGTGTTCGCGATGTTTCGGGTTCTAGTGTGAACTCGGTGTTGGAGGTGCGGCCTCGGCGAGCTTGTGGGCTTGCGATGTGTACGGGACTAGAGAGTCCAAGGAGTTCAAGTGTGAACTCGCCTAGTACGTATTACGGCACCGAGTGATCCGATGGGATAGATTTTAGTGGAAATCCTTCAAGTGTTAAAGGCGGGGACATAGAGTAAGTGTGCTCGAACCTCAAAACAAATCTCCCGTGTTTGCGATTGCTCACTCTCTATCTCTTACTCTTGTTTATATCTTGCATGCTTATATTGCTTTCATCTTTATATGCTTGATATATATTATGAGCTTAATTGTTATATGCTTGGGGATTGTTTGCTAACACTTGTATTCAACCAAGAGAGCCAACGCGGCACCTCAACTCTTATTTAGAGGAATCTTGAGGAGTTAGTCCAGAGCCCTTCACGGGGAATCCGGCTACACTCTTGTGTTATACGTGGTGTTTAGTTTAATAAGTTTTAATTCCGTATTAATTGTCCATTAGATTAGCTCATCACCTATTCACCCCCTCTAGGTGATTTATAGGTATTAGGGCACCAGATGAAGATACATCCCTAAGGTTCAAGGTCTCGAGTAAACTAGGCCACGAATGCTAAGGACTCAACCACTTTTAGGCGTGACTGGTTATGCTTCTTAAGGCACAATTAACCAGCTTAATTAGTGATCTAGTTTTATTTATGATATATATATATATATATATATATATATATATATATATATATATATATTTCTTATTCTCTCTCTCTTTTTTATATGTATATTTTTTTATGTAAACAAATTCAGTAAGTCTTTGATTAATCCCTCAATATGCAAATGTATATAGTGTTTAGAAAAAATTCAAAATCTAGCTGTCTTTTCTATTCTTTTCTTTCTTAACCTAAAGATCTAACAAAATTTCTTATTTCAACTTATATTAAGAAATCTTAGCTTAGAATTTCCTTAATACCTAAGATCAAGTTAATTCTTTTCAAAGAAATGGATCAATATTTTTTTATGTTTATTTTTTATTTTATTTTTTTTATAAGAAACAAGAAACCTTGTAAGAAAAGATAAATATAAGAAAAGAGAAACCTAGAAATCTAAAAGAAAAAGTTTAGAAAATTCTCATGTTAGTACCTACCCCCCATACCTATCCCATGCATTGTCCCCAATGTATGCAAGAAAATATACGCATGAAATAGGACAAGAAAGGTATCACCCTCGCCGTCGGCTTGGACCAGCGGTGGTGCTAGTTCCAGCCGACTGTGATCGCCGCAGGCCCTCCTTAATGCGTTCTAGGCGAGATGTTTGCTCCGCAACCTGTTTGCGTAGTCAAATCTACCTCCGAAATATCTTCTTCATGCCTCGCCAAATGGTGGACATGAAGGAGCGTGAATCAGCTGGGGGGTCTTGTTGCCAAAAAGCTGGCTCATCCTCCTCCTCTAAAAGTTTCTCCGAAGAGGACTTCACAGGGACATCTTAAGACTGGACACTAGGAGTCCAGACCACATGAAGACAACTACTATAAGCGCTAGTCGCCCGCTCTTGTGCAACGAACACCCTATCATATGAGTCAAAAACTGTGTCTGGTAAGAAAGTCCTACACAGACGAGTGATCAAAACGGGATGCGAGTACTTTGCACCGCGTGTGCGGGAGGACTTGATGATGATACTATGAAAAATGATCTTGTTGATATAGATCGTGTGCTGCCGAGTCATCAGGTCGTGTATAATCTGCAGCACCGGCCTGTTAAAGGAGGTTGTGTAGTCCAGCCCTAAAATGTTGCGTTGAATCCAGCGACCAACACAATGTATGTTTCTAAAGGTAGTGCTGGCTTTGAGCCCCCTATCTTATTTCGTATAGCGGGCCCCCATGACTGTCATGTAATTGATTAAAGGTAGGAGTTCGCTATGATGTGGGTTGCAAGAGACATGTGTGAGTTCTTCTAGTAGAAGAAGCGTGACAATAATATCCCCAGTGGGAATGTGCACCAAGATTTGATATGTGTCAAAGTTTACAGAGGCGTGATCTACGGAATTGTAGAAAAGCTTGACAATCTCAGGACAGTAATAAGCCTCGTGATCTAAATTATCATATATTAATGCATACCAATCTCACGCACAAATACGATCTAAAAATATATGCCCATAACCATTCACGTCGCTAAGTATTCTAGCAAAATCTTTTTCAGCGAAAATAGACGGTGCCATGATGAATAATAGGAAGTAATGAGAAGGGATACGCAAACCTCCCCCGGACTACGTGGGAGGGAAAACTCAAACGAGAGTGCAGAAAGCAATTTGTTGTGGCAGCAGATGAACAGGTTGTAGATCTGGAGATCTCAGAAGGCCGTGCAACACAAAAATTTGGCGGCGCTCCAGATGTGTCCAGATTGCCGCGGATGCACGGCTAAGGCTAGGGAAACGCGGCTGATGTGAAGAGACAGAAGGTCAGAAAATTTTGAGGGGCGGCGCGGGCGTTTCTCGTTTCAGATCTGGGGTTAAACCTAGTGGAAGGAAAAGGATACGGGATGGGAGATATTTATAAGAGGCTTAGAAGGACGAAATCCCCAAATTGCCCAAAGGGAAACTAAGAATTTACAACCCTAGGTTATTTAGAAAGAAAAGAGAGTGGAGGGAAAGATGAAAGCCCTAGGTGATATTTAGCACCTAAGTCCCACTTATTTATTCTTTTTGTTTTTTTTATTTACAAAGGAAATTCCAAAATGATTTACAGGAGAGATCGGGGAATGGTGTGGAATTACGTGGTCACATATAAACTGGGTCACAAAGACCCAGTTCGATAACATTGTGTGACTCAGACTCCATGGTGAAAAATGGCTTCAAACGTTGACCATTCACTTTGAAAGTGTTGCCATCTTTGGGATCGAAAGTTTCAATGGTACCATGAGGAGAGACGTTTTGGACGATGTAGGGGCCTGACCACCTGGTTTTTAGTTTACTAGGAAAAAGGTGGAGTCTAGTGTTATACAACAGAACTTTTTATCCCGAGCCAAAATTTTTCCTATGAATTAACTTATCATGGAAAATCTTAGCTCTGTGTTTAGATATCCGAGCGTTATCATATGCATCATTTTGTAGTTCGTTTAACTCGGATATCTGCAGCTTTCTCAAATCACCGGCTTTGTCTAAGTCAGAATTCAGTTATTTTAGTGCCCACATAGCACGGTGCTCTAACTCTACAGGCAGATGGCAGGGTTTTTCAAATACAACTCGATATGGAGACATACCGAGGACAGTCTTGTAGGCGATCCGATATGCCTATAGGGCATCAATCAGTTTGATGGACCAATCCTTACGATTTTGTCCAACAGTTTTCTCTTATCAGTTTAATTTGTCTGTTGGTGACCTCCACTTGCCCATTCGTCTGAGGATGATAGGCCGTGGATAATTTATGAGAGATGGAGTACTTCCACATTAGGGCTTCAAAAGCCCAATTGCAGAAATGACTCCCATTGTCACTAATTATCACACGTGGGCTCCGAAGCGAGAAATGATGTTTTCCCATAAGAACTTGATGACAACTTGGTTATCATTTGTCCTAGTAGGAATAGTTTCAGCCCACTTAGAAACGTAGTCTACGACCATCAAAATGTATTGGTTGCCATACGACAGAGGAAAGGGTCCCATGAAATCGATGCTCCACAAATCAAAAATTTCTACCTCAAGGATCGGTGTAAGGGGCATCATGTCTTTATGTGTGATCCAATCCGTCATTTGACATCTGGCACAGAGCTTGCAGAAAGTATAAGCGTTCTTAAAGAGAGTGGGCCAATAGAACCCACTCTGAAGGACTTTCTCAGCTGTCTTACGTGGACCAAAGTATCCACCACAAGCCAGCTCGTGACAAAATGTCAATACGCTATGATGTTCATCCTTAGAAAGATACCTTCTAATTATCTGATCAGGGCAATATTTGAATAAATACGGTTTATCCCAAAAGAAAAACCGTACTTGTTTCATAAAGCGATACTTGTCCTGACCGGACCAATTTGAAGGTGTTTGCCCGGTTGCAAGGTAGTTTGCTATATCAGCATACCAGGACTCTTTACACATCGTAAAGATGTGTTTATAATTGGTAGTGAAAAGTGCATTTTTATCATGACATTTACCATCACATTTTCATATTTATTCATATAATTCTGCACATTTACTAATATTTTATGATTTATTGTGTGCAGGCCTTGAGTTCTTATTTTAATAATAAATAAAGCCTAAAAGAAGCCCAAAAGCCCATATTCAAGCCCAAGTGCAAAAGTGCAAATATTAATTGTCAAAATTGCAAATACACAAGGGCCAAAGTTGCAAATATTAAAGAAGAGGGAAGGATAGACTTCTATTCAACCCTAAAAACTTGCAGATGAGGATAAAAACCAAAGAAGGAGAATTTAAGATCACAAATTCGTGGATAAAAGATTTGGGATTTAGGTAACTTGATTCCCAAGTTATATCCAAATCCAAAGATTAAGAGCCAGGATGCAGCTTCCAGAAGGAAACGACCAGATGGACGGACCAGGAGAAGCCACGCCCCAAAGCGCGTGGCCAGCCGCCACCATAAGGCCGCGGAAACGCGGCCCAAGCCGCGTTTTCGCGGCAATCCAGTCATATCCAGGGAACCGCCTTCGTGGACGACTTCGACTGGGACTCTACCTCCTTCTGCTCCTATAAATACCCCCTGCAGTGCAACCGAGAAGAGCGTCCAGAGCCAGAGGGCCAAATCTAGGGTTTTAGGCTTTCTTCTTTCTTGTAGTTTAGGTTTTCTTTTCTTTTTAATTTTTATGTAAGTGAGGGAGAGGGCTATGTTGAGAGTGACACCGATGTATGCTTCTCTTCTCTTCCATTGTATCAAGTAATAAAGGTAACTTTTCTTTTTATGTCATTGCTTTATTTTCCTTTTTGTTTTCTTCTCTTTTTCTATTTTTATCTCTGTTGGTTTATGATGAGCATGCAAGTGATTTTCAAAGCACAAGTATAACGAATCATGGTGGGTGCCAACGATATTTCATGGTGATGTTCTCCTCCTCAAGGTACGTATCACTTCATACTTACCCAAGCTTGATGATAGAATGCTAACAGGGGACTGAGATCGATCCTATGGTTTATGCGTTCAACGCCTCCAAAGTAAGGTAGAAAGTGTTAGGATTTCACGTTTTTCTTCAACCAAACTAAGGTTAGTGTTTATTTCTTTTCTTTTCTTTTCTTTTATTTTTGTAGATTAAATCACCATCTCCCAATTCTTTCTTTCTCATCTCATTATAAATACCACCTCTAATCCTCCATCTTCATAATCTACCGCCTTCTTCCTAACTTAACTTTAACTATTCTTTTTGTTAACTTAAAGAAAATAATTTTTAGAGATAACTTACAAACGCTTCTATCGCTAGTCCCTCTCTGAGGATCACGACCCGCATAGCCACTGCTACCGCGGATTCGAATTGAGCACTTGCACATTTTGTTCTAAATCTAAAATACTTTATTTTGTGTGCAGGAAAAAACTCAATCAAAATTTTGGCGCCGTTGCCGGGGAGGGACGGTAAGTTTTTCTCTAAAAATAATTTTTTTTTAAACTAATTCTTTTATTCTTTCTGTTTGCAGGTTTGGAGAACAGGGAAACTGACAGCAGAAGTGGACATATAGCAACTCTGTGCCTCTGCCCTCGAAGGCAGAGCACAAGAGCCTACATCAGAGCCGCGGAAACGCGGCAATTGCCGCGAAACCGCGGCCTGAGTAGTTCCCTACTGATCCATCTTTTTGCAGGTTGCTGCAAATTGCAATATCTGTCTACTGCTCTGTTAAACTTTGTTCTGTGATAACCCAGCTTACTGCTAATTAATCAACAGTAAAATACTTGTTGTTAAAGATAAAAATTGATTAGACGTTTGCATATTAGGCATGTGTCTTTTCAATTCCTTTATTTTTACTGTTGAAGAGTGCTGGAGCAAGGTACGTTCGCATTGCATGTAGAATAGGACTCATCTCTGGGTTGATGCTTTGAGTGAATCTTATTTACATATTTTATACACTTGCACAAATTTATTTTAAGGGCATAACCCATTAACAAGATAAGGTGGGGATTTCATCACCCTTCCTTAGCCCAAAAATCATATCCCAAGCACTCACTAACCCAAGCCTAACTTAAAATTAGTAGACGTTGGCCCTAGGGACATCTCGGACTCAATTAGGAGATTATCCTAAGGGGAAATAGTGCTGGAAGTTGACTCCTGCCAAATCAGTGTCTAGGAAGGGGATTGAGGGCCGAAAGCTCGAAGATTGGTGGTTATTTAATTAAGGAACGTCTTTGACGGAAAACCTCCCACCACTCTTGCCCTGACCTGGCTGATTAACTTGTGGTCAAAGTCTGCACCCTACCTCCCGTGGACAGTCTAACCAGTTAGGAGTCGTCTAGGTCATAGGTCTACCCTAACTTAGGTTAGAATTTTTTTCTTTTTTTTGTTTGTTTATTTGTTTGTTTTCTTTTTCTTTGTTGTGTTGGTGTGATATGGCATATAATAATAATTTTTCCAATTTTAATCCATATTACACACTTAACTATTTTTCGGATATTACCAACCCGGCATATCACAACTTTGACCAACCTAGTGTGCCGGAATGGTCTTATCCGAATGAATATAACCCATACCCCCATCTTATGACCATAATTTTCATACTTTCAACTCTTCACAGAGTTCATGGGGTTTCGTTTCCCCCGAGTCAAATTTTCAACCGACTTGTCCTCCGTCTCCACCTTGTCCACAATATTCCCAAGATTCATACTCAGATCCACCCAGTCAGAATAGACTACCATCTATCCAGGAAATGTTGAGTATGCATGAGTCCAAGCAACAATTACCATCAATCGCAGACATGATTATGCGTGAGTCCACCAACTCACAACTTCATCAGATTACACTTCATCCTTTCAAGTCCAATCACAACATGATGCACCTATCAACTATGAAAGGATGCTTGCAGCCATGACTCAGGCTAGATTAGCCCGTGATCATGATATAGATTTGATGGTTCAATCTTTACGTTCTCACCGTTCGGCCATTTCTGATATGGTTAACCATTCTGTTAGAGCCGACGAGCCACGTTGCTTTGGACAATAAGATTCTAATTCAGTACCACCATGTGAACTTGCTGAAACTCTAATTTTTGATAGTTTGGCAAGTTATTCCTTTCCTGAAATAGAACTTGAGCATGAATATGATCATGATCCCCAACTTGATGATTCAATTTTACTTCCTGATTCAATAATGACTCCGGTATCTCCACCTGATTTTACTTTTCCCGAGTTAACATTGGATCCTGTTCCAATTCATCATGAAATTGAATTACCCATTTTTGATGATCATATTGAACTTGACCAATTTTGCAATTTTGAAAGTCCCATGGATAAATTGGCAAGTTCTCATTTTTATGAAATTGAACCCAATGAGATATGTGACCTAGATTCTCAAATCTGTGATCAAGTTCAAATTCCCGAATCATTATTGACTCCTGTTTTATTACCCGACTTAGGTAATCTTTTAGAGTCAGATTTGAGTCCCACACCTATCATTCCTGAACTTTAATCACCAATATTGAGTCACATTCCATTAAAGGAAGAATATTGTGGACTTGAGCTTCAACTTATTGATTTGGACCCACTTCCTGAACCTAGCCCGACTCCTGAACCATTACTTAATTTAAGTCTCTTTCTTGAGTCGGTATTCGTTCCCGTACTTCCCACGTCCAAGTCTATAATTCCATCTTTTCATACTCCATTTTGGGACAAGGAGGTTGACACAATTGACTCTGAAATTTATTATGAAATTTGGAAATTTGATGGGGTGAAAATTTTAAAAAATAATTATACATACATTTTCGTGGGTTATACAAGAAAAATTTTTGGTGGGTTCTGAAAAACACCTAGAGGGGGGGTGAATAGGTGTAAGTGCTAATCTAAGAACTAAATGCGCTAAATGCGGAAGCTAATGCAAATTCTTGCAACACACTTAATACAACACACAAGTGTAGCCGAATTCCCTGTGAAGGGCTCTGGACTAACTCCTCTTGATTCCCCTTTAATGGGTTGAGGTGCTATGTGAAGCTCTTGTGGTTAAGTACAAGTGAGGCGCACACACAATCAAGCCAAGCATATAAGGATGAGCAATATGAAAGATGCAAGGCAATACACAAGCAAATATGATATGTATGATGTGAATGAAATATGATGCTTTGCACAAATAAATAAGAGAGAGAGTTAGAGAGTCAAGTGGATCAAACGCAAACACAATGATATGTTTCGAGGTTCGAGCCCCTAGCTCTACATCTCCGCCTACACCACCGTGTAGGATTTCCAATCCACTATAACGTCCACCGAGGACTCCCACCGAGGGAACCTTCACCGAGAAGGATTTGTACAACAAGGGAGTACCGAACTCCTCTCTCAAACAACCACCTAACAACCGAGGGGTAAGCCCGTAGCCAAACAACCACAACACCTCTACCGAAGAGGGTTTACAAACCAAACTCCACCTCTCACTAGAGGGAGCAAATCAATCACCCAATCACCTCTACCAAAGAGGGATACAACAAGAACAAGGGTGTACAACTAGTGGTTTCTTTCAACCACAAACAATCTCTCTTCTTTTCTCTTTTTCCACAAAACAAAAGTCCTAATAGATTAGGATAGAAGATAGGCTCAAGTGTGGAAACTAGGTGTTTGAAAAACAAGCAACAAAGAAAAACTACTTGGGAAAACTCTTGTAAATGATAGAAAATGAAAGCCAAGACAAATCTCCCAAAATACTCTTTTCTTTGATTTTTCCAAAAACCTAAAACAAATAAGATTGGAATTTTAAAGCCCAAAAACACTTTTGAAAACTTGTTTTAAACTCAGGTAAACTGAGAATTTTTCTCTTTTAAAAACCTTGGCCAAAATCCCAAAGAATTGGGGTTTATATAGGCCCATCAGAAAACTAGCCGTTAGGCTGATGTGGCAGCCTGACAGGCTGACGGTCGACCGGCCCGATCGACCGCCAACGGTCAGAAATGTGACCGTTGAGCAACTACGGTCGACCGGCCCGGTCGACCCAAACAAACAGAGAGCACTGCTCTCAGTCCCGGTCGACCGCCCGGGTCGACCGTCCCAGAGCTGCCAAACGTGCACAGATCTGTGCACGTCGGTCGACCGGCCCGGTCGACCGACTTCACCCAAGTCGACTAGGTCAGTTTGACTAGTCGACTGGTTGAAGCCTGAAACAGAAATCTGGGTCAGAAAAACAGTGTAAAATATTTTTCTAAAAATCTTTTTAAGTCTTGAAAAAATACCCAAAAATAGTTTTATCATTTTGCATTGATATATAAACATGTGATAAAAAGTTTAGCTCAAATATCAATCAATATGAACTATTTTTGTGTTTTATCATTTTTACCAAAAACCAAAACTTGTATTTTTATCAAACTTGATTTTTCCAAAACATGAATAGGAAAGTCAAAATAAGTTTATCTAAGATATGAAGCATGTATGTATATTGAACACATCTAATATACATAAAAACCATGTAAACTTGTTTTGATCAAACTATTCATGAAAATCAAAAACCAAAACATAAATCTTGTGTGTGTTGTGCACTTGAGCATATCAACTATACTAAGCTTTACAAATGGATCTAAAACACACTAAACTATGGATACCTAAGTCCTCTTGACGATCTTCATCTTCAAGGCGACTCGATCCACAAACACCGTGATCCATGAGCTAGGCAAGGTATGATCTTGAAGCTTTGGCCCTGAAATCACCATGAAAAGCTTCTAAACTCCTTTGTTGAAGCTAATCACCAACTAATATCTTGTTAATGATCTGAAACTTAAAATCACAAGAATATTAGTAAACCTAACTACATGAGTTAATCATCATCAAAACTAGGGTGGAAGGCCTTTGGGCCAACAATCTCCCCCTTTTTGATGATGACAAAACTCATGGAGTTATATATGCATGGATTAAAGTTAAGCTTCAAAGAAGCTCCCCTTAACTCAGGCATAAACAAATAAACAAAAGATATGCAATGAATGTACATAAACATGTATGCATCAATCATGCATAAAACACATAAACATGTTCTAGAAGCTCTAGATACCAATTAAATTAATAAAACATTAACAAAAACACTAGATGCTCTAGATACCAATAAAACTTAATATATGCAAAAACATAAGTATGCATATAAAAACACCAATTATTCTCCCCCTTTTTGTCACTCATCAACAAAGGGGTAAAGAATCAAAAACAATAAAATGAGGGGTAAAAATCTTTCTCCCTCTTTTTGTCAATCAAAACAATACAAACAATGTTCTCCCCCTTTTTGTCTAAAAACAAAAATAAGGTCAATAAGGGGTTACAATCAATTTGGATATCAATTGAAAATATGTTCAATGAAGCATCTCGATATCAATTGAAAATAAATAAGGATCAATAAATGTTATATGCTATATACATTCATGAAGAGGAAGACGCTAAGTTAGCTTCCTTCCCTACACATATGCATTACATAAAAGAGGGATGTTAAGCCCTAATTCACATAACACACATTATGTAATGCATAAGAGGAGATGTGAAGCTCCCCCTACACACGTGTACCACATAAAGAAGAGATGTTAAGCTCTTCAATATAAGATACACTCATCATGAATCTATATGTAGAAGAGATGTTAAGCTCTCCTTGCATATAGTCAATATAAATCAAAACTTTTGTATTTTACTTTAAACAAAATTTTTAGATACCAATTTAAAACACAAGACATCTTGATATCAAAAGATAGTATTATTTTTTTTTTAAGTCATATAAACAATTGAAATGACTATTTTCTATCATAAAGCAAGGGCGTGGAAAACTAAATACCAATTGAAATATGAAAATCGAATTTTCTCCCCCTTTATGAAATACCAACAAAAACTATGCATAGGCTTGAAATAAGATACCAATTGAAAACTAAATCAATTGAAATAAAGTTGAAGCTCAAGCTCTAGCATAAACAAAATTTGTGCTTAAGATATAGAAATATAATAGCACAAATAAAACAAGTATATGTGTATGAAATAGAATGAGTACCAATCACCAATAGATGATACCAATTGAAAGTATACATACACAAACACACATGAGTATACAAAAGGATCAAATTGATACCAATTGAAAGAGTTCAATGATACCAATTGACATAACAATAAAAGCATGGTATAACTCATATAACTACCTCCCATCTCATGCACAAGTTTAAAATGATTTTCAATATAAACATACAAGGCATGGACTCCCATCCAACCTCCCGTAAAGGGTAGGGATTTTCAAAAATAGATTTGAAAAATAGGCTTTGTTTGAAAAACTCTACCATATGAAGAATACCGTAACTAGTTAAATGGAAAATCTTTTAAACTAGTACGAAATCCTTCAAGTAAGGAATATACTAAAAATAATTTTCATAAAACACATGTAAATCACATAGCACTTAAAAACACTCAATATCTAATAAAGTCCATACATACTCATGAAAACATACTCATGAGAAATATTATAAAAATGGTGAGTGTACAAGTAATGTGTGGCATCGCATTATGAAATTTCCAATTAGGCTCAAAATTCCTTGAAACATGAAAACATGAAAACATAAAAAACATCTAAACTATTTAATCTTCAAGGCATATGTATGTCTAATACAAACTAAAGTATACATACATATCCAAAACATAAAGAGTCCACAAATTATATATGCAGGAAGGCACGTGGCTCAAAAAGGATAAACATGTATATCTAATAGTTTGGACAAGATAGACATATACATGAAGTCAAACAATTAAACACAAAATCAAGAAAAACTAAATTTTCACCAAAACAAATTTCATTTCAAGGTATATGTATGAATTGTCAACACAATAAGTATACATACATATCCCTAAAAACAATTGAGTCCATATATAGATTTGCATGAAAAGCAAATGACTCAAAGGATATACATGTATGTCTTAAAGTTTGGCAATACAAACATATACATGAAGTGAAACACACAATCATAAAACAAATTCAAAAATGAGAATACAAGTTTAAAATGTATGAATCATCAAAACTAGACTATACTAGCACATCTAATGGGTTCAAATAAGCATTCAACTCAAACATATATAGATTTATTTGTGGCCCACTATATGCACAAGTATATATTTAGTCTTAATGAAAACTAACATTTAAACATATATTCAAAACATGAAGCATCAAAAACAAGATAAAAATCATCATGAAAAAGCTAAACATGATTATTATGAATATCCACATGTTATTAGAACTATGATATACGCAATAGCAACCAAATAGAGAGAACACAAATGAATTTATCCATATTAAACATGGTTGTCTCAAAATAACTAAACATGTATATCACTAATCTAATAAGCATGGCATTTTCATAGTAATCAATAAACATCAAAACATGCTATGAGAGATAACCATGGAAAGCATGTAAATAATAAATAAGGAGTTAGAGATTCGATACCAAAACCAAAGAGGGCACCGCTCTAGTTCTCCAAAACAAGTGGTGGTCATCTCTACCAAATTTCCCTTGAAAGTGATGCATCCATATGATTTCCATGAAGCTCGGAACGCATCCACTCCAAGGTGTCATCACTCTCACGTCATGTGAGAGCCCACACCTACATCAAAAATCTTAGGGGTAGTCTTTGGTACCCATATCTTATTGGGTCCATGGGGGTTAGTACCTTCTCTAACCCAAACAAAATTCTTTGCTAAATTTGAAGTATGTAATCTATCAAAGCAAAATTTAGCAAGGTGGCCCTTACGTCCACAATGTGTACAAGTGTACACATGAGCATACATAGTGTGATGGTGTCCGTGAGGAGCATGTGTATGCCGTGGAGGGTGTGCATGAAAAGATGGAACTTGTTTCTTTCGAAACAAGGATTCCAAGCGTGTATGCCCTACTACACATTGGCTCAAAGTGAAGCCCAAACAATCTACACTCTTCTTTAATAAACAAATATCATCATTAATCCTAGAAGAAGAGGTACATGCATTAAGTAGACTAGATGAAGAAGCTATACTAGCATGGCAAACATGAGCATCAATATTATTTTGTAAAACAATATTTTTCTTTAAACACACATCTAAATCATTTGAAATAGAAATAATTTTATTTTTCAAAGCAACATTCTCTTTTAAAACAAAATCAACTTTTGAAGACAAATTTTCATTTTTCTTCAAAATAGCATGGCAATCATTTTTAGATTTTAAAAAGTCATTTTCTTTTAGGGCAAGATCAAGTTGAGACCTTAATGAATCCCTATCATTAGAAATCTCCTCTTTCTCTTGCAAAACAATGTCAAGTCTAGAATGCAAAATTTTATTTTCTTTTTCAATTTCTAGACTTTTCTTTTTCAACAAATTATATTTTTCAATCAATTTTTCACAAACTATAGATAGTTCTTCATTTAAAGTATGGGGATCAACATAATCATTTGAAGAACTAGCACAATCATCATTATCTAAGTGGGGTTCCGAATGTACCTCAAGGGAGTCATTCCCTTGGATCATCAAGCATTGTGAGTCAGACTCTCCACTAGATTCCTCTTCTTGTTGGATAGGCGTTTGAAGCTTGGAGGCGGTGGTGGTTGTCAACAAATTCCACACCGCAAAGGCGGAATCAAAGTTAGAAACACGTAAAAGATATTCTTTAGGAAGTGTGCTTCTAATGGCCTCAAGGGCTTGTGCATTGGCCCCATATGCTTGCTATCACTAAGGTAGGATTCCTTGGTAATGGCAAGGTAAACCTTATGTCCTAGGGTTTGCAAATAAACGGACATCCTAATCTTCTAAACAATGATGTTGGAAGGGTCAAAGCTAGGTGGGGTCATGAAGTCCATGGTAAACTATATGAGTGCAAACACGCAAATGCAAACAAGATTAGCAAACAAATGGATCTCACTCCTAGGATATTAAGCCTAAGTATCAGGAGCACTAGCTCTGATACCAATTGAAAAACACCTAGAGGGGGGGTGAATAGGTGTAAGTGCTAATCTAAGAACTAAATGCGCTAAATGCGGAAGCTAATGCAAATTCTTGTAACACACTTAATACAACACACAAGTGTAGCCGAATTCCCCGTGAAGGGCTCTGGACTAACTCCTCTTGATTCCCCTTTAATGGGTTGAGGTGCTATGTGAAGCTCTTGTGGTTAAGTACAAGTGAGGCACACACACAATCAAGCCAAGCATATAAGGATGAGCAATATGAAAGATGCAAGGCAATACACAAGCAAATATGATATGTATGATGTGAATGAAATATGATGCTTTGCACAAATAAATAGGAGAGAAAGTTAGAGAGTCAAGTGGATCAAATGCAAACACAATGATATGTTTCGAGGTTCGAGCCCCTAGCTCTACATCCCCGCCTACACCACCGTGTAGGATTTCCAATCCACTATAACGTCCACCGAAGACTCCCACCGAGGGAACCTTCACCGAGAAGGATTTGTACAACAAGGGAGTACCGAACTCCTCTCTTAAACAACCACCTCACACCCGAGGGGTAGGCCCGTAGCCAAACAACCACAACACCTCTACCGAAGAGGGTTTACAAACCAAACTCCACCTCTCACTAGAGGGAGCAAACCAATCACCCGATCATCTCTACCAAAGAGGGATACAACAAGAACAAGGTTGTACAACTAGTGGTTTCTTTCAACCACAAACAATCTCTCTTCTTTTCTCTTTTTCCACAAAACAAAAGATCCTAATAGATTAGGATAGAAGATAGGCTCAAGTGTGAAAACTAGGTGTTTGGAAAATAAGCAACAAAGAAAAACTACTTGGGAAAACTCTTGTAAATGATAGAAAATGAAAGCCAAGACAAATCTCCCAAAATACTCTTTTCTTTGATTTTTCCAAAAACCTAAAACAAATAAGATTGGAATTTTAAAGCCCAAAAACACTTTTGAAAACTTGTTTTAAACTCAGGTAAACTGAGAATTTTTCTCTTTTAAAAACCTTGGCCAAAATCCCAAAGAATTGGGGTTTATATAGGCCCATCAGAAAACTAGCCGTTAGGCTGATGTGGCAGCCTGACAGGCTGACGGTCGACCGGCCCGGTCGACCGCTACGGTCTGAAATGTGACCGTTGAGCAACCACGGTCGACCGGCCCGGTCGACCCAAACAAACAGAGAGCACTGCTCTCAGTCCCGGTCGACCGCCCGGGTCGACCGTCCCAGAGCTGCCAAACGTGCACAGATCTGTGCACGTCGGTCGACCGGCCCAGTCGACCGACTTCACCCAAGTCGACTAGGTCAGTTTGACTAGTCGACTGGTTGAAGCCTGGAACAGAAATCTGGGTCAAAAAAACAGTGTAAAATATTTTTCTAAAAATCTTTTTAAGTCTTGAAAAAAATACCCAAAAATAGTTTTATCATTTTGCATTGATATATAAACATGTGATAAAAAGTTTAGCTCAAATATCAATCAATATGAACTATTTTTGTGTTTTATCATTTTTACCAAAAACCAAAACTTGTATTTTATCAAACTTGATTTTTCCAAAACATGAATAGGAAAGTCAAAATAAGTTTATCTAAGATATGAAGCATGTATGTATATTGAACACATCTAATATACATAAAAATCATGTAAACTTGTTTTGATCAAACTATTCATGAAAACCAAAAACCAAAACATAAATCTTGTGTGTGTTGTGCACTTGAGCATATCAACTATACTAAGCTTTACAAATGGATCTAAAACACACTAAACTATGGATACCTAAGTCCTCTTGACGATCTTCATCTTCAAGGCGACTCGATCCACAAACACCGTGATCCATGAGCTAGGCAAGGTATGATATTGAAGCTTTGGCCCTGGAATCACCATGAAAAGCTTCTAAACTCCTTTGTTGAAGCTAATCACCAACTAATATCTTGCTAATGATCTGAAACTTAAAATCACAAGAATATTAGTAAACCTAACTACATGAGTTAATCATCATCAAAACTAGGGTGGAAGGCCTTTGGGCCAACAGGTTCCTCCATGAAATACTATATTATCTTGATTGGGTAGCAACGCTTGGCCCAATTAGACCACCACCGGAACCACCACCTTAAGGTAATTTCTGCCTTCCCTTGTTCTTTTTCATGCATATATGCATTCATTCATACATTGAGGACAATGCATGAGATAAGTGTGGGGGTGGGCTTTACTAATATACTAACATAGGTAGAAACTAATAAAAATCTGCTAATAAAAAAAAAACTTATAAAAAGGACAATATTTTGACTTATCTTTTGAAAGAAATCTAAGTTAATCTTAAGAATTAGGAAAATCATGATTAGGATTTCTAAAAACTTGGTCAAAATAAATAAATTGTTGAATTTTTAGGTATAGGAGGAGAAATTGAATAAGTAGTTAGTCTTAATTTTTACCTTAATGAAATATGCATACCTAATGCATATCTAGGATTCTAAGACAAAGACCCTTGTGCCTCATAAAAAAAATTATTAAAAAAAAATAATAATTTCACCAATTAAGCTGGATACATGTGCCTTAAGAAGCATAAGTATTCACGCCTAAAGGTGAGTTCTAAATAAAATAAAGTCCTTAGTTTTGTGGCCTAGTTCACTCGAATTTGAGTCCGCGGGGTGTTTTCTCACCTGGTGCCCTAAAGCCGACCGGTTTGGGAGCCACCGACTTTAAGTTCGCTACATGGGTGGATTAGAAAGCCAAAGAAAACTGAGAAATATTATATATGTATGAACACATCTAATAGTCAATTAGTTAGGTATGAGGGCCTCAAGAAGCCTTGATGCTTACACGAAAGAGAATTAGATGAGTTATACATACATATATATATATATATATATATATATATATATATATATATATATATATAATGAGTTATACATACATACATACATATATATATATATATATATATATATATATATATATATATATATATATATATATATATATATATATATATATATATATATATATATATATAGAGGCATGAGAGTCCAAGTTAAGGAATTCCTAGTAAAAATTCATAAGGATGCATATGATTTAGGGTAACGAAAAAGACTATACAAACATTCAATTTTGATCCTTACCTAAAATGAATAACAATTGACTTTATTAAGACTAAGTTTAAGAATGAATAAAAATGATAATCCTAAAGCTTATAGACTACTTAGTCTCTTCAAAAGTATTTCAAATATTTTCCTTTTTATGGATTTTGTGGGTGTAATCCGCTGAAAACCCTCACGAGATAACACTCGTCCTCTAGGGTAACCTAGGGGTTTAACGGCTTGTTGCACATGCTAAGTGCAACCGTGATTCCTACGAAAGTGAGTTAGGTTAGATTAATTTTTCTTTTCTTTTTCTTTTTCTTTGATTT
Source organism: Agave tequilana (assembly GCA_038442645.1). Lineage (NCBI taxonomy): Eukaryota > Viridiplantae > Streptophyta > Magnoliopsida > Asparagales > Asparagaceae > Agave > Agave tequilana. The sequence continues at coordinate 498,522 of JAVJIF010029775.1, read as the reverse complement.
TTACTCGAGGACGAGCAAAAAGATAAGTGTGGGGGTGTGATTGGTAGTGAAAAGTGCATTTTTATCATGACATTTACCATCACATTTTCATATTTATTCATATAATTCTGCACATTTACTAATATTTTATGATTTATTGTGTGCAGGCCTTAAGTTCTTATTTTAATAATAAATAAAGCCTAAAAGAAGCCCAAAAGCCAATATTCAAGCCCAAGTGCAAAAGTGCAAATATTAATTGTCAAAATTGCAAATACACAAGGGCCAAAGTTGCAAATATTAAAGAAGAGGGAAGGATAGACTTCTATTCAACCCTAAAAACTTGCAGATGAGGATAAAAGCCAAAGAAGTAGAATTTAAGATCACAAATTCGTGGATAAAAGATTTGGGATCTAGGTAACTTGATTCCCAAGTTATATCCAAATCCAAAGATTAAGAGCCAGGATGCAGCTTCCAAAAGAAAACGACCAGATGGACGGACCAGGAGAAGCCACGCCCCAAAGCGCGTGGCCAGCCGCCACCATAAGGCCGCGAAAACGCGGCCCAAGCCGCGTTTCCGCGGCAATCCAGTCATATCCAGGGAACCGCCTTCGTGGACGACTTCGACTGGGACTCTACCTCCTTCTGCTCCTATAAATACCCCCTGCAGTGCAACCGAGAAGAGCGTCCAGAGCCAGAGGGCCAAATCTAGGGTTTTAGGCTTTCTTCTTTCTTGTAGTTTAGGTTTTCTTTTCTTGTTTAATTTTTATGTAAGTGAGGGAGAGGGCTATGTTGAGAGTGACACCGATGTATGCTTCTCTTCTCTTCCATTGTATCAAGTAATAAAGGTAACTTTTCTTTTTATGTCATTGCTTTATTTTCCTTTTTGTTTTCTTCTCTTTTTCTATTTTTATCTCTGTTGGTTTATGATGAGCATGCAAGTGATTTCCAAAGTACAAGTATAACGAATCTTGGTGGGTGCCAACGATATTTCATGGTGATGTTCTCCTCTTCAAGGTACGTATCACTTCATACTTGCCCAAGCTTGATGATATAATGCGAACAGGGGACTGAGATCGATCCTATGGTTTATGCGTTCAACGCCTCCAAAGCAAGGTAGAAAGTGTTAGGATTTCACGTTTTTCTTCAACCAAACTAAGGTTAGTGTTTATTTCTTTTCTTTTCTTTTCTTTTATTTTTGTAGATTAAATCACCATCTCCCAATTCTTTCTTTCTCATCTCATTATAAATACCACCTCTAATCCTCCATCTTCATAATCTACCGCCTTCTTCCTAACTTAACTTTAACTATTCTTTTTGTTAACTTAAAGAAAATAATTTTTAGAGATAACTTACAAACGCTTCTATCGCTAGTCCCTCCCTGAGGATCACGACTCGCATAGCCACTGCTACCGCGAATTCGAATTGAGCACTTGCACATTTTGTTCTAAATCTAAAATACTTTATTTGTCTGCAGGAAAAAACTCAATCAGTTCTTTAGGGAACTCTTTATTGATAGGTAAAGTCTCAATTGGTGCATTAGGAATTCTCGAAAGGTGATCTGTCACCACATTTTCAATGCTCTTTTTGTCTTTAATTTTCAAATTAAACTCTTGCAAAAGAAGTATCCATCGAATCAGTCTGGCCTTTGCATCCTTCTTTTGCATTAAGTATCTAAGGGCAGAGTGATCAGTGAAAATCGTTGTCTTGGATCCTAGTAGGTATTGGCGAAAATTTTCCAACGCAAACACAATGGCTAAAAATTCCTTTTCAGTTGTCGTGTAATTTAGTTGGGCCTCATTCAGCAACCTACTAGCATAGTAAATCACGTGTTGCCTGTTATCAGTACGTTATCCGAGAACAGCGCCTATGGAATAATCAGAGGCATCACACATGATTTCAAAGGGCCTAGTCCAATCAGGCGCTGAGATTATTGGCGCCGAAATAAGTCTATGTTTAAGCTCCTCTCAAGCTTGTATACATTCTTTATCAAAATTGAAGGGTACATCTTTTCCTAAGAGATTCGTCAAAGCTCTAGCAATTTTGCTAAACCCTTGAATAAATCTTCTATAGAAGCCAGCGTGCCCTAAAAATGATCTAATATCTTTTAAGCATTTAGGCTCAGGGAGATTTGTTATAACGTCCACTTTTGATTTATCAACCTCGATTCCTTTGTGTGAAACTTCATGCCCTAGGACAATTCCTTCCTTGACCATAAAGTGACACTTCTCCCAATTGAGTGTCAAGTTTTTCTCCATGCATCGTTGTAAAACTAACTTAAGATGGTGCAAGCATTGTTCAAAGGAATCACCATAAATGGAAAAATCATCCATGAAAATCTCTAAAAATTTCTCCACCATGTCGGAAAAAAGACTAAGCATGCAATGTTGAAACATTACAGGAGCGTTGCATAGGCCGAAGGGCATTCTTCGGTATGCAAATGTTCTAAAGAGACAAGTGAAGGTAGTCTTGTCTTGATCCTTGGGAGCGATAGAGATTTGATTGTATCCTGAATATCCATCCAAGAAGCAGTAATACTCATGTCCAGCTAGTCTCTCGAGCATTTGATCGATGAATGGAAGGGGAAAGTGATCTTTACATGTAGCAGCGTTTAATTTTTGGTAATCAATACAGACTCGAATCTTTATTGGAAGACGAATTTGTACTAATTCTTTCTTATCGTTTTCTACCACGGTAACCCCGGCTTTCTTTGGCACAGCGTGGACTGGACTAACCCACTGGCTATCAGATATGGGATAAATGATCCCATTGTATAGTAGCTTCAAAATTTCAGCTCAACAGCCTCTTGCATGATCGGGTTGAGTCTACGTTGTGGGTCACGTTTAGGTTTTGCATCTTCCGTCAAATGAATCCGGTGTTGCATAATGGATGGATTGATTCCCTTTATATCAGCCATGGTCCAACCAATGGCTTCTCGATTTTTCCTTAATACTACAAGAAGATCCTCTTCCTGTTGTTTCGTCAGATAGGACGCAATTATCACGTGAAATGCTTTCTTTTCACCCAAGTACTGATACTTGAGATGACTAGGAAGAACCTTAAGCTCAGAAGAGGGGACTTGATCTGTCAATGGTTGTTCCTTGTGTAAGGGAAGGATAGGGGCTGCATCTGTTGCCCACTCCACTGTGAATTCAATTATTTGATCAAGGTTGAAGTCATCAGACTCCAACTCAAATTCTCTGTCAGATTCGTATTCAATCTCCATTTCATGCTCACTTGCTAATCCTTCGATCAAGTTCACTTCAAATGACTCATTTTTCAAATCTCGAGGTTATTTTCCCAGGTGGAAAACATTTACCTCTTTTGTCATATCCCCAAAGGTTAGAAGCATTGATCTATTCTTACAGTTGATGATTGCGTTTGCAGTGGCTAGGAAAGATCGTCCTAGAATGACAGGTGTCTGAGCTTGGGGATTATGTACGGGTTGTGTTTCTAGAACAATGTAATCCATGGGGTAAATGAATTCCCCGACCCGAATGAGAACATCTGTAATCTCCCCCTTAGGAATTTTTTACAGATCGATCAGCCAGTTGTATAGTAACCCTAGTCAGACAGAGATCGCCTAACCCGAGTTGCTGATACACGAAGAAAGGAAGAAGATTGATGCTGGCTCCTAGATCCAGTAATGCCCTATTTATCGTGGTCTGTACTATAATACAAGAAATAGTTGGACTCCCTGGGTCTTTATATTTCACAAGAATTGGCCCAGTTAGTAACTCACTTATATTAGAAGCAAGGAAGAACTTCTTTGGGACATTAGTTTTCCTTTTCTTAGTGCACATATCTTTCAAGAATTTGGCATAGGAGGGAACTTGTTGTATGGCATCAAGAAGGGGTACATTGATCTGGACCTGATTGAACATTTCTCTAATTTTCTCCATTTGAGCATTAGTCTTTTGGTTTACTAGCCTATTAGGAAATAGTACAATAGGCTTGTATGGTTGCTCATCTACTTTGTCTTTATTCGATTTGGAGGTTAAAGGTTGTGAACTTGAAGATGGATCATTTGTAGTTGATAGTACTAGAACAGGAGATGTTGACACTGATTTATTTGGAACAGGATGACTAGAAACCTGATTGTCTATCTGCTTTCAGATCTCAAAATATGAACAGTGTTACACTGACTGGGACCTATGTCTTTAGCTTCATGAATAGGGAAGGGTTCTTAGGATTGGGCATTGGTTGGCTCGGCAATGTTCCTTTTTGTCTTTCGTTCAATGAGCTAGCCAGTTGACCTATCTGAACTTCTAACCTATTGATGGCCTAGTTATGGGTGTTCATCATTGAGGCCTGTGTTTTACATAAGGTTTCAATCATTCTTTCCAAATCTGACATTTTTTTATCAGGATGATTTTGTGCTTGTTGTTGCTGATATGCGGGCTGGAAGTTGTGTTGGAAGCTTGTTTGAAAATTTAGTGGGCTCTGTTGGAAACTCGGTTGATGAGACTGAGCAGGGTATTGGTGTGAAAATGATGGTCTTGGTTGCTCATGACCAGACTGACTTCAAGAAAAGTTTGGATGGTTCCTCCATCCCGGATTGTATGTTTTGGAGTATGGATTGTAATTAGGTCTAGTGTATGCTGCATTCATATTCTTAGGGTACATTTGGGCTTGGTAGACGGGACACTCCTCAAACAAGTGGTTGCGAGCATGCAGTAGGTGCAACCCGGGTTGATCACAGGTGGTGGGTTGACGTGATTCACAGAATTTGATTCCCTAGCCTCGAGCAGTTCTAGCCGTTTTATCAATTGAGTTATCTTTGCCTCGGCAGCTATAGAGGATTCAATCGAATGCATACCACCCCTAGAAGTGGTGGGATTGGTTTTCTCAGGGCAAGATTCCCACTGAATGGTTTTTTCTGCTAAGGCTTCAAAGAGATCCCAACCCTAGTTCTCATCTTTCTTTAAAAATTTCCCTTGACACATGGTCTCGAGGAGTGTCTTGGCTTGATAATCTAGTCCGTCATAGAGAATTTGGCACTGTCGCCACTTCTCTATGCCGTGATGAGGTCACCGGGCTAGTAAATCTTTAAATCATTTAAAATACTTCCAGAATGGTTCACTTGATTCCTGTTTGAACTGCATTATATTTTTTCTGATGAGGGCCGTTTTGTGAATGGGATAGAATTTCTTAAGAAAGACTTTGACAAATTCATCCCATGTCGAGATAGAACTGGCAGGCAGATTATTCTCATCATGCCGTGATGAGGACACAAATCCTTAAGTGCGAATGGAATGAACCTTAATCTAATAGCATCTTCCCCTAGTTGGGGAATTCTCATCATCAAGTACACTTCTTCAAACTCACAAATGAAGAAATATGCGTCCTCGGATTCTAGGCCATGAAATATTAGGAGTGTATTTATGAATTGTGGTTTTAGCTCAAAATTGTTCCCAGTTGCCTTGGGTAAAAGAATGCATGATGGAAGTGAAGTACGAATGGGATAGAACTTGTCTTGGAGAGAAGTGTTATTGGCCATGATAGGATTTGTGTTAGGAAGTGGTGTTTGTGCAAGTGTAGAAGTCCTAACAAGTCTTGCTGAAATTGGGTCCCGATACTACTCTTGCATGCACAATCACAGATAACGTTCACCATGTTGGCCCAAAGGCCTATCACTCTAGTTTTGATGATGATCAACTCATGTAGTTATATTTGCTAATGATCTTGTTTAATTAGTGACAGATTCTTTATCAAGATCTTAGTAGGTGCAAAGCTCAACAAAGGATTAAATGTCAAGATTTGGAGCTAGCACGGGGTGATCCAAGGAGCTTTGGATCAAGCTTGGACCAAGTCAAGAAGATGAGAAGCCTTCAAGTGAAGACTTCAAGAGGATGAAGACTTGTGTCTAGGTATAAGATTTTTATTTGTTTTAGTTAAAATGTAAAGGATAGAATAGATTGGTGGATTGCTCAAGTCATATCACACACACACTCTTGAGATTTAATTGTCTTTTCATAAAAGAATTTTTTAGAAAAGACTCTTTCTTTTTGGTAAAAAGATTTTTCATTGGACAAAATACATGTCTTGGTTTTTGATGTTACCTATATACATATCTTTCAAAACCAAGTTTAGTGCTTTATGTCAAAAACTAGATATTTCATCTTGATTGTGTGGTGGATCATATCCATACACACTTTGCTTTATAAGTTCAAAATATCTTGTTTTTGTATTTTGTGAAGTTATGGAAAAACAAGTTTTAGAAAAACATATTTTTAGAAAAACAGTTTTTATTTTGATTGAAACTATTTTTCTGGATTTACTGTGAATTTCTGGGATTTTTATTAAGTTAAAAGACCAATCTTTAATCCCATTTTTCTGGTTCTGGCAGTTCTGATTTTTCAGAACTGACAGTGGCCGGTCGACCGGGTCGGTCGACCGGACATGCACAGACGTGCACGCCAGTGTGCACTGGAGGATCGGCCGACCGGGCCGGTCGACCGCTCCAGAGAGCTTGCTCTCGGGAAACTTCGGTCGACCGCACCGGTCGACCGACAGAGAAGGAATTCTCTGCTCCAAGTGCTCGGTCGACCGAGCCGGTCGACCGGAGGCTGCAACGGTCGGATTTTAGACCGTTGCCGGTCGACCGGACCGGTCGACCGGAAGCTCTGACAGAGCCCAACGGTCAGATTTTTCTGGCCTCTATAAAAGGGGTTTTGTCATTGTTTTGAGCCAAGATTTTAGGAGAGCTTTTGTCCAGTTATTTCCATTCTTTTAGCAGAGTTTTCTCCACAAAATAGAGTGCCAATATTTCCTATCAAAAGGGATTTTATCAAGAGAGTGTTTATTGTGATTTCTTGAGTTTTCCATCAAAAGTTCTTTCTTTGATTTCTCACACTACACTTGAGCATCCATAGTTATATCTATCCTATAGGAGTGTGTTGTAGTGAGAGTTTTTGTTAGGTGATCAAGTGTTTAGATCACCAAGACCTTTTCTTTGTATTTGAGGAAGCGGGCAAGTGTGCTCGCTGTGTTTTGAGTTCGGGTGCGGACTTGTTGTACGAGGTGCGGCCTCGACGAGCCGGTGGGCTTGTGGTGTGTAAGGGACTTGGGAGTCCGAGGGCTTGTAGGTGTTGCGGCACCGAGGAGAGATCCGTTGGGGATCTTGCATAGTGGAAACCCTTCGTGTGTCGAAGGCGGGGATGTAGAGCAAGTGTGCTCGAACCTCGAAACAAACCCTTTGTGTTTGCGATTGCTCACTCTTGCTCTCTTACTCTTTTGTCTCACTTATATCTTGCATTACTTTATAGTCTTTATCTCTTATATGCATGATATACCCTTGTGCTCATAATTGCTATACTTGCTTGGGATTGTGTTAACACTAGTATTCAACCAAGAGAGCCAACGCGGCACCTCAACCCATTCAAGGGGAATCTAGAGGAGTTTGTCCAGAGCCTCGCAAGGGGAATTCGGCAACACTCTTGTGTTATACATAAGTATTCAATTAAAAGAAGTTTAATTTGGTCAACTTAGTTTTAATTCCGCATTATTTGTTCATAAGTGACCATTAGATTAGCCATCACCTATTCACCCCCCCTCTAGGTGATCTTACAATTGGTATCAGAGCTAGTGCTCTTGATATTGGGTCTAACAACCTAAGAGTTAAAGATCCTCTTTTAGGCTAATCACAAGATTTGTACACACACAATGGACTTCATGTCACCACCCACCTTTGACATTCTTAACATCCAAATTTGGAAGGTTAAGATGTCTTTGTTCCTCAAAGGACTTGGCCTTAGTGTATATCTTGCCACAACTAATAAAGAATATTGCTTAAATGGTAAGAACATTGAGGCTAATGCAAAAGCCCTTCATGCTATTAAGTCAACCCTAAATGATGATTATTTATCTAGGGTTTCTAATGTTGAATCGGCTTTTGTAGCTTGGAACATCATCACCTCCCTTGGCGAAAAGGACCTATACTATGCGGGGAGCGATTCGGACGTTGGAAGCGACATCTCCAACGTATGCTATATGGTCAAAGGGGATAACCCCCTTGAGGTAAACTCCGAATCCGAGGATGAGGATGTTAATATGTCATATGATGAGCTTAATACACTTTGCCAATTATTGCTTGAGAAATATGACATGATTAAAAAGAAAAATAAAAATTTGAAAAAGGAACTTGATTACATGCATGTAGAACATGACTCTTTTAGAAGTAACATTGCATGTTTAGAAAAAGATAATAAAATTTTGAAAAAGAATTTTGATGCCATGCTTAATGATAAAGATTCTTTAGAAAATAAAATGGCATGCTTAGAAAAAGAAAATGAAGATTTGAGAAATGAGAATATTTCCTTAATGTCTAAATTGAATGATTTATGTGAAGGGAACACTATTTTGAAAAATAAGATTGATTTGGTGGAAAAACAAAAAGAAGTTGTTTTTCAAGAAAATAAATCTTTAAAAAGAAAAATTTGTGAAAAAGAAAAGGAAAATGTTTGTAAAAAGAAAAAGAAAATTGTTCATATATCTCATCATGCTTCTCATGCACACATTGATCAAAATGAGATTAAAAATTTGAAAAATAAAATTGATAATTTGAGCTCTAATTTGAGCTCATGTGCATTCAATCATACTAGATTGGAATCCTTGTTTCAAAAGAAACAAGTTCCTCATACTCATGCACATCATCATCATGACCATGCTTATGATGCACATCATGCTCACACTCCCACTCATAAGTATGCTAAGGTGTACACATGTACACATTGTGGCCGCAAAGGCCATCTAAGAAAATTTTGTTATGAAAGGTTAAATGTTCTTATTTTTGATAAAAATAAAAATGTTTGGGTTCCTTACAAGACTAACCCCATAGGACCCAAGAAAATATGGGTACCAAAATCCCCACCTTGTGTATTTGATGTAGGTGAGGAATCTCTCAAAACGTGAGAGATTTGGTGCCTTGATGGTGGGTGTATTTGAACTAAAATGACACATACTTGGAGCACCGCTATCAAGGAAATTTTGGTGGGTCAACCACCATGATAGGAGCTTTAGAGTTGGTAACGATTTCTAAACTCCTATTTCATTTATGCACATGTTTTTAATTTCATGTAGCATGTTCATATTTTTTTGGGTGCTTCATGTGGCATTTACATGCTTAAATGTAGAATGTGTCAAAACTTGTATTTATACATATATGAATAGTGAACTACAATTGACTTATATATATTTGAACTTCATGCTCATTTGTATCCACTATATGCATGTGTATAGGCTAGTTTTGATGATTCGGTCATTTATACTTGTTATGCCTATCTTTGATCTTACTTCATGTATATGTGTGTTTAATTCAAATCTAATAAATATACATGTATACCCCTTGAGTCATTTGCCTTCATGCAATATATATTGGACTCTTTTCATATTTGGGATATGTATGCGTATTGTTAGAGTTGGATAAATCATACATATACCATGAAGATTAGTATTTTAATAAATAATAAAAAAAAATGATTTTTCATTTGTACAACAAAATGTGATTTATGATCTTTTTGAGCTTGAATGACTATTTTCATAAAGCATTGCTAAATACAAAATACTTTATGAAAAATATATGATTTGTTTTAAGATGAAAAATAAGATTTTCATGAGATTCATGCTTCACTTTCTATTTTCATGAAAATACCATTTACATAACCTTTGAACACTCATCTTTTATGATAAAAGATAATTTTTGAGCTTTATGGACTATGAGTGCTTAAACTTGCATGTATTTAGTATTTTTCATGGAAAACATTTGACTTTGTATTTTTGAAGGATCTTTAACTAGTTTGTCAAAAATCCATTTAAACTAGTTATCTATTCTTCAAATTGATTCACATGATCCTCTTTTTATTCATATGGATAAATTCTTTTGTATTTTCAAAATTTATTTGATGCTTCATGATTTGAATATTAGTTTAAATGTTAGCATTTGTCAACACTTGGATTTATACTTATACACATTATGGATCACAAATAAATCTATTATATGATTGGGTTTGAATGCTTATTTGTGCCCATTAGGTGTGCTAGTATAGCCTAAGTTTTGATGATTATTACATTTTAAACTTGTATTCCCATTTTGGATTTATGCTATGATCATGTGCTTTCATTTCATGTATATGTTTGTCTTGCCAAAACATTAAGATATACATGGATACCTCTTGAGTCATTTGCCTTTCATGCAAATCTATATATGGACTCAATTGTGTTTTAAGGATATGTATGTATACTTAATGTCTTGTCAAAACATACATATATCTTGAAATATAAATTTTAATTTTTAATAAAAAATTTTGTGATGGATTTCATGATTTCAAAATTTTAAGGAATATTGAGTTTTATTGCTATTTTTCATGATACCATGTTCCACATAACACTATCACACTCACTTCTTTTTTGATTTGGACTTTATGGATAGAGTGCTTTTTAGTGCCTTGTGTTTCATTGATATTTCATGAAAATTTTTGCTTTATTCCTTGATTGAAGGATTCCGTACTAGTTGTTAAATACCTTCATTTAACTAGTTCGAATTCTTCATGTGGTAGATTTTATGATATATACACTTAAGCTTAATTTTCAATTGGTATCATTGGATATTTTCAATTGGTATCAATATGACCTCTTATTGTGTATACTCATATGTTGTTCTTTCATATATGTATGTATCTACTTAAATTGGTATACTCTTTTCATACATATATATGATTGTTGTGTGCTTGTATTAAAATGGATTTATATTTCAAAGCACAATAGTTGTTAATGCTAAGCTTACTTCAAATCTTATTTATTTTAAAGCTTATGCATTGTATTTCAAAATTGGTATCAAAATTCAAAATTTAATTGTTCTACATTTGGTACCTTAAAAGAAAGTTGTGTATTTTAAGATATTTCAAAATTTTGTTTTCATAAGAAAAGTTCAAAATTTTTTCTTGTTCAAGAAATATTCAAAATTTTTGATTTGTATTTCCTATATGCAAGGAGAGCTTAACATCTCTCTTACATATGGATTCATGTTGAGTATATTATAAATTGAGGAGCTTGACAACTCTTCTTTATATGATATACGTGTGTAGGGGGAGCTTCACATCTCCTCTTATGCATTACATAATATGTGTTATGTGAGTTAGGGCTTGTCATCCCTTCTTCATGTAATGCATATGTGTAGGGAAGTTAACTTAGCGTCTTCCTCTTCATGAATGTATATCGCATATAAATCTTATTGATTGATTTGATTTTACCCTCCTTGATTTCCTTATTTTTGACAAAAAGGGGGAGAAAATTTGTTTGATGCTTTGAACTTTGAACCCTTTGTTGATGATTGACAAAAAGGGGGAGAAGTATTTGAGTTATATGCAAGATTTCCTTAAGGGGGAGAAGTATTTGTTCCTTACTTAAGGGAGAGAAAGATTTTGAGATGATTTTGAGTTTTTATACTTGTGCTTTTACTCATGCATCACAAGATATAAAAGATTTGTTTTGTTTTACATGCATTCATTTGCATACATTTTTTATGTGCTTCATTGAATATCTATTGCTTATTTATTATGCATGAGTTAAGGGGGAGCTTCTTTGAAGCTTTACTTTAATCCATGCATATATAACTTCATGAGTTTTGTCATCATCAAAAAGGGGGAGATTGTTGGCCCAAAGGCCTATCACTCTAGTTTTGATGATGATCAACTCATGTAGTTATATTTGCTAATGATCTTGTTTAATTAGTGACAGATTCTTTATCAAGATCTTAGTAGGTGCAAAGCTCAACAAAGGATTAAATGTCAAGATTTGGAGCTAGCACGGGGTGATCCAAGGAGCTTTGGATCAAGCTTGGACCAAGTCAAGAAGATGAGAAGCCTTCAAGTGAAGACTTCAAGAGGATGAAGACTTGTGTCTAGGTATAAGATTTTTATTTGTTTTAGTTAAAATGTAAAGGATAGAATAGATTGGTGGATTGCTCAAGTCATATCACACACACACTCTTGAGATTTAATTGTCTTTTCATAAAAGAATTTTTTAGAAAAGACTCTTTCTTTTTGGTAAAAAGATTTTTCATTGGACAAAATACATGTCTTGGTTTTTGATGTTACCTATATACATATCTTTCAAAATCAAGTTTAGTGCTTTATGTCAAAAACTAGATATTTCATCTTGATTGTGTGGTGGATCATATCCATACACACTTTGCTTTATAAGTTCAAAATATCTTGTTTTTGTATTTTGTGAAGTTATGGAAAAACAAGTTTTAGAAAAACATATTTTTAGAAAAACAGTTTTTATTTTGATTGAAACTATTTTTCTGGATTTACTGTGAATTTCTGGGATTTTTATTAAGTTAAAAGACCAATCTTTAATCCCATTTTTCTGGTTCTGGCAGTTCTGATTTTTCAGAACTGACAGTGGCCGGTCGACCGGGTCGGTCGACCGGACATGCACAGACGTGCACGCCAGTGTGCACTGGAGGATCGGCCGACCGGGCCGGTCGACCGCTCCAGAGAGCTTGCTCTCGGGAAACTTCGGTCGACCGCACCGGTCGACCGACAGAGAAGGAATTCTCTGCTCCAAGTGCTCGGTCGACCGAGCCGGTCGACCGGAGGCTGCAACGGTCGGATTTTAGACCGTTGCCGGTCGACCGGACCGGTCGACCGGAAGCTCTGACAGAGCCCAACGGTCAGATTTTTCTGGCCTCTATAAAAGGGGGTTTTGTCATTGTTTTGAGCCAAGATTTTAGGAGAGCTTTTGTCCAGTTATTTCCATTCTTTTAGCAGAGTTTTCTCCACAAAATAGAGTGCCAATATTTCCTATCAAAAGGGATTTTATCAAGAGAGTGTTTATTGTGATTTCTTGAGTTTTCCATCAAAAGTTCTTTCTTTGATTTCTCACACTACACTTGAGCATCCATAGTTATATCTATCCTATAGGAGTGTGTTGTAGTGAGAGTTTTTGTTAGGTGATCAAGTGTTTAGATCACAAAGACCTTTTCTTTGTATTTGAGGAAGCGGGCAAGTGTGCTCGCGGTGTTTTGAGTTCGGGTGCGGACTTGTTGTACGAGGTGCGGCCTCGACGAGCCGGTGGGCTTGTGGTGTGTAAGGGACTTGGGAGTCCGAGGGCTTGTAGGTGTTGCGGCACCGAGGAGAGATCCGTTGGGGATCTTGCATAGTGGAAACCCTTCGTGTGTCGAAGGCGGGGATGTAGAGCAAGTGTGCTCGAACCTCGAAACAAACCCTTTGTGTTTGTGATTGCTCACTCTTGCTCTCTTACTCTTTTGTCTCACTTATATCTTGCATTACTTTATAGTCTTTATCTCTTATATGCATGATATACCCTTGTGCTCATAATTGCTATACTTGCTTGGGATTGTGTTAACACTAGTATTCAACCAAGAGAGCCAACGCGGCACCTCAACCCATTCAAGGGGAATCTAGAGGAGTTTGTCCAGAGCCTCGCAAGGGGAATTCGGCAACACTCTTGTGTTATACATAAGTGTTCAATTAAAAGAAGTTTAATTTGGTCAACTTAGTTTTAATTCTGCATTATTTGTTCATAAGTGACCATTAGATTAGCCATCACCTATTCACCCCCCCTCTAGGTGATCTTACACACCAAGCAATCAAGCAAAAAAAGAAAAATAACAAAGAAGAAAAAGGAAAAAAATCACCAGCTATCTAGGATTCCTGGACCTAGACGACTCCTAACCGTTCGACGAACCGAAGAAGGTTATTGCTCGAGTCAGACCACAGCTAATTAGCTAGGTGGGGGCAAGATTGGTGGGAGGTATTCGCGTAGAAGCGATGGGCCTAATTAAGCCAAACACCAGCCTTTGGGGTTTCGCCCCTCAATCCCCAACCTTAATTACTGATTTGACTGGACTGTGAATCAAAAACAATTTTCAACCTCAGCTGATCTCTTAACGAGTCCGGATGTCCCTAGGGGCCAACGTCTATCAAATTTTATTAAAAAGCTTGGGATTGTGAGTGCTTGGAATCTGATTTTGGGCCAAGGAAGGGTGATTAAATCCCCACCTTATCTTGTTAATGGGTATTGCCCTTAAAATCAATTTTGTGCAAGTGTTCAAGATAAATAAGATTCACTCAAAGCGATATAAATCAACCAAGAGATGAGTCCTATTCTGAATGCAATGCGTACGTACCTTGCACCAGCACTCTTCAACAGTAAAGTAAATGAATTAAAAAGACACGTGCCTAAAATGCAAATTGCTAATCAATTTTTTAAACTTTTCAACAAGTGTTTTACTGTTGGTTTATTAGCAGGCTCCTGATGATGGCATACAAGAAATAAAGTTTGCAAAAACTCTAATTTTGTAAAGCAAGCTGCCCTACAAAAAAACTAGTCAGTAGTGAACTCTTTCTTGCCGCGGTTCCGCGGCTAGAGCCGAGCAAACATGGCAATTTAGAGGGTACTTGGTCTCTGTTTTCTAGAGCAGAGGCCCAAGACCACTATTATGTTGCTGCAAGTCTTCTTTCCTGTTTTCTCCGACCTGTAACCTGCAAGAGAGAAGAAAAATTTGTTTTAATTCTAAAAATTCAATAAAAGACCGTTACCCTCCCCGGCAATGGCGCCAAAAATTTGTTCGGAAGGATTAGTAGTAATGAAAAGAGGTTTAGAGTAAACCGTTGGTCTCTGTGTACTGATGATCAAGAACTTCGAATGTTTATGCAGGTTTACTTTGCTCCTTCCAAATCACTGTTCGTAGTATAAGCTAGGACGGGTCGTATCCGCAGGGAGGGTTAGCGATAGAAGCGTTCAAGGTTTGCATTGAAATTTTTGTGAAGAAAAATAAAGGTTCTTCTTTGTTTTAAGAAATGGAAAATAAAATGATGCGGAAGGTGAGTGGAAAATCTTTTGGTGTTGTGTAAAAGAAAAGAAGAAACGAGAATAAAGATGAAGGAAAATGAAGATGTTTGAAAAGAAGAAGTCTTTAGAAGAGAGATTTTTAAGAGAGATTTTTAAGAAAGATTTTTAAGAATAATATGAAGAGAAACCATGACTAACTAACATTATAATTTACTAACTTACTACTCTCGTTGGGTGATGCATGCCTCATATTGAATCATCGGCAATGGTATGTCTTGCTTTACCAAGTTCTTGTGTTGTCCCATATCAAAGGTGTTTCTCATCTAGGCTAGTTACCTCCTTGAATCATTGGCTCCCTAAATAGATCTTCATTAGTGGAACAAGGATAGTCACTTTTAACGATGCTAAGAAACATACAAGATTCATTAGTCCATCAAAGCTATAATAAAGTAAGCATGAAATAAGAACTTGTAATGTAGTCATTGGCATAGTGAAGTGCTCCATCTTCATGTTCCATCACGGCACTTGTTCTAAAGACAAGGCTCTAAGTGAGGCTCACATGAGTCATATGGAGGGAAAACTTAGCATTTGCAAAGAACAAAAAGCAACTCATCTTCATTGGGAGTGATATAGACTTGTAATTTGCAAGACTTGAAAGAAGATAGTATCCCAAGAATCATATAAGTCAGCAATCACTCAAGAGTTAGTAGCTAGTAAAATTAAAAGTTAGTTAGTTATGTTAATGAATTAGCTAGACATAGAAATAAAGAACAAAAGACAATTCATTGTAGAAGTGAAATAAAAGAAAGTAAAAGCTTAAAAGAAAAACAATGCACTAGAATAAGAGAAGATGAAGATTAAAAGCTCGATCCTTGTATTGCGTTGTCACCGTCTCCAATTACAAAGATTGCTCACTCTCACTCTCTCTTTTCTGGATTCTAGAAGGAGAAAAAGAAAATTACATAAGAGACTAAAAAGGAAAACCTAGAGAAATCCTAACAATTTTCCTATAAAAACAATGCTCTTTTCTCCTCCCTGATTACAGAGGCCCTAAAGGTCTATTTATAGTCTTCATGCAAGGAGGTCATCCCACTTTAGTCTCCGGATCAAACGCTGAAGTAACGGCCCAAAGATTGCTGCGGATCGGCGGCACATGCCGCGTTTTCGCGGCCATTTCTTGGCCGCTGCGCTAGCGGATTTTTGTGCCTTTCTGTTGCATCTCATATCCTCAGTTGGATCTTGTAGAAACTGAGAATATGTTCTGGATCTTTTCAGACTGGTCTTTTCTCTTATGGGCTTCTTAAATACTTCTTTAATTCCTCAAAAATCATAATTATTGGGCCTCTTTCTCGATTAGACATTGGATCTGAAAAAAGAGAGAAAAAAGTAGTAAAAATCAACTATTTATTCATATAAAGCATGGCATGGTGGTAGAAAATGATGCATAAATGACTCCAATCAGCGGCGTAGTCAGGCCAGAGGCCTATAAATAGACTCTTATAGTCCTTCTCAGAGGAAAATACTCCCCACATCTTCGGAGGTTTGTTTATGATCTCTCCCCTTTGCTCAAACAAGGAGACTGAGGTTCCTGAAGTAGTGGGGACTCTCACTCTGGTGATTACCCAATCAAGAATTGGTGAGCCTTGGCCACCCAGTGACTTTTAGGGAGTTTATCTCCCTAAATTTTCTTAGCTTTACCAGCTATCTTAGGGATTAAATTTCCTTGGTCTTCGCATTTGGCTGACTTTCTAAAAAGGATTTCAGCCCTATTTTCTAGCTTCTTGGCGAAGCTAACATTCTTACTCGATCAGGCAAAGATCTTTCTATGCAGAGTTCCTGCCTTGATCTGTTAAATCTGCCATATAGGCGAGGCTCAGGACCTGGCCTCTTCAAGATTAAGCCAGTCTTGCCATATAGGTGGGGTCAAGACTGCGTCCCTCTAGGCCAGTCTGGCCTAGCTATATAGGCGGGTCTAGGACTTAGTCCTCTTTTTTTTTTTGAGGCTTCTCCAGCCTAACTTTCTTGGGCGGGGCTGAGACTTGGCTTATGCTGAGCTAGTCTATCATTACTACGCAAGCGAGGCTATCCTCTGCTTAACTGAAATCCAACTCCCAGGCACAACTGGGTCGGATCTGAATTGCTTCGCTGAAAGAATTTTGACTTAGCGTTCCATCCCTTTCCCTTTGCATTTTTTTATGCTAACTTGTTTCCTGTTTGCGTTGCAGCGAACTGTGCTCCCCAGTCTTTCATCTTGATGAAAGAGACCAGAAACTTGCCTTTTTATTTTCAAGTTGAAGCTTTGATCATAAGCAGGAGGAATATACTGGAGCAGCTGATGCGTGTTCCAAGAAGAGGTTGGCAGTTACTTATCCGAGATGATCCGCTTCGGGAAAGAGGATGTCACCAGTAAGGTCTCAGACCCTTCCTTTGCCAATTTTCTTTAAGAAAGATCTAGCTTTCTGGTGGCAACCAATCCCTTGCCAATTTTGATTAGAGAAGATCCAGCTCCTTGATGGCAAAATCTGCCATTAAGCGAAGGATTACGGCCTTATGCAGGAGGAAGACCTTTCGTGTTCAGTTGAGATGGTTCATCACCTTGGAAGTAGATAGGATAACTGGTTTGCCTTTGGATCGATGATTCTGTTGTATGAAAGACAATCTTGATGAAGTATCAATGTATCTTCCCTTTTGAATCAATAAAAATGTTTATTTTTCTTTTTTTTAATCTACTTTGTTCCCCTCATTTTCCCTTTGCATTTCGAAAACACTTAGAATGGACTAGCTTAGGTAAGTCTTTTCCTAAGGAGGAAAAAAACTCTTAGCGGAGCGATGCTTCCCGCGAAGCTAAAGACGAGTTTTCGGCTAAGTCAGGAACGAGCTTCCAGCGGAGCTAGCAAGAAATTTCTGCGAAGTTAGAGAGGAGCTCTTAGCAGAGCTAAGGCTCGTCTTTCAGCGAAGTTACTCAATCGTTGCGCGAGGTAAACGCTGAACTCACAGCGGAATTAGCCCTTGGCAGGGCTGAAGCAAGGCTTCTTGGGAAGGCGCTTAGGCGCTGTTTCAAATTAATTTAAAACGACCGCCTGCGCTCCTTTTGAGGAGGCGAAATTAGGCAGACTTAAGCCTATAAAAGCCCAATTGGGCGGAAAGAGAGAGAATTAACTTCTCTTTAAATTTTCAGAGAAACAAATCTCTTTCTCCTCCTTCTTCTTCGTTGAGATTTTCAAAACTTTTCAGTTCTTCCATGGCTCCCAAAAGATGAGCAGGCAAAGAGGTAGTGACCTCTGCGACGGAGGGGCCCTCTTCTGCTCCGGTTCTCGAACACCCCATTGCGGGTAGAGATTTTTCCCTTATATTCAGAGATTTTCATCTCTTTTTGAAGATAATTTCTGGCTATTTCCTGATGAATCTAAAGTGATCCATCGTGATCCAGTGGTCTCAGGGAGTTCAACTCCCTTAATTTTCTTTGTCGAACTTTTAGGGGATTTAATTCTCCTTAATTTCTCAACTGAAAACTTAGAAAACCAAGAGTTTCTTCTCTCAGCTTCTGTGCGTCATCCCAGCGGAGTCGCCATCTTATTTTCCATTGATTTGCAATGTGAAAAACTTACAATAAAAGGAGTTGAGGAGCTAAATTACAAGATTCTTAAAAAGATTACAAGTAAATCTCCTCAGAGATTCTGGAGAAGTATGCCGATAGGAGTCTGGTCAACGCGCGACCACTTTGTCCCCTTGATGATGCGAGCGATGAGATTCCCTTCTCGCCTGGTTCTGGGAATCAGAGAACAGAAGGTTGGTAGAACCCTCTTGCTACTTCTCAAAACCGCCTTCAATTAGGAATTCCTTCTCGCCTGGTTCCGGAGATCCCTTAAGAAGAAAGTATTATAGTATCAGCACCCTGAATAGAGAAGCAATTCTCTAAAAGTCTCTGAATTCTTGTGCGTACGGTGCATCGTGAAGAAGTCTCTGCTTGCGGAGTCCTCTCTCTCTACCGGGGGTCTTTTGCGCGTGTCCCTCCTCTTCCCTCCTTGTGCCCCTGGGGGCTATTTATAAGGAGTGCAAGAGTATAATTGTCCCTTGAAAATATAGAAACAGATTGAATCAAATCTGTTTAAATCTGGAAAGCAGCCTTGCTGCGAGACTAGGATCAGCTTCTGTGAAGCTAGAAATGGCAGGTCGGTTGATCCTCTTGATCCGTTTTGATTCTTTCCATATAATTGGAAGATTTCCCCTGATCCTCTTACTCGTTTTAGGAGAGTCAAGAGATTATGGCAATCAACTACCAAATTTGATATCAGATTTGATCTTGATTGGATTTGATCTTGATCTTGAATAGATTTAATCTCATCTGGAGATTTAATTGGTCAAAGGTTGACCATAGCAAACCCGCAGCGGCGCTGCCCGCTTTGAACTTACAGCGGAGCTGGAGGCAGTATCTGGCGAAGTCAGAAGACAGCTCTTCAGCGGAGCTAGATGTCGTCTGTGGCGAAGCTACCGCATACCCTTTCTGGGCAGTTGCGTGTGGCTTCAGGCAAAGCTAACTCTCTCTGCGGAGTTGCGCTTCAGCAGTTCAGGCGAAGCTAAGGTAGCTTCCTGGCGGAGCTTTGAATGGCTTCAAGGCGAAGTTGGATGATCTTAGCCCCTTAGGCGAGGCTATCCCTTTGGGCTCATGTGATGCTAAGTGCTAGCATCTTAGACCTGCTGAGGTCTGTTTAGAGACAATCCGGGCTCACTGTCTGCTTGATGGATCAGTGGAGTCCAAGTAGCTTCTTTGTCACTCGGAGATGGGTGAAAACTGGTCGTCAGCTTGTCTGTCACTCGTCTTTTGTAAATGTCAACAAGTTTAGACATTATTCGGGCCAGTAAGAATCTTGTTTTTTTTAAGTGCCACCAAGACCCCTTTCAAAATTTTTGAAAGTCTGCAATGGCTCAGACTTTGAAATACTTTGAATTACTTTGATCGGTGGTATGTGAAGTACGAACGTCGCCATGGTGGTTGAGTTCAGCCTCGCTTTCAATCCTGCTTTGGGATAAGTTCACCAAAGAATCATGCAGATTCGCATCTGAGTAGCTTTGCGTCTGGGCTTCCTAGAATAAGTTCACTTCTGGAATATCTGTTTCTTTCCCGAGGCCAGCTGCGTGGGTCAATCACGAGAAGGATTACTCCTTTTTCGAGGTCAGAATGACTACTCTCGCATTAATCGAAGGGGATATTCTTCCCTTGCGCGTTTCGAGGGAGGATATTCCCTCTCTTCAAGGCGTCTTCAAGGCGTAATAAACGCCTTTATGAGGGAGAGCGTTTCTTCCTTTGCACGGTTCCAAGGGAAACCATCCCTTTTCTCAAGGCGCAACAAATGCCTTAAATGCGCTCGTGCTTCGACGCTTGAGGCGGCAGTGCTCAGGCCATGAGGCCTATAAATAGGACACCTGAGTTCCTCTGAAGAGAAGTGATCTGCTCTTCTTCTCTTCTCTTGGTTGAAAGAGATACTCAGATCTCTAAGCTAGTGGGGATGCCCACTCTGGTTATTACCCGGCCAAGGACTGGTAAGTCTCGATCATTCAGAGACCTTACCAATGAACTTTTAGGGAGTTCATCTCTCTTAGTTTAGCTTTAGCTTTAATCAGCTGCTTCAGGGATTAATTTTCCTTGTTCTCCATTTAACTGATCTGCAGAGAAGGATTTCAGCATAGCTTCCCAGCGAAGCTATCATTTTGACTTGATCAAAGAAAGATCACTGTATGCGTGTTAAGTCCGCTACACAGGCAAAACTCGGGACTTAGTCTCTTCAAAGTTGAGCCAGTCTTGCCATATAGGTGGGGCTAAGACTGCATCCCTAAGGATCAGTCTGGCTTAGCCATATAGGCGAGGCTAGGACTTGGCATTTGCTGAGCTAGCCCATCATCTCTGTGCAAGCGAGGCTATCATCTGCTTTAACTGAAATCAATGTTTGACTGAATCAGATTGCTTCGCCCCAAAGAATTTGACTTAGCATTTCATGGCAGCTTTTCCCTTGACTTACTGCTAACTTGTTTTAGTTTGCATCACAGTGAGCTATGTTCGCCAACTTGATGAAAGAGATCAAGAAGTTGCCTATTGCTTTTCCAGTTGGAACTTTAAATCCTAAGCAGGAGGAACAACTGGGGCAGCTGATGTGTGTTCCAGAAGAGGTTGGCAGTCGCTTATCCGAGATGATCCACTTTGAGGCGAGGCTGGTAGCCACTTATCCGAGATGATCCACTTGGGGAAAGCAGACGTCACCTGTAAGGTCACGGATCTTCCCATTGCCAATTTTCATCAAAGAAGATCCAACCTGCTGGTAGCGATCAGATCTTCGCCAGTTTTGATCAAAGAAGGTCCAGCTTCCTGGTGGCACAATCTGCCATTATGCGAAGGATTGCGGCCTTATCCTGGTGGCACCATCTGCCATTATGTGAAGGATTACGGCCTTGTGCAGGAGGAAGGTGTTTCGTGTCCAGTTGGTTTGGCTTGGAAGTAGATAAGAACACTTGTATGCCTTTCGAGCAAATGACTCTGTTGTATGAAACACAACCTTGATGTAGTATCAATGTACCTGTACCTTTTAAATCAATGAAAGTTCATTTTCTGCTCATCTGATTTTTGCTTTGCCTTCATTCTGAATTGACTCAGTGGAATTAGACTTCATGCGAGGTTAAAGATAGGATTCCATCTGAAACAGGAACGAAAGCATATCTGCGAGTTCGGCCTATGCCTTCAGCGGAGCTAAGGCAATCCTGTTGGCGAGGTCATTGATGTATCGTGCAAAGTCCGCATTTGACTCATGGCAAAGTTAGCCCTTAGTGGGGCTGAATCAATGCTTCTTGGGAAGGCGCTTTAGGCGCCGTTTCAAATTAATTTGAAACAACAGCCTGTACTCTTTTCAAGGCGTCGTTTCAGGCGATCATCGGCCTATAAAAGCCCGATCGGGCTGAGAGAGAAAGTCATCATTTCTCTTTAAATTTTTCAGAACACTTGACTCTTCTTCTTCTTTCTTCTTCATTCAAGAGTTTAAGAACTTCCACAGTACTTCAATGGCTTCTGAGAGACGAGCGGGAAAAGAGGTCGCAACCTCTGCAACGGAGGGTCCTTCTCCTCCTCCGGTCATCGAACGACTGATCGCCGGTAGGGATTGTCTTGCAGTCACTTGAGAACATAGTCCTTGCTGGATTGAATAATGAGACTTGGCTATCTGCCGGTTCAGAGGTCGCACTGACGTAACTGGTTGAGAAGCCACCAAGCTCGAAAGTAGCCCGTGTCGGACTAAAAGGTGAGACCTGTCTTTTGTAAATGTCAACATGCTCGAAATTGAGAGTTGGCTATCTGCCAGTTCAGAGGTCACAATGACATAACTGATTGAGACGCCACCAAGCTCAAGGTTGGTGATACTCGTCTTTTGTAAATGTCAACAAGTATCGAGACCTGTCTTTTGTAAATGTTAACAGGCTCAAGGTTGAGACTTGTCTTTTGTAAAAGTCAACAAGCTCGAAATTGAGATTTGGCTATCTACCAGTTCAGAGGTCGCAATGACATAACTGATTGAGACGCCACCAGGCTCAAGGTTGGTGATACTCGTCTTTTGTAAATGTCAACAAGTATCGATACCTATCTTTTGTAAATGTCAACAGGCTCAGGGTTGAGACTTGTCTTTTGTAAATGTCAACAAGCTCAAAATTGAGACTTGGCTATCTGCCAGTTCAGAGGTCACAATGACATAACTGGTTGAGAAACCACCAAGCTCAAGGTTGGTGATACTTGTCTTTTGTAAATGTTAACAAGTATAGGTGAGACCTGTCTTTTGTAAATGTCAACAGGCTCAGGGTTGAGACTTGTCTTTTGTAAATGTCAACAAGTTAAAAATTGAGACTTGGCTATCTGCCAGTTCAGAGGTCGCAATGACATAACTGGTTGAGAAACCATCAAGCTCAAGGTTGGTGATACTCGTCTTTTGTAAATGTCAATAAGTATAGGTGAGACCTGTCTTTTGTAAATGTCAACAGGCTCAGGGTTGTAATGGAACTTGGGAAAAGGTTTCGTTTTCACGGGGAGAAACGAGAAAATCACTGTCATAGGTTTAGTGTTACCGTAACAGCGAAATGGAGAGATTTGTATATCTGGCCTTACCATTCTATGGGTGAGAAATGGTAAGTGATTTTGGAGGTCTCATTTTCACGGGGAGAAACGAGGGAATCACTGTCATAGGTTTAATGTTAACAAGAAGACATGGTGGAGGGATTTAACTGTATCCATCCTCGCTCATTTCGAGGAGGATCTGGAGAGGCTGAACCTTCATGAGGTCGTCAGGGCGACCTGCTATGGCATTCAGATGAGCATAGCGTGCTTCTACGCCATCTTTGAGTTGTACTGCCCAGCTACAGGGACTTTCTTCACCCCTGTTGGCGAACTGGGCATGGCTCTACATGAGATGTGGGAAGTTTCTGCTCTGCCCTTGGGATCTTTCCCATATGAAGAATGCTTCCTATGTGAGGCGGAATTGACACTTCTGGAGAAGCAGGAGCCCGTCTTGTTTAAGACCTACCGGGAGTTAATGTGCCATTTGTACATTTGCTCCAGTATGCATGGAAGCAATAAGGGAACTTCATGCAGCTTGAAGAGCTGGGGAGATTATTTGTTCCCGGATATGGAAAACACTCCTGAAGCGGCTCATTGTAGAGTTGCTGATGAGAACATCTTTAGCTGGATGCAGAAGCATTCCCAAGGGGATCTAGTTGTGGAAGAAGATGACGGTTCCTATGAAAAAAGCGATGATCTTCGGAGTTTCCATCACCAGGCTCGTCGGCCGATATCCCGGAAGGCACTGCTGGCTGGCTTCTTAACAGTCTGGCTGAAGAGGTGCGTGGTGCCGTCTTCTTCGGGTAACGTCATTCATCCGAATGTCCTGCTGCCTGCTGTTCGTCTAGTCCATGGTCGTTCTCTGGGACTTCTTCCGGCCATGGTGTGCTGTATCCAGAGAGGCCTTCGTGCCTTAACGGAGGCTTTTTACAGGCCGCAGGCCGCCAACGATGAAGTGTGGAAAGGGGACCATTTCGCCCCGCGACGGACCCAATCCTAGGATAGGTCTGCCGTACACTTATTTAATGGCGTGGTTCGCCCTGTACTGTCCCTCTTTGATTGAAGCTGGAGAGGATCCTCCTGAAGGTGTTTGAATGACGCTTCTCTGCCGATTCGAAGGATGTTCCTGGTAAAAGACTTACGTGGCTGAGGCCCGTAAATTGGTGTGTCGCTATGACGTCTATAGTCTTTTCCGCTGCTTCCCCTATATTCGGGATGCAGGCTATGATGAGGAGTTCAAAGACGCGGGGGAAGGGCAGTCATCACTGAGCCGGGAAATTTTTGAGTGGCTGGTGAGCATTCGACCCTCACATTTATTATACCGAAGCGAGGATACCTGCTACTTTGAGCCTTATGTTCCAAGTTGATTTGCTCGACAGTTTGGGTATGACCAACTGTATGTGGACAACCCAAATCCCAATCTGGCCTTCATGGGGAGCCTCATTGATGGAACCCGAGTCTGGCGATTCTTCATTGCACGCTGTACCGATGTGCAGCTGCGTATGCCGCTGAGGACTCCTAACCTTCTAACGACCTTGAGCTTCTACCAGTGGTATGCGACTTCCAACTCCACACCCCTCGGATTCACTGTTAACAATTCTAGTGTGAAGTTAATTTCTCAGCGGCTAAAGTGGAAGGTCTCTGAGAAAAGGGAAGGTAAGAGGGTTCACGTCCCGGGCATAGAAGAATTCGTTGCTGTCGATGACAGCGAAGCCTCGGATGCGGAAAGTCCTCGCTTCGAAGCGGAGACAGATGCCGAGACTCCTGTAGCTGGTTCTGGTGTGATGGGGACGGCTCCCCCAAGACCTGTAGAAGAGGCAGAGGAGGAGGATCCCAACGTTCCTCTTAAACGCAAATAGAAAGGTGGGTCTCGTAGGAAGCAGTTGGCGAAGAAGCCCCGTCGCCAAGCTCCTACGGTTGTTGTAGAGGGCGAACCATCTGTGGCGGTTCCTCCTCTTGCCCCATTAGTAGTTGAACCGTTGGTTGCTGAACCGGCGACTGGCGAAATTGCTCCGGACCTGGGTAAAATCAACTCCGTCCTTGTAATATACCTTATGTGTTTTAGATAACTCATCATTCATTTTGTGATGCAGGAACTGAGGCAGTGACAAGCCCGAGAGCTGGGGCCGTCGAAAAACAAGGGGAACATTATAATCCCCTGTTCACGTATAAAGAGGGTGATGAGGCTGGCTATTTTGCCGTCTCAGAAGAATCTGGAGGCAATGCAGCTGACGTTGGTTCTTCAGGCGCCGGGACTTCGAAGGGAAGTTCCGAAACTTCTAGCTCCCTTGGGTGGACCACGGAGGGTTCGGCAAGCGAAGGTGAGCCGGCTGTCCGTGTTGACTCTGCCAAAGATTTTCCGATGGAGCCCGTAGAGACTGATGTGGCTGTCAAGACGATGGAGGCGACATCATCTTTTGGTATGGCTTTGGCTTTTTGACTTTTACTGTTTGTTGTGTCCTGCCTAAACACAATCTTGTTGCAGGTGTTCCGCCTCTGGGTGCGTCAACTTCAAGGGGAGCCAACCAATCTTCCCGAGGGGTCCAGGGGTGACATGAGCACTTCGACCGTGGCAGATGCTGCTGTGTTGGATGCTTTGTATGGTGACCTGCCCCCTTATCGGCCTAAGCCAGCCAGAGGAACAGAGGTTGAAGGGGTGGTAGTCACGGAGGCAACTTCACTCCCAACTATATCAACGAGTGAGGTGCCATCAGTTTTGCCAGGTGCAGAGCTGAGGGTGATTACATGTCCTACTTCCCAAACGCTGGTGGTTGAGCCTGCTGTCCAGGAAATGGTCACTAGTCCTACCTCGATTATGGCTAGTGTACTGGTTTCAATGAGGACTCCGCCAATATCACCGATGACCTGCCATGCTGCTGCAGTCAGTGTTCCCGCTGTTCCTTCCACGGTAATATCAACAAGGCCGGTGGAATCTTCTGAGGCTGCCTGTCTGCCAGGAGTGGCAGAGGCTGAAAATGAATTTGTAGCTGAGATAGTCGACAGCTTTTATAAGGGCTTGAAGCGATCCATCGATCTGGTCTTGAAAGGCTCGACTATGTCATTTTCTACATTAAAGGTGGTCCTCTCCCGCAGTATTGAGAGTATCCGGGACTTTGGAGGGGATAACCAGGCCGCTGCATTAGAGCTTCTGGTAGACTAATTTGAAAGGGATGTAGAAGAATGGCACCGTCTCAGCTGTTCAGACCTGGAGTCTTCGGTTGATGAGCAGCTTGCGCACCTTATCGCTCAAATGCATGAAGCCCATCTTGCCGCTCAAGAAGCCGCTAAGGCCATTTCTTTGGACTTGAAATCCTTGGAGACAAGGCAAGTAGAGCTTGGGGACGCCATAGATGCTTCTAACAGTGCTCTTCTTGACGCTGAAGACAAAATCGAGAAGGCCAAGGAGATGATCAGGAAGGGAAATCTTCTCTTATCCAAGGCTGAACCAGTGCGTCTTGAAGAAATTGCACGGCTTGAGCAACTTAAAGCTCAGAGTGACGAACTCTCGCGGCAAGGGTTAGCTCAGAGGGCAACCTTGGCCGAGGCCGAGGCTCGCTTGGCTCAGACGGGAAATTTTAACGAGGCTGAGTTGAGGTCACAGGAGCTTGTCAGGGCTGCTAATGATAAGAAGACAAGGCTGGCCTTCCTTGAAGCACGGATCAGATCTTATGACGTACGCTCGTAGCTTGTAATATATATGCCTCCATGTATCCCTTCGTTTTTTTTGGAATCAATAAAAGTAATTTTGTTTTGACTCCTTGTCGAATCTCCAACTTGTTTTATCTGCTAAATTGTCGTTTCCAAGTTGTATTGCAGCCACTTAAGAACATAGTCCTTGCTGAATTGAATAATGAGACTTGGCTATCTGCCGGTTCAGAGGTCGCACTGACGTAATCGGTTGAGAAGCCACCAAGCTTGAAAGTAGCCCTTGTAAGACTTGGCTATCTTGTTTTCCATTGATTTGCAAAGGGGAAAACTTATAATAAAAAGAGTTAAGAGCTAAATTATAAGTATTCTTAAAAAGATTACAAGTAGATCTCCTCAGAGATTCTGGAGAAGTCTGCCGATAGGAGTCTGGTCAGCGCGCGACCACTTTGTCCCTTTGACGATGCGAGCGATGAGATTCCCTTCTCCCCATGTTCCGGAAATCCGAGAGCAGAAGGTTGGTAGAACCCTCTTGTTACTTCTCAAAACCGCCTTCAATTAGGAATTCCTTCTCGCCTGGTTCCAGAGATCCCTTAAGAAGAAAGTATTAGGGTATCAGCACCCTGAATAGAGAAGCAATTCTCTAAAAGTCTCTGAATTCTTATGCGCGCAGTGCATCGTGAAGAAGTCTCTGCTTGCGGAGTCCTCTCTCTCTTTGTCGGGGGTCTTTTGCGCGTGTCTGTCCTCTTCCCTCCTTGTGCCCTTGGTGGGCTATTTATAAGGAGAGCAAGGGTATAATTTTCCCTTAAAAATATAGAAACAGATTGAATCAAATCTATTTAAATCTGGAAAGTAGCCTTGCTACGAAACTAGGATCAGCTTCTACGAAGGTAGAAATGGCAGGTCGGTTGATCCTCCTGATCCGTTTTGATTCTTTTCGTATAATTGAAAGATCTCCCCTGATCCTCTTACTCATTTTAGAAGAGTCAAGAGATTGTGGCAATCAACTGCCAAATTTGATCTCAGATTTGATCTTGATTGGATTTGATCTTGATCCCGAATAGATTTGATCTCATCTGGAGATTTGATTGGTCAAAGGTTGACCATAGCAGACCCGCAGCGGCGCTGCCCGCTTTGAACTCACAGCGGAGCAGGAGGCAGTATCTGGCGAAGTCAGAAGAAAGTTCTTCGGCGGAGCGAGATGTCGTCTGTGGTGAAGCTATCGCATACCCTTTCTGCGCAGTTGCGTGTGGCTTCAGGCGGAGCTAACTCTCTCTGCGGAGTTGCGCTTTAGCAGTTCAGGCGAATCTATAAGTTAGCTTCCTGGCGGAGCTTTGAATGGCTTCAAGGCGAAGTTGGATGATCTTAGCCTCTTAGGTGAGGCTATCCCTTTGAGCTCATGTGATGCTAAGTACTAGCATCTTAGACTTGCTGAAGTCTGTTCAGAGATAATCCGGGCTCACTGTCTGCTTGACTGGATCAGTGGAGTCCAAGTTGCTTCCTTATCGCTCGGAGATGGGTGAAAACTGGTGGTCAGCTTGTCTGTCACTCGTCTTTTGTAAATGTCAACAAGTTTAAACATTGTTTAGGCCAGTAAGAATCTTGTCTTTTTTAAGTGTCAACAAGACCCCCTTCAAAGTTTTCGAAAGTCTGCAATAGCTCAGACTTTGAAATACTTTGAATTGCTTTGATTGGTGGTATGTGAAGTATGAACGTCGCCATGGTGGTTGAGTTCAGCTTCGCTTTCAATCCTGCTTTGGGATAAGTTCGCCGAAGAATCATGTAGCTTCGCGTCTGGGTAGCTTCGCGTCTGGGCTTCATGGAATAAGTTCGCATCTGGAATATCTATTTCTTTCCCGAGGCCAGCTGCTGTGGGCCAGTCACGAGAAGGATTACTCCTTTTTCGAGGTCAGAATGACTTCTCTCGCATTAATCGAAGGAGATATTCTTCCCTTGTGCGTTTTCGAGGGAGGATATTCCCTCTCTTCAAGGCATCTTCAAGGCGTAATAAACGCCTTTATGAGGGAGAGTGTTTCTTCCTTTGCAAGGTTCTAAGGGAAACCGTCCCTTTTCTCAAGGCGCAACAAATGCCTTAAATGTGCTCGTGCTTCCACGCTTGAGGCGGCAGTGCTCAGACCATGAGGCCTATAAATAGGACACATGACGTCCTCTGAAGAGAAGTGATCTACTCTTCTTCTCTTCTCTTAGTTGAAAAGAGGTCGAAACCTCTGCAACGGAGGGTCCTTCTCCTTCTCCGGTCATCGAACGACCGATCACCGGTAGGGATTGTCTTGCAGCCACTTGAGAACATAGTCCTTGCTGGATTGAATAATGAGACTTGGCTATCTGCCGGTTCAGAGGTCGCACTGACGTAACCGGTTGAGAAGCAACCAAGCTCGAAAGTAGCCCTTGTCAGACTAAAAGGTGAGACCTGTCTTTTGTAAATGTCAACAGGCTCAAAATTGAGACTTGGCTATCTGCCAGTTCAAAAGTCGCAATGACATAATTGATTGAGACGCCACCAAGCTCAAGGTTGATGATACTCGTCTTTTGTAAATGTCAACAAGTATTGAGACCTATCTTTTGTAAATGTCAACAGGCTCAAGGTTGAGACTTGTCTTTTGTAAATGTCAACAAGCTCGAAATTGAGACTTGGCTATCTGCCAGTTCAGAGGTCGCAATGACATAACTGATTGAGATGCCACCAAGCTCAAGGTTGGTGATACTCGTCTTTTGTAAATGTCAACAAGTATCGATACCTGTCTTTTGTAAATGTCAACAGGCTCAGGGTTGAGACTTGTCTTTTGTAAATGTCAACAAACTCGAAATTGAGACTTGGCTATCTGCCAGTTTAGAGGTCGCAATGACATAACTGGTTGAGAAACCAGCAAGCTCAAGGTTGGTGATACTTGTCTTTTGTAAATGTCAACAAGTATAGGTGAGACCTGTCTTTTGTAAATGTCAACAGGCTCAGGGTTGTGACTTGTCTTTTGTAAATGTCAAGAAGCTCCAAATTGAGACTTGGCTATCTGCCAGTTCAGAGGTCGCAATGACATAACTGGTTGAGAAACCACCAAGCTCAAGGTTGGTGATACTTGTCTTTTGTAAATGTCAACAAGTATAGGTGAGACCTGTCTTTTGTAAATGTCAACAGGCTCAGGGTTGTAATGGAACTTGGGAAAAGGTCTCGTTTTCACGGGGAGAAACGAGGAAATCACTGTCATAGGTTTAGTGTTAACGTAACAGCGAAATGGAGAGATTTGTATATGTGGCCTTACCATTCTATGGGTGAGAATTGGTAAGTGATTTTGGAGGTCTCGTTTTCACGGGGAGAAACGAGGGAATCACTGTCATAGGTTTAGTATTAACGTAACAGCGAAATGCATTTGTGATCTTACCATTCTATGGATGAGAATAGGTAAGTGATTTTGGAGAGGGAATCAAATGGGAACAGGTCCCTAAGGATTTTTAGCAAATCCCCAGCCGTCAATGGGTTTGATATGCCTTTACCAACTATCGTTTGAGTTGGACTAGCCATGCTATTCCCCTCAGCATGATGAGTTATCGAGGACTTATGTTGGGCTTGAAGGCCAACATTTTCCTCTTATCCTTAACCGCTAAAGGTGTTGGATCATGTGATTAATGCATGTGTAACCTTAATTATCCTTTGAGACAACCAGTGTATGACCAGGTTCCTACTGGCTTTCGGTTGCATGATCGCGTTCGGAGGAAGAGAGAGGCTCTCTTTGCGTGTACCTTGAATATGAAGATCTTGATCAGAGGTGTAATGTTAACTTGATCATGAGAAGGATCCTTTATCAGGGGTAGTACTTCTTTAAGAACTTGCCATTGATCGGCATCATGAGTAATTCGCCGTCTGAAGTCATAAGGCGGTATGTTCTGTTTGAATAGACTGTTTCTATTACAAACGGTCCTTCCCTTTTAGGCTAAAATTTGCCTTTTGTCTTGTGCGTCATAATCATCGGTCGTCTGACGGCTAAAACCAAATCTACTTTCTGAAAGACTCTTTGTTTGACCTTCTTATTAAAGGCTTTTGAGATTCGAGCTTGATACAACTCGATGTGTTGCTGAGCTTGTAGCCGCTTCTCATCTAGGGTTTCGAGCTCTTGAAGGCGCAACCGATCATTGTCCTCCGATGTGATCTTTGTCGTTACAGCAACTCGTAATGACGGCATCTAGATTTCCAACAGGATAACTGCTTCGCACCCATACACCAGAGAAAAAGGCGTGTTTCCTGTCGGGTTCAAACCGTGGTTCGGTATGCCCAAAGACATTCACTAAGCTTTTCGTCCCAATCTCGCTTATTCGAGGAGATGAACTTCTTGAGTAGCTTGATGATCGTTTTGTTGAATGTCTCCGCCAAGCCATTAGCGGCGGGATTATAGGCGGTTGAAGCCACATTCTGAATTCTGTATTTATCGCATAACCGATAGAATACTTGGCTTATGAATTGGGGACCATTATCATGGATGATTTGCCTAGGGACACCAAATCGATGGATGACATGGTGTTTGATGAAATTAACCACGTTAGAGGTTTTGACTTCAGCCAGTGATATAGCCTCTGCCCACTTTGAAAAGTAGTCGGTTATTGCCAGGATAAACCGGTGACCTCTTGTCGAAGAGGGGCTTATTGGCCTGACGACATCGATTCCCCATGCTTCAAATGACCATGAAGCAACTGTTGGGTGGAGCAACTCTGGAGGCTGGTGTATGAAGTCCGCATGAATCTGGCACGCTTTACACCTCCGTGCATATTGGATGGCATCGGCTATCATGGTTAACCAATAGTATCCAAGCCTATGCAATCTGTTTTTAAGTTTTGGACCTGGCTGATGAGCTCCGCAAATGCCATCATGTGCTTCTTTAAGCACTTCCTGTGCCTCTGAATTGGAAAGGCAATGGAGGAGAACACCATCATATGAACGACGGTAAAGTGTATTCAAAGTTGGATCGTAGTAGAAATGGAGAGACCTTCGTCTGATAGATGCTGCCTCTTTAGGATCGTCTGGCAGCAGACCATGTAGAGCATAGTCGATGAGAGGAAATCGCCAATCTCTCGGGTCAAGATCTGTAGAGACATTGTAGGCTTCTCAGGTTTTTAACATGTGCTTAGAGCATACAAGGTGTCGAGTTGCCACTGTGAGGTGATACTCGGTGTCGACTGACAGGGCTAGTGTTGTTGCTAATGCAGCAAGAGCGTCCGCCTTGGTATTCTGAGATCGAGACACGTGCCCGACGTAGAAACCTTCGAATAGATTAGCCAATTCGATGGCTGTATGGTAATAAGGCACCAAGTCTTCGTGACGAACCTCATATTTACCCTTAACCTGATTGATAATCAGTTTTGAATCACCGTAAGCTTCAAGGTATCGTATCCCCATTCCGTGGCCGAGCTGAAGGCCAATGAGCAGAGCATTATATTCCGCTACATTGTTGGAGCATGATTCCGTTAGAGAGAATGCTCTAGGAAGGACATGATTCTGTGGGGAGATAAACACAACTTCTACGCCGGCAATGATCTTGCCCTTAGGGCCTATTCGTGATGCTCCATCAAAGAACATCTGCCACACTTCCTCTTCTGAGGTTATATTAGACTCGAAGACTTCATCTGAAATATCTTCGTGAAGTTTTGAGTTTTCTGGGACTGGATGAGCAGCCAAGAACTCTGCGAGGGCCTGGCCTTTAAACGCCTTCTGAGGGATAAAGATCATGTCGTATTGAGACAAAAGGAATGCCCATTTAGCTAATCTTGAATTCAATGATCCCGGCTTCGTCATGAGACGACGCAAAGGATTTACTCTGGAGATGACATGTATGGTTTGGCCGACCAAATAATGTCGCGTCTTCTAAATGGCAAAGACAAGAGCTAAGCACTCCTTCTCGATAGGATTATAGCCCCTATCAGAGTCGCTGAGAAAGATTGCCATCATCCGGCAGGATGGAGATGACATTGCAAGATTTGCCCTTCGACTATCCAACTGTACCTCTTGGACAAGGTCTGGGTGTATCCACATGACTTCCCCTGTTTCCAATGTCAAGGGAATAAGACCTCTATTATCTTGAGTTTTAGCCGCAGGATGCTTGACTTTCAGCCGTGGCACAGGGGCTGGATAGGTCCCGTCAGGAATTGTGACCTTTAGGGTTTTGCCGAACTTGAGGGTTATCATATTGGCAGTGACTTTCTTCTGCTCTGACTTCAGTGTCAGACCCTTGCGTCGATCAAGGCTTGAATACTGTCTTTGAGGACATAGCACTTGTCGGTAGGATGGTGAATCATCCTGTGGTAGAGACAGTATTTGAGATCATTCGTGCGTCCTATCTCATTGGGACGCCGAGCATCTGGCAGCTTCATTTTATTCCCTTTGTGGAGCAAATGGAATATCGTGACCACCTGATCGTCTCTGAAGGAATACTATTTTGGAGAGAACTTAGACTCCTGATTATTGGAGCCGCTCTTCTTGGCTTTCGACTGCACGTCCTCGGACAATTTTACGGACATAGTCTCTTTCCCTTTGGCTTGAGAAGACTACGGTACGTCACTACGTCCTTTATTGCTCATACCCCATTTGCCTTTAGGAGTAGATGGTTCAAACTTTTTAGCCGACTTTTTGGCTATCTCAGCTTGTTCGACCAATTCTTTCCAGGTGTGGGCTTTGACAGCCCCCATGCGAACTTCTACCTGGTCCAAGAGTAGTGCCTGCACGTCTGTAAGAGCATGGTAAGAGCTGGGCACATCAAAGATAGGTTTCTGAACTGCTCAATGTAGTCACGGACAGATTCGCCCTTCTTCTGCACGGTTGAGAGGAGCTTGTCCATGGTTACCTCGGTATCGTCCTCATAGAAACAAGAAAGGAATCGGGTTTCCAGGTCGATCCAACAATTGACAGAGCCTGGAGGGAGGCTTCGGAACCAATCAAATGCTACCCCCTTTAAGGTGCCAATGAACAGCCTAGCCATGATGGCGTCGTTGCCTATAACATTACCGGTCTGAGATCGAAAATAGTAGATGTGCTGATTTGGTGAGCTCTTTCAATCATAGGTATGTAATGTTGGTGGTTTGAACTTCGGTAGGTATGGTACTGAATCCCATTCTAGCGGGTAAGGACGGACTGTCCCCACTTTCTTTAATTCATCCCTCTGAGTTAGGGATGCAATTTGAGCTTAGAGGCCCTTAAGGACTTCAGCGTCTAAAGAAGAACCCTCTTTGGATTTCTCCGTCTTTGGTTGATCATTGCTAAAATGTTCCTCCTCATCGTGATTGCTCCCGGTATCATTGCCATTCCGATTACTGAGGAGTTGAGCAAGCATCTGTTGAATGTTGTTCAGAGCTTCTTGCTGAGTTTTGGAAGTTTGTTCCTGAGCTTCCAAACGCTAACGGAGGTCATCGTTAGCATTATCAGCCATATTGACTGATGCTCTGTCTGTTCGTACTGAACTAACTGTCGCCGAAGAGGCATACCCACTGTCTTCATCTTCTTCATCAGACCGCTGGACTGATCCTTTCTTTGGTTGTGGCGAGGCCACTGCCATTGAGGAGGAAAGCTGTTCATAAGTGTAGGGTATTGCAACCCTAGATCTGATGTTTCAGAAAACACCCTCTTCATGCACCAAGACTTCGCCTAAGCCTGGGCTATAATCTGGATCTGGGGAGTGTAGGGGCCGGAAAAGTTTGGTGGTCGGAGAAAGTGGTTTTAGCTGTAAAAAGATTTCCTTAATTCAAGCGAAACGATTACAACCAAAAGAACTACTCTTCCCTCTTTTCCAGTTACAAGGGAGGGAGGATGTCTGAATCTTCTCTTTGTTTAAAGCTGGGTTCTTCGTGTGGCGATGGAGAGTGAATCTTGTTCTCCGTTGACCAGATGACCGTCCTGGACCGTCGGGGGTTTTCTCTTCGGTCGGTAGAAAGAGTAACTCAGCTCCGTCTACCAAAACTCTCAAAGAGGAGGTAGGCGAAGAGCGGCTAGTACTCAGTAAGCTCGCTGAAGAGTCGTGCTTCTCTCTTGATGATCCTCCTGCCTGGATTCGATCGATTTTTATGATGCCCTATCTCAAAGCTCTCTCTCTTCAAAACTCCGATCTTCTGTCAAGCTCGATCCTCTCAAGCCTCTATCCCTGTGTGTCTCTCAAAAACTCCGATCCTCTCTTCATAGCAAACAAGGCTATTTATAGGGATCTCAGGGGGTGAAGGTGCCTCCTGAAAACGCTCCCGAATGAGGGGCCACTACCCGCTACATGCGCGGTGACTGGCCCCGCAATCAGGGCAGTTGCAACTGAGACGCGGGCGTTGGGCCGAACGCGCCTTGAAGTTTGAGACGCGGGCGTCGAGCCAAACGCGCCTTGAAGTTTGAGACGCGGGCTTCGGGCCTTCACGTCTGGATGCTGAGGCGCGGGCTTCGGGCCGACGCGTCTTGATGCTGAGACGCGGGCTTCGGGCCGACGCGTCTGAACGTTGTGACGCGGGTGTAGAGCCAACGCGTCTTAATGCTGAGACGCGAGCGTTGATTTCTCGCGTCCAGAGCTTGAGACTCTGCTTCCTTAATGGCTGGTCTGTTAGTCATTTTTAGACAGCCTACAGAACCCCCTCCAAAGTTTCTGATATTCCGCAGTTGAATGGGACGGATTTCGGAATACTTTGGATCTTTAGCCGTGTTCGCGTTTTATGACTGGACTGTTGATGCTTCGGGTTTGATCTTATCTGGAATTGGTCTTCGTGAGTGTACTGTTGAACTCTTTGAAGCCGTCAGAGTTGATCGTGTTTGAGTGTCTAGATACACAGTCTAGACCTCCCCGATTGCTTTTAGTCTGTCACGGGTGCGCTTTTGGCCGGGAGTGGTTGGTTGTCTGTTTGCGTCAGTGTACTGTTGAACTGACTTTGCAGAAGCAGGAGACTGGACGCAGGTTCCCTTTTGAAAAAAGCAGAGACTGCTTTAAAGACGCGACTTCTTAGCGAGACGCGACCTTTTGGCGATGAGAACGCGACCGATCTTCATAAGGCAGACGCGATTTTCTGGGTGCATTTATGCTGACGCTGACGGGGCATGTCCACCGAAGAGCCGCGTACTTTGGGGCGTGCGCCTGTGCCATGTCATGATTACGCCGCCAGCTGGCCTGGGGAAAAGGCGAGATTTCGCCTTTTGGCGCGCGGATCCCCCGGTTCATTAAATGAACTGCTCCACGTGTCAACTTCTGACTTGTGGCGGGGTCGCGACGCATGATCTTCCCTGTTCAAACAATGATTTGGCTCCACGCGTCAGGCAGCGATTCGCTGCAGCGTTTATTGGGCCAAACGCTGCGTATCTTCGCGAATCTCCGTGCCTATAAAAGGCAACAGTTGGAGAGATGTATCTTCTTCTCCGAACGAACGCATTCTCTGAGAAAAAGAACTTCCTTCTCTTGTTCAACTATTCATCTCCTCGCTCGGATTTCTTGATTTTCAATGGCTCCCAAGACGAAACCGACTGCATCGACCTCAAGAGCGACCGTCGCCGAGGCTGAGAGAGATGCTTCCTCTGCGCAGGAGGGTGTTTTCCGAGGTAAAAATGCACCTTCGGTGTGGGTTCCGCCGTTAAAACATGTTCATAGAACCCTAAGGACCTTTAACACAAGATCGTGTTTGATTCTCGGACGCTGTCCTTGAGATGATAACCGGGGCGCGGGCCTGATGATCCGACGCTGGTGAACTCTGCACTCTGGGTCCTTCACTTAGAATATTTCTAATTGTGAAGGTCTCTGAACGCGATTTGTAGAACGCGGATTTGATCCATGCGTTCTGTGCCGCGTTTTGTGCCATCAGGCGCTGGCGTCCGAAAGTCTTGGTTTGTAGAACGCAGCTTTGCAGGTCTGGACGCGGATTCGAAAAATTCCTGCGTCCAGTATCTCTTCTGCGTTTTGGTGCAAGTTCGCAGGTCTGGACGCGGATGATAACCCCTGCGTCCAATGTCTCGGCTGCGTTTTGAATTATGAACACTTAGCGTCTTCCCTTATTTTTGGCAAAGTATCTGACCAAGTGCCTTTTTCTTTTGCAGTGCCGCATGTTTCAGGTTCACTTGCCAAGATGCACCATTTTGGCCGCGTGGGTGGTGCCGACCGGGGCTTGACCTTTGTGCAAAGAATGAGTGTCCCTGTGACTGCTGACCAGTTGCTGGATCGCAGGCTCTCTAATGTTAGCAGGAGAACCTTCCGGGCACTTATGACCGATGCCGCGCTCAAAACGGATGACGGTGTCAGGTTGGAGAAGCCTGCCTTCTTCTTTGGGGATCATATCTATGATGATGGCCGTCGTGTGTCTGAGGGGACCTATAAATGGCTCCGTGAGATAAAGGGCGGAAGATTCTTTCTTCCAGACATGGAGAGGATGTTCCCGATGTCCTACTTTCAACACATGTCTGTCCCCCGGAAGATGGAATGGGACATTTCCCAGTATATCCCTGAGATCGCCCTTGGTGACTTTGGCCTCCAAAAGGTAGGCCGCCATGATAGTCATGACGGGTCAGTTGTCGGACTGTTCCCTGCGTCGTCCAAACCTGAAATTCCAATTGGGGAGACCCCGGAGCTTGCTACCACCTTCCTCAATTCCTTCATAGAAGCAGGGGGTGACTATCCTGTCGACTTCCGTGCGTATGGGTGGGTCCATTCTCCAGAGAACTACTGGTGGGGCAGGATGGTGGGTTTTGTCCTTACCAATCTTGAGGGGCCGCTGAAGCGTGTGGGGCTGTACCCAGCAGTCAGGGCCGTGCAGTGGGGCGTCCCGATGAGTTCTCATAACTTCTTTGGGATTCTGGAGCGCTACAATCCTCGGACGGGGACATTCTTTACTCCGGTTGGAGAGATGGGCCTTGCCCTACACGAATTATATGAGGTCTCCGGGTTGTCGTCAGGGGATATTCCTTACGAGGAATTTGTCCCAACCACCAGGGAGCTGCGCCTTTTGGAAAAAGAATCTCCTCAAGTGTATGAGACCTACTGGGAGGTGATGTGCCATTTCTACATCTGCGGTCAGACAACTGCCTGGAGGTCAGGAGGCGTCAAGCAACTATCCTGGGCTGATTATTTGTTTAATAATGTCAGCAATAAAGATCTCCCAGTAATCCGACTAGCTCCTAGTTCTGGTGGGGAAGTTGAAGACAGGATCGACGCAGCTTCTGACAAGTTCTACACCACGGAGTCGAACGAGGACGGCTTCGACCCTGACTTGGTCTTTGAGAGCTTTCACCATCAAGCCCGGACCCCTATTTCTGATCAGGCGCTGTTGGCGGGCTTCCTGATGTTGTGGCTGAAGAGGTGTGTGGTGCCCACGCTACCACATGAAGTTATTGTGGCAGATGTGGTGTACCCGGCGGTACTCTTGGCTCATGGTCACCCCATAGCCCTTCTTCCCGCCGTGGTGGCTGGTATTCAAAGCGGGCTGCGGGTGTTGACCAAGAGCTTCTGCGGACCCCCAAAGACTACTAATTCTCGTGGGGAGCCGTATACCGACTCAGAGGGGAACCCGACGGTGAAGCACCCCAACCCGCGAATTGAGCTGCCTTACACGTACCTCATGGCTTGGTACGTGATGCATTGCCCGTCTCTAATGACGTCAGCGCGTGGGAGCGTGGATCATATCCCATTTGTGCAGCGGCTGGAACGTTCAGAGTGGCATGACACCTACCTGTATTACATTAGGAAGCGTCTTTCCTGTGCTGCCAACTACCAGCTCAACCGCTGCTTTCCAGAGGTTCAAGGTGCAGCCCCCGGGGAGCTGTTCACGGATGTCGCTGGGCGGGATGACTTCTCGCAATTGCCTGCTGGAGCCTTCTGGTGGTTGATCAATATACGACCAGGATATGTGCTGTTTCGCCAAGGAACTTCCTGCACTATCGAGCCGTATATGCCAAGTCGTTTTGCCTGACAATTTGGCTATGATCAGCTTTACGTCGGGAATCCCAATGCTCAACTTGCCTTTGACGGGAATCTGTTCGAAGGCGCTCGGGCTTGGTATTACAGTGTGGCTGGAGGGACGGGAGCAACGTTCCATCTACCCGACGAGGCGCCTAAGTGCCGTATGAGCTTCAGCTTCTGTATTTGGTACTCCCAGGCCGGCCAGACGCCAGATCTTATTCCGGAGTCTTCATGTCTTGAGAGTATCAATGCCAGTCTCGAGGAGAGGTCTGAATCCAGTAAACGTACTAAACTCCTCGACCAGTACCTGAAAGCTCAGAGGGAGGTCGAGAAACGATCGAGGAGGGAGCCCCCAGTAGTGAGGGCGGCACCGCGACCGGCAAGGGCAAAGCCGCAAGCGACGAGGGCGGAGCCACCAGCAATGAGAGTGGAGCCGCGACCGGCAAGGAGGTCGAAGCAATTGGCGAGGAAGCGTCGTCGACGCTCTGCTTCTGTAGTTGAGCCTGCCCCAAAAAAGGCTCGGAGGGACTTAACGGCTGAAGTCTCTCAATCCAGAGCTATCTCTGCTGGAGTTGAGGTTCCTCCTGAAAGTGTCCCTGTTAGAGTTGAGGAACCGCTGGAAGATGAAGATTTTCCAAGCTTGGTCCGTGCTCCTAGGTCACGCAGCGAGACCGTGGAGGAAGGGGAGCTTGTTGAGCGACCCCTTGTTGCTGGTGATACCGAGTCACCGGAGGTTGACATAATGGGCGAGTCTCCTTCTGCTCATGAAGGGAGAGACGAGGTACAGCAACCGGGGTCTCCTAGTGTCTTTATTTCCAATCCTCGGGCAGTCGACCCTAGTCCTACCACTGGGGTGATTGGTGGTAAGGCTCCTGTTGCGGAGCTTCCTCGCGTGGCGCTATCGTCTTCTTCGGCATCGGGAGAAAGTGACTTTGAAGATAAAGTCGACTATGGCGATGAACCCGCTCTTCCTGATCAGGGCGGATTCTTTGACGTCTCGGAGGAGGAACAACATGAGGGTGAATCATCGACTGCGTTACCGCTGGCGATAATCCCTGCTGAAGGTATAACTTCTTCGCCTGTCGAGGTGATGGAAACAGAGTTGACCCAGCCCAAGGGGATTGAGGCTTCGGCCGCTGAGATAACCTCGGAGGGGGCAGCTGTTGAAGTTGGGGAGCCTTCCCCTTTGCCCTCTGTTAAAACAATCATTGAGGCTGAGGAGGCTCTCACTCCGCCGGTGGAGAAGGCTACTGCTGAAGCTGGGGAGACTCCCATTCTACAGGACTCGATGCCTCTGGACCTCGATCCTAGTAAGGCAGCTCTGACTGAGGGGGCTCAGGTGGGGAGTCTGACGATCAGCACCCTTCCAGAAGGCCCCACAGCTCAATCCTCGGTGGAAGTTTCTGAAGAGGTTGTGCTTACAGCTCCTTCCTTGGTCGTGGAAGCTCCTGCAGAGGCAGCGCTCCCGGAAGCGCCAATGGGTAGTCTTGTTCTGGCCACATCGACGGCTGGCACGGCTCTTGTGCGAGAGGACCCGCCCTATATCCCTTGTCCCGTGACAGAAAAAGGGTCGGGAAGCTTCTTAGGTGGTGAAGACATGGGGGATCTGGCACGTCAGATGGTGCAACAATTCTTCACCTCGATGGGATCATGTATTGATCTCATCTTCCGTGGACACAGCACCTTCCAGTTCGCCCAGAGGCTTCTTGAAAATATGGCCGTGAGCGTCGAATTGGCGGGAGGCCCTTCACTTGCCAGGGCATGCCTGCGGGTAGTAGAGCAACTTGGAGATAACCTGCGGGAGCTGGAATCTTTGGAAGATGCAGGTTCTTCCGGTGAGGCCCAGGCCATCCTGACCAGGCTCCTAGCTGCTCAGGAACGGGAGCGACAGGAGGCGGAGGCGCAGATCACTGCCGAGATCCGTGACCTTGAATATTCCAAGGCTGAATTTCAAAAATTAGCCGGAGATTCGAGGGAATCTGAGCTCAGTGTGCAGAGCACGGAGCAGGTCATCCTCAGAACTCGGGACATTATTGCCAAGGCGGAAGCTGTTCTTGCGCTAAATGAGGAGAAACTTGTCTCCCTCAAAAGGAGCTTGAGGAGCAACGGGCTGCTACGGCGCGGGCTGAAGAGAGTCTGTCTCTGCAATCTTCCAGGGTGGACTCTCTGCGGATGCAGCTGTCTGCCAGAAGTTTCTTATCTGAGGTGGAGCTGCGGGATCGGGCTATCATGGAGGCTGAAAGGACGCGCCAGCATGAGATTCACCGCCTTAGGGAACAAATCCGTTCCTTGGTGAACCAGGACATTTAGCCTTCTTTTCTTCTTTTTTTTTTTGAAAAGAAAAGGGACACTCTATTTATTAAGAGTGTTTGTATCCACTTCTATCATTTTTTTTTGATATAATAGAAGTTTTCTTTGAAGCTTTTGTCCCAATTTCTTTGTCCTGTTGTGGATGAGTCCAACTCTTGATCACTAGTCGTGATTACGGAACTTAGGTAGGACTAAGTTCTTTTAATGGGACGCGGTCTTGGCGAGACGCGGCATTAATCCCACAGGGTGAAACGCGGTCATCAGTCTACCGGAACTTAGATTTTACTAAGTCCTTTTACTGAGACGCAGCGTCAATCATAAAGTGAGACGCGGTCATCATTTCATAAGAACTTAGATTCTACTAAGTCCTTTTGATGAGACGCGGCGTCAATCACAAATCGGAACGCGGTCTTCTTGATGAGACGCAGCATAGAGTGAGAACGCGGCGTCCGAACGCATCGTCAATCACAGGGTGAGACGCGGTTCTTAGTTCATGAGAACTTAGGCAGGACTAAGTCCTTTTGACAAGACGTAGCATCAATCCATAGGGAGACGTGGCCATCATTGTTTCATGAGACGCGGCATTCGTTCAGGGAGACGCGGCTCCGAATAACGCGGATCTGCTTCTGCGAAGAAGGAAGCGGATCAGGCAGACGCGGGAGACGCAGCCTTGTGCCTTTCCCTTAATTCTGAGGGGACGCGACTTTGACTCGCGCAGGCATCTTTCTGGGACGCGGATGGGTGGATAGTTCTTCAATCCGCGTCTGGGTGTAAACTCCCAGGCGTTACATACAGCCTGTCATAGGGATTTGGTGTGATCTTTAAACGTCAGATGCGGATTTTCCGCTTTGTTTCCCGAAGCAGTTGTCCATGCGTCGGCTGCTGATTGGGCTTGAGTATTGATTCTCTTAAATGAGAAACCAGTGCGGGCGGTTGGAGATCAGCGCCAGCAGCGGTTCTCGAAGCAGCGTTACACGCGTCCGGCCTTTATTGGATCTTGGCAGTTGTGCAGTTATTAATGCCGGCGGTTCAGATTACGGGGCCATTAACCGCTGTTATCAGGAGCTGCCTATAAATAGGGCGCCCTTTCTCCCTTCAATCCTGCCTTTGGACTATTTTGTTTTTTGAGAGAGCGCTTTGAGAACTTTCATCTTCCTCAGAGAATTGTGTCCATGGATGAGGATGGCTCTGAAGATGACCCAGGGCTTTTAAGCTCCTGTTTGGTCTCTTTAGGAGAAAACAACTCTTTGCCCAGTGACCGCGTTTGCGTCCTGGTGCAGAGAGTACAACTCTTGACGGAGGTCTCCACGGGTATGCCGTTCGTTTCACCATGACATTTTAGATTCACCATGGCCTGTACCTTGGCTTCATGTCATCTGGACCCCCTCA
Source organism: Agave tequilana (assembly GCA_038442645.1). Lineage (NCBI taxonomy): Eukaryota > Viridiplantae > Streptophyta > Magnoliopsida > Asparagales > Asparagaceae > Agave > Agave tequilana. The sequence continues at coordinate 456,393 of JAVJIF010029775.1, read as the reverse complement.
TGAAGTCTGCATTGGTGCATTCCTTCTGGAATTTGTACCATGGATCTGAACTTCTCCGGACGCGCGTGCAGGAATCTTTGGCCCTTGGTGTTGGCGCGTTTTATGGCTTATGCCTTAGCGCGTTTCATGGCCAATGCCTTGGACGAATTCCAAAAAAGGTTTCAGACCCGCACCTTGCAACTCCTGTTCATGGAGATGGCAATTTTCGGCGTCTGTGCCTTTTCGGCGTTTGTGCTCTTTGACCTAGGCACAGAATGGGACCGCGTTTTGATTCGCGTTTGTCTCTGCTGACGCAACAGTTTGGCTTGCTGCGCGTGTCATTCCTGCGTCTTGGTAGACTGCATGGATCATTCCCGCATTTGGCTAACTGCGTGGATCACTCCCGCGTTTGCCTCTGCTGACTTAGTTTTTCTCTGTTTACACTAAGCTGCAGATTGTTCTAATTCTCTCTTTTTGTTCCTTGCAGGCTTGCTGGGCCCTTGGAAGAATACTTCGGTCGGCGAACTCGTTCAACCTTCACCTATGAGAGAATATATTATGGTCCTCGTCACCTATAAGAGAGTATATTACATCTCTGACGAGGACCCAACCCTCGCCAAGGTCTCTTCAGATCTGGTGCAAGAGACGGATAGGCTGAGTACCGGCGAGGGTGGTCCGGCGGTTGCGGCGGCGGATGAGATCCTCTTCCTCTCCCACTCCAGAAGTCACATCAAGGACACTCCGTTGGATGGCCTGCTGGGGAAAGGGATGGTGATGAAACCCCAGAAGTGACATCGAGGACAGTTAAAGTCCGTTGAGTCTTCTGCTGGGGGAAGGATCAATTCTTGAAGGAAGAGTTGCCGGACTTTTTGCTGCCGCCGGACTAAGTGGAGGGTGGCATCCTTTGTGATGACTCCGAAACTTCTGCTCTCACCCCAAGAGTGACTCCATGTTTGTTGGATAGTCTACTAGGGAAAGAGACGCGCCTGAACGAAGGGTTGCAGGACCTTCTGTTGCCACTGGACCTCAAGAACACCATTGCTCTTGGCTTGGTCAGCTAGGGCGCTTTCGAAGTTGGCGTCACGCATTAAAGTGCAACCGGCTCCAATTGTGCACCTGGGATCAGATGCGGTTTCAAGGAGTGAGTACGGCCTCAGAGAGAGAGAGGGACTTCTTTGTACTCCTTAATTGTAACACTCAATCTTATTGTATAAGAGAGCGTTTTGTATCACTTTCATGTGTTTGGATATGAATAAAAGTGACACTTTTCTTTTTGCTTCTTTCTGTTGTCTTGAACGTTTTGTTTTAGAAGCCAAAGAATAATTTTGGTGGACCCGCCACTTTATAAAAGAAAGTGACGAGTGGAGCGCGTACCCCCAGAGAAGGTGAACTTTTATCAAGGATTTGAGATTAACTTGATTTAAGATCAGCTGGGGATTTTGATGGAAGCATTGTTTATTGGTGTAATGTTAACCAACACTGCCTCCAGAATGAATTTGATACTCGGTTGGGGAGAATATCAAATGAAACTAGACTCGTGGGGAATCTAGTAAGATTTTTACCGTTAGAGGTGTGATATTAACTTAACGGTTTAGAAGTAGTCTTGTGAGAAGTGTAATATTAACTTGACAAGGATGTGAGTTAGAGGTGTGATATTAACCTAACTCATCAGCATCTCAGTTTTATTTGGGAAAACTGAGGGTGTCACTGTCATAGGTGTGATGTTTAACTTAACAGTGATAGAAATGCTAGAGGTGTAATGTTGAACTTGGCATTAGTCGTCTCGGCTTAAAGAAGTCGAGGAAAGGTCATAGCCATAGGTGTATTGTTGAACTTAGCAATGACTCGGATGCTGGAAGTGTAGTGTTAACTTGGCATCGTCTATTTCAGCTTCGATATGGAAGTCTGAAGAAAGGTAACTGTCAGAGGTGTGATATTAACTTGACAGGCACTCGATGTACTGCTTAGAGGTGTAATGTTAACTTAAACAGTAGTTTGTCAGAGGTGTGATATTAACTTGACAAGAATTTGCTTGCGATAGGAGCAATTTGAGGACCTGTCATTCTATTGATGAGAATTGACAAGTGGAATTTGAGGTGCCAGAGGTATAGTGTTAACTTGGCAAATTTGAGAGTTTGTTACTCTATGCAGAGTTAACAAGCCAGGTTTATACTCGACAAAGAGTATTCATTACCAGAGGTATAGTGTTAACATGGTAATGATTGCATTTTGTGGTCCTACCATTCTATGGATGAGAATTGGTAAGGGATTTTTGGAGGGAAGAGTGGAATCAAATCCACTTAGGATTTTTAGCAAACCCTCAGCTGTCAACGGATTTGAGGTGCCTTTACCAACTACCGTTTGAGTTGGGCTAGCCATGCTATTCCCCTCAGCATGATGAGTTGTCGAAGACTTATGTTGGGCTTAAAGGCCAACATTTTCCTCTATCCTTAGCCGTCGGAGGCGTCGGATCAAATGGGAACGTGTCCCTTAGGATTTTTAGCAAATCCTCAGCTGTCAACGGGTTTGTCATGCCTCTACCAACTACCGTTTGAGTTGGGCTAGCCATGCTATTCCCCTCAGCATGATGAGTTGTCGAAGACTTATGTTGGACTTAAAAGCCAACATTTTCCTCTATCCTTAGCCGTCGAGGGCGTCGGATGTTTGATCAGAGGTGTACTTTTAACTTGATCGGTAGAAGAATGCCATCTAGGGATAGTATTTCTTCAGGAATTTGCCATTGATTGGCATCATGAGTGTATCGCCATTTGAGGTTATGAGGCGATACGATCCATTTGAGTAGACTGACTCTACTACAAACGGTCCTTCCCATTTGGGTTGGAATTTTCCTTTCGTCTTGTGTGTCATGACCATGGGTCTTCGGACGGCTAAGACGAGGTCGCCTTTCTTGAAAGTTCGGGATTTGACTTTCTTGTTGAAGGCTCTGGTGATACGAGCTTGGTAAAGCTCGATTTGTTGTTGGGCCTGCAGACGCTTGTCGTCCAAGGCTTCCAATTCTTGGAGTCGCTGTCGATGCTTCTCCTCTGTTGTCATTTCCGCTGTCAAGGCGACGCGAAGAGAGGGAATTTGAATTTCCAGTGGAAGGACGGCTTCGCATCCGTACACCAAGGAAAATGGCGTGGCTTTAGTTGGGGTTCGCACAGTCGTGCGATAGGCCCATAAGCATTCGCCCAACTTATCGTCCCAGTCTCGTTGACTTTTCGAGACGAATTTCTTGAGAAGCTTGCCAATAGTCTTATTGAAAGCTTCTGCGAGGCCGTTAGCGGGCGGATAGTATGCCGTTGATGACACACTCTGGATTCTGAACTTGGCGCAGAATCTCTGAAAAGCCTGGCTGATGAACTGGGGTCCATTGTCATGGACAATCCGCCGAGGCACACCGAAGCGGTAAATAACGTGATGTTTCACGAACTTGATCACGTTAGAAGATTTTACCTCTTTCGAAGGGATAGCTTCGGCCCACTTTGAGAAGTAATCGGTTATCGCTAGGATGAACCGATGTCCCTTTGATGATGGTGGGCTGATAGGACCAACCACGTCCATCCCCCACATTTCGAACGGCCAGGTAGAGGTCGTAGAGTGGAGGTATCCTGGTGCTTGATGGATGAAATCGCCATGTATTTGACAGGCGTGACATCTTTTGGCATAGGCAACAGCATCGGCAACCATCTTGGGCCAATAGTAACCCAATCTTTGGAGTCGGTTTGCCAGCTTCGGGCCAGGTTGATGAGCTCCACAAGTACCATCGTGGGCTTCTTTCAATACTCCTTGGGCTTCTTTTGACGAGAGGCATCGGAGCAGGATCCCGTCATGCGATCGGCGATACAATGTTCGCGAAATCGCATTGTAGTAGAATTTGGAGGCTTTCCTTCGGATGGCAGCCGCCTCCCTGGTGTCTTCGGGCAAGATGCCGTACAAGACAAAATCAATGTAGGGGAATCGCCAGTCTTTAAGTTCTGGATCGGTTGACACTTCAAGTGTTTCCTTACCGCGACGATCTCCCGTTGACCTCTGGTAGTCTCCAAGGGGACTTTTTGGGCAGTATAGGTCGTGGCTATAGACGAATACCTTCTCCATTGCTCCAGCTGGAAGAGCTAAGGAGGCAGCAAGGGATGCAAGTGCATCTGCATGCGCATTTTGCTTGCGCGGTACATGGTCGATGTAGAAGTTTGAAAACCTCTCGGCCATGTGGATTGTCGCGTTGTAGTAGGGTACTAGATCTTCATGCCTGACCTCATACTCTCCGCGAACTTGGCTGACGATGAGTTTAGAATCACCGTATGCCTCGAGATTTTTAACGCCAATCTCATCGGCGAATTGCATCCCAATCAAAAGAGCGTTGTATTCCGCCACATTGTTGGAACAGGGCTCGGTTAACGAGATAGCTCGGGGAATCACGTAATTTTGTGGGGAGACGAGTACTACTCCTACCCCCGCAACTGTACGTCCCTTAGAGCTTGTTCTCGATGCGCCATCGAAGAAAAGTTGCCATACTTGTCCTTCGAACAATGTCTGGGTCAGGCAGGCTTCGGCGACCTCGTCTGGGAGATCCTCGTAGAGTTTGGCTGCCCTGGGATTTGGGTGTTCAGCTAAGAAGTCCGCCACCGCTTGTCCCTTAATAGCCTTTTGTGGCAGAAAATGCATCTCATATTGTGATAGCAATATGGCCCATTTTGCCAGCCGGCCATTTAGTGAAGAAGGCTTTGTCATAAGTAACCTCAGGGGGTTGACTTTGGATATGACATTTATGGTTTGGCCCACCAGATAGTGTCGCATTTTCTGAATGGCGAACACCAGTGCCAAACATTCCTTCTCGATCGGGTTGTACCGATGTTCGGCTCCGATCATCGTTCTACTTAGGTAGTAGATTGCTTGTTCTCGCCCCTGGTCATCATTCTGAGCTAGTAGAGCTCCCAAAGAATGATCCATTGATCGGACGTACACCAGGAAAGGCTTTCCGGATACCGGAGCTGCCAGGACTGGTGGTTGGGTGAGGTAGTGCTTGATCTCCTCAAATGCTTGCTGGCAAGCGTCGTCCCAAATGAACGAAACGCCCTTCTTCATCAGCTTAGCGAAGGGTTGGCATCTCCCGGAGAGATTTGAAATGAATCTGCGGATGTATGCCAATCGTCCTTATAGTCCTCTGAGCTCCTTGAGGCTTCTGGGGGGTTGCATCTCTTGGATAGCGCGGACTTTCTCCGGATCCAAATGGATTCCTGTGGAAGTCACGACAAACCCTAGGAATTTGCCACTGGCTACCCCCAGGAAGGACTTGGTGGGGTTCATCTTCAATTGATGAGCCCGCATGATGTCGAAGACCACCCTCAGGTCTGCTATGTGATCACCTTTAGTGCGGCTTTTCACCGCAATGTCGTCGACATAACATTCCACCGTTTTGCGTATCTGCCGATGGAAAATGGCATTCATGGCCCTTTGGTAGGTTGCCCCCGCATTTTTCAGACCGAAGGGCATGACGGTGTAGCAATATACCCCTAGAGGTGTCCTGAAGGAGGTGTGCTTTTCGTCATCGGGATACATCTTGATTTGATTATATCCTGAGAACCCGTCCATAAAGGACATTCGCTCGAATCCACAAGTATTGTCAATCATGACATCTGTGATTGGCAATGGGAATTCGTCTTTGGGGCAGGCCTCGTTTAGATCACGGAAGTCGATGCAGATCCGGATCTTCCCGTTCTTCTTGGCGACGGGGACGATGTTGGCACCCAGTCGGGATGCTATTCCTCCCTGATAAAGCCGGAGTCAATAAGCTTCCTGACTTCTGATTGGATTGCCTCCATTATCTCTGGACGGAACCGTCGCTGCTGTTGTTTAACGGGCTTCATGTCCGGATTGATGTTGAGGCGATGCATAGCCACTTGAGGATCAAGTCCAGGCATGTCCTCATAATTCCAGGCGAAGACATCTATATACTCTTGTACAAGAGATATTAAATCCTTCTTCTCTGGAGGCGACAGGCCGTCACTTATGAAGATGGGTTTAGGATTGTCTTCATCTCCTAGGTTGACTTGAACAACCTTGTCTTCTGTGGGTGGCTCACGCTGTTCAAAGCGGATGTCCCAAAGAGCATTCAAATGTCTGATCCAAGGGTCTGTATCGGATTGGATCATTTCTTCATCTTCATCCTCCAGATGGCTTGTCGAAACCATGTTTACTGAAAGCCCTTTGAAGATGTTGCCGACACTGACATCTGATTCCCATGACGACGTGTCTGATGAGCAGTCATGACTTGACAGTCTCTCCGAATCAGAGGCTGATGGCACTGGAGTTGATATATAGCCCAACCCCCGGCGCGTCCGATGATAGTAATCAGGGTTTTCCCTTTCGGTACAAAGGATCGAAGCAGTGTTCTTCTTCCTTTTCCGAAGTTCAACCCAGGCCTGTTGGTTAGATCATACCCCATGCGCTTCATCATCTTGAGCGTTCTTGGTTCATAATGATCGAACTGAGGGGATTCATCCTCACCTTCCGATTCTTCGTGGGGCATAGGTTCAGATGCGATTCGCCCAAAAAGTATTGGTCTTTGGCCTTTTCGTCCGGCTGGAACCATGAATACAGACTCTTGCGCGTCACCATTATCTTGGTATGTCCCGAAGGATGATTTCACCGGTACATGCAAAGATGTCAAGGCATCTATTGCCGACCAGAGGTCATCGTCCACGTCGGTAGTGGTATCCGACGGTATTGAATCGGAAACATACACAGGGAAATACGCAAAGTCTAAATCTTCATTAATGTACCAACCACCCGCATCGTCGGTGGTATCAACATCGAGCTTATTAGTGCTCTTTACAATGGGCTCCAACTCCCATAGGCACTCTTCTTTCTCAGGCTCAACGTCAGCTTCATTACCAGAGTCTGGCTCCTCTGGTTGTGGGGTTTCATTAGTCTCCTCCGGATCCTGATATAAGAGGGAGTCCGTGAAATAATTTTCAACCCCTTTAAACGGATGCCTTTCGGCAATCAACGTTCGGACCTGTCCACTCTCATCAATGTATTTCATGACTTGGTGGAGAGTAGAGGGAACGATGGAATTGCGGTGAATCCATGGTCGTCCCAGCAACAGGTTGTAGGAAGTGTCCGCGTCAATGACGTAACACGTCACTTCTGACTTGAGGCTCCCGATCTGGCATTTGAGCTTGATCTTCCCCATTGGGCGGGAGCTGTTGGCATTGAACCCGTAAATAGTCGTCTGGGTAGGGCTCAGACGATGGGTAGGAATGCCTAGAAACTGCATAACCCGGCGAGGTATGATGCTCAGCGCGGACCCTGGGTCTACCTGGATGCGGTTCACCTCGGATGACCCAATATACCCTGTGAAGTATAGGGGTCGGTCATGCTTCCCTTTAACCTGCATGTCATCTGTTGTGAAGGTGATGCAGGGAGCATTTGGGGAGGTGTGGAGGCAATCCTCTTCATCTTCCCCCCTTGGCACGCGGGTCATAAAGACCTCAGCATTTGCCAGAGCTTCTTGTAGAGCCTCTCTGGTTGACTTTGATAGCCTCAGGAGCTCATACAAGGTAATGCGTGCCGGGATGTTGGCTAGTTGAGCCAAGACGTCGAAGCGGTAAGGTGTCGAGGATCCTTCTGTTACACCTTTCGCAAGAACTCGAGAAAACCGAGTTTCTTTCTGCTTCTCCCCAGGCTGTTTAGAGGAGGGCTTGGCTGGTTCCACGGCTGGTTGCGGAGAAGCCGCTGATGTCGCGCCGTACTGCTTCAAGTATGCCTGTCCTGAACGGGTCCCCGCCGTAGGTTGGCTGGGCTCTGCGGCCAGGACTATTGTTTCCTCTTCTGAGTCAGTCAGCGAGGGAACATCAGTGTCCGCTTCTCGAGAAGAGGCGCATATCACATGGCAAGATGAAGCCTTCCCTTTGCCTTTGGACTTCCTGTTGGTCACAGTCGTCCATTGTTGCTCGTCGACGAGGTCAGGGTGGACCCACATGATTTCCCCTCGAGGTGTAGAGACGGGTACCAAGCCTTTCTCCTGTTGCTGATGAGGGTCTGTGTTGACCACCCTCAGTTCTCCTTTCGGGACAGAGATTACCCCCACGGGTGTCGGGGGTCGTGTCCCAAACTGGAGAATCGACGTCATGTTGGCCGTCATCTTCTTCTGCTCCGGTCAGAGTTTTAATACCTCCGCGTCAATCAGAGCTTGAAGGATGTCCTTAAAGACATAGCAGCTTTTGGTAGGATGTCCGAGCATCCTGTGGTATAAGCAGTAGGTGGGATTGTCGGTCTTGCCGACCTCCTCCGGGCGCCTAATTTCAGGGAGCTTCAGTTGATTGCTCTTGTTGAGTAGCTTGAAGAGCGAATCGACGTGTTCCTCCTTGAAGGAATACTGCTTGTTGGGGCGTGGCTGGCTTGAAGAGCCACTTGCCCTGCCTGTTTGAGGTTTGGTGGGAGATTTGGTCTCCGTCGCCAAATTATCCTTCCGCTTGGTTTGGAGGGATGTGTCTGGTGCACGCCTTGTCGACCTCTCTGGCCTGGGCTTGCCTTCTTCCGCTCTGACGCGGGCGACAATCTCCTCAGCCTGTTCACCTTGCTGGACTAATTGTTTCCAGGTGCGGCTTTCAGCAACTCCTATTTGAGCAAGGAGTGAGGTTTGGAGATTATGGCGACATGTTTCCACCAGGGTGGCCTGGGTCATGCCGCTTGGACATCGGAGTGCCATGTTCCGAAATCTTTCTACGAAAGACTTGACGGACTCTCCCTTTCGCTGTTTTGTAGCTAAAAGGGTAGGCATTGTGACCTCCGAATCATCTTCGAAGAAGCGTGTTAGAAACAGCTTCTCCAAGTCACCCCAGTTCTTGATGGAACCTTCGGGGAGCTTCATGAACCATTCAAAGGCCAATCCTTTCAGGGTGCCGATGAACAGTCGCGCCAGGATGGCATCGTTATCTACCACATTCCCGGTCTGGGATTTGAAGTAGTAGATGTGCTGGTTGGGTGACCCCTTCCCGTCGAATGCCTGGAGAGTTGGAGCCTTGAACTTAGGAGGGTACGGGACTAAGTCCCACTCGGCCGGATAGGGCCGGACTACCCCAGCTTCTTGGAGGCCTTTACGGTTGGTAAGGGCCTCGAGGCGCTGCTCCAGTTGACTCATTCTTTTAGCATGAGCCTTTCCCGGGGTCTGGTCGCTTCTTGCCTGCGACGAGGGCTTGGACACATCCGAGGTAGATCGTCGTGTCTCGTCAGAAGATTCGGAGGGTGGGCTTTCTCCTTTTCTCCCTTTCCCCTTCGGTCGTCTAGGAGGAGATCTCGCTCTTTCTTCAAGCAATTTCTCGAGCATATGCTTGAGGGAGTCAATGGATCTCTGTTGAGAGGCGATTATATCCATCTGGTGCTTCTGCGTCTGTTCTAAACGCCTGGTCGTCTCCTCAGGAGTGTCTGCCATGTAGGCGGAAGCCTCCTTCTCGACGGAAGAGTTTGAAGCTTGCGACCCCACTACAGCAGAGTGAGAATCACCCGTTCTAATGCCGCGGGCTAAGGCATTATAGTCAATTGGGGGAATGGCCCCCGTCCGGGTGCGAGTGTGTTGATACACTCCTTCCGGTACAGAGTCAGACTCGGAGTCATCTGGGCTGACTGCAATTTGTTTCCCCTTACTCCTGCTAGTCATGTTTGCAGTAAGCTCCGGGTATTCAACATCTGAGAAGGTTCTCCTCCTGTGGGAGCGTCTTCTCTTGGCTGATGGGGGAATCAGGGTCAGCTGTCTAATTAAAGACGGCTGGTGCACGCCTGACTCGCAATGGCATCCAGAGAGCATCTGGATGAGCTGTTGACAGCAGCATGGAGAAGTGGTCTGATTGGCACTCCTCTTCCTTGTCAAATACTCCCTCAAATCTGTGGGAGGGGGATTAAAGAAACTGGTCTCGCAACGTCGACGACGGGAGACAGTCATGTGCTGTTCGGCCTGGACACAGGTTTCAGAAACGCGGCTGTTGCGTCGCGGCTGCGTCACGCGCGTCTGGCGTCTCTGTTGATATGAAACGCGACTTTCGCGTTGCTGTCTGCTGCGTTGGAGCAGAGAGACTTGAGAGAGAGTGGGCTGCTGGGCCCCACGCCTATGGGCGCGTGCTTCCTGCGTTTGACAAGACGCAGAAGCTTCGCTTCGGCGTTTGGCAAGTTGGTCTTTAGAGGGCTCAACTTGGGGAGTCTCGCGTTTGGGTCGCCAAACACGGACCTCTCGCACTGGACGAGGTGCGGGCAAGGCATCGGATCGTACGCTGCGTTCAACCCCAGTCAGAAAACCAACGGTTCCGACCGAGTGTTGACGCGCGTGTCTTCTCTGTCGACGCTCGGCATTCCGATTGCGTCGTGGAGGAAGAGAGAAGCCAACAACTTCCTGGTTTGTAGAACCAGGGGTGTTTGCCACGCGGGTCTCCTGAGAGACGCTGACGCGGGCGTTCTGTGCGACACGGTCGATCGCACCAGTAGATGTGCCGGGGACCACGCGGGCCTTCAGAGAGGAGTTGGCGCGTGTGTTCTGCGCGGCGCGGTTGATCGTAGCAGAGGAGTCTGAGGTTACGCGGGCCTTCTGGGAGGCGTCGGCGCGTGAACCAAACTTGGCACAGTGGGCAGCAGGAGCGCCCGACAGAGCCTCAGATTGGGCTTCAGGGGGCTGTCCACTTGAGACCCTGCGGCAGACGCGGGTCTTTGGGCTCTTGGAGCCAGAAGAGAGGAACTCTTGATACTTCGCCTGGTCGAACTCGACGACGAGGGATTCGACCATTTTCCCCTTACGGAGAACGTCATCTTGCACCACGGTGCGCTCGTCAGTAACGAAGGTAGTCCCCAGCGGAGTCGCCATCTCTTGTAGGGGCCGGAAAAGTTTGGTGGTCGGAGAAAGTGGTTTTAGCTGTAAAAAGATTTCCTTAATTCAAGCGAAACGATTACAACCAAAAGAACTACTCTTCCCTCTTTTCCAGTTACAAGGGAGGGAGGATGTCTGAATCTTCCCTTTGTTTAAAGCTGGGTTCTTCGTGTGGCGATGGAGAGTGAATCTTGTTCTCCGTTGACCAGATGACCGTCCTGGACCGTCGGGGGTTTTCTCTTCGGTCGGTAGAAAGAGTAACTCAGCTCCGTCTACCAAAACTCTCAAAGAGGAGGTAGGCGAAGAGCGGCTAGTACTCAGTAAGCTCGCTGAAGAGTCGTGCTTCTCTCTTGATGATCCTCCTGCCTGGATTCGATCGATTTTTATGATGCCCTATCTCAAAGCTCTCTCTCTTCAAAACTCCGATCTTCTGTCAAGCTCGATCCTCTCAAGCCTCTATCCCTGTGTGTCTCTCAAAAACTCCGATCCTCTCTTCATAGCAAACAAGGCTATTTATAGGGATCTCAGGGGGTGAAGGTGCCTCCTGAAAACGCTCCCGAATGAGGGGCCACTACCCGCTACATGCGCGGTGACTGGCCCCGCAATCAGGGCAGTTGCAACTGAGACGCGGGCGTTGGGCCGAACGCGCCTTGAAGTTTGAGACGCGGGCGTCGAGCCAAACGCGCCTTGAAGTTTGAGACGCGGGCTTCGGGCCTTCACGTCTGGATGCTGAGGCGCGGGCTTCGGGCCGACGCGTCTTGATGCTGAGACGCGGGCTTCGGGCCGACGCGTCTTGATGCTGTGACGCGGGTGTAGAGCCAACGCGTCTTAATGCTGAGACGCGAGCGTTGATTTCTCGCGTCCAGAGCTTGAGACTCTGCTTCCTTAATGGCTGGTCTGTTAGTCATTTTTAGACAGCCTACAGGGAGCTGTAGGGAGTATCGTCGGACACTTGTCTGCCCCTGCGCAGCTCTTGTCCTCTCCCGGTCATGTTGACGGATGCGGAGGGTAGGTCTCGCGAGACGCTCCTTTTATGATGTTTCACCGGGGCTTGTACCGACAGCCGATCAAAAACTGATCGTCGGCCTGGAGAAGTGGAGAGGCTTGGCCCTAGTCGGCAATGGACTGAGTGGACGGTTACCAGCTGACATCCCACTTGTTGACAACAGGGGGAAGTAGTTTGAAAAGGTCCCGACTTCCGTTTGTTCGTCAAGAATTCCCGCAAATTAGACCCAGTTGGGCCTAAACGATCCAGCGCAGAGGTTCTTTTGGATTGCACATAGGACGATGTCCTGCTCCTTTTATCGCCGTAGAGGGGATTAGCACAGAGTAGTGCTTGAGTTCTAGTTTTGCGGCTAGGAACCTTGGGAGTGCCCTTGGGTGCTAAAGCTACATAAGTAACGTTGTCAACACTCAGGGAACTTCCCTTAAGCGCGAGCTTAGTGCTTGACGAATCGGAGGGCGGAGCACGCTGTGGTGCTTTGACTTGGGCTTCGTGGGTATGGATGCCGCGCGTACACCGTGGTACAGTAGCTTCGCTCGTGAGAATGAGGCTGGCGCGAGGCGCTACTGATCTTGAATTGGGCGAAGGTATTATCGCCCTTGTATCTTCGCGGCTAGCAGCATTGTTGGAGAAGGCAGGCATCTTGCTTTTTTCTTCGCGCGAGAGACGCACTTCTGCGTAGCTACGCCTGAGGCTTTGCCCAGAGCCTTCTTTTTGGCCTCCACATCTGCTTTGACAAGGGATAGTTAGGTTTGCAAGGAACCTGACAAGCCACACGCGAGGCTGAAGGGTGTTGGCAGAATTTTGCTTCTGATTTCTGTTCTGAAACCTTATCCGTGGAGACCTTCTTATGCTTCCGTGCATGAAGCATTAGACCACCCCCAGAGAGGACTTCTTCAAATTTTTCTTGGTCAAAGTGAACGACAAGGTTCTCGAAAGTGAAGGACTTGGACTGCGGGCGTGCTTCCTTGTTGCGCCAGAGAACCGCAGTAGGCTCACAGGTAGCCTTATCCGTCTCCGCAGAGACTTTCCTTGAAGATTTAGCCAGAGAGGATCTGGCTGCACCGCTTTTCTGAATTCAGAGTTAGACCCGCAGGTCTGTTCGTCGCATTGCGACACTTGATTCTCAGCAGTGGAGAATAAGGTCCCCAGCGGAGTCGCCATCTTGTTTTCCATTGATTTGCAAAGGGGAAAACTTATAATAAAAAGAGTTGAGGAGCTAAATTATAAGTATTCTTAAAAAGATTACAAGTAGATCTCCTCAGAGATTCTGGAGAAGTGTGCCGATAGGAGTCTGGTTAGCGCGTGATCACTTTGTCCCTTTGACGATACGAGCGATGAGATTCCCTTCTCGCCTGGTTCCGGGAATCAGAGAACAGAGGGTTGGTAGAACCCTCTTGCTACTTCTCAAAACCGCCTTCAATTGGTAATTCCTTCTCGTCTGGTTCCGGAGATCCCTTAAGAAGAAAGTATTAGGGTATCAGCACCCTGAATAGAGAAGCAATTCTCTAAAAGTCTCTGAATTCTTGTGCGCGCGGTGCGTCGTGAAGAAGTCTCTACTTGCGGAGTCCTCTCTCTCTTTGCCAGGGGTCTTTTGCGCATGTCCGTCCTCTTCCCTCCTTGTGCCCCTGGTGGGCTATTTATAAGGAGAGTTAGGGTATAATTGTCCCTTGAAAATATAGAAACAGATTGAATCAAATCTGTTTAAATCTGGAAAGTAGCCTTGCTGCGAGGCTAGGATCAGCTTCTGCGAAGCTAGAAATGGCAGGTCGGTTGATCCTCCTGATCCATTTTGATTCTTTCCGTATAATTGAAAGATCTCTCCTGATCCTCTTACTCGTTTTAGAAGAGTCAAGAGATTGTGGCAATCAACTGCCACATTTGATCTCAGATTTGATCTTGATTGGATTTGATCTTGATCCCGAATAGATTTAATCTCATCTGGAGATTTGATTGGTCAAAGGTTGACCATAGAAGACACGCAGCGGCACTGCCCGCTTTGAACTCACAGCGGAGTTGGAGGTAGTATCTGGCGAAGTCAGAAGAAAGCTCTTCGGCGGAGCTAGATGTCGTCTGTGGCAAAGCTACCGCATACCCTTTCTGCGCAGTTGCGTGTGGCTTCAGGCGGAGCTAACTCTCTCCATGGAGTTGCGCTTCAGCAGTTCAAGCGAAGCTATAAGTTAGCTTCCTGGCGGAGCTTTGAATGGCTTCAAGGCGAAGTTGGATGATCTTAGCCTCTTAAGCGAGGCTATCCCTTTGGGCTCATGTGATGCTAAGTGCTAGCATCTTAGACCTGCTGAGGTCTGTTCAGAGACAATCCGGGCTCACTGTCTGCTTGACTGGATCAGTGGAGTCCAAGTTGCTTCCTTATCCCTCGGAGATGGGTGAAAACTGGTCGTCAGCTTGTCTGTCACTCGTCTTTTGTAAATGTCAACAAGTTTAGACATTGTTCAGGCCAGTAAGAATCTTGTCTTTCTTAAGTGTCAACAAGGGCGGTTCATATGCTGTCAAACGACAAGATGCGAAGCTAGCCTTAGAAGCGTAGCTGGGAAAAGGACTTTAAAGTCCTTTGAACAGTTTCAGGCACAAGTGCCTTTCTGGCGAGGTTAGCCCTTAGGGCTTTTTCGCGTTCTGTTCAGCGATAGAATGCGAAGCTAAGCTTCCAGAGCGAAGCTAACACTTAGAGATTTCTGCATTCTGCCTTTGTGCAAGTGGAGCTGAGTCTCAGGGCGAAGCTAGTGCTAGGCTAGCTTCGTTTGGAGAGCGAAGCTATGCCTTGGCATTTTTCTTTTTGCTATACCTTTTTTTTTCTTTCGGCTAATGAACTAATATAGTTTCTTCTTATTTTTGTAGTGCACTATACTCCAAGTCCTTTGAGCAGTCTTTTTGGAACAGCCAGGGGACTGGATGGCAATGTTAGCCTGCAATTCCAGGAGCAGGTCTCATTATTCAGCAAGCGAAGCGCTCCTGGCCGGGATGCCCTTATCTACGCCGGAGATCAGCGTACTATGAGGAGCATCTTAACTACTACTCTCCTCGAGGATTATGACCGAAAAACCTATCGGAAGCCCAGTTTTATGTTTGGGGATGCAGCGCTAGATACCGATCATCAGCTACTGGCCGGAGAAGGGTAGTGGATTTTCAATCTCGATGACGAGAAGTATTATCTCCAGTCTAGCAAGCGCCATTTTCCGCTGTCTTTCTTCCAATGCGTGATGAGGGTTCGGAAGATGAAGTGGCAAGTGACTCGGACTACTGACTCCGTTTACGTGGGAAAATTGATAGCTCCGTCTCTCGGTTATACAAGGGTGGGTGCTTCTCGTTACATATTGGATCTCCACCCTAGGAATGTTCTCCCAGACATCCCAGTGGGAGAAAATCCCGCCGTGGCTTAAACTTTTGGAAACCAGTTCTTCAAAGCTCAAGGCAACTATCCAGCCACTGATTTCAGGACCCCTGGGTGGATTCATCCCCCCAAGGCCTAGTGGAGGGACTTGACCTTATATGTCTTGGCCCATTATGAAGAAGATCTAGAGAGGCTGGGACTCTATGAGGCTGTCAGGGCAACCTGTTATGGCATCCAGATGAGCGTGGCGAACTTTTACGCCATCTTCGAGTTATACTGTCCAACTACAGGGACTTTCTTCACCCCTGTAGGCGAATTGGGCATGGCTTTGCACAAAATGTGGGAAGTCTCTGGTCAGCCATTGGGATCTCTCCCTTATGAAGAATATTTCCCATGCGAGGCGGAATTGGTACTTCTGGAGACGCAGGAGCCTGCTTTGTTCGAGACTTACCAGGAATTGATGTGCCATCTTTACATCTGCTCGAGTATGCATGGGAGTCATAAGGGAGCTTCATGCAGTTTGAAGAGCTAGGGGAATTATTTGTTCCCCAACCTGAAAGATGCTCCTGAAGTGGCTCACTGCGGGGTTGCAGACGAGGACATTTTCTGGAGGATGCAGGAACACTCTCTGGGGGATATGATTTTGGAAGAAGATGATGAATCCTGTAAGAAAGGTGACATTCTTCGGAGTTTCCATCACCAGGCTCGTCGACCAATGTCCCAGAAGGCACTTTTGGCCGATTTTTTATCAGTTTGGCTGAAGAGATGCGTGGTGTCATCTCCCTCTGGCGACGTCATTCTTTCGACTGTCTTATTACTGGCCATTCATCTAGTCCACGGTCGTTCCCTTGGACTTCTCCCGGTGATGGTGTGTTGTATTCAGCAAGACCTTCGTGCATTGACGGAGGCTTTCTGTAGGCCACCACCAACAAAAAGGAAAAAACTATCTTGTCTCATGACGGACCAAACCCCAGGATCGGTTTGCCATACACCTATTTGATGGCATGGTTCGCCCTTCACTGCCCTTCCATTATCCAAGCTAGTCAGGAGCCTCCAGAAGGTGTCCGGGTGACGCTTCTTCGTCGATTTGAGGAATGTTCATGGTTATTGACTTATGTGGCCACGGTTCGCAAGCTGCTGCGCCGGTACGACATTTACAGCCTTTTTTGATGCTTTCCCTACATTCACGATGTAGGCTATGGCGAAGAATTCAAGGATGTAAGAGATGGGCAGACTTCGCTGAGCCAGGGGATCTTTGAATGGCTAGGTAGCATCTGGCCATCCCATCTGGTGTATAAGAGCGGGGATACCTGCTACTTGGAGCCTTATGTCCCGAGTCGATTTGCTCGTCAGTTCGGTTATGACCAACTATATGTAGGTAACCCGAACACCAGCCTGGCCTTCATGCGGAGCCTCATTGATGGTGCTCGTGCCTGGCGGTTCTTCATCGCTGGCTGTACTGAGGCGCGGCTGTGCATGCCGCTGAGGACTCTGAACCTTCTGACAACTTTAGGGTTTTGTTAGTGGTATAGAACTTTGAACTTCACGCCAACTGGGTTTTCTATTAACTCTTTTGGTGTGAAGTTGATCTCTCAACGGTTGAAGCGGAAAGTCACTGAGAGAGGTGAGGGTAGAAGGGTCCGTGTGCCAGGCCTTGGGGAGTTTGTCGCTACTGCTGAAAGTGAAGCTTCAGACGCAGAAAGTTCCCACTTTGAAGGAGAAGCAAGTCCTGAGGCTCCACCAGATGCTCATAGTGGGGTAGGCACAGCCCCCATGGAAGATGTGGAGGTAGAAAAAGTGGAGGAAGAAGATCCCGATGACCACTTCAAACAAAAGCGGCAGGGTGGATCTCACAGGAAGAGGGTAATGAAGAAACCTCGTCGCTACACTCCAACCATTATTGCAGAGGGTGAATCAGCTGCAGTGCCTCCTCCTCCCTCTCCGTTAGTTATTAGGCTATCAACTCAGAAGCAGACTATTGATAAAGCTGTTCCCGACCTGGGTAAGATCAGTTTCATTCTTGCGACATGTACTTATATATTTCATATAGCTCATTTGTTTATCGTATGATTTAGGAACTGAGACTGCAAGAGAACCAAGAGCTGAGGCTGCAAGAGAACAGGGGGATTCTTATGATCCTCTGTTCACTTATAAAGAAGGTGACGAGGCTAGCTACTTCATCGTCTTAGAAGATTCCGGAGGTGACGCGACTGACATCTGTCCTTCAGGTACTGGGACCTCGAAAGGGAGTCCCATGGCTTCAAGATCTATAGGATGGACCATAGAGGCTTCGGCGAGTAAGGGTGAGCCAGCCGTCTCTCTTGCATCTGTCAAAAGCTTTCCTATGGAGCCTGAGGGGATTGATGCTGCAGTCGAGGAAGTTCGGAGAGAGATTGCGGCTGAGGCAGTTGAGGTTGTATCACCTCTCGGTAATACTCTGATCTTTTGTGAATAATTCTCTCCTGATATTCATTATGCCTTACTCAAACAAAGTCTTACCATAGATGTTCCACCTTTGGGTGCATCGACTTCAAGGGATCCGGCTAATTTTTCTGAGGGGATCAGAGGTGAAGCAAGTATTTCAACCGCAACGGATGCTGCTGAGTTGGATGCCTTGTATCACGACCTACCATCTTATCAGCCTGAACCAGCCAGTGGAACTAAGGAGGTTGAGGAGACAGTGGTTACAGAGCCAATCTCACTCCCAACTACATCAGTAGGTGAGATGCCAGCAGTTTCTTTAACGCTACCTATCCTGACAACCACGGAGCTGAAGGTAATTACCAGCCCTACGTCTCTGATACTAGTTGTTGAGCCAGCTCTTCCTAAAATAGTTACTAGCCCTATTTCCATCGTGGCTAGTGTACTAGTTTTGATGAGGACTCCTCCACGCTCATCGGTGATCCCTCGTCTTTCTCCAACTAGTGCTCCTGCTATCTCCTCTACGATTATGTCAGTGGAACCAGTAGGAGTTTTGCCTTCAGGGGCCACTCGTTCTCCGGGAATAGTTGAAGCCGAGAAAGAATTTGTGGCTGAGCTGGTTAACAGCTTTTACAAGGGCTTGAAGCGATCTATTGCTTTGGTCTTGAAGGACTCGACTACCTCGTTCTCTTCTTTGAAGGTGGTCCTCTCTTGAAGTATTGACAGCATTCGCGACTTTGGAGGGGATGACCAAGCTGTCACATTGGAGTTTCTGGTGGAGAGGCTTGAGAGGGATGTAGACGAATGGCGCCATCTCAGCAATTTAGTTGGACTCCTCAGTTAATAAACAGCTTGAACACCTTGCTGCTCAAATGCATGAAGCTCATCTTGCAGCACAGAAAGCAGCTAAGGCAATATCTTCAGGTTTAAAATCGTTGGAGACAAGG
The DNA here is from genome assembly GCA_038442645.1 of Agave tequilana. NCBI lineage: Eukaryota > Viridiplantae > Streptophyta > Magnoliopsida > Asparagales > Asparagaceae > Agave > Agave tequilana. The sequence continues at coordinate 437,842 of JAVJIF010029775.1, read as the reverse complement.
AAAGTAGAAATTGGAGATGCCATAGATGCTTATAATAGTGCTCTTCTCGACGCTGAGGATAAGATTGAAAAGATGAAAGAAATGATCAAAAAAGCCAATCTTCTTTTGTTCAAGGCTGAACCGGTGCGTCTTGAGGAGATCGCTTGGCTAAAGCAGCTTAAGGCTGAAAATGATGAAGTCTGGCAACATGAGCTAGCACTGAGGGCAACTTTGGCTGAAAATGAGGCTCATCTATCTCAGACAGCGAGTTTTAATGAGGCCGAGTTGAGGTCGTGGGCATTCATCAGAGCTGCTGAAGAGAGAAAGAACAGGCTGGCCATCCTTAAAGAACGTATCAAGCCTTATGAAGCACCCTCGTAGCTTGTAATCCGTGTATCCATGTACCCCTTTTTGAAATCAATAAAAAGTAATTTTATTTGACTTCTCTGTTGTATTTCCAACTTGTTTTATATTCTGAATTTGTAATTCTTACTTTCAAGTTGTACTACAATTCTCAAAAAGAAAGGAAATAATTGTATAACTAATCTAATCAGAGGTGATAAACTGATAGGATTAGTTACAAATTTGAGAAATGGCTAGACTTAAATCATATTGAGATGAGGATGGAAGAAATGAGCTTAACGATCTTTACTATTCAGAGGTAAATGTTAACGTAACAGATTAAAGAGCATCGGATTTACGAATAGGTTATGATGAATTAGACACCACAACCTGTGATAGTTCTTATTTGAACTAGGGTTTGCCAAGCGATCAACCAAGCATAAAAAATTTTGACATTCAGGGGTGATGACCTGGACATAATGGTTAGGAATCACCAGACGTGAAGCCTTGTTGTTCAGAGGTGATGAACTGGACATAACGACAAAGAAAGATGAGATTGGATATTCATCGGTTCAGAGGTAATAAACTAGACATAACCGATTAGAAATTATCAAATTCGGAGTGTTTACTGTTCAGAGGTGATGAATTGGACATAACAGTAAACAAAAAGGGAGACTTGGCTATCTGTCGGTTCAGAGGTGATGAACTAGACATAACCGATTGAGAAGCCACCAAGCTCGAAACTTTTGTCATTCAGAGATGATAATCTGGACATGATGACAAAATGAAAGTGAATCCGATTTTAGGGACCCGTCTATTCAGAGGTGATATACTGGATATGATGGACTATGACACACTAAACTCCGAATCCGCTGTCAGAGGTAGTCGCATTAACTTAACAGCTAGTCCACTAGGGACTTCAAGGGTGAATTGGATCTGGGCACCCGTCGGTTCAGAGGTAATATGGACATGACCAACTAAGAAACATCACCCTCACAATTCGCTGTTCAAAGATAGTCGTATTAACATGACAGCAAGAACTCCTGACCTTGATAGAGGGAAGGAGGATAAAGTTATGGACTTATCTGTTTAGAGGTGGTGAACTGGACATGTCAGTTGAAGTACCACAAGAAGGGAGATCTAGGTATCCGTCGGTTCAGAGGTGATATGGACATAATCGATTGGGAATTGTTAGATTCAAAGCCTTGCCGTTCAGAGGTGGCGAACTAGATATAATGGCTAAGAAATAGTCCCTACTGAACTGAATGATGAGACTTGGTTATCTGTCGGTTCAGAGGTAATATGGATATAACCGATTGAGAAACTACCAAGCTCAGGATTTCTATCATTCAGAGGTGACAAGCTGGTCATAACAATAAAAGAAATAATCCCATCGGGGGAAATAGGATCTGATCATAAACTCCATGGGAAAATTGATATATTTGGAAGAAATTGTTAGAGGTATATTATTAACGTGACGACCAAGAGAGTCCATTACAGATTGAATGGGAAATAATAGACTTTGAAGAGAGTCTACTAGAGGCTTGCTGAGGAGATGAAAAATATAAATCACATGAAGGATTATATGTCAGAGAACTCTATGGGGATTTGTTAAACAACTTGTTAAAGGTGTGATGTTAACTTGATAAGGATTCATTTACTATTAGAGGTATTTGAACATAACAGTAATTTGAGTGGACCTGTCATTCTATTGAAGAGAATGACAAGCGGAGTTTATTCACTGGGAAAGTTGACCAAATTCGCAGGGATGTTGGTTTTATCCGCCGGGGAGTAGGCTAGAGTCTTACCATCCGAGGTTTAATGTTAACATGATAGGTTAGACTCGTCATTTCGCAAGGAATATGAATACCTTTCTAGGTAGTCTTACCATTTCATGGACGGAAATTGGTAAGTGATTTTGGAGAGGGAATCAAATGAGAACAGGTCCCTTAGGATTTTTAGCAAATCCTCAGCTGTCAACGGATTTGATATGCCTTTACCAACTACCATTTAGTCTGGCTGGCCATGCTATTCCCCTCAGCATATGAGTTGTCAAGCACTTATGTTGGGCTTAAAGGCCAACATTTCCCTCTATCCTTAGCCATTAGAGGCGTTGGATTATTTTGTTACTTTGAGTAACATGATGCTTCCCTGGGTTTTCACTCTGTAGGTGAGTTGGGGACTAAAGGATCAGACACGAATTCTGCGAGATCTCGATTTAAAGATTATCATCCGTCGTGGATTCTCTACCAGTCCTTATCTTGTTTCCATATTGCAAAGATTCTACAGAAGGACGTGTCCCGAACCTACTTTAATGAGTTCGACTTGGCAAGATAAGTCATTAGATAAACCCATTTGTATCTGTCATTTGATTGGCCACCATGTTCTTAATATAAATGTGAAAACAGTGGAAAAGTTCTGCCAAAGGATGCATCGCAAATCTTCTTTTGTCGTTCAGTCGAGCCTCGATCGATCGAACAGAAGTAGAGAAGGTATGCCACTGTTTTTCATAGAAATGTCAGGCTAAATAAACCCTCTGCCAGCCACTATTGCTTAGACATGTTTGACTTCAAAATATGACCTATTCTTCTAAGTTGAAGATAGGTACATATTTAAATACCAGAGAAGAGTGACAAGGCTAAAACAACTTGACATCTCGTTTCTTCTTTAATATCAGCGATGCTCGACTGGCTCGACGCTAGTCGACCATGAATTGGAGAAGGGTGATAAGGCTAAAACTGAAGTTCATAACCTTAATTCTTCTTTAATGCAGCTTGTATTCAATCAGCTCGACACTAGTTTATGGCAGTGTGATTCCCGTTAGAGAAAGAGAGGAACGTTCTTTCTACATATCTCGGATCTAAAGGTCTTGATCAGAGATGTAATGTTAACTTGATCATGAGAAGGATCCTATCAGGGATAAAACTTCTTTAAGAACCTGCCATTGATTAGCATCATGAGTAAGTCACCGTTTGAAGTCATAAGGCGATATGCTCCATTTGAATAGACTATTTCTATCATAAACGGTCCTTCCTATTTGGACTGAAATTTGCCTTTGGTTTTGTGCGTCATGATCATCGGTCGTCTGAGGCTAAAACCAAATCTCCTTTCTGGAAAATTCTTTACTTAACCTTCTTATTGAAGGCCTTCGAGATTCGCGCTTGATACAACTCAATGTGTTGTTGAGCTTGTAACCGCTTTTCATCTAAGGCTTCGAGCTCTTGGAGATGCAAGCGATCATTGTCCTCCTTTGTCATTGTAGTCATTAAAGCGACTCATAATAACGGCATTTGAATTTCTAACGTTTTGACTGCTTCGCACCCGTATACCAAGAAAAAAGGTGTATTGTCTGTCAGGGTCCGAACTGTGGTTCGGTAGGCCCAAAGATATTAACCAAGCCTCTCATTCCAGTCTCGCTTATTTGATGAAACGAACTTTTTCAGTAGCTTGATAATTATCTTGTTGAATGCTTCCGCCAAGTCATTAGCGGCAGGGTTATAAGCAGTTGATGTCACATTTTGAATCCTGCATTTGTCACAGAACCGATAGAATACCTGGCTCATGAATTGGGGACCGTTATCATGGATGATCCACCTAGGGACACCAAATCGATGGATGACTTAGTGTTTAATAAAATTAACCACATTAGAAGTTTTAACTTCCACAAGTGGTATAGCCTCTGCCCACTTTGAAAAGTAATCAGTTATTGCTAAGATAAACTGGTGACCTTTTGTTATAGAGGGGCTGATCGACCCTATGACATCGATTCCCCATGCGTCAAATGGCCACGAAGCAACAGTTGGATGGAGCAACTCTGGAGGCTGATGTATGAAGTCCGCATGGGTTTGGCAGGCTTTACACCTTCGTGCATATTGGATGGCATCGGCTATCATGGTCGGCCAATAATATCCAAGCCTGTGTAATCGGTCCTTGAGTTTTAGACCTGGCTGATGAGCTTTGCATATGCCATCGTGCGCTTCTTTAAGCACTTTTTGTGCCTCTGAATTAGAAAGGCAATGGAGAAGGATACCCTCATATGAGCGATGATAGAGTGTCTTTACTATTGGATCATAATAAAAATGAAGAGACCTTCGTCTGATAGTGCCGTTTCTTTAGGGTCATCTGGCAATATATCATGCAAAGCATAGTCAATGAGGGGAAATCGCCAATCTCTCGGTTCAAAATCCGTCGAGATGCTATGGACTTCATTAATTTTCAACACATATTTGGGACAAACAAGGTGTCGAGTAGTCACTGTAAGGTGATATGTTGTGTCAATTGGTAAGGCTAACGTGGCTGCTAGTGCAGCCAGAGCGTTGGCCTTAGTATTTTGGGATCGGGACACATGACCGATATAAAAGCCATCAAATGAGTTAGCCATTTTGATGACTGCATGATAATAAGGTACCAAATCTCCGTGACGTACCTCGTATTCTCCTTTAACCTGATTAATGATCAGTTTTGAATCACCATAGGCTTCAAGGTAGCGTACCCCCATTTCATGAGCGAGTTGAAGGCCAATGAGTAGAGCATTATATTCTGCCACATTGTTGGAGCATGGTTCAGTCAATGAAAACGCCCTAGGAAGGACATGATTTTGTGATGAGATAAATACAACCCTCACACCAGCAATGATCTTGTCTTTAGGACCTATTTGTGATGCTCCATCGAAAAATACCTATCATACTTTGTCCTCTAAAGTTATATTAGATTCAAAAACATCATCTGGAATATCTTCATGAAGTTTTGAGCTTTCCAGAAACGGATGAGCAACCAAGAAATCTGTAAGCGCCTGGCCTTTAACCGCCTTCTAAGGGACATAGAGCATGTCGTACTGGGACAATAAGAGGGCCCACTTAGCTAATCTTGAATTTAATGATCCTGGTTTTGTCATGAAGAGACACAAAGGATTTACTCTGAAAAAAATATGTATGGTCTGGCCGACCAAATAATATCGCGTCTTCTGAATAGCAAAGATAAGGGCTAAGCATTCCTTCTCAATAGGGTTATAATGAGATTTGCCCCTAATAGAGTCTTGCTCAGATAATAAATAACCAGTTCGTGACCATTATCGTCTTTTTGAGCAAGCAGAGCACCGAGAGAATGGTAGCTTTCACATAAAGTAGGAAAGCTTTTCTGATGTAGGAGCCACTAAGACCAGAGGTTTAGTGAGGTATCTTTTGATATCCTCGTAAGCTTCTTGACAGGCTTGATCCCACACAAAAGAGACACCCTTTTCATGAGTCGGGTGAACGATTGACAGCGGCCTGAGAGATTTGCGATGAATCTTCTGAATAAGCTAGTCTACCTTGCAGGCCCCTAAGTTCTTTGAGATTCTTAGGTGGATGCATGCTTTGAATGGCTTTGACTTTATCTGGGTTAAGATGAATTCCCTTTGATGTAACAATGAATCCTAGGAATTTGCCATTTGAAACCCCCAAGAAGGATTTTGGAGGATTCATCTTCAGTCGATGATCCCACATTATATCGAACATTGTCCTCAAGTTAGGAAGATGGTCATTACCTTGCAGGCCCCAAAGTTCTTTGAGATTCTTAGGTGGATGCATGCTCTGAATGGCTTTGACTTTATTTGGGTTAAGATGAATTCCCTTTGATGTAACAATGAATCCTAGGAATTTGCCACTTGAAACCCCAAGAAAGATTTTGGAGGATTCATCTTCAGTCGATGATCCCACATTATATCGAACATTGTCCTCAAGTTAGGAAGATAGTCATTCTTATCGCGACTTTTGACAGCAATATCATCGGCATAACATTCTACCGTCTTTCGGAGATGGTCGCGAAAAATTGTACTCATTGCCCACTGATAAGTTGCTCCCGCGTTTTTTAATCCAAAGGACATCACGGTATAGCAGTATACCCCCAACGGTGTCCGGAATGAAATGTGTTTCTCATCCCTTGGATACATCTTAATTTGATTATACCCTGAGAAGCTGTCCATGAAAGACATTCATTCGAATCTGTAGCTATTGTCAATCATGACATCGGTGATGGGCAATGGGAATTCTTCTTTGGGACAGGCTGTATTGAGATCGCGGTATTCAATACAGATTCGTATTTTCCATTATTCTTGAGAACGGGAGCGATGTTAGTAACCCAATCTGGATGATGTTCCTCCCATATGAAGCCACATGCAATAAGTTTATGGACTTCGGCTTCAATAGCCTCCATAATGTCCGGGCAAAATCGGCGATGTTGTTGCTTAACTGGTTTGGTATCTAGCTTGATGTTCAGACGATGCATGGCTATTTGTGGATCTGATCGGGGAAAAATCACGCACAAAAAGTGTATGTTTGGAAATCAAGATTTAAAGTGTGTGTGCTTTGGCTTCCTCGATACTTCCATTATAGCATAGAGGCTAAAACGAGTCGAATCCCAAGGACGGGAGGCGATAGAAGCTTACACGGTATGTTCACGTGTATGTTAACGGTTCTTCAAAGTTTTAAAGAATGAAAAGGAAAGAAAAGAAAGAATGAAAAGAGAAGTACGGTGAAAACAAAGAAGTGGGAAACATAGAAAAGAATGGTCTTTGTGATTTTTGATATTTCTAAAACAAAGTGAAAAATAAAGAAAACTCACGGCTACTAACTACTAATGACTCCACCAACATGCTAACCTCTTAGTGATAGTTGCCTCACATGTATCATTGGTCATCACTAGTCCTTGGTTCAAGAGCGACTCAAAGCATGACCCATATGTAACTCATCACAACCCAACTTACCAAACAAGTGCAAGTTACACTTAAATCATCAAAACCAATAAAAGCAAGCATGAAGTAAAGTATTGTAAGCTTGTTAGTGGTTAGGAAGTTAGAGTGTTAGATCCATCATCATGAGCCATCAATGGCTCTTGCAAGAGCAAGGCCAAACCGAGGCTATTAGATTCATGTGGATTATCATAAAAGAAGTTAGTGGTTAGTAGTTAGTTACCATGAGAGAAAAGTTAGCTACACATGTAAAAGAGATTGGAGAGAAGAAAACATAGAGAGGTAAAGAGAGCACCTTTCATAGATTATCACCTTCTATTACAAGCACTCTTGCATTCCAAGCATGTATCACACTCTCTCTATTACAAGATCTACAAAATGGAAAATACAATGGAGGAAGAAGAACTAACCTAAATTAAAGAAACTACTCTTAAAACTCAGCATATCTCTGCTCTGAAACCCCAAGGGGGTATTTATAGCCACCAGGGAAGAGGGGGGCCAGGGGACAGGCCCTGGCCCAAAACGCGGCCGGGGCCGCGGCCATATTGGGGCCGCGCGCGCGGCGCTTCGAGCCTCGCGCAGTCTCGCTATCCCCTGTCAGGCCCTGTGCCCGGTTTTTATTTTGCAGCCTCTGGTTTTGATGAATCAGCTCCTCTAGGTCAATGGCTATCTTTAATAGGCCTTTAATCACCAATTAAATGATGATTTAGGGTCTTCTTTTTCATTGCACACCATGGACCTAGAATCAAGCAAGCAAAGCTTTATTAGCAAAATTTAATATGAAATCAATGTGAAGATGTGATACAAATTATGCAAAGTTAGAGACTAATCACACCCCCACACTTATCTTTTGCTCGTCCCGAGCAAAATAAAAAACTAAGGAATTATTACACCACTTTCGCAGGTGACGCGATTGCACTGAGCATGTGCAATAAGCCGTTAAACCTCTAAGTTTTCCCTAGAGGAGGAGTTTTGTCTCCTGAGGGTTTTCAGCAGATTACACCCACAAAATCCATAAAGAAAGAAATCAAATGTTAGTATTTTGAAAGCACATTTTGAAATAGAGAAAATTGTTAAAATATTTTTGTGAAAATATAAGTGATCTAAGGTCATAGGTTAACCAAAAATTGTTCTTTCTTAAACTAAGTCAAAATGCAAAAGAAATCTTGTTATAAATTAAATGTAAGAATTTAAAATTGAATTGACTCTTTGATCTTTCATAAAACTCTTAGAAAAATATGCACTTTGTGAACTGTGAAGATTTTTGGGATATCGACTCAAACTTTCATGCCATTTATATATTATTTTTTTATTTTTTATTTTTTATTTTTTCTTCCCTTAGTTTTCTTAGGCTTTTTTATTTACCCGGGTAGTGAGCCTTTAGCCGGTGACTCTCAAACCAGATGGTCTTAGGGCACCAGATAAGAAAACATCCCTCGAACTTAAGGACTCGAGTAAACAAGGCCACAAAACTAAAGGGGATTATTTTGTTTTTGTCCACCGTTTTAGGTATGAATAATCATGCTTCCTGAGGCATAATTATCCAACTTCAATAAGTGATTTTTATTTACATAATTTTTTTAATATATATTTTTTTATGACATTTTCAGTCTTTGTTTCAATCCCAAAAATTGTGTAAGTGTGGAGTGCATAAATCTAAGGCAAAAATTTAAGATCAAATTATCTTTTTCAATCTTACTTTCTTATCCTATAATTTAGACAAGATCTATTTTTTTGACTCAGTTTAAAATTTCATAATTTGAGGTCTTCCTAATTCCTAAGATAATCTTTAATTTTCTTAAAACTAAATCAAAAACTATTTCTCTTGTTTCAAAAAGTTTTGTAAAAAGAAAAGAAAAGTTTTTATATAAAAGTTTTTTTATTTAAAAAGAAGTGTAAAAGAAAGAAAATATAAAACTAACTACATTAGTAAACCCTCCCCCACACTTATCTCATGCATGGTCCTCAATGCATCGTGAATGTGTAAATACATGAAACAAATGGAGAGGGAAGGAAGATTACCTCAAGGGGGTGGCTCCGGTGGTGGTCTGATTGGGCCAAGAGTTGCTACCCAATCAAAATAGCGTGGATCGTGCATGAACCCACCAATGACCTCTTTAATATGACCCAATAAAATGTTGATTGAATGAATGATCTTATTTAAAAAATTATTCCCATCTAATTTCCAATTTTCAAAAATAATTATTGAGTCATTTTCTTCAACATTCTTGTCCAACAATGAAGTGTGATTTTAAGAGATGATTGATTTGGACTCAAATGGAATAGGAACAAAAACCGATACCAACTCGGGAAGTGGACTCAGATCAAGTCGAGGGTTAACAATGAGAGTCGAAATTGGTTCAACAATAGGGTCCAGACCAACGAATTGATGTTCACATACTGTCCCCATTAATGAAGTGTGTCATAAGAGATTGGTGATTCCATTTCACGGTGTACTGGTACAAGATTCAATATTAACTCTGGAATAGAGAAAAAATCTGATAAAGATACCGGGGTCATTATTGAATCAAAAAGTGAAAAGGAAACGCCAACTTGAGGATCAGGATCACTGTCAGGTTCGATTTCAATTTTAGGAAAGGGATAACTTGTCAGAATGTCCAGGCGACTTTCATAACTTCGAGAGTGGTCAAGTTTAAATGTGTGTTCTGAAATTGAATCTAGATTCCCAAAATGACATGATTCTTGGGTCCAATCAGTAGAGTTAGGGATATAAGGATCGGTCAAAGGTTGACAAGAAAGACTTTTCTCGCTATCATCGATCAATTCGCTCATAAGTGAGTCTAACCTACTGATAGGTCGGGTAATAGAATTTGAATTTGGAATCATGTCTTCCACACTCTTTGCAATTGGTTCTTCGTGAAAAGATGAGTATGGAAGTCGATTTTGGAAATTATGGTGAAATTATGAGTCAATTGGATTTTTTGATTGCTGCTCGGACTCACGCAATGGTTCTATACTCAAGTCCAGTATTGATGGTTGTTCATTTTGAATAGGTGATACTGGAAAAGATGAGTAGGACCATTGAAAATGTAGTTGAGATGATGAGTCCAACATGTTTTGCATTTTATCACAAAGGACTTCCAAACGCTTTTCTAGCTCAGATTCTTCTTCAATTGGATACTCTAGAAAAGGAGCATGTGGAGTTTGATGTGGGAAGGATTGTGAATTGAGCAAAATTTACATTTGTTATAGGGACTCTTCTATACTCCTTTCCAAATCAGATTTTCTTCGGGTGGTGGAACAGGAAAGGAGTATATGAACCAAAATTGGGGAATGAACTTTGTGAAAATTGTGGACAAGGCGGTTGAAAGTTTGACTCAGGGGAGATGAATCCCCATTGACTCTGTGAAGAGTTGAAATTATATTGGAAATTATAGTCATAAGATTGAGGATATGGGTCATATTGAGTCGAATAATCCCAACTTGGCATATATGATTGGTTCATATTATACATAGCCGGGTTGGAATTATCTGAATCAAATGAGGTCAGAGTGAAATATGGATTCATATTATGATTGAAAGAATTATTGTTGTTAAAATCCATATCACAGTATACAAAAAAAAAGAAAACAATCAAACAAGCAAACAAAGAAAAAGAAAATGAAAACAAGCCTATGCTAGGGTTAACTTAGACCTAGACGACTCCTAATTGGTTAGACTGTCCACGGGAGATATATTGTAGGATGCTGACCACGAGTTAATCAGCCAGGTAGGGGCAAGATCAGTGGGAGGTATCCATGCTAGAGCAATGGGCCTAATTATGCTAAACCATTGTTCTTCGAGGTTTCGCCTCTCAATCCCCAACCTTAGACACCGATTTGACAAGAGTCAACTTCTAACAACTTTCCCCTTAGGTCCTCTCCTAAATGAGTCCGAGATGTCCCTAGGGGCCAACGTCTAGCAAGTTTTATTTAGGCTTGAGTTGTGTGAGTTGGGAGGTGATTTTTGGGCTAAGGGAGGGTAATGACTTCCCCACCTTATCTTGTATTGGGTTTTGCCCTTAAGTTAAATTTGTGCAAGTGTGCAATATAGATAAGTATGAACACAAAAAAGCGAGTAATCACTAAAGTGTTTGTCCTATAATATATGCAATGCCATATGTGTTGGCCCAATGGCCTTCCACTCTAGTTTTGATGATGATCAACTCATATAGTTATGTTTACTAATATTCTTGTGTTTCTAAGTTTCAGATCATTAACAGGATATTAGTTGGTGATTAGCTTCAATAAGGAGTTTAGAAGCTTTTCATGTTGATTCCGGTGCCAAAGCTTAAAGATCATACCTTTGCACTTGGAGGATCACGCGTTTGGGATCGAGTCTACTTGAAGATGGAAGATCGACAAGAAGACTTAGGTATCCTAGTTTAGATAGAGTTTTAGATCCATTTGTAAAGCTTAGTTTAGTTGATATGCTCAAGTGCACAAAACACACACGTTTCATGATTTGGTTCTTGGTTTTCATGAATAATAGATCAAAACAAGTTTACTTTACACCTATGTATATTAGATATGGTCTAGATATGCATACATGCTTTAAACTTGCTAGACAAACTTATTTTGACTATCCTATTCATGTTTTGGAAAAATCAAGTTTGACAAAATACAAGTTTTGTTTTTGATAAAATTTGCAAGACTCAAAAATGAATTGATATGTTGATATATTGTCTTGAAATTTTTATCACATGTTTATGTTTTAATATAAAGTGATAAAACAAGTTTTATAGAATTTTTCAGAAAAGATAAAAGATTTTTATAAAATATTTTTCCCAAATTTTCTGACCTTGTTTTGTGCTGACAGGCTGGTCGGTCGACCCTTACGGTCGACCGCACCAAGGGCCGGTCGACCGTTCGGGTCGACCGACGTGCACAGACGTGCACGTCTGTTAGGCACAGACACGGTCGACCGGGACGGTCGACCGAGTTGAGAGCTCTGCTCTCGGGTTTTCTAGGTCGACCGGGCCGGTCGACCGCAGTTGCCCAACGGTCATAATTCTGACCGTTGGCGGTCGACCGGACCGGTCGACCGGTGGCCTGTCAGGCTGCCACATCAGCCTAACGGCTAGTTTTGTATAGGGGCTATATAAACCCCATCTCTTTGGGGATTTTGGCCAAGTTTTCTAAGAGAAAAATTTCCAGTTTTCTGAAGTGTTTAAAAGAGTTTTAAAAAGAGTTTTTGGGGCTTTAAAACTTCTCATCTTTATTTGTTTTGGGTTTTTGGAAAATCAAAGAAAACTAGGTTTTGGGATTTTGATTTGGTATTTCATTTTCTATCATATACAAGAGATTTCCCAAGTAGTTTTTTTCTTTGTTGCTTGTTTCCAAAAACACTTTGATTCCACACTTGAGCTATATCATACTATCCTAAACTATTAGGATCTTTGTTTTGTGGAAAAAGAAAGAAAGAGAGAGTTTTGAGGTTGTTGTTTGTAACCTCTAAGTTGTACACCCTCATTCTTGTTGTATCCCTCTTAGGTAGAGGTGATCGGGTGATTGGTTTGTATCCCTCAAGTGTGAGGTGATTGAGATTGGTTGTGAGCCTCTTCGGTAGAGGTGTTGTTGTTGGTTGTTGGGCCTCGGTGGAGGTTGTTGTTTGAGAGAGGAGTTCGGTACTCCTAGAGTTGTAAGAAATCCTCTTTGGTAGAGGTTCCCTCGGTGGGAGTTGTGATAGTGGAAATCCTACACGGTGGTGTAGGCGGGGATGTAGAGCAAGGTGCTTGAACCTCGAAACAAATCTTGGTGTTTGCGATTGCTCCCATTGTCTCTCTAACTCTCTCTCATTTACTTTGTGCAACGCATCATACTTCATATCATATCATATTTGCTTGTGTTGAGCATATTTCATATTGCCTTGCATTAATTCATATTGCTATATCCTTGATTGCTTGGCTTGATTGTGTGTGCACATTGCTTGAATTGCTTGTGTGTTTGTGCATCACCTATACTCATCCAACAAGAGCTTCACATAGCGCCTCAACCCATATCTAGGGGAATTAAGAGGAGTTAGTCCAGAGCCTCGCAAGGAAAATTCAGCTACACTTGTTGGATTGTATTAAGTGTGTTGCAAGATTTGCATTAGCTTCCGCATTTAGCGCACTTAGTTTGCATTTAGTTTCTTAGATTAGCACTTACACCTATTCACCCCCCCTCTAGGTGTCCTTTCAATTGGTATCAGAGCTAGTGCTCCTGATACTTAGGCTTAACATCCTAGGAGTGATCCATTTGCTTGCTAATCTCATTTGCATTTGTTTGTTTGCACATTCATATATAGTTTACCATGGACTTCATGACCCCTCCTAGCTTTGGCCCTTCCAACATTGATGTTTGGAAGTATAGGATGTCCATGTACCTAAAGACCCTAGGTTTGCATATCTTCCTTGCCGCCACCAAGAGATGTTATCTTGGTGATGGTAATCATATAGGGGCCAATGCACAAGCCCTAGAGGCCATTAGAAGCACTCTTCCTAAAGATTATCTCTTATGTGTTTCTAACTTTGATTCCGCCTTTGCAGTGTGGAACAAATTGACAACCACCACCACCTCGGAGCTTCAAGTTCAAATTCAAGAAGAGGAATCTAGTGGAGAATCCGATCCACAATGCTTCATGGTCCAAGGGAATGACTTCCTTGAGGTACATTCGGAATCCCACCTAGATAGTGATTATGATGCTAGTTCTTCATGTGATGATATTGTTGATCCCCATGCTTTGAATGAAGAACTATCTATTGTTTGTGAAAAACTAATTGAAAAATATAACGTGTTGAAAAAGAAAAGTCTAGATATTGAAAAAGAAAATAAATGTTTGCATTCTAGACTTGATTGTGTTTTGCAAGAGAAAGTTGAGGTCTATAATGAAAGGGATTCATTGAGATCTCAATTGGAACTTGCACTTAAAGAAAATGAATTTTTAAAATCTAAAAATGATTGCCATGTTCTTTTGAAGAAAAATGAAAATTTGTCTTCAAAAGTTGATTTTGTTTTAAAAGAGAATGTTGATTTGAAAAATAAAATTATTTCTATTTCAAATGATCTAGATGTTTGTTTAAAGAAAAACATTGTTTTGCAAAATAAGATTGATGCACATGTTTGCCATGCTAGGGTAGTATCACACACTTCACCTATTGCATGCCACACTTCTTCTTCTAAGATTAATGATGATATTTGTTTGCTTAAGAAGAAGGTTGATTGTTTGGGCTCCACTATGAGCCAATGTGCCTTGAACCACACTCGGCTGGAAATCTTGGTTCGAAAGAAACAAGTTCCATCCTTTATGCATGCACACCCTTCACGACATACACATGCTCCTCACGGACACACCCATCACCATATGTATGCTCATGTGTACACATGTACACATTGTGGACGTAAGGGCCACCTTGCTAAATTTTGCTATGATAGATTACATACTCCAAATTTAGCAAAGAACTTTGTTTGGGTTAGAGAAGGGACTAACCCCCATGGACCCAAAAGAGTATGGGTACCAAAGACCACCCCTCCTATTTTTGATGTAGGTGTGGGCTCTCACATGACGTGAGAGTGTTAGCACCTTGGAGTGGATGCGTTCCGTACTAAAAGGAAATCATATGGATGCATCACTTTCAAGGGAAGAGTTGGTGGAGATGACCACCATGTTTTGGAGACAAGGAAAGTTGCTTCTTCGGTTTTGGTAACAATCCTTTACTCCCATTTATTGTCTACATGCTTTTAATATTCATTGTTTATAGCATGTCTTTGATGTCTATGGATTAGTATGTTCATTCCATGATTATTAGGTCCTTGACATACATGTATAGTATTTGAGACACACATGCTTATGTGAACCCATACTTAGTGTTCTCACCTTTGTTTAAGCTATAATGTACATCATGAATCTAATACATGTGAATTCACATAATAATCATGTATTTGTTTTATCATGATGATTTTTATATTGTGTTTTAATGCTTCATGTTTTGAGTATATGTTTAGATGTTAGTTTTCATTAAGACTAGTTATATACTTGTACATAGAGTGGGCTACAAATAAATCTATATATGTTTGGGATTGAATGCTTGTTTGTTCCCATTAGATGTGCTAGTATAGTCTAGTTTTGATGATTCATACATTTCAAACTTGTATTCTATTTTTGAATTAGTTTTATGATTGTGTGTTTCACTTCATGTATATGTTTGTATTACCAAACTTTAAGATATACATGTATACCCCTTGAGTCATTTGCCTTTCATGCAAATATCTATATATGGACTCAATTGTGTTTAGGGATATGTATGTATACTTCATGTTTGACAATTCATACATATACCTTGAAATGAAATTTGTCTTGATGAAGATTTAGTTTCTCTTGATTTTGTGTTTAATTGTTTAACTTCATGTATATGTCTATCTTGTCCAAACTATTAGATATACATGTTTATCCTTTTAAGCCACGTGCCTTAATGCACATATTTTGTGGACTCGTTGAGTTTTGGATATGTATGTTTGTATTAGACATACATATGCCTTGAAGATTAAATAGTTTAGATGGTTTTTCATGTTTTCAATGTTTTAAGGAATAAATGAGCTTATTGATTATCTTTCATGATATTGATATTCACATTGTTCTTGTACACTCACATTTATCGCTTGCTCATGTTTTGTTTTCATGAGTTATATTTATGCTTAATTGAATTAGAGTGTTAATTATCATGTGGATTTCATGTTTCATGAAAAATTACTTTATTTTATTCCTTGCTTGAAGGATTTCGTACTAGTTTACAACTTTTTCTTATAACTAGTTACGGTATTCTTCATTTGGTAGAGATTTTCAAACAAAACTAAATTTTTAAATCTATTTTTGAAAACCCCTACCTTCTATGGGAGGTTGGAAGGGAGATCATGGTCTTGTATGCTTTATATTGAAAATCATTTAAAACTTGAACCTTGATTGGGTGGTAGATTATATGAGATATACACTTGATTATTATTGTTGATTCAATTGGTATCATTGAACTCTTTCAATTGGTATCAATTTTGACATTTTTGGTATACTCATATATTTGTTTATGTATGTATGCTTCAATTTCAATGGTATCAATTTCTATTGGTATCTAAATTTTCATACATATATGTTTTATTTGTGTTCAAAAAAAAATCACAAATTTTAGTTTTTGTTTACTCAAGCTCTAGCAAGACCCAACACCTTGAGTTTCACTTTTGTTTCAATTGATTACTTTTAAATTGGTATCAAGACTATGCATATTTTAGTTTGTATTTCATAAAGGGGGAGAAAATTTGATTTTGTATTTCAATTGGTATTTGTACTCCAACACTTTATGATTAAAAGTGTTATTTTAAACATATGATATCAACATCAAATTTGTTTATATGTTTTAAAATGAACAATTCTTACAATTGGTATCAATGTTTCTATGTAAAATCTTTTCAATTTTTCAATTGGTAAAATATTTACAATTGGTATCATATTTAAGAAATTCAAAATTTGTTTTGGTTTCAAGATTCATGTTTAAGAATTCAAGACTTATGTTTAATTACAATTGGTATTTCTAAAATTTTGTTTAAAGAAAATATTCAAAGTTTTGATTTGTATTGCTTATATGCAAGGAGAGCTTAACATCTCTTCATATAGATTCATGTTGAGTGTATTGTGTATTGAAGAGCTTCACATCTCTTCTTTATGTGGTACACGTGTGTAGGGGGAGCTTCACATCTCCTCTTATTCATTACATAATGTGTGTTATGTGAATTAGGGCTTAACTTCCCTCCTTCATGTAATGCATATGTGTAGGGAAGCTAACTTAGCGTCTTCCTCTTCATGAATGTATATAGCATATAACACTTATTATCCTTGTTTATTTTCTTTTGGTATCAAGATGCTTCATTGACATATTTTCAATTGATATCATGTTTTTAAAGTCACCCCTTCTTGACTTTGTTTTTGTTTTAGACAAAAAGGGGGAGAACATTGTCTTTTATTGTTTTGTTTGACATAAAGGGAAAGAAAGTTTTTTACCCCTCGTTTTATTTATGGTTTTGATTACCCCTTTGTTGATGATTGACAAAAAGGGGGAGAAAGATTTATGAAGTTTTATATGCATGCTTATGTTTATGCATATATTATGTTTTAATCTCAAGAATCTCAAGAATACTAAGTTTAATTGATTTATAGAGTTTGCTTTGTAATTAGTATCTATAGCTTATTTTGTTTTGAATATTCCATTTGATATCTAGAACCATTTATTGTTTATGCATATGCATGTTTCATGTTTAATATTCATTGCATATATTTATTGTTTATCCCTATGCATGAGTTAAGGGGGAGCTTCCTTGAAGCTTATCTTTAATCCATGCATATATAACTCCATGAGTTTTGTCATCATCAAAAAGGGGGAGATTGTTGGCCCAATGGCCTTCCACTCTAGTTTTGATGATGATCAACTCATGTAGTTATGTTTACTAATATTCTTGTGTTTCTAAGTTTCAGATCATTAACAGGATATTAGTTGGTGATTAGCTTCAACAAGGAGTTTAGAAGCTTTTCATGTTGATTCCGGTGCCAAAGCTTAAAGATCATACCTTTGCACTTGGAGGATCACGCGTTTGGGATCGAGTTTACTTGAAGATGGAAGATCGACAAGAAGACTTAGGTATCCTAGTTTAGATAGAGTTTTAGATCCATTTGTAAAGCTTAGTTTAGTTGATATGCTCAAGTGCACAAAACACACACGTTTCATGATTTGGTTCTTGGTTTTCATGAATAATAGATCAAAACAAGTTTACTTTACACCTATGTATATTACATATGGTCTAGATATACATACATGCTTTAAACTTGCTAGACAAACTTATTTTGACTATCCTATTCATGTTTTGGAAAAATCAAGTTTGACAAAATACAAGTTTTGTTTTTGATAAAATTTGCAAGACTCAAAAATGAATTGATATGTTGATATATTGTCTTGAAATTTTTATCACATGTTTATGTTTTAATATAAAGTGATAAAACAAGTTTTATAGAATTTTTCAGAAAAGATAAAAGATTTTTATAAAATATTTTTCCCAAATTTTCTGACCTTGTTTTGTGCTGACAGGCTGGTCGGTCGACCCTTACGGTCGACCGCACCAAGGGCCGGTCGACCGTTCGGGTCGACCGACGTGCACAGACGTGCACGTCTGTTAGGCACAGACACGGTCGACCGGGACGGTCGACCGAGTTGAGAGCTCTGCCTCTCGGGTTTTCTGGGTCGACCGGGCCGGTCGACCGCAGTTGCCCAACGGTCATAATTCTGACCGTTGGCGGTCGACCGGACCGGTCGACCGGTGGCCTGTCAGGCTGCCACATCAGCCTAACGGCTAGTTTTGTATAGGGGCTATATAAACCCCATCTCTTTGGGGATTTTGGCCAAGTTTTCTAAGAGAAAAATTTTCAGTTTTCTGAAGTGTTTAAAAGAGTTTTAAAAAGAGTTTTTGGGGCTTTAAAACTTCTCATCTTTATTTGTTTTGGGTTTTTGGAAAATCAAAGAAAACTAGGTTTTGGGATTTTGATTTGGTATTTCATTTTCTATCATATACAAGAGATTTCCCAAGTAGTTTTTTTCTTTGTTGCTTGTTTCCAAAAACACTTTGATTCCACACTTGAGCTATATCATACTATCCTAAACTATTAGGATCTTTGTTTTGTGAAAAAAGAAAGAAAGAGAGAGTTTTGAGGTTGTTGTTTGTAACCTCTAAGTTGTACACCCTTATTCTTGTTGTATCCCTCTTAGGTAGAGGTGATTGGGTGATTGGTTTGTATCCCTCAAGTGTGAGGTGATTGAGATTGGTTGTGAGCCTCTTCGGTAGAGGTGTTGTTGTTGGTTGTTGGGCCTCGGTGGAGGTTGTTGTTTGAGAGAGGAGTTCGGTACTCCTAGAGTTGTAAGAAATCCTCTTTGGTAGAGGTTCCCTCGGTGGGAGTTGTGATAGTGGAAATCCTACACGGTGGTGTAGGCGGGGATGTAGAGCAAGGTGCTCGAACCTCGAAACAAATCTCGGTGTTTGCGATTGCTCCCATTGTCTCTCTAACTCTCTCTCATTTACTTTGTGCAACGCATCATACTTCATATCATATCATATTTGCTTGTGTTGAGCATATTTCATATTGCCTTGCATTAATTCATATTGCTATATCCTTGATTGCTTGGCTTGATTGTGTGTGCACATTGCTTGAATTGCTTGTGTGTTTGTGCATCACCTATACTCATCCAACAAGAGCTTCACATAGCGCCTCAACCCATATCTAGGGGAATCAAGAGGAGTTAGTCCAGAGCCTCGCAAGGGGAATTCGGCTACACTTGTTGGATTGTATTAAGTGTGTTGCAAGATTTGCATTAGCTTCCGCATTTAGCGCACTTAGTTTGCATTTAGTTTCTTAGATTAGCACTTACACCTATTCACCCCCCCTCTAGGTGTCCTTTCAATATGTACACCTCCTATCAATATCACAACAATATAAGAATAAAATACAGTATATTGGAATGAAAATTGACACGTGCCTAGATGCAAATGTCTAAACAGTTTTAAAGCATCCAATTACCGTAATTTAATTCTTAAGATTATTTACAGTGCACAGGTAATATAAATAAAAATTAGCAGCAGAATATAAAAATGTACAAGAATTTACCTAGTCACACTTGAGCAAGTGTGGACTTCTGCAACGCTAAAACTTTAACCTGCACACCAAAAAACAAAGAAGAAAAGTTAACAAAAGCGTGAAATCAAACCGTTCCCATCCCTGACAACGGCGCCAAAATTTGATCGGGGGAAAAACCATGCACAAAAAGTGTATGTTTGGATATCAAGATTTAAAGTGTGTGTGCTTTGGCTTCCTCGATACTTCCATTATAGCATATAGGCTAAAATGAGTTGAATCCACAAGGACGAGAGGCGATAGAAGCTTACACGATACGTTCACGTGTATGTTAACGGTTCTTCAAAGTTTTAAAGAATGAAAAGGAAAGAAAAGAAAGAATGAAAAGAGAAGTACGGTGAAAACAAAGAAGTGGGAAACATAGAAAAGAATGGTCTTTGTGATTTTTGATATTTCTAAAACAAAGTGAAAAATAAAGAAAACTCACGGCTACTAACTACTAATGACTCCACCAATATGCTAACCTCTTAGTGATAGTTGCCTCACATGTATCATTGGTCATCACTAGTCCTTGGTTCAAGAGCGATTCAAAGCATGACCCATATGTAACTCATCACAATCCAACTCAACAAACAAGTGTAAGCTACACTTAAATCATCAAAACCCAATAAGAGCAAGCATGAAGTAAAGTATTGTAAGCTTGTTAGTGGTTAGAAAGTTAGAGTGTTAGATCCATCATCATGAGCCATCAATGGCTCTTGCAAGAGCAAGGCCAAACCGAGGCTATTAGATCCATGTGGATTATTATAAAAGAAGTTAGTAAGTTAGTGGTTAGTAGTTAGTTACCATGAGAGAAAAGTTAGCTACACATGTAAAAGACATTGGAGAGAAGAAAACATAGAGAGTTAAAGAGAGCACCTTTCATAAATTGTTACCTTCTATTACAAGCACTCTTGCATTCCAAGCATGTATCACTCTCTCTCCCTATTACAAGATCTACAAAATAAAAAATACAATAGAGGAAGAAGAACTAACCTAAACTAAACTACCCTAAACTACAACATGAAGATGAAACTACTCCTAAAATTCTGTATATCTCTGCTCTGAAACCCCGGGGGGTATTTATAGCCACCAGGGAAGAGGAGGGCCAGGGGACTGTTGACACTTAAAAAAGACAAGATTCTTACTGGCCTGAACAATGTCTAAACTTATTGACATTTACAAAAATGAGTGACAGACAAGCTGACGATCAGTTTTCACCCATCTCCGATGGACAAAGAAGCAACTTAGACTCTACTGATCCAGCAAGCAGACAGTGAGCCCGGGTTATCTCTAAACAGACCTCAGCAGGTCTAAGATGCTAGCACTTAGCATCACATGAGCCGAAGGGATAGCCTCGCCTGAGAGGCTAAGATCATCCAACTTCGCCTTGAAGCCATTCACAGTTCCGTCAGGAAGCTAATTCATAGCTTCGCTTGAACTGCTGAAGCGCAACTCCGCAGAGAGAGTTAGCTCCGCCTGAAGCCACACACAACTGCGCAGAAAGGGTATGCGGTAGCTTCGCCACAGATGACATCTAGCTCCGCTGAAGAGCTGTCTTCTGACTTCGCCATATGGTCCTTCCAGCTCCGCTGCGAGCTCGATGCGGGCAGCACCGCTGCGGGTCTACTATGGTCAACCTTTGACCAATCAAATCTCCAGATGAGATCAAATCTATTCAAGATCAAGATCAGATCCAATCAAGATCAAATCTGAGATCAAATTTGGCAATTAATTGCCATAATCTCTTGACTCTCCTAAAACGAGTAAGAGGATCAGGGTAAATCTTTCAATTATATGGAAAGAATCAAAACAGATCAAGAGGATTTACCGACATGCTACTTCTAGCTTCGCAGAAGCTGATCCTAGCCTCGCAGAAAGGCTACTTTCTAGATTTAAACAGATTTGATTCAATCTGTTTCTATACTTTCAAGGGACAATTATACCCTTGCTCTCCTTATAAATAGCCCACCAGACGAAGGGACATGTGCAAGAGACCCCCGGCAAAGAGAGAGAGGACTCCACAAGCAGAGACTTTTTCACGACACACCACGCGCATAAGAATTTAGAGACTTTTAGAGAATTACTTCTCTATTCAGGGTGCTGATACCCTAATACTTTCTTCTCAAGGAATCTCCAGAACCAGGCGAGAAGGAATTCCTAAGTGAAGTGGTTTTGAGAAGTAACAAGAGGGTTCTACCAACCTTCTGTTCTCTGATTCCCCGAACCAAGCGAGAAGGGAATCTCATCGCTCGCATCGTCAAAGGGACAAAGTGGTCGCACGCTGACCAGACTCCTATCGGCACACTTCTCCAGAATCTCTGAGGAGATCTACCTGTAATCTTTTTAAGAATACTTGTAATTTAGCTCCTCAACTCTTTTTATTGTAAAGTTTTCCCATTTGCAAATTAATGGAAAACAAGGTGGCGACTCCGCTGGGGAACGAATTCTCCACTGCTGAGAATCAAGTGTCGCAATGCGACAACAGACCTTCAGGTCTATCTCTAAATCCAAGAAAGCCGGTGCAGCTAGAGCCTCTCTGGCTAAATCTTCAAGGAAAGTCTCTGTGGAGACGGATAAGGCTATCTGCGAGCCTACTGCGGTTCTCTGGCGTAACAAAGAAGCACGCCCGCAGTCCAAGTCCTTCACTTTCGAGAACCTTGTCGTTCACTTCGACCAGGAAAAATTTGAAGAAGTCCTCTCTAGGGGTGGTCTAATGCTTCATGCACGGAAGCATAGGAAGGTCTCCATGGCTAAAGTTTCAGAACAGAAACTAGAAGCAGAATTCTGCCAACACCCTTCAACCTCGCGTGTGGCTAGTCAGGCTCCTTGCGAACCTAAGTATCCTCTGCCAAAGCAGATGTGGAGGCCAAAACAGAAGGCTCTGGGCAAAGCCTCAGGTGTAGCTACGCCAGAAGTGCGTCTCTCGTGCGAAGAAAAAGGTAAGATGCCTTCCTACTCCAACAATGCTGCTATCCATGAAGATACAAGAGCGACAGTACCTTCGCCCAATTCATGATCTGTAGCACCTCGCGCCAGCCTCGTTCTCGCGAGCGAAGCTACTGTACCATGGCGTATGCGCGGCATCCATAGCCGCGAAGCCCGAGTCAAAGCACCACAGCATGCTCCGCCCTCCACTTCAGCGCCCGAGGGCGTTTCCAAGGTTCTTAGCCGCAAAGCTAGAACTAAAGCATTAGTCAGTGCTAATCCCCTCTGCGGGGATAAAAGGAGCAGGACATCGTCCTATACGCGATCCAAAAGAGCCTCTGCGCTGTAATGTTTAGGCCCAACTGGGTCTGACTTGCGAGAATTATTGACAAAGAAACGGAAGTCAGAATCTTTCCGAACTACTCCCTGTTGTCAACAAGTGGGATATCAGCTGGTGACAGTCCACTCGGTCCATTGCCAGCTGGGACCAATCCCCGCCACTCCTCTAGGCCGATGATCAGTTTTCAATCGGTTGACGGCGCAAGCTCCGATGAAGCATCGCAAAAGGAGCATATTGCGAGATTTACCCTCTGCATCTGTTAACATGACTGAAAGAGGACGAGAGCTGCGCAGGGGCAGACAAGCGTCCGACGACACTCCCCACAGTTTCCCAGATCCAGATTACAGCCCAGGCTTAGGCGAAGTCTTGATGCATGAAGAGGGTGTTTTCTGAAACACCAGATCGAGGGTGGCGATACCCTAGTTATGAGCGGTCTTCCTCAATGGCAGTAGCCTCGCCAGAACCAAGAAGAAGATCAGTCCAGTCATCTGATGAAGAAGATGATGACAGCGGGTATGCTTCTTCGGCGACAGTCAGCTCGGTGCGAACAGACAGAGCATCAGTAAACATGGCTGATAATGGTAATGACGACCTTCGTCGACATTTGGAAGCTCAGGAGCAAACTTCCAAAACTCAGCAAGAAACTCTTGACAACATTCAACAGATGCTTGCTCAACTCCTCAATAACCGGAATAACAATGATACCGGGAGTAACCATGATGAGGAAGAACATCTTAGCAATGACCAACCGAAGACGGAGAAGTCCAAGGAGGGGCCTTCCTTAGATGCTGAAGTCTTAAGGGCCTTCAAGCTCAAATCGCATCCCTAGCTCAGAGGGATGAATTAAAGAAAGTAGGGACAGTCCGTCCTTACCCGCTAGAGTAGGATTCAGTACCATACCATACCCACCGAAGTTTAAACCACCAACGTTGCATACCTATGATGGAAAGAGCTCACCAAATCGGCACATCTACTATTTTCGATCTCAGACCGGTAATGTTATAGGCAATGACACCATCATGGCTAGACTGTTCATTGGCACCTTAAAGGGGGTGGCATTTGACTGGTTCCGAAGTCTCCGTTCGGGTTCTGTCAATTCCTGAATCAACCTGGAAACCCAATTCCTCTCTCGTTTCTATGAGGACGATATCGAGGTAACCATGGACAAGCTCCTCTCCACTGTGCAGAAGAAGGGCGAATCTGTCCATGACTACATTGAGCGGTTCAGAAACCTGTCTTTGATGTGCCCAGCAGGGATGCCATTACCCATGCTCTTACAGACGTGCAGGTACAACTTCTTGGACCAAGTAGAAGTTCGTATAGGAGCTGTCAAAGCCCATACCTGGAAAGAACTAGTCGAACAAGCTGAGATAGCCGAAAAGTCAGCTAAAAAGTTTGAACCCTGTTGACTGAGATTTCCTGCACACAAAAATAAACAATTTTAGTTTTAAGAATAGGATGTGCAAGTTCTCAATTCTAATCCGCTGTAGCAAGGCTATGCGGGTCGTGATCCTCAGGGAGGGACTGCGATGGAAGCGTTAAGCAAGTTTCTCTAAAGTTTTTATTTTTATTAGTTAAGTTAGAAAGATAGCGATATTTACAATGGTCGGAAAAAGAATATGGAGATGAGTTATGATTTAATCTACAAAAAGAAAAGAAAAGAAAACTAACCTTGGTTGGAGAAAATATGTGAAAACCTAACACTTTCTACCTTATTTCGGAGGCGTTGAACGCATAAATCATGGGATCGATCTCAGTCCGCTGTTCGCATTAGATCATCAAGCCTTGGGCAAGTATGAATTGATACGCCTCGAGGAGGAGAACATCTCCATGGAATATCGTTGGCACCACCAAGATTTGTTATACTTGTGGTTCGGTAATCGCTTGCATGCTCATCAAAGATCAACAGAAAGAAAGTAGAAAAGAAAAAGAGAACAAAAAGAAAAGTAAAGCAATGACATAAATAAAAATAAAAATTACCTTCATTACTTGAAACAATGGAGAAGAGAAGCATACATCAGTGTCACCCTCAACATAGCCATCTCCCTCTCTTGAAAATAAAAAGAAACCCTAATTACAAAACTAGAAGAAAGAAGAGAAACCCTAAAAATCCTAACTTTGGCCCTTTGCTGGACGCTGGACGCTCTGTACGTTGCTCTGCAGGGGGTATTTATAGGCGCAGAAGGAAGTAGAGTCCCATCACGACACTTCCACAAAAGTTGTTGCCCGGAGTCATCCAAAATGCCGCGAAAACGCGGCTTTTGCCGCGTTTCCGCGGCAAAGCTGTGGCTGTTGGCCACGCGCTTTGGCGCGTGGCCTCTCCTGGTCCGTCCATCTGAGCGCTTACTTCTGGAAGCTTGATCCTGGCTCTCCATATTGGGATTTCGAGATAACTTGATAATCAAGTTACCTAGATTTTATATTCTCTCAATCTCTTTTAAACGAATTTCCTTCTCATCTTTGGCTTTTATGCTCATCCTGCAAGAGTTTAGGGCTGGGTAGAATTCTATCCTTCCCTCATCTTTGATATTTGTAACTTTAGCCCTTGTATATTTGCACTCTGACAATTGATATTTGCACTTTGACACCTGGGCTTCAAACATGGGCTTGGATCTGGGCTTTTGGGCTCTTTAAGCTTTATTTATTATTAAAATAATAATTCGAGGCCTGAACACAATAAATTACAAATTATTAATAAATGTGCAGAATTAAATGAATAAATATGAAAATGTGATGGTAAATATGATGATAAAAATGCACTTTTCACTACCAATCACACCCCCACACTTATCTTTTTGCTCGTCCTCGAGTAAAAACAAAGAAAAAGAAAAAGAAATGAAAAGTTAATCTAACCTAACTCACTTTCGTAGGAATCACGGTTGCACTTAGCATGTGCAACAAGCCGTTAAACCTCTAGGTTACCCTAGAGGACGAGTGTTGTCTCGTGAGGGTTTTCAGCGGATTGCACCCACAAAATCCATAAAAAGAAAAATATTTGAAATACTTTTGAAGAAACTAAGTAGTCTATAAGTTTTTAGGATTCTCATTTTTATTCATTCTTAGACTTAGTCTTTATAAAGTAAATTGTTTTCATTTTTAAGTAAGGATCAAAATTGAATTTCTAATATAGTCTTTTTCGTTACCAAAAATCATATGCATCCTTATGAATTTATACTAGGAATTCCTTAACTTGGACTCTCATGCCTCTATATATATATTTTTTTTCTTTGGTTTTTTTTTTTTAAAAATATGTCTAACTCATCTAATTTTCTTTCGTGTAAGCATCAAGGCTTCTTGAGGCCCTCATACCTAACTAATTGACTCTTAGATGTGTTAATACATATCTCATATTCTTAGTTTTATTAGGCTTTCTAATCCACCCATGTAGCGAACTTAAAGTCGGTGGCTCCCAAACCGGTTGGCTTTAGGGCACCAGGTGAGAAAACACCCCGCGGACTCAAATTCGAGTGAACTAGGCCCCAAAACTAAGGACTTTATTTTATTTACTCACCTTTAGGCATGAATACTTATGCTTCTTGAGGCACATGTATCAGCTTTAATTGGTGATATTTTTTTTTTTTTATATATGAGGCACAAGGTCTTCATCTTAGAATCCTAGATATGTATTAGGTATGCAAATTTCATTAAGGTTTCAAGACTAATTAATTATTCAATTCTTTTCCTATACCTAACAATTTATTTATTTTGACCAAGTTTTTAGAAATCCTAATCATGATTTTCCTAATCCTTAAAACTAACTTAGATTTCTTTCAAAAAATAAGTCAAAATATTTCCTTTTTATAACATTTTTTTTTTAAAAAATTTTTTTTTTATTAGCAAATTTTGTTAGTGTCTACCTATGTTAGTATGTTAGTAACATACTAACATAGGTAGACACTAACAAAATTTGCTAATAAAAAAATTTTTTTAAAAAAAAATGTTATAAAAAGGAAATATTTTGATTTATTTTTTGAAAGAAATCTAAGTTAGTTCTAAGGATTAGGAAAATCATGATTAGGATTTCTAAAAACTTGGTCAAAATAAATAAATTGTTGAATTTTTAGGTATAGGAAAAGAATTGAATAATTAATTAGTCTTGATTTTTACCTTAATGAAATTTGCATACCTAATACATATCTAGGATTCTAAGATGAAGACCTTGTGCCTCATATATATAAAAAAAAAAAAAAAAAAAATATCACCAATTAAAGCTGATACATGTGCCTCAAGAAGCATAAGTATTCATGCCTAAAGGTGAGTAAATAAAATAAAGTCCTTAGTTTTGGGGCCTAGTTCACTCGAATTTGAGTCCGCGGGGTGTTTTCTCACCTGGTGCCCTAAAGCCAACCGGTTTGGGAGCCACCGACTTTAAGTTCGCTACATGGGTGGATTAGAAAGCCTAATAAAACTAAGAATATGAGATATGTATTAACACATCTAAGAGTAAATTAGTTAGGTATGAGGGCCTCAAGAAGCCTTGATGCTTACACGAAAGAAAATTAGATGAGTTATACATATTTTTAAAAAAAAAACAAAGAAAAAAAATATATATATAGAGGCATGAGAGTCCAAGTTAAGGAATTCCTAGTATAAATTCATAAGGTTGCATATGATTTTTGGTAACGAAAAAGACTATATTAGAAATTCAATTTTGATCCTTACTTAAAAATGAAAACAATTTACTTTATAAAGACTAAGTCTAAGAATGAATAAAAATGAGAATCCTAAAAACTTATAGACTACTTAGTTTCTTCAAAAGTATTTCAAATATTTTTCTTTTTATGGATTTTGTGGGTGCAATCCGCTGAAAACCCTCACGAGACAACACTCGTCCTCTAGGGTAACCTAGAGGTTTAACGGCTTGTTGCACATGCTAAGTGCAACCGTGATTCCTACGAAAGTGAGTTAGGTTAGATTAACTTTTCATTTCTTTTTCTTTTTCTTTGTTTTTACTCGAGGACGAGCAAAAAGATAAGTGTGGGGGTGTGATTGGTAGTGAAAAGTGCATTTTTATCATCATATTTACCATCACATTTTCATATTTATTCATTTAATTCTGCACATTTATTAATAATTTGTAATTTATTGTGTGCAGGCCTCGAATTATTATTTTAATAATAAATAAAGCTTAAAGAGCCCAAAAGCCCAGATCCAAGCCCATGTTTGAAGCCCAGGTGTCAAAGTGCAAATATCAATTGTCAGAGTGCAAATATACAAGGGCTAAAGTTGCAAATATCAAAGATGAGGGAAGGATAGAATTCTACCCAACCCTAAACTCTTGCAGGATGAGCATAAAAGCCAAAGATGAGAAGGAAATTCGTTTAAAAGAGATTGGGAGAATACAAAATCTAGGTAACTTGATTATCAAGTTATCTCGAAATCCCAATATGGAGAGCCAGGATCAAGCTTCCAGAAGTAAGCGCTCAGATAGACGGACCAGGAGAGGCCACGCGCCAAAGCGCGTGGCCAACAGCCATAGCTTTGCCGCGAAAACGCGGCAAAAGCCGCGTTTCCGCGGCATTTTGGATGACTCTGGGCAACAACTTTTGTGGAAGTGTCGTGATGGGACTCTACTTCCTTCTGCGCCTATAAATACCCCCTGCAGAGCAACGTACAGAGCGTCCAGCGTCCAGCAAAGGGCCAAAGTTAGGATTTTTAGGGTTTCTCTTCTTTCTTCTAGTTTTGTAATTAGGGTTTCTTTTTATTTTCAAGAGAGGGAGATGGCTATGTTGAGGGTGACACTGATGTATGCTTCTCTTCTCCATTGTTTCAAGTAATGAAGGTAATTTTTATTTTTATTTATGTCATTGCTTTACTTTTCTTTTTGTTCTATTTTTCTTTTCTACTTTCTTTCTGTTGATCTTTGATGAGCATGCAAGCGATTACCGAACCACAAGTATAACAAATCTTGGTGGTGCCAACGATATTCCATGGAGATGTTCTCCTCCTCGAGGCGTATCAATTCATACTTGCCCAAGGCTTGATGATCTAATGCGAACAGCGGACTGAGATCGATCCCATGATTTATGCGTTCAACGCCTCCGAAATAAGGTAGAAAGTGTTAGGTTTTCACATATTTTCTCCAACCAAGGTTAGTTTTCTTTTCTTTTCTTTTCTTTTTGTAGATTAAATCATAACTCATCTCCATATTCTTTTTCCGACCATTGTAAATACCGCTATCTTTCTAACTTAACTAATAAAAATAAAAACTTTAGAGAACTTGCTTAACGCTTCCATCGCAGTCCCTCCCTGAGGATCACGACCCGCATAGCCTTGCTACAGCGGATTAGAATTGAGAACTTGCACATCCTATTCTTAAAACTAAAATTGTTTATTTTTGTGTGCAGGAAATCTCAGTCAACAAATTGGCGCCGTTGCCGGGGAGGGACGGTAAGTTTATCTCTAAAACAAAAATTTAATTTTTAACTAATTCTTTATTCTTTTCTGTTTGCAGGTTTGGAGAACAGGAAACAGAAACATAGAAGCAGCAGTGGACATATTGCTATTCTGTGCCTCTGCCCTCGAAGGCAGAGCACCAGAACCCACTATTTTGCCGCGGATCCGCGACCAGAGCCGCGGAAACGCGGCAACAGTGGTGAATTACTGATCCAATTTTTTCCAGGGTGCTTCAAGTTAAAAATTCTGCTTTCTGCTCTGTTCTGATTTGTTCTGTGATATACCTGTAAATTGCTAATAATTCAACAGTAAATTATTGGTTGTTAAAAATAAAATTTGATTAGACGTTTGCATATTAGGCACGTGTCTTTTCAATTATTTTTATTTACTGTTGAAGAGTGCTGGAGACGCAAGGTACGTACGCATTGCATGTAGAATAGGATTCATCTCTTGGTTGATCTTCTGCTTTGAGTGAATTCTATCTATTTATCTTGTACACTTGCACGAATTCATCTTAAGGGCATAACCCATTAACAAGATAAGGTGGGGATTTCATCACCCTTCCTTAGCCCAAAAATCATATCCCAAGCACTCACTAACCCAAGCCTAACTTAAAAATTAGTAGACGTTGGCCCTAGGGACATCTCGGACTCAATAGGAGATTATCCTAAGGGGGAACAGTGCTGGAAGTTGACTCTTGCCAAATCAGTGTCTAGGAAAGGGATTGAGGGCCGAAAGCCCGAAGATTGGTGGTTATTTAATTAAGGAACGTCTTTGACGGAAAACCTCCCACCACTCTTGCCCTGACCTGGCTGATTAACTCGTGGTCAAAATCTGCACCCAACCTCCTGTGGACGGTCTAACCAGTTAGGAGTCGTCTAGGTCATAGGTCTACCCTAACTTAGGTTAGAATTTTTCTTTTTTTTGTTTGTTGTGTTTGTGTTGGTGTGATATGGCATATAAGAATAATTCCAATTTTAATCCATATTACACCCCTAACTATTATTCGGATATTACCAACCCGGCATACCCTAATTTTGACCAATCTAGTGTGCCGGAATGGTCTTATCCGAATGACGATAACCCACACCCCCCATCTTATAACTATAATTTCCATAATAATTTCAACTCGTCACAGAGTTCATGGGGTTTCGAGTCCCCCGAGTCTAATTCTCAACCAAATTGTCCTCCATATCCATCTAGTCCACATTCTTCCCAAGATTCATACTCAGATCCACCCATTCAAAATAGAAATCCATCTATCTTGGAAATGATGAGTATAAATAAGTCCAAGCAAAAATCACCATCAATCTTAGACATGATGATACGTGAGTCCACCGACTCACAACTTTATCACGATTACCCGTCCTATTTTCAAGTCCAATCAGAACATGATCCACCTATCGACTATGAAGGGATGCTAGCTGCCATGATTGAGGCTAAATTAGCCCGTGATCATGACATAGATTTGATGGTTCAATGCTTACGTTCTCACCGTCCGGCTGATTCTGATATCGCTGACCACTCGCTTAGAGCCGACGAACCAAGTTGCTTTGGACAACAAGATTCTAATTCAGTACCATCATGTGAACTTGCCGAAACTCCAATTTTTGATAACTTGGCAAGTTTTTCCTTTCCTGAATTAGAACTTGAGCTTGAATATGATCATGATCTTCCACTTGATGATTCAATTTTATTTCCTGATCCAATAATAACTCCAGTGTCTCCACCTGATTTCACTTTTCCCGAGTCAACATTGGATCCTATTCCAATTCATTATGAAATTGAATCACCCATTTTAGATGATCATATTAAACTTGACCTAGATTCTCACAATCTCTTTACTTCTGAAATTGATTGTACAATTCTGACGGACGATGTTGACCTTAGTTTTGAAGAATTGTATGGCGATGAGCTAGAATTCCTTAATATTGGAAGTAAAGAGATATCATCCATATTAGGTCACATTCCATTGTGGGAAGAAGATTGTGGACTTGAGTTTCAATTTCTTGACTTGGACCCAATTCTTGAACCTAGCCCAACTCCTGAGCCCTTACTTAATTTGAGCATCTTCCCTGAGTCGGTATTCGTTCCCGCACCTATAATGTCCAAGTCAATAATTCCATCCTTTCATACTCCATTTTGGGACAAGGAGGTTGAGACAATTAACTCTGAAATTTATTATGAAATTTGGAAATTCGATAGGGTGGAAATTCTTAAAAATAATTATACATATATTTTAGTGGGTTATGTAAGGAAAGTTTCTGGTGGGTTCCACCAAATTATCTGTTATCTTGATTGGGCCGCATTTCGTGGACCAATTAGACCACCTCCGGAACCACCACCCTAAGGTAATTTCCGCCTTCCCTTGTTCTGTTTCATGCATATATGCATACATTCATACATTGAGGACAATGCATGAGATAAGTGTGGGGGTGGGTTTTACTAACATACTAACATAGGTAGACACTAACAAAATTTGCTAATAAAAAAAAAATTTTTTTAAAAAAAAATGTTATAAAAAGGAAATATTTTGACTTATTTTTTGAAAGAAATCTAAGTTAGTTTTAAGGAGTAGGAAAATCATGATTAGGATTTCTAAAAACTTGGTCAAAATAAATAAATTGTTGAATTTTTAGGTATAGGAAAAGAATTGAATAATTAATTAGTCTTGATTTTTACCTTAATGAAATTTGCATACCTAATACATATCTAGGATTCTAAGATGAAGACCTTGTGCCTCATATATAAAAAAAAAAAATATATCACCAATTAAAGCTGATACATGTGCCTCAAGAAGCATAAGTATTCATGCCTAAAGGTGAGTAAATAAAATAAAGTCCTTAGTTTTGGGGCCTAGTTCACTCGAATTTGAGTCCGCGGGGTGTTTTCTCACCTGGTGCCCTAAAGCCAACCGGTTTGGGAGCCACCGACTTTAAGTTCGCTACATGGGTGGATTAGAAAGCCTAATAAAACTAAGAATATGAGATATGTATTAACACATCTAAGAGTAAATTAGTTAGGTATGAGGGCCTCAAGAAGCCTTGATGCTTACACGAAAGAAAATTAGATGAGTTATACATATTTTTTAAAAAAAAAAACAAAGAAAAAAAATATATATATAGAGGCATGAGAGTCCAAGTTAAGGAATTCCTAGTATAAATTCATAAGGATGCATATGATTTTTGGTAACGAAAAAGACTATATTAGAAATTCAATTTTGATCCTTACTTAAAAATGAAAACAATTTACTTTATAAAGACTAAGTCTAAGAATGAATAAAAATGAGAATCCTAAAAACTTATAGACTACTTAGTTTCTTCAAAAGTATTTCAAATATTTTTCTTTTTATGGATTTTGTGGGTGCAATCCGCTGAAAACCCTCACGAGACAACACTCGTCCTCTAGGGTAACCTAGAGGTTTAACGGCTTGTTGCACATGCTAAGTGCAACCGTGATTCCTACGAAAGTGAGTTAGGTTAGATTAACTTTTCATTTCTTTTTCTTTTTCTTTGTTTTTACTCGAGGACGAGCAAAAAGATAAGTGTGGGGGTGTGATTGGTAGTGAAAAGTGCATTTTTATTATCATATTTACCATCACATTTTCATATTTATTCATTTAATTCTGCACATTTATTAATAATTTGTAATTTATTGTGTGCAGGCCTCGAATTATTATTTTAATAATAAATAAAGCTTAAAGAGCCCAAAAGCCCAGATCCAAGCCCATGTTTGAAGCCCAGGTGTCAAAGTGCAAATATCAATTGTCAGAGTGCAAATATACAAGGGCTAAAGTTGCAAATATCAAAGATGAGGGAAGGATAGAATTCTACCCAACCCTAAACTCTTGCAGGATGAGCATAAAAGCCAAAGATGAGAAGGAAATTCGTTTAAAAGAGATTGGGAGAATACAAAATCTAGGTAACTTGATTATCAAGTTATCTCGAAATCCCAATATGGAGAGCCAGGATCAAGCTTCCAGAAGTAAGTGCTCAGATAGACGGACCAGGAGAGGCCACGCGCCAAAGCGCGTGGCCAACAGCCACAGCTTTGCCGCGAAAACGCGGCAAAAGCCGCGTTTCCGCGGCATTTTGGATGACTCCGGGCAACAACTTTTGTGGAAGTGTCGTGATGGGACTCTACTTCCTTCTGCGCCTATAAATACCCCCTGCAGAGCAACGTACAGAGCGTCCAGCGTCCAGCAAAGGGCCAAAGTTAGGATTTTTAGGGTTTCTCTTCTTTCTTCTAGTTTTGTAATTAGGGTTTCTTTTTATTTTCAAGAGAGGGAGATGGCTATGTTGAGGGTGACACTGATGTATGCTTTGAAAATCACCTAGAGGGGGGGTGAATAGGTGATTATGCTAATCTAAGGCCAATTTAAAAATTATGAAGCAAATGCAATGAGATGAATGAATGAATATGGCAATAGCAATCAAAAACACTGAGTAATAGCAATGGAAAGTAAACCAATCGCAAACACAAAGATATGTTATCGAGGTTCGAGCACCCAGCTCTACTCCCCGCCTTCCCCAGAAGGATTCTAGCTACTTTCACTATCACAAAGATCAATTACAAATGGAGTACCCAACTCCTACAATTTCAGCACAATACAATTTCTAAGTAATCAAAAGATCACAAACTCTCTCTTTCAAATATCTCTTCCCTTACAAAGGTCCTTAGAGAATATTGAGAAGGAATGAAGCTCTTGTGTAAGTGAAGAAAGAAAATCAAATTCAGAGAGTATATCAAGAACACTTCTGAAAATGAATGAGAAATATCAGCACAAAAACAAGAAACAAGCTCTTTTGAAATATCCCAAACTTTTGAATTTTCTCTTGAATAATTGTTGTAAAGAAACTCTCCCCAAACACCCCTATTTATAGGAGAGGGCTAGGGTTTAGGGTTAGGAATTAATTACTGAAGATTAGGAAGTAATTAGTTCCAAATATACCCTCCAACGGATATTTAATTTCAAAAATCAAGTTAAAACAGATTAAAAATATGCCCGTTTTACTGTTCAACGGCCATATCGGTCGACTGGCCCGGTCGACCGATAGTTCAAAAATTTGACCGTTATGAACTATCGGTCGACTGGTACAGTCGACTGCTCCTGACTGAGACTCAAAACATGTACCGGTCGACTATCGGTAGACAGCCGGTCGACCGAAAAGATAAAAAGATAAACTATCGGTTGAAGGCCGGTAGACAACCGGTCGACTGGTAAGATACAGAGAGCAAACTAAAAACTTCGGTCGACTACCGGTAGCCTACCGGTCGACCGACAGACGTGCACACGGATACGTGCACTCTGCCAGATCTTCGGTCGACTGGTGGTATATTGCCGGTCGACCGGCTCAGGTCAAAAATTGAAATAGAAAGGGAATTTTGAGAGGAAAAATATTTTGATCAAAACTATTTTGAACAGGAAATCAGTATACAACATAAAAACAGATTTGTAGAAGGAAGAATTAGTGTTAAAGTATTTTTGTATATTTGATGAGGAATAAACTTGGAAATAGCATACGCGTGAAAACGTGTGTGTTTGAGCTTCAAACCTACTCTCTATTCTTTAACATGCTATAAAGCTATAAAACAAAACCTAAGGACCTCTGAAGCAATCTTTGAGCCATCCAATGCCTTGCAAGTGCCTTCTCTTCTATGATCCTTCCTTGATGTGCAATTTGCCTTCATTGCTATATGGAACTTAGAAGTTTTTGCAAAAGCGAAGCGAATGAGCTCTAAACATGGTACAAAACCTGAAATGCATCTTGATCAAATCATTAGTACCAAATAGCACTTATTTGGTTTGTTATCATCAAAACACAAAACAATGGAGAGTGTAACCTCTTGGGCCAACAATCTCCCCCTTTTTGATGATGACAAAACAAATAGGCTATTTACAAAAATATGGGGAGGAGAAAACTCCCCCTCAAATTATGCTATATTTAAACATTATAAATATGCTCTAGATACCAATAATTGAAATGATAAAAAGAAATGATGCACCAATTATTGAAATCAACAATACAATACAAATGAAACTTTAAAACTTGTACTTGATACCAAAAACACCAAAAATCAAAAATTTGCTCCTTGATACCAATTTAAACTTAAATCATAGAGATTCAAAAAAAAAAAACATAAAAACTCATAAATTCATATGGAACCAAGACCAAATGAACTTATTTTTGTATTTATGGAACCAAGACCAAATGAACTTATTTTTGTACATGTAACTTATTCTCCCCCTTTTTGTCATACATCAAAAAGGGTTATGAAAAACATGTTTAATCAATAATACACATATTTAATTCTCCACAAATAAACGAAAATCTAGCAAAATCAAGTGGTTTTGTAAAAATATCGGCTAGTTGAAAATCGGTGGAAACATAATCAATATCAATATCACCTTTCTCAAAATGATCTCTAAGAAAGTGATATCTAATCTCAATGTGCTTGGTCTTACTATGTTGATTTGCATTTTTAGTTAAATGAATAGTACTAGTATTATCACAAAATATTTTAATATTTTTATAATGCAAATCATAATCAAGGAGAGTATGTTTCATCCAAAGGACTTGTGCACAACAAGCCCCCGCGGCAACATACTCCGCCTCGGCGGTTGATAGAGCTATGGAATTTTGCTTCCTAGAGGACCATGAAACAAGACAATTACCGAGAAATTGACATGTCCCACTAGTACTCTTTCTATCTACTCTACAACCCGCATAGTCGGCGTCCGAATAACTAATCATAGAAAAATCTATAGTTTTCGGATACCAAAGACCTAATCCAATCGTTCCCTTAACATATCGAATAATGCGTTTCACGGCAATTAAATGAGATTCTTTGGGACACGATTGAAATCTAGCACAAAGACACACACTAAACATGATATCCGGCCTACTTGCCGTTAAATATAAAAGACTACCTATCATGCTTCTAAACAATTTAATATCAACATTTTTACCTTGTTCGTCCTTATCAAGCTTGGTTGTAGTTGCCATGGGAGTGTTGCATGTTTTAGCGTCTTCAAGTCCAAACCTCTTCACGAGTTCCTTTGCGTATTTGGCTTGAGAGATGAAGTTCCCATCTTGCAATTGCTTGACTTGGAGTCCAAGGAAGAAGTTGAGTTCACCCATGGAGGACATTTCAAATTCTTGTTGCATTACCTTTTCAAAATCCTTGCATAAAACTTCATTAGTAGAACCGAAAATTATATCATCAACATAAATTTGGACAATTAAAATATCATTATCAACATGCTTAGTGAATAGAGTAGTGTCTACTTTGCCTTTAATAAAATTGTTTGAAATTAGAAAACTTGAAAGCCTTTCATACCAAGCTCTTGGAGCTTGTTTCAAACCATACAAAGCCTTATCGAGTTTGAAAACAAAATCGGGATGAACATGATCAACAAAACCGGGAGGTTGAGCAACAAAAACTTCTTCATTAAGAAATCCATTTAAAAATGCACTTTTTACATCCATTTGAAAAAGTTTGAAATTTTTAAAAGATGCATAAGCTAGTGTTATCCGTATGGCTTCAAGCCGTGCTACGGGTGCAAAGGATTCCTCAAAGTCGATTCCCTCAACTTGAGTGTAACCTTGGGCCACTAACCTAGCTTTATTCCTAATGACATTTCCGGACTCATCCAACTTATTCCTAAAGATCCACTTAGTACCAATTATTGGTCTATCGTGGGGCTTAGGAACAAGGTGCCAAACTTGGTTGCGCTCAAATTGATTGAGTTCCTCTTGCATGGCAAGCAACCAATATGGGTCCGTCTCGGCTTCGAGAATGCCTTTGGGTTCAAAAAGAGAAATGAAAGCAAAGTTACCACATAGGTCATGGAGTTTGGAGCGCGTTGTGACTCCTTTGGAAGCATCACCCAAGATGAGCTCCTGTGGATGATTTGTAGCATATCTCCAAGCTTTGGGAAGCGGTTGAACGCTTTCCTCATTATCCTTTTGAACTTCACCTAAAGGTTCTTGCTTTTCTTCTTGCGCGGGTGAGTCCTTCAAGGATAGTTTCTCCAAGCTTTCACCTAATGGTTCAAACTCTACAACATTCTCAACACACACATTAGATTCTTCAAACTTAACATGCATGGTTTCTTCAATAGTAAGTGAAGATCTAATGAAAACTCTATATGCTTTGCTAGTAGAGGAATATCCTACAAAGATAGCCTCATAAGCTTTAGCATCAAATTTACCCAAATTCTCTTTAGTGTTCAAAACAAAACATTTGCATCCAAAAACTTTGAAATAGGAAACATTTGGTTTTCTAAAATGATACATTTCAAAAGAAGTTTTCGAAGAATTTTTGCATAAATAAATACGATTCGATATATAGCATGCGGTGTTTACGGCCTCGGCCCATAAATATTGAGGGAGGTCGTATTCACTTATCATTGTCCTAGCCATCTCTTGAAGTGTTCTATTTTTCCTTTCTACAACTCTATTTTGTTGTGGAGTTCTAGGACAAGACATTTCATGCTTAATTCCCTTTTCATCACAATAAGTTATGAAGAGTTGGTTAACAAACTCACCACCTCTATCACTCCTTATTCTCAAAATCGGAAAACCTTTCTCTTTTTCAACTCTTTTTCTAAAAATCTTAAAGTGAGAAAAAGTTTGATCTTTATTTTGCAAAAAGAAAACCCAAGTAAATCGAGAGAAATCATCAACTAAAACAAATGCAAATCTACTTCCATTTAAGCTTTTAGTTTTAGTTGGTCCAAATAAATCCATATGAATTAATTCTAGAGGTCTAGTTGACATGATATCCTTGATTGGTTTAAAGGAAGACTTGGTTTGTTTCCCAAGTTGGCACGCACTACAAATGCGGTCTTTCTCAAAACTCAAGCAAGGAATACCCTTCACCAATTCCTTTGAATTAATTCTAAAAAGATGTTCAAAAGAAGCATGTCCTAATCTTCTATGCCAAAGCCATGAATTTTCATCAAAAGTATTTAAACACTTAGTAGAACACTCTACATTAAGCATGTCAATTATATAAACATTGTCATCACGAAAACCGGTCAAAATACAATCATTTGATTTAATATCAAAAATCTTGCAAGAAGTATCATCAAAAACAACTTTAAGACCACGATCACAAAATTGACTAATACTAAGTAAATTATGCTTCAAACCATCAACTAAAACAACATTCTCTATTATAGGAGATGTACCAATTTGGATATTACCGATACCAATTATCTTGCCTTTGGAATCATCCCCGAAGGTGACGGAGCCACCTTCCATGTACCTTGATAGGGTTGTGAAGTTGTTGATATCCCATGTCATGTGCCTCGAACAACCACTATCAAGGTACCACCGCTCCCTACGTCTTGGAGCCTTGGTGTGTACCTACATCAAACATTTTAGGACTTGATTTTGGTACCCACATTTTCTTGGATCCATGAGGGTTAGAACCATTAACCCAAACAAGATTATTTGAGCTATGCAATTTATCATAACAAAATTTTGCTAAATGTCCATTTTTGCCACAATATGTGCATCTATACACTCTACCATATTTAAATGCATAATGAGTGTGTGTTTTGTGAGCATTGGCATTGTGAGCATGAAAAGATTTAGCATGAGAAGCATTAGAAGTATGAGCATGTGGAATCTTATCATGAGAAACTTTAGCATGAGATGTATGCTTTTTGGAAAATTTTTCTTCAAGTTTCTTTGTATTAAAAGCACAATCTTTTAAAACTTTTTCAAAATCACTCATTTTAGCTTTAAAAGAAGAAATTTCATTATTATCAACAATAGGGGTTTTACCCTTACAAGAAATCTTATAAGAATGAAATTCATTTTGAATGGAAATAAGATTAGAAGAAAGATCCTCTTTTTCTTGTGAAATCAAAGCAAGTTGAGATTTAAGAAAAGCAACTTCCTTTTGTAGTTTAAAACACTCCATTTTCTTGTTATCATAAGTTTCGGAAAGTTCTACAAAAGCATGCACTAGAACTTCCTTACTTAAATCATCATCATTATCATCTATAGATTCAAGAGTTTGAGGGGTTACCTTGGGTGTGTTTGCCATGAAACACATGTTTGCGGTGTCCGCCTTTTCTTCATCTTCGGACTCGCTTTCCGAATCCCAAGTGGCCTTGTAAGCCTTCTTTTCGTCTTGCTTTCTTGGCTTGAAGGAGGAAGTCATTTTCTTCTTGAATTCCGGGCAATCGGCCATGATGTGTCCGGGCTTGCGGCAATTGTAGCAAATGATCTTTCGCTCCTCTTTACCTTCAAACTTTCTCCGGAAATTTTGCTTGTTCTTCCGGTACATCCTCTTGATGTTGCGCACGAGGAGGGAGAGCTCCTCATCTTCTTCTTCATCTTCATCTTCGTCTTCAATGGTGGAGGAAGAAGACTTGAAAGCGATAGACTTCTTCTTTGTTGGAGCCGCCTCTTCTCTTGCTTTCTTCTCCATCTCATAGGTTTTGAGGTTCCCTATGAGACTTATGATGTCCATCTCGTCTTTGTCGTTCAATTCCTTCAAGGTAGTAGACTTGATCTCCCAAGATGGAGGAAGAGCCCGTATCACCTTGCGTACCTTTTGGTCGTTGGAGATGATGTCACCTAATGAAGAAAGACCATTAGTGATTTTTGTGAAACGAGTAATCATGCAATCAATTGTTTCATCATCTAGCATCTTAAATGATTCATATTGAGACCGCAAGAGATCTACTTTGGCTCTCTTGACTTGTGAGGTCCCTTCATGCGTGACCAATAAGTGTTGCCACATCTCATAGGCGGATTGGCAATGAATAACACGTGTAAGGTCATCCTCATTCAAGGCGGTAAGAAGGGAGTTTTGGGCTTTTGAGTTAGCCTCATACATCTTAAAGTCAAGGTCGGTCCAAGTGCCCTCATCACCATCGGGTGCCTCATAGGGTTTGGTCAAGGATTTGGCAACTAAGCTACCTAGTGATTGCAAAAATATAGTCATCCTAACCTTCCAAATAGGGAAATTAAGGCCATCAAATTTAGGTGGAGATTTAATGTTGTCGGCCATGTTTACTAGTGTGTGTATGGATGAATGAAAATGTTGATTAGCAATATTTTAGGATCTCTCTAAGGATGTTAAGCCAAACCTAGAGTCCAAGCTCTGATACCAATTGAAAATCACCTAGAGGGGGGGTGAATAGGTGATTATGCTAATCTAAGGCCAATTTAAAAATTATGAAGCAAATGCAATGAGATGAATGAATGAATATGGCAATAGCAATCAAAAACACTGAGTAATAGCAATGGAAAGTAAACCAATCGCAAACACAAAGATATGTTATCGAGGTTCGAGCACCCAGCTCTACTCCCCGCCTTCCCCAGAAGGATTCTAGCTACTTTTACTATCACAAAGATCAATTACAAATGGAGTACCCAACTCCTACAATTTCAGCACAATACAATTTCTAAGTAATCAAAAGATCACAAACTCTCTCTTTCAAATATCTCTTCCCTTACAAAGGTCCTTAGAGAATATTGAGAAGGAATGAAGCTCTTGTGTAAGTGAAGAAAGAAAATCAAATTCAGAGAGTATATCAAGAACACTTCTGAAAATGAATGAGAAATATCAGCACAAAAACAAGAAACAAGCTCTTTTGAAATATCCCAAACTTTTGAATTTTCTCTTGAATAATTGTTGTAAAGAAACTCTCCCCAAACACCCCTATTTATAGGAGAGGGCTAGGGTTTAGGGTTAGGAATTAATTACTGAAGATTAGGAAGTAATTAGTTCCAAATATACCCTCCAACGGATATTTAATTTCAAAAATCAAGTTAAAACAGATTAAAAATATGCCCGTTTTACTGTTCAACGGCCATATCGGTCGACTGGCCCGGTCGACCGATAGTTCAAAAATTTGACCGTTATGAACTATCGGTCGACTGGTACAGTCGACTGCTCCTGACTGAGACTCAAAACATGTACCGGTCGACTATCGGTAGACAGCCGGTCGACCGAAAAGATAAAAAGATAAACTATCGGTCGAAGGCCGGTAGACAACCGGTCGACTGGTAAGATACAGAGAGCAAACTAAAAACTTCGGTCGACTACCGGTAGCCTACCGGTCGACCGACAGACGTGCACACGGATACGTGCACTCTGCCAGATCTTCGGTCGACTGGTGGTATATTGCCGGTCGACCGGCTCAGGTCAAAAATTGAAATAGAAAGGGAATTTTGAGAGGAAAAATATTTTGATCAAAACTATTTTGAACAGGAAATCAGTATACAACATAAAAACAGATTTGTAGAAGGAAGAATTAGTGTTAAAGTATTTTTGTATATTTGATGAGGAATAAACTTGGAAATAGCATACGCGTGAAAACGTGTGTGTTTGAGCTTCAAACCTACTCTCTATTCTTTAACATGCTATAAAGCTATAAAACAAAACCTAAGGACCTCTGAAGCAATCTTTGAGCCATCCAATGCCTTGCAAGTGCCTTCTCTTCTATGATCCTTCCTTGATGTGCAATTTGCCTTCATTGCTATATG
The DNA here is from genome assembly GCA_038442645.1 of Agave tequilana. Classification (NCBI taxonomy): domain Eukaryota; kingdom Viridiplantae; phylum Streptophyta; class Magnoliopsida; order Asparagales; family Asparagaceae; genus Agave; species Agave tequilana. Next base: position 395,937 of record JAVJIF010029775.1, on the reverse strand, counting down.
GAACTTAGAAGTTTTTGCAAAAGCGAAGCGAATGAGCTCTAAACATGGTACAAAACCTGAAATGCATCTTGATCAAATCATTAGTACCAAATAGCACTTATTTGGTTTGTTATCATCAAAACACAAAACAATGGAGAGTGTAACCTCTTGGGCCAACATGCTTCTCTTCTCCATTGTTTCAAGTAATGAAGGTAATTTTTATTTTTATTTATGTCATTGCTTTACTTTTCTTTTTGTTCTATTTTTCTTTTCTACTTTCTTTCTGTTGATCTTTGATGAGCATGCAAGCGATTACCGAACCACAAGCATAACAAATCTTGGTGGTGCCAACGATATTCCATGGAGATGTTCTCCTCCTCGAGGCGTATCAATTCATACTTGCCCAAGGCTTGATGATCTAATGCGAACAGCGGACTGAGATCGATCCCATGATTTATGCGTTCAACGCCTCCGAAATAAGGTAGAAAGTGTTAGGTTTTCACATATTTTCTCCAACCAAGGTTAGTTTTCTTTTCTTTTCTTTTCTTTTTGTAGATTAAATCATAACTCATCTCCATATTCTTTTTCCGACCATTGTAAATACCGCTATCTTTCTAACTTAACTTGTTGACTGAGATTTCCTGCACACAAAAATAAACAATTTTAGTTTTAAGAATAGGATGTGCAAGTTCTCAATTCTAATCCGCTGTAGCAAGGCTATGCGGGTCGTGATCCTCAGGGAGGGACTGCGATGGAAGCGTTAAGCAAGTTTCTCTAAAGTTTTTATTTTTATTAGTTAAGTTAGAAAGATAGCGGTATTTACAATGGTCGGAAAAAGAATATGGAGATGAGTTATGATTTAATCTACAAAAAGAAAAGAAAAGAAAAGAAAACTAACCTTGGTTGGAGAAAATATGTGAAAACCTAACACTTTCTACCATATTTCCGAGGCGTTGAACGCATAAATCATGGGATCGATCTCAGTCCGCTGTTCGCATTAGATCATCAAGCCTTGGGCAAGTATGAATTGATACGCCTCGAGGAGGAGAACATCTCCATGGAATATCGTTGGCACCACCAAGATTTGTTATACTTGTGGTTCGGTAATCGCTTGCATGCTCATCAAAGATCAACAGAAAGAAAGTAGAAAAGAAAAAGAGAACAAAAAGAAAAGTAAAGCAATGACATAAATAAAAATAAAAATTACCTTCATTACTTGAAACAATGGAGAAGAGAAGCATACATCAGTGTCACCCTCAACATAGCCATCTCCCTCTCTTGAAAATAAAAAGAAACCCTAATTACAAAACTAGAAGAAAGAAGAGAAACCCTAAAAATCCTAACTTTGGCCCTTTGCTGGACGCTGGACGCTCTGTACGTTGCTCTGCAGGGGGCATTTATAGGCGCAGAAGGAAGTAGAGTCCCATCACGACACTTCCACAAAAGTTGTTGCCCGGAGTCATCCAAAATGCCGCGGAAACGCGGCTTTTGCCGCGTTTCCGCGGCAAAGCTGTGGCTGTTGGCCACGCGCTTTGGCGCGTGGCCTCTCCTGGTCCGTCCATCTGAGCGCTTACTTCTGGAAGCTTGATCCTGGCTCTCCATATTGGGATTTCGAGATAACTTGATAATCAAGTTACCTAGATTTTGTATTCTCCCAATCTCTTTTAAACGAATTTCCTTCTCATCTTTGGCTTTTATGCTCATCCTGCAAGAGTTTAGGGTTGGGTAGAATTCTATCCTTCCCTCATCTTTGATATTTGCAACTTTAGCCCTTGTATATTTGCACTCTGACAATTGATATTTGCACTTTGACACCTGGGCTTCAAACATGGGCTTGGATCTGGGCTTTTGGGCTCTTTAAGCTTTATTTATTATTAAAATAATAATTCGAGGCCTGCACACAATAAATTACAAATTATTAATAAATGTGCAGAATTAAATGAATAAATATGAAAATGTGATGGTAAATATGATGATAAAAATGCACTTTTCACTACCAATCAAACCCTCTACCCCTAAAGGCAAATCGGGTATGAACAACAAAGGACGTAGCGATATAGCGCAGTCTTCTCAAGCTAAAGGGAAGGAGACTATGTCCGTTGAATTGTCCGGGGACGTACAGTCGAAAGCCAAGAAGAGCGGCTTCAATAATCAGGAGTCTAAGTTCCCTCCAAAACAGTATTCCTTCAGAGACAATCAGGTGGTCACAATATTCCATTTGCTCCACAAAGGGAATAAAATGAAGTTACCAGATGCTTGGCATCCCAATGAAATAAGACGCACAAATGACCCCAAATACTGTCTCTACCATAGGATGATTCACCATCCTACTGACAAGTGCTATGTCCTCAAAGACAGAATTCAAGCCTTGATCGACGTAGGGATCCTTACACTGAAGGCAGAACAGAAGAAAGTCACTGCTAATATGGTGACCCTCGAGTTCGGCAAAACCCCAAAGGTCACAGTTCCTGACGGGACCTATCCAGCCCCTGTGCCACGACTGGAAGTCAAGCATCCTGCAGCTAAAACTCAAGATAATAAGGATCTTGTTCCCTTAACATTGGAGACAGGGGAAGTCATGTAGATACACCCAGACCTTATCCAAGACGTATAGTGGGATTCAAAGAAGTCCAAGTCAAAGGGCAAATCTTGCAATGTTATCTCCATCCTGCCGAATGATGGCAATCTCTCTCAGCGACTCTGATAGGGGCGGAATCTCACTATAATCCTATTGAGGAGTGCTGAGCTCTTGTCTTTACCGTTCAGAAGACACGACATTATTTGGTCGGCCAAACCATACATGTCATCTCCAGAGTGAATCCTTTGCGTCTTCTCATGACGAAGCCAGGATCGTTGAATTCAAGATTAGCTAAATGGGCGCTTCTTTTGTTTCAATACGACATGATCATTATCCCTCAAAAGGCGGTCAAAGGCCAGGCACATGTAGAGTTCTTGGCTGCTCATCCAGTCCCAGAAAACTCAAAACTTCACGAAGATATTCCGGATGAAGTCTTCGAGTCTAATATAACTTCAGAGGATGAAGTATGGCAGATGTTCTTCGATGGAGCATCATGAATAGGTCCTAAAGGTAGGATCATCGCCGGCGTGGGGGTTGTATTTATCTCTCCACAGAATCATGTCCTTCCTACAACATTTTCTCTGACAGAATCATGCTCCAACAATATAGCGGAATATAATGCTCTACTCATTGGCCTTCAGCTCGCCAATGGAATGGGGGTAAGCTACCTTGAAGCTTACGGTGATTCAAAGCTGATTATTAATCAGGTTAAAGGCGAATATGAGGTTCGTCACGAAGACTTGGTGCCTGATTACCACACAGCCATCGAATTGGCTAATCTGTTTGAAGGTTTCTATATCGGGCACGTGTCTCGATCTTAGAATACCAAGGCGGACGCTCTTGCTGCATTAGCAACAACACTAGCCCTGCCAGTCGACACCGAGTACACCTCACAGTGGCAACTCGACACCTTGTATGCTCTAAGCATATGTTAAAAACCTGAGAAGTCAATAATGTCTCGACGGATCTTGAGCCGAGAGATTGGCGATTTCCTCTCATCGACTACGCTTTATATGGTCTGCTACCAGACGATCCTAAAGAAGCGGCATCTATCAGACGAAGGTCTCTCCGTTTCTACTACGATCCAACTCTGAAGACACTTTATCATCGTTCGTATGACGGTGTCCTTCTCCGTTGCCTTTCCAACTCAGAGGCACAGGAAGTGCTTAAAGAAGCATACGACGACATTTGCGGAGCTCATCAGCCAGGTCCAAAACTTAAAGACAGATTGCATAGGCTTGGATACTATTGGCCAACCATGATAGCCGATGTCATCCAATATGCACGGAGGTGTAAAGCATGCCAGATTCATGCGGACTTCATACACCAGCCCTCAGAGTTGCTCCACCCAACTGTTGCTTCATTGCCATTTGAAGCATAGGGAATCGATGTCATAGGGCCAATCAGCCCCTCTTCGACAAAAGGACACCGGTTTATCCTAGCAATAACTGACTACTTTTCAAAGTGGGCAAAGGCTATACCACTGGTTGAAGTCAAAACCTCTAACGTGATTAATTTCATCAAACACCATCTCATCCATCGATTTGGTGTCCCTAGGCGGATCATCCATGATAATAGTCCCCAATTCATAAGCCAAGTATCCTATCAGTTTTGCAATAAATACCGAATCTAGAATGTGGCTTCAACTGCCTATAATCCCACCGCTAATGGCTTGGCGGAAGCATTCAACAAAACAATCATCAAATTACTCAAGAAGTTTGTCTCCTCAAATAAGCGAGATTGGGACGAAAAGCTTGGTGAATGTCTTTAGGCCTACCGAACCACGGTTCGGACCCCGACAGGCAATACGCCTTTTTCTCTGGTGTACGGGTGCGAGGCAGTCATCCCGTTAGAAATCCAAATGCCATCATTACAAGTCACTTTAACAACTAAAATCACATCAGAAGATAATGATCAGTTGCGTCTTCAAGAGCTCGAAGCCCTAGATGAGAAGCGACTACAAGCTCAGCAACACATCGAGTTGTATTAAGCTCGAATCTCAAAAGCCTTCAATAAGAAGGTCAAACAGAGAATATTCCAGAAGGGAGATTTGGTTTTGGCTGTCAGACGACCGATGATTATGACGCACAAGACCAAAGGCAAATTTTAGCCTAAATGGGAAGGACCGTTTGTAATAGAAATAGTTTATTCAAACGGAGCATACCGCCTTATGATTTCAGATGGCGACTTACTCATGATTACAATCAATGACAAGTTCTTAAAGAAGTATTATCCTTGATTAAGGATCCTTCTTATGATCAAGTTAGCACCATACCTCTGATCAAGACCTTCATATCCAAGGTACATGCAAAGAGAGCCTTTCTCTTCCTCCAAGCGAGATTGCAACCATAAACCAGTAGGAACCTGGTCATACACTGGTTCTCCCAAAGGAGAATCAAGGTTACACATACGCTAACCAAATGATCCAACATCCTTAACGATTAAGGATAGAGGAAAATGTTGGCCTTTAAGCCCAACATAAGTCCTCGACAACTCATCATGCTGAGGAGAATAGCATGGCTAGCCCGACTCAAACGGTAGTTGGTAAAGGCATATCAAACCCGGTGACAGCTGAAGATTTGCTAAAAATCCTAAGGGACCTGTTCCCATTTAATTCCCTCTCCAAAAGCACTTACCAATTCTCATCCATAGAATGGTAAGACCACATATACATTTCACTGTTACGTTAACATTAAACCTATGACAGTAATTTCCTCGTTTCTCCCTCTAAAAACGAGACCTTTTCCCAAATTCCATCACCAATCTTGAGCTTGGTGGTTTCTCAATCAGTTATGTCATTGCGACCTCTGAACTGGCAGATAGCCAAGTCTCAATTTCGAACCTGTTGACATTTACAAAAGACAGGTCTCGATACTTGTTGACATTTACAAAAGACAAGTATCACCAATTTTGAGCTTGGTGGCGTCTCAATCAGTTATGTCATCACGACCTCTGAACTGGCAGATAGCCAAGTCTCAACCTTGAGCCTGTTGACATTTACAAAAGACAGGTCTCGATACTTGTTGACATTTACAAAAGACAAGTATCACCAACCTTGAGCTTGGTGGTTTCTCAACCAGTTATGTCATTGCGACCTCTGAACTGGCAGATAGCCAAGTCTCAATTTCGAGCCTGTTGACATTTACAAAAGACAGGTCTCGATACTTGTTGACATTTATAAAAGACAAGTATCACCAATTTTGAGCTTAGTGGCGTCTCAATCAGTGATGTCATCGCGACCTCTGAACTGGCAGATAGCCAAGTCTCAACCTTGAGCCTGTTGACATTTACAAAAGACAGGTCTCGATACTTGTTGACATTTATAAAAGATAAGTATCACCAACCTTGAGCTTGGTGGTTTCTCAATCAGTTATGTCATCACGACCTCTGAACTGGCAGATAGCCAAGTCTCAACCTTGAGCCTGCTGACATTTACAAAAGACAGATCTCGATACTTGTTGACATTTACAAAAGACAAGTATCACCAACCTTGAGCTTGGCGGTTTCTCAACCAGTTATGTCATTGCGACCTCTGAACTGGCAGATAGCTAAGTCTCAACCTTGAGCCTGTTGATATTTACAAAAGACAGGTCTCGATACTTGTTGACATTTACAAAAGACAAGTATCACCAATTTTGAGCTTGTTGGCGTCTCAATCAGTTATGTCATTGCGACCTCTGAACTGGCAGATAGCCAAGTCTCAACCTTGAACCTGTTGACATTTACAAAAGACAGGTCTCACCCGTACTTGTTGACATTTACAAAAGACAAGTATTCCCCTTTCAGTCCCATAAGGGCTAATCTTGAGCTTGGTGGCTTCTCAACCGGTCACGTCAGTGCGACCTCTGAACCGGCAGATAGCCAAGTCTCATTATTCAATCCAGCAAGGACTATTCTCTTAAATGGCTGCAATACAACTTGGAAACGACAACTCAGCAGATAAAGCAAGTTGGAGATACGATAGGGGAGTCAAAACAAAATTATTTTTCTTGAGTCCGAGAAGAAGGGATACATGAAGGCACATATGTTACAAACTATGAGCGTGCGTCATAAGATCTGATCCGTTCTGCAAGAAAGGCCAGCCTTGTCTTCCTGTCATTAGCAGCCCTGACGAGCGCCTGCAACCTTAGCTCAGCCTCATTAAAACTCGCCATCTGAGCCAAGCGAGCTTCAACTTCAACTAAGGTTGCCCTCTGAGCTAACTCCTGCCGCGAGAGTTCGTCACTCTGAGCCTTAAGCTGCTCAAGCCGCGCAGTTTCTTCAAGACGCACTGGTTCAGCCTTGAATAAAAGAAGATTAGCCTTCCTGATCATTTCCTTGGCCTTCTCAATTTTCTCTTCAGCGCCAAGAAGAGCACTGTTAGAAGCATCTATGGCATCCCCAAGCTCTACTTGCCTTGTCTCCAAGGATTTCAAGTCCGAAGAAATGGCCTTAGCGGCTTCCTGAGCGGTGAGATCGGCTTCATGCATTTGAGCGACAAGGTGCGCAAGCTGCTCGTCAACCGAAGACTCCAGGCCTGAACGGCTAAGACGGCGCCATTCCTCCACGTCCCTCTCAAATTGGTCTACTAGAAGCTCTAATGCAGCGGCCTGGTTATCCCCTCCAAAGTCCCGGATACTCTCAATACTGCGGGAGAGGACCACCTTTAAAGTAGAAAATGACATAGTAGAGCCTGTCAAGACCAGATCGATGGATCGCTTCAAGCCCTTATAAAAGCTGTCGACTATCTCAGCTACAAATTCATTTTCAGCCTCGGCTACTCCTGGCAGACGAGCAGCCTCAGAAGATTCCACCGGCCTTGTTGACATTACCGTGGAAGGAACAACGGGAACACTGGCTGCAGCAGCATGGCAGGTCATTGGTAATCTTGGCGGAGTCCTCATTGAAACCAATACACTAGCCACAACCGAGGTAGGACTAGTGACTATTTCCTGGACAGCAGGCTTAACCACCAGCGTTGGGGAAGTAGGACTTGTACTCACCCTCAGCTCCGCACCTGGCAAAACTAATGGCACCTTACTCGTTGATATAGTTGGGAGTAAAGTTGCCTCCGTGACTACCGCCCCTTCAACCTCTGTTCCTCTGGCTGGCTCAGGCCGATAAGGGGGCAGGTCACCATACAAAGCATCCAGCACAGCAGCATCTGCCGCGGTCGAAGTACTCATGTCACCCCTAGACCCCTCGAGAAGATCAGTTGGATCCCTTGAAGTTGACGCACCTAGAGGCGGAACACCTGTAACAAGATTGTGGTTAGGTAGGACACAACAAATAGTAAAAGTCAAAAAGCCAAACCAATACCAAAAGATGATGTCGCCTCAATCGTCTTGGCGGCTACATCAGTCTCTACGGGCTCCATCGAAAAATCTTTGGCGGAGTTAACACGAATGGCCAGCCCGCCTTCGCTTGCCGAACCTTCCGTGGTCCACCGAAGGGAGCTAGAAGTTTCGAAACTTTCCTTCGAAGTCCCAGTGCCCGAAGGACCAATGTCAGCTGCATTACCTCCGGATTCTTCTGAGACGGCAAAATAGCCAGCCTCATCACCCTTTTTATAAGTGAATAGGGGATCATAATGTTCCCCTTGTTCTTCGATGGCCCCAGCTCTCGGGCTTGTCACTGCCTCAGTTCCTGCATCACAAAATGAATGATGAGCTGTCTAAAACACATATAAGGTATATTACAAGGACGGAGTTGATTTTACCCAGGTCCGGAGCAACTTCTCCAGTCGCCGGTTCAGCAACTGACGGTTCAACTACTAATGGGACAAGAGGAGGAACAGCCACAGATGGTTCGCCCTCTACAACAACCGTAGGAGCTTGGCGACAGGGCTTCTTCACCAACTGCTTCTTACGAGACCCACCTGTCTGTTTGCGTTTAAGAGGAACGTCGGGATCCTCCTCCTCCGCCTCTTCTACATGTCATGGGGGAGCCGTCCCCATCACACCAGAACCAGCTGTAGGAGTCTCGGCACCTGTCTCCGCTTCGAAGCGAGGACTTTTCGCATCCGAGGCTTCGCTGTCATCGACAGCAACGAATTCTTCTATGCCCAGGATGCGAACCCTCTTACCTTCCCTTTTCTCAGAGACCTTCCGCTTTAGCCGCTGAGAAATTAACTTCACACCAGAATTGTTAACAGTGAGTCCGAGGGGTGTGGAGTTGGAAGTTGCATACCACTGGTAGAAGCTCAGGGTCATTAGAAGGTTAGGAGTCCTTAACGGCATACGCAGCCGGCCTCAGTACAGCGTGCAATGAAGAATCGCCAGGCACGGGCTCCATCAATGAGGCTCCCCATCAAAGCCAGATTGAGATTTGGGTTGCCCACGTACAGTTGGTCATATCCAAACTGTCGAGCAAACCGACTTGGAACATAAGACTCCAAGTAGCAGGTATCCCCACTTCGGTATAATAAATGTGAGGGCCGAATGCTGACCAGCAACTCAAAAATTCCCCGGCTCAGCAAAGACTGCCCTTCCCCCCGTGTCTTTGAACTCCTCATCATAGCCTGCATCCCAAATATGGGGGAAGCAGCGGAAAAGACTATAGACGTCATAGCGACACACCAATTTACGGGCCTCAGCCACGTAAGTCTTTTGCCAGGAACATCCTTCGAATCAGTGGAGAAGTGCCATTCGAACACCTTTAGGAGGGTCCTCTCCAGCTTCAATCAAAGAGGGACAGTGCAGGGCGAACCACGCCATTAAATAAGTGTACGGCAGACCTATCCTGGGATTGGGTCCGTCGCGGGGTGAAATGGTCCCCTTTCCACGCTTCGTCGTTGGCGGCCTGCAAAAAGCCTCCGTTAAGGCACGAAGGCCTCTCTGGATACAGCACACCATGGCCGGAAGAAGTCCCAGAGAATGACCATGGACTAGACGAACGGCAGGCAGCAGGACATTCGGATGAATGACGTCGCCTGAAGAAGACGGCACCACGAACCGCTTCAGCCAGACTGTCAAGAAGCCAGCCAGTAGTGCCTTTCGGGACATTGGCCGACGAGCCTGGTGATGGAAACTCCGAAGAATATCTCCTTTTTCATAGGGGCCATCATCTTCTTCCAGAATTAGATCCCCTTGAGAATGCTTTTGCATCTGGCTAAAGATGTCTTCGTCAGCGACTCCACAATGAGCCACTTCGGGAGTATTCCCCATATCTGGGAACAAATAATCTCCCCAGCTCTTCAAGCTGCATGAAGTTCCCTTACGCTTCCATGCATGCTGGAACAAATGTACAAATGGCACATCAACTCCCGGTAGGTCTCAAATAAGGTGGGATCCTGCTTCTCCAGAAGTGCCAATTCCGCCTCACACGGGAAGTATTCTTCATATGGGAAAGATCCCAAGGGCAGAGCAGAGACTTCCCACATCTCATGCAGAGCCATACCCAGTTCGCCAACAGGGGTGAAGAAAGTCCCTGTAGCCGGGCAGTACAATTCGAAGATGGCGTAGAAGCACGCTACGCTCATCTGAATACCGTAGTAGGTCGCCCTGACGACCTCATGAAGGTTCAGCCTCTCCAGATCCTCCTCGAAATGAGCGAGGATGTATACAGTTAAATCCCTCCACCATGCCTTCGGAGGGTGAATCCAGCCTGGAGCTCTGAAATCGATGGCTGGGTAATTCCCATGAACTTTAAAGAATTGATTGCCAAAGGTCGGTGCCACCGCAGGATTTTCTCCCACTGGGATCTCTCGCAATACATTCCCAGGATGTAGACCCATTATGCAACGAGGAGGCCCTATTCTTGTATAACTAGGAAAATGAAGCATTAATTTCCCTACGTGGACAGATTTGGTATTCTGGCTCACTTCCCACGACATCTTCCGAGCCTGCGTCACGCATTCGAAGGAAGACAAAGAAAAATGTCCCTTGCTAGACGGAAGGTAGAACTTCTCGCCGTCCAATTGAAAAATCCATTGCCCCTCCCTGGCCAGCAGCTGGCGATCAGGGTCTGGCGCGGCATCCCCGAACATGAAGTCGGGCTTCCTATAGGTTCGACGGTCAAAATCTTCAAGGGGAGCCATAGTCAGAATGCCCCTCGTGGTGCGTTAATCCCAACCATAAATAAGCGTGTCTCGAACGAGAGAGCTCCGCTCACTAAATAGAGAAGCCTGCCCTTGGAATTGCAGGCTAACGTTGCCGTCCAATCCCCTGGTCATCCCAAATAGACTGTTCAAAGGACCAGGAGTGTAGTGCATTGCAAGAACAAAGAGAAACTATGATTAGTTCATCAGCCAAGCAGAGGCCTAAACAAAAAACACAATTTCTGTTTAAGGTATAGCTTCACTCTTCGAGCGAAGCTAGCATGATGATAGCTTCGCCCCGAAACTTAGCCTCGCAGTTGCAGTTAATTCCGCACTTCACAACAAAAGCCAGATACAAGGAAATATCCAAGTGTTAGCTTCGCTTCAGAAGCTTAAACAGAATGCGATACAGCCCTGAGGATTAACTTCGTCAGAAGAATATTATGGTCAAAAAATCATTTTAAGGGCATTACGGTCCTTTTCTGTTAAATTTCAAAGGACAGCTTCGCATCCTATCATTCAACAGGATGTGAACCGCCTGAGGATAGCTCGCTTGGAAGCTTAAAGAAGAACTCTTCAGTTCTTGGATTCCCGGTCAAGAAATTAAAGAAAATTCAGGGAATTGAACTCCCTAAAATCACAAAGATCATGATTGATCGTCTTGAATTCATTTGAAGACAGCCAGAAATTGGCTTAAAGAGAGAAATGGCAATCTCTCTCTTAAAGGAAAAAATCCCTGCCGGCGATCGGTCGTTCGATGACCGGAGGAGGAGAAGGACCCTCCGTTGAAGAGGTTGCGACCTCTTTTCCTGCACGTCTCTTGGGAGCCATTGAAGAACGGAGGAGCTTCTTGGATTCTTAAAGAAAGAGGAAGAAGAAGAGTCAAGTGCTCTAGAAAATTTTAAAAGAGAAGTGATGCCTTCTCTCTAAAACCGATCGGGCTTTTATAGGCCGATGATCGCCTGAAACGACACCTCAAAAAGAGTACAGGCTGTCGTTTTAAATTAATTTAAAACGACGCCTAAAGCATCTTGCCAAGAAGCGTGATTCAGCCTCGCTAAGGGCTAACTCCGCCACGAGTTAAGTGTGGACTTCGCGCGACGTGTCGTTAACTTCGCCGAAAAGCTTGTCATAGCTCCGCCAAAAGCACAGTCCGAACTTCGTGAAAATGCTAATTTCGCTGGAAGCGCATCCCTGATTCAGAAAGGATTCTGTCTTTAACTTCGTATGAAGTCTAACTCCGCTAAGTCAATTCAGAATGAAGGCAAAGCAAAAATCAGATGAGCAGAAAATGAACTTTCATTGATTTAAAAGATACAGGTACATTGATACTACATCAAGGTTGTGTTTTATACAACAGAATCATTTGCTCAAGAAGCATACAAGTGGTCCTTTTTACTTTCAAGCCAGACCAACTGGATACGAAAGGCCTTCCTCATGCACAAGGCCGTAATCCTTCACATAATGATAGATGGTGCCACCAGGACAGATTGTGCCACCAGGAAGTTAAACCTTCCGTAATTAAAATTGGCAGAGGATTGATCGCCATCAGCAGGTTGGATCTTCTTTGATGAAAATTGGCAATGGGAAGATCCGCGACCTTACAGGTGATGTCCGCCTTCACGAAGTGGATCATCTTGGATAAGCGGCCACCAGCCTCACCTCGAAGTGGATCATCTCGGATAAGCGACTGCCGACCTCTTCTGAGAACACACATCAGCTGCCCCAGTTGTTCCTCTTTCTTAGGATTTAAAGTTTCAACTGGAAAAGCAAGAGGCAACTTTTTGATCTCTTTCATCAAGTTGGCGAACATAGCTCACTGCGATGCAAACTGAAACAAGTTAGCATTAAAGCAGAGGATAGCCTCGCTTGCACAGTGATGACGGGCTAGCTCAGCAAATGCCAAGTCCTAGCCTCGCCTATACGGCTAAGCCAGACTCATCCTGAGGGACGCAGTCTTGATCCCACCTATATGGCAAGACTGGCTCAACTATTGAAGAGACTAAGTCCCAAGTTTTGTCTGTGTGGCGAACTTAACAAGCATGCAATTATCTTTCTTTGTTCGAAAAACAGCTTCGCCGGGAAGCTGGGAAACAGGGATGAAACCCTTCTTTGCAGATCAACAAGGGAAATTAATTCCTGAAGCAGCTGATTAAAGCTAAAGCTAAACTAAGGGAGATGTACTCCCTAAAAGTTCATTGGTAAGGTCTCTGAATGATCAAGACTTACCGGTCCTTGGCCGGGTAATAACCAGAGTGGGCATCCCTACTAGCTCAGAGATCTGAGTATCTCTCTCAACCAAGAGAAGAGAAGAAAAGCAGATCACTTCTCTTCAGAGGACCTCAGGTGTCCTATTTATAGGCCTTATGGCCTGAGCATTGCCGCCTCAAGCGTGGAAGCACGAGCGCATTTAAGGCATTTACTGTGCCTTGAAAAAAAGGGACGATTTCCCTTGGAACCGTGCAAAGGAAGAAGCGTCTCCCTCATAAAGGTATTTATGGCGCCTTGAAAAAGGGAATATCCTCCCTCGAAAATGCACAAAGAGAGAATATCTCCCTCGATCAATGCGAGAGAAGGAGTAATCTTTCTTGTAACCGGCCCACAGCAGCTAGCTTTGGGAAAGAAAAAGATGTTCCAGAGCGAACTTATTCCAGGGAACCCAGACGCGAAGCTACTCAGAATCGCGAATCTACATGATTCTTCGGCGAACTTATCCTAAAGCAGGATTGAAAGCGAAGCTGAACTTAACCACCATGGCGACGTTCGTACTTTACATACCACCGATCAAAGCAATTCAAAGTATTTTGAAGTCTGAGCCATTGCAGACTTTCAAAAACTTTGAAGGGGGTCTTGTTGACACTTAAAAAAGACAAGATTCTTACTGGCCTGAACAATGTCTAAACTTGTTGACATTTACAAAAGACGAGTGATAGACAAGCTGACGACCAGTTTTCACCCATCTCTGAGGGACAAAGAAGCAACTTGGACTCCACTGATTCAGCAAGCAGATAGTGAGCCCGGATTGTCTCTAAATAGACCTCAGCAGGTCTAAGATGCTAGCACTTAGCATCACATGAGCCTGAAGGGATAGCCTCGCCTGAGAGGCTAAGATCATCCAACTTCACCTTGAAGCAATTCACAGTTCCGTCAAGAAGCTAATTCATAGCTTCTCTTGAACCGCTGAAGTGTAACTCCACAGAGAGAGTTAGCTCCGCCTGAAGCCACACGCAACTGCGCAGAAAGGGTATGCAGTAGCTTCGCCACAGACGACATCTAGCTCCACTGAAGAGCTGTCTTCTGACTTCGCTATATGGTCCTTCCAGCTCCGCTGCGAGCTCGATGCGGGCAGTACCGCTGCAGGTCTGCTTTGGTCAACCTTTGACCAATCAAATCTCCAGATGAGATCAAATCTATTCAGGATCAAAATTAGATCCAATCAAGATCAAATCTGAGATCAAATTTAGCAGTTGATTGCCATAATCTCTTGACTCTCCTAAAACGAGTAAGAGGATCAGGGGAAATCTTCCAATTATATGGAAAGGATTAAAACAAATCAAGAGGATCAACCGACCTGCTACTTCTAGCTTCGCAGAAGCTAATCCTAACATTGCAGCAAGGCTACTTTCCAGATTTAAACAGATTTAATTCAATCTGTTTTTATACTTTCAAGGGACATTATACCCTTGCTCTCCTTATAAATAGCCCACCAGGGGCACAAGGAGGAGAGACGAAGGGACATGCGCAAGAGATCCCGGCAGAGAGAGAGAGAGAGGACTCCACAAGCAGAGACTTCTTCATGATGCACCGCGCGCACAAGAATTCAGAGACTTTTAGAGAATTACTTCTCTATTCAGGGTGCTGATACCCTAATACTTTCTTCTCAAGGAATCTCCAGAACTAGACGAGAAGGAATCCTAATGAAAGTGATTTTGAGAAGTAACAAGAGGGTTCTACCAACCTTCTGTTCTCCGATTCCCCGAACCAGGCGAGAAGGGAATCTCATCGCTCGCATCGTCAAAGGGACAAAGTGGTCGCGCACTGACCAGACTCCTATCGGCACACTTCTCTAGAATCTCTGAGGAGATCTATTTGTAATTTTTTAGAATACTTGTATTTTAGCTCCTCAACTCTTTTTATTGTAAAGTTTTCCCATTTGAAAATCAATGAAAAACAGGGATAGGCCCTGGCCCAAAATGCGGCCGGGGCCGCGGCCCTACTGGGGCCGCGCACGCGGCGATTTGAACCGCGCACGGTCACGTCTGTCCCCTGTCAGGCCCTGTGCCCGGTTTTGATTTTGCAGCCCCTGATTTTGATGAATCAGCTCCTCTAGGTCAATGACTATCTTTAATAGGCCTTTAATCACCAATTAAATAGTGATTTAGGGTCTTCTTCCTCATTGCACACCATGGACCTAGAATCAAGCAAGCAAAGCTTTATTAGCAAAATTTAATATGAAATCAATATGAAGATGTGATACAAATTATGCAAAGTTAGAGACTAATCAATCAAGTTCGGGCATATCTTCATAGTTCCATGCGAAGACATTGATATATTCTCTTACGAGTACTATCAATTCTTCTTTTTCCGTAAGTGATAAGCTTTCACTTAGAAAGATGGGTTTAGGGTGATCTTGACTACTCAAATTAACCTAGATCACCTTCTCTTCAGTAGGTAGTTCACGTTGTTCGAATCGCTTTTCCCACTAGAAATCCAATTGCTGAGCCCATGGTTCAATATCAGTAGCTTCCGCTGGCTTCAATGGCTACTTGAAGTCATATTAACGGTGAGATTCTCGAACATCGTTCCTACACTGACATCTGACTCCAATTCAGAGGAAGAGGCAGAGTGTGACGGGATCAGTTTGATATCTTTGGATCGAACCGATGTGGACGGTGGAGGTGTAATGTATCCCAACCCCCTGCATGTTTTATCATAGTAATTTTCCGGTTTCCCTTTTGTCACAAAATTATGTAGAAAACCACGTCGTCCTTTTTTAAAATTCAGGCCATTCTCAATTGCAGACTGTATCCCATTTTTCTCATCATACGCTGTGTTGATCGTGCATAATGGAAAAATTATGGGGTCTCTGAATTTGAACTCGAATATGTGGTCGTAGACCTCTACAGTTGGGCTCTACCAAATATTATTGGTGATTGACCCTTTTTTGACGGAGGAACCACTAAAACGGACCCTTCTATGCATTCCACAGACGTACTTGATATACTTGGTTTATGCAAGGGCATGTGTAGAGAGATCTTCATAATAGATTCAAACAGTTCGAAACTCGCAGGATAATCAAAGAAAACATTGTCATTAATTACCCATTCGTCATCATCCTCGGAAGAAGTATTACATTGAGGATTATTGAAACATACTATAATTGGTTCACTGACTAAAGTAGCTGACGTGTTACCTTCAGTCTCTGAATCTGCCTCATTGCCACTATCATCGTTGTCAGGCAATGATTCTTTTGATGTTTTATTGACTTCCTGATATAGGAGAGCATCAGTAAAGTAGTTTTTCACCCCTTTGAATGGTTGTTTCTAGCGAAGACAGTTCATACTATTGCATCATCTTCAACATATTTGAAGCACTGGTGCAGAGTAGAGGGAACAATCCAGTTAGCGTGGATCCAGGGTCGTCCTAATAACAAGTTGTATGATGTGTCAGCATCAATGACGTAGCACGTCACTTCTAATTTCAGGCTCCTGATTCGGCAACAGAGTCGAATCTTTATGAGTAGGTGACTACTCCCTGCATTAAAATCATATATCGTCATAGTGGTTGCAGACAACCGATACAGTGGTATGCTAAGAAAATAGAGGAGCCTTTTGCGTATGATGCTAAGGACGGATCCTGGATCAACCTGTACTCTTTCAATACATGTCGAACTGATGTATCTGGTGTAGTACAAAGGTCAATCGTACTTATTATCCTTGAGAAGCATATCCTCAGCTGTGAAAGTAATAGCAGGTACTTTCGATTGTACGTGATAACATTCAGAGCAAAGGGATTGAGTGTCATCCTTATGGGTTTCTGGCATATGTGTCAGAAATGATTCTGAGTTAGCTAGTGCATCCCTAAGTGCTTCTCTTGTCTCTTTTGAAAGGCAAAGAAACTCGTGTATGTGATACGAGTGGGATATTAGCCATCTGGGCCAATATGTCAAAGCGAAAAGGCATGTTAAGTCCTAGGCCTGAAGGCTTCTTCAGGATATGGTTAAACCAGACTTCTTTCTACTTCTCTCTTCCCGTTTCGGGACCAGAGCTGGCATGGGTACTTGTACTGATATCGTTTGCTGTTGTGTCTCATCAGTAACCCTCCATACTATTTTAAGTATAATTTTTCGGATCAAGTACCTGTCAGCTGAGGTACATCGGCTTACATAGCGCAAGCGTGCTTTTTTCCCTCAGAATCGCTAAGAAAAGCTGATGTGAGATTGCCATCATCCAGCAAGATAGAGATAACATTGCAAGATTTGCCCTTTGACTTGAATTTCTTCGAATCCCATTGTTTGTCTTAGGCAAGGTCTGGGTGTATCTACATGATTTCCCCTGTTTTCAATGTCAAGGGAACAAAACCCTTAATCTCTTGAGTTTTGACTGAAGGATGCTTTACTTCTAGCCGTGCTTCAGGGATTGGGAAGGTCCCAACAGGAACTGTGACTTTTGGGGTTTTGTCGAACTCGAGGGTCACCATATTTGTAGTGATCTTCTTTTGTTCTGATTTCAGAGTTAGAACTCCGGCATCGACTAAAACTTGAATTTTGTCCTTGAGGACAAAGCACTTATTAGTAGGATGATGAACCATCCTATGAAAGAGGCAATAGTTGGGATGTTCGTGCGTCCTACTTCATTAGGGCGTTGAGCATCCGACAACTTCAATTTATTCCCTTTGTGGAGCAAATAAAATATTGTGACCACCTGCTCGTCTTTGAAGGAGTACTGTTTCGGAGGAAACTTAAACTCCTGATTATTGAAGCCGCTCTTCTTGGCCTTCGAATGAACGTCGCCTGACAATTCAACGAACATAGTCTCTTTCCCTTTGGCTTGGGAAGACTGCGCCATGTCGTTGCGTCCCTTATTGTTCATACCCCATTTGCCTTTAGGAATAGATGGCTCGAACTTTTTAGCTGACTTTTCGGCTGTCTCATCTTACTCGACTAGTTCCTTCCAGGTATAGGCTTTGACAGCTCCCATACGAATCTCCACTTCATCCAGGAAGTTATGCCAACATGTCTGTAAGAGCATGGGCTACGGCATCCCTGCTGGGCACATCAGAGACAAGTTTCTGAACCACTCAATATAGTCACGGACAGATTCACCCTTCCTCTACATAGTAGAGAGGAGTTTGTCCATGGTTACCTCGGTATCGTCCTCGTAGAAACGAGAAAGAAATCAAGTCTCTAAGTCGATTCAGGAATTGGTAGAGCCTGGAGGAAGGCTTTAGAACCAGTCAAATGCTACTCCCTTCAAGGTGCCAATGAACATTTTGGCCATAATAGCATTGTTATCTATAACGTTACCGGTCTGAGACCAGAAGTAATAGATGTACTGGTTTGGCGAGCTCTTACCATCATACGTATGTAACATTGGTGGCTTGAATTTTGGTGGGTATGGTATTGAATCCCATTCCAAAGGGTAAGGACGGACTGCCCCTACTTTCTTCAGTTCATCCGTTTGGGTTAGGGATGTGATCTGGGTTTGGATGCCTTTAAGAATTTCAGTATCCACAGAAGAACTTTTCTTTGACTTCTCAGTCTTGGGTTGTTCATTGTCATGATGTTCATCCTCATTATGATTACTCCCGGTATCATTGTTATTCTGGTTAGTGAGGAGTTGGCGAGCATCTGTTGAAGTTGTTCAAGGCTTCTTGCTAAGCCTTGGAGGTTTGCTCCTAAGCTTTCAACTGTCGGCGGAGGTTATCATTACCATTATCAGTCATATACACCGACACTCTATCTGTTCGTATTGAGCTGACTGTTGCCGAAGAGGCATACCCACTGTCTTCCTCCTCCTCATCAGACCATTGGAATAATCTTCTCATTGGTTTTGGTGAGGTTACTGCAGTTGAGGAGGATGACTGCTCATAACTGTAGGGTATTGTGACCTTAGATCTGGTGTTTCGGAAGACACCTTCTTGGTGTACCAAGACTTGGCCTAAGCCCGGGCTATAGTCTGGATCTGGAGAACTAAAGGAAGGAGAGTTAGCATTACGCAGCGCTCGTCTACCCCTATGTGGTTCCCATCCCCTTCTGATCATATTGACGAATACAGAGGGCAGATCTGGTAGATTTCGCGATACGCTCCTTTTGTGATGCTTCACAGGAGCTTGCACCGATAGTCGATCAAAAACTGACTGTCGGTTTGGAGGAGTAGCGGGGATTGGCCCCAGCCGGCAATGGACTGAGTGGACCATCACCAACTGACATCCCACTTGTTGACAATAGGAGAGAAGAGTCTGGAGTAATTCTGACTTCCGTTTGCTCGCTAAGAACTCTCGCAAGTCAGATCTAGCGAGCTTAAGCGACTCGGCGCAAAGACTCGGGTAGATCGCGCATTGATGTGTTCAGGTAATTTCGACACCACCTTTTTGCTCATAACTCTGTAAGGGGTGGACACAAGCTTTGGATGCGAAACACAGGATGATGCCTCGTTCTTCTCATCACCGTAGAGATGATTGGCACTAGATAGTGCTTTAGCATCAGCTTCGCGGCTAAGAACTTTAGGAGCACCCTTAGGCCTGAAGCTGCATAAGCACCGCTATCAGCACCCAGGGATGATCCCTTAGCTCTGCTGCGAAGAACGAACTTAACACTTGAGGAGTCGGGGAGCGAAGCACGCTGTGGTGCTTTGTTCGCTTCCTTGTTGCGAAGGTGATTAGTACTGCTAAGTGCTTTAGTTTCAGCCTGGCGGCTGAAAATTCCGTGCGTACCCTTGGCGCTGTGCTTGCCGCACCATCAGTAACTTTGCTCGTGAGAACGAGGTTGGCGGGAGGAATTACTGCTCCTAAATTAGGCGAAGGCATAGTTGCCGTCCTAGCCACGGCTAATAACCTCGACGAAGCTGCCAAACCAGGCAGGCATTTTGCCTTTGTCTTCGCGTGATAGGCGAGCCTGTGGTGTAGTTGCGCCTAAAACTTCACACGGAGCTTTCTATTTTGATCTCCACATCTACTTTGAAAGAAGAGATTTAAGTTCATAGGGAACCTGGCTAGCCTTGCGCGAGGCTGAGAGGAGTTGGGAGGAGGCCCGTTCGGTTACTTGCCCGGCTAGGGCTGGTTCCTGCTCCGAAACCCTGGCCATCGAGACCTTCTTATGCTTCCGTGTGTGGAGCATTGGACCACTTTCAGAGAGCAGCTCTTCGAATTTTCCTCAGTCAAAATGAATGACCAAGTAACGGGCTCAGGATTCTGACCTTTGCATTGCGATACTGTCTTCTTGTTGCGCCAGAAGACTGAGATCCCCAGCAGAGTCGCCATCTTGTTTTCTATTAATTTGGGTAAGGGAGAACTTACAAAAAAAAATGTTCGAGGAGCGAAATTATAAGTATTTCTTTACAGAAAGAAAAAGAAATTTACAAGTAGATCTCCTTTGAGATTTTTGGAGAAATGTGCCGGTAGGAATCTGATCAGCGCGCGATCACTTTATCCCTTTAACGATGCGATCAGTCAGATGATCGAACTGCCTCCTAATAGGACTCCCTTCTCGCTTGGTTCGGAGAATCAGAGAACAGGGAATCAGTAGAGCCCTCTTGCTAGGGATTCTGCTTCTCGAGCCAATCTCCTCCTCCTCCTCTCCCGTAGTAGGTTATTTATAGGGAGAACAGGGATATAACTGCCCTGAAAATCTGAAAACAGATTGAGTCAATCTGTTTTTGCATCTGGAAAGTAGCCTCGCCGCGAGGCTTGAAACAGCTTCTGCGAAGTAAGGAATAGCATGTAGCGCTAATCCCTTGACCCGCTCCACTTAATGAGGGATACTCCTTTGATCCTCTCCAGTTAATTGAGAGATCCCCCTCTGATCTTCTCACCTGATAGGGAGAGTCAAAAGATCATGACAAGTAACTGTCAAATTCGATCGAAATGATCTCATCTGGTGATTTAATTGGTCAAAAGTGACCATAAAAGACCCGCAGCGGGGCTAATCCAATAAGCTCGTAGCGAAGCTAAGGGAAGCTTCTGGCGAAGTTAGGAGTAAGCTCTCAGTGAAGCTATAAGTTGGCCCATGGCAGAACTATGATGGAATTCTTGTGGAGCTAAGCAAACTTAGCCTCTCGCGCGATTTCTCATCCCTTGGGCTCATGTGAGACTAAGTATCGAGCTAACTTAGTGTCTCTAGACCTACCCAGGTCTTCTTCAGAGGCAACTTTAACTTACTATCTGCTTTACTGGATTAGTAATGTCCATGTTGCTGCCTTATCTCTGGTCATCAGCTTATCTTTGACTTATCTTTTGTAGATGTCAATAAGTTAGACGTTGTTCAGACCGGCTGAAGATGAATGCGGGAGTTCTATCTTTTTTGAGTGTTAACACCTGCTCGACCGGCATGCACAACATGCACATCAACAGCTCGATCGACCGCCCGGTCGATCGAAGCAAGGCACGGTCGACCTGAGCGGTCGACCGACTATCATGCACCAACTTTCTATTGGCAATTGTTAACCAACCGATCGACTGAAAGAAAGGGTCAGTCGACCGAGTTAGTCAATCGATAGTCGGATCTGTTTGTCCTATTAGGATTCAAACTCTGTTTCTGATCCGTAGTCGAATCCAATTGTGGTTTCCTAAAACTCTGAAATTCTCTGGCTATAAATAAAGGGGTAGATCCCCCATGGATTATAACCTGTAACCTATAATTAGTTGTTGAATCAATAAGATCTCTCTCCCTTACCCCATGGACGTAGGAAAATTGCCGAACCTCGTTAAATATTGTGTTTGGTTTTCTCTCTTGTTCATTTGTTCTTGTCTTTTGGGTACTTCTTTGGTGCATCTCTCTCTGTTGATTGGGATTTCTCATTGGTTGTTGCACCCACGCTCGCAATAAGTGGTATCAGAGCTTCTCAGTTTCATCGTGGGATCGTGTATCGATTCCAAGAGCATTGGTGGCTATTAGGCAGAGATCGTGTGTCGATCTCGAAGCAGCGTTGGGACTATTTGTGGGATCGTGTGTCAATCTCAGAACAATATTTGGATTGTTCAAGGAATCAAATTTGGTGGAGAAGATCGTACTCTCCTAGGGTTTCACTTTGAGGTAAAGACTCTATCTTTATCTAGTTTTTTAATCTAACTCCATTTGTTTTCCGCATTGTTTTGAGGAACCTATTGAGAAGATGGTTGGTGGTAGTACATCTACAGTAAAAACTATGAATCCACATCCATTGAAGATTGACGTGGCAAAGTTTGTTGGCAAGAACAACTTTTAGGATGTGGAGATGTGAGGTGATGGATGCATTGACGGCATCAAATCTCGAGGACACTCTACGGTTGGAGAAAAAGCCCGAAGCTACTTCTAAAGAGGATTGGGACAAGATGAATTGAATGACATGTGATTTGATAAGGTCTTATTTGACACAAGACATCAAGTATAAAGTGTCATATGAAACATCTACAAGGCAGTTTGGGAGATCCTGGAGAAGAAATATCTGACAAAGAGCATAGAGTCGTGTTTGTAATTGAAGAGTAGGGTTTATGGCTTTCAGTTAAAGAGATAACTCTCCATTGATGAACACATGAATAACTGCACCAAGCTTCTTACAGATTTAGTTAATGTGGATGTGAAGATTGAAGAAGAGGATAAGGCGTTGATTCTACTAAATTCTCTTCCTGACGAAAATTATGAGACCTTCGCCCTAACTTTGATCAATGGTAAACAAACACTTAACTACAGTGATGTGTCGGATGCTCTTGTAAATTATGAAGGAGGCAGGACAAGTTGTCTTCTTCTGAGAGTACATCAACAAAGGTGTTGATGGTAAGAGACAGATGTTCCAATCAGAAGGTCGAAGGCGAGCATGAGAGATCAAAGTCCAGATCAGAGCTTAGAGATATAAAGAAGAACCAATGTGTCTTCTGCAAAGAGATAGGGCACTGGAAGATTGATTGTCCAAGAATCAAGGATAAGAATAAGAAGGAGTCAAAGACCAAAACAAATCTCTTACAGGTGTCAGTACTCAAGCTAGTACTTCACAAGGTAGGTGATCAGACTCAGACTCATTGGTATTCCCTTGCTCTATTACTACTCCTATTGTTGGCTACTCAGGAGACTCTGAATGAATCTTAGATGCTGGAGCTACCTATCATGTATGCCTAAATAGGAATTGGCTTCCTAACTTTGAGTGGCTAGATGGATGTTCTGTTATCATGGGTGATGATAGCCCATGTAACATGGAAGGAATAGATACAGTTCAGATCAAGATGTTGGATGGGATGGTACAGAAATTGAAGGAAGTGAGGTATATACCTAAACTTAAAAGGGATCTTATCTCAGTTGGTGCGTTGAAAACATTGGGTTTTGAAGTATCTATAAGAGATGGTGTTCTCAAGATGACTAAAGGCTCAATGGCGGTGTTGAAGGACGTTCGCTGAAATAATCTCTACTACTTGAAGGGTAGTACAGTTACAGGTCAAGTGATGACTTCTACAGATTCAGATGATGATTCAACCAGGCTGTGACATATGAGGCTCAGACATACAAGTGAAAAGTCTTTGCAATCTCTTACAAAGCAAGATCTATTGAAAGGTGTCAGAACCTGCAAATTGGAGTTTTGTGAACATTACATCATCGGAAAGAAAACCAAGGTGAAATTCGGCACATCGACTCACTGCACCGAGGGGATTCTGGATTATGTGCGGATCGATGTTTCGGGATCTACCAAATGACATCTATTGGAGGTAACCACTATCTTGTGACTTTTATAGAAGATTATTCTAGGCGATGTTGGGTATATACCATGAAGCACAAAAGGGAGGTCCTAAAATTGTTTGTGGAGTGGAAGAAGTATATGGAGAAAAGTACAGGAAGAAAGATCAAGGTGCCCCGGTCAGATAATAGAGGTAAGTATAAGGGTAATCCTTTTCTAAAGTTATGTCATGATCAGGGCATAGAAAGGCACTTCACAGTAAGAAATATACTGCAACAAACGAGGTAGCTGAAAGGATGAACAGGACCTTGTTAAAGAAGGTCCGATGTATGTTATCCAATGCCGAATTATCATAGAATTTTTAGGCTGAGGTTTTGGCATATGTTTTCTATCTCGTTAACATGTTGCCTTCGTCTGCGATAAGAGATAAAGCTCCTCTAGAAGTTTGGTCAGAAAAAACTGCTTAGGATTATGATTCGCTAAGAGTATTTAAAAGTTTGGCCTACTTTTGTGCCAAAGATTGTAAGGTAAATCCGCGAGTAAAGAAGTTTGTGTTTTTGGGTGTCAAAAAGAATAAGAAAGGCAACAAGTTATGGGACCCCTGAAACAAAAAAATTGTGTTGAGTAAGCATGTCACGTTTGATAAGACGTCATCATTGAAGTTTATCATCTCTCAGCAGGTGAAGAGATTAAAAGGATGTATCATAGCTTGTGGAGATTGATGCTATTTCACCACCTCCAGTTGGTTCATTATCAGTAAGGACTCACCTGGATGTGACACCACGTAGAGATCATGTAGCCAGTTTTGATGCTGAACAGGTTGAAGACATTGATGAGAATGTTGAATTATTTATAGCTATTGGAACCAAGATTAATTCATGAAAGTGAGTGAAGAATCATGAATCTCAAGTTGGTGAGCGTGACAAGTTAAAATTGAAGGTCGTTGTTCTCCATGACAATATTGGCAAGGAGGTTCATATGACACAGCCAGTTCAGTTCGCTGCTGATGATTTAGTCATACTTGCTTGAGCTCGGTGGAGCTCGTTTGAATGAATTACGGATGACTTGATCCCTTAGCAAGGTAAGTAGGCAAACCGTGATGGTGCAGCCGTTTGGTGATGCATCTCATATGAAGCTATTTGGTGTATTTAGGCTCTCGAGAATTGAAAGCGGAAGCTAATTTGGACTTCACGCAGAGGTGAAGTGTTGTGATCTCGATGAACATTTGATCTTCCAGTGAGAAGATAGTTGAGCGTGCATAAAGGGGGCATGCATCCAGTTTGTTGAGCCAAAGTTGGTTATGCAGTGTGCTCTACTCAGATTCGGTTGGATCGTCCAGAAGACATTTGGACTGGAGTGCCAGTCAGTTAGAGTCAGTGTTGGCTCATGTTGGGTTCTTCTTGAGGTCATTTGGAATGGTATTCCATTTAGTTGCTGAGTTGTAGACACGTTCATTGGTCAGCTCATATAGTATTGATTCTCTTCGGTGGAGTATTGGAAAGGCATATATGGTGCATTCTGTTTGGATGGCTGAGCTGATAATTTAGAATCTTTACAATTGATATTAGAATTTGGAGAGAGTTGCCTGAGGGGACGACAAACTCAATTTGGATCCAACAAGAGCATTTGAAATCAATTGTAAGGTGCTGGCGATTCACTTGGCACTGGTTGGTCCATTCGGCCAAGTTGAGATTATGTGTCGATTTCGTCGAGATCACGTGTCGATTTCGTCTGGAACCCTTAAGCCAAGTCGTGTGTTGATTTCGTCAGGTGTTCATTGGAGTTTGGCTCGGATTTGAAAAATCTTCACCAACATGGAGATTGTAGGGAGAGAGGAAATAAAAGCCTGTTGGAAGAGTTTTGTAACCCATCGGAAGAGATAGTGTAGAGATCGGGGTTCAAAAGGAGCCAGAACAGAGGCAGGTCGGCCGCCCGGTCGACCGGCATGCACAACAGTATTTCAGTCGACCGCCCTGTCGACCGAAGCAAGGCATGGTCAACCGAAGCGGTCGACCGACTATTATGCACTAACTTTCTGTTGGCGACCGTCGACCGAAGAAAAGGGTTGGTTGACTAGACCGGTTGACTGACAGTCAGATCTGCTTCTCCTATGAGGATTCGAACTCCGTTTCTGATTCGGAGTCGAATCCAATTGTAGTTTCCTAAAACTCTGACATTTTTTGGCTATAAATAAAGGGGTAGAGCCTCATGTATTATAACCTGTTGACTGCAATTGATTGTTGAATTAATAAAATATCTCTCTCCCTTGCCCTGAGGACGTGAGTAAATTGCCGAACCTCGTTACATACTGTGTTTGGCTTTCTCTCTTATTTATTTGTTCTTGACTTTTGGGTACTTCTCTGATGCATCTCTCTCTGTTAATTGGGGTTTCTTATTGGTTGTTGCACCCGCGCTCGCAACAATTTTCAACTATTTCTCAGGAGCCAAACCTTTCCGGGAGTGTATGTGGTTAGAATTCGAGGGCTTGCATGAGGTGATTGAGAATTGAAAAGAGTCGCTGGCTTGCCGACAAATTGAGTTTCCAAAAACCTTACAAGCTTGAAGCACTCGCTCAGATGGTGGAACATGAATGTAGTTGGAAATACCTTCAATGAGGGGAGGATCTCAGTGCTGCAAGATTTGGACGAGAACATTGGGTTAACTCCACATCAAACATGTTGAGCTCAAGGATGCGTTACCAGCGTACCGTAACAACCTTTGCAGTTCGGAGATATTTTGGAGACAGTAGATCTTGAGTGCAGTGGTTGAAGGGCGGGGACCAGAATACTACCATTTTTTCACAGGTCTACTATTACTAAGTGTGCGTGGAATTTGTTTTTTGGAATATTTCAGGGACAGGTGGGTGAGTAGTGATCTGGGCATTGGAGCACGGACATTTATTTTATTGACAGCGATATCTCAGAGGACCAGAATGCTGAGTTGTGTAAGCCGGTTTCAGTGGCAGAGATCGAAGAGGTAGTCAAGCAGATCTCGGCAGACAAAGCCCCTGGCCCTGATGGGATACCAGCCGAGTTCTACAAGAACTACTGGGACGTAGTTAAGGAGGACATGACCGGCGTGGTGAATTGTTTTTTCAGTACTCGACTTTTCCTACAACAGTGGAAGGCTACTGTCATAATGCTGATCCTGAAGCTTCGTGCTTCATCGAATGTGAAGGAATTTCGACCTATCATCCTGCGCAATGTCTGTTATAGGGTTATCTCTAAGCTCCTTGTGAACAGATTGGAGGCTATTTTACATCATATAATTTCCGAGGAGCAAAGTGCTTTCGTCAGTGAGCGACTTATCATGAACAATGTGTTATTAGCCCAAGAAATATTGCACTCGATAGGGAGTAGGAGGGAAGGAAAGAATCTTATGCGCCCTGAAGCTGGATATGGAGCGTGCATATGACCGGATGAGGTTGGGATTTCATTGAGGCGGTGTTGCGAAAATTAGGTTTTGCAGACAAATTTGAAAAGTTGGTGACGGAGTGTATGTGTGATCCGACATACCCGATCCTTGTCAATGGCTCGTTGACGGAATGGTTCAGGGGCGGACCCAATAGTGGGCTGGGCCGGGCTGTAGCCCGGCCCATTTTTTTCATATATTGTGTGGAAAATCGTAAAACGTAGCTTATAGGTGAAGAATGATTGTTACACATCATGAGTAGCCCGTCTAGCTCAGTTGGTAGAGCGCAAGGCTCTTAACTTTGTGGGCGGCAGGTCCTTTTATTTAACTTCCCTTGTTTTCACCTTTCATTGGCTATAGTAAAGTAGAGCGGGAAGCTTTTATATATATATATATACATGGGCGTTTTTCAGATATTCTCTTATATTTTTTTCTTGCAGCCCACCCCCAAAAAATTAGCCCACCCCAAAAAAATTTTCTGGTTCCGCCCCTGAAATGGTTTCAGGCTAACTTGGGATTGCGACAGGGTGATCCCTTGTCACCATACTTGTTCATTATCGGGACAGAGGTGTTAACGAGGTAAATCAAGAGGGAACAAAGTAGGGGCAGACTCACAAGGCTTCCTTATGATAACAGTGAGCAGCACTTGGCTGATTTATTCTGCTGATGATTGTTTGGTGATTGTAAGGGCATCAAGTACCGAGGCGGCTGTTATTGGAATTAATGTCAGAGGTCCAATACAAACACCAGAGTTTTTCCGCATAGCAATCACAAATAGCAAGAACAATGCAAACGAGAAAGAAAACGAGAAACACAAATTTAACAAAGTCCGGCAATTGCCTACGTCCTCAAGGCAGAACGGAAGAAAGATCTTATTCAATCAATCAACTCAAGTTGCAATCAATGGGGACAATACTCCTTTTTATATAGACAGAGAGTCCATAAAGAAAAGAAAATCAAAAGTTCTAAATTTGGATCAGAGACGAGTTGAGAATCCTATTTGGAAATCACTAGAACACGTGTCTGTCAACAGCCAGGAGGGCCTGTGGACAGATTGCACAACACCCAACTCTCGGGTTGTCGTCGTCGACAGCCATGGGGGCCTGTCGACAGAATGAGCCACAACTCTTCACATGTCTCAATAGCTGTCGATGATCTGTATAACTCCACGCTCTGTATTTGTGTATCCAAGTATCAGCTGTCGATAACACCCATGCCTATCGACAGCGGTTCTCTCCTCCAGTCTTCTACTGTTGCTGCTGCCGTTAGTTTGGGTTAAAAAATCCTATCAACTAGATTTTTACTCTCTCTCCCCACAGTTCTCTACCTCGGTGAAGATTTCTCAAATTTGAGCAGAACACAATGAATCACCATATCGATTCAATCGGGCTGCACCAATGTGGTTGCCTACGTACCCCTGTAGGCTGTCTAAAAATCACTGAGGACAAAGCCTTGAATGCGGACCTCTACAAACGCGAGGGTCATTCTCAACTCAGACATGAGTCTCAAATTAGACAAAGGCGGACCTCATCACGAAGACAACGTGAGGGTTGTGTTCAACACTAAACGTGACACTCATGCGGCCTGAGTTGTTGGCCCAGAGGCCTTTCACTCTAGTTTTGATGATGACTAACTCATGTAGTTATAGTTTACTAATAATCTTGTGATATTTAGTTTCAGATATTTGATCAAGATATTAGTAGGTGATTAGCTTCAACAAAAGTATTTTTGGAGCTTTCACATGGTGATTTAAGAGCTCGAGCGTCAAGATCGCATCTAATACTCGGTTGGAGTCAAGCTCGTTGGATCGCGTTTTGATTGAGTCGGCTTGGAGACAAGAAGACTTCGGTATTGTGTTTAGTTTAGTTTGTTTAGATCATTGTAAAGATTAGATAGTGTTGATATGCTCAAGTTCACAATACACACACAAGTTTAAAGTTTATGTGTTTTGGTTTTTCAGTTTAACCGATCTTGGTTTTCATGTCAAAAACATAGATATAATTCTTTCATGTATATTGGATTCTATCCATATACAACATGCTTAAAAGTTGTTTCAATATCATGTTTTTATATTTGCATGAGTTTTGGAGAAAACGGTTTTCCATTTCAAAATCCTAGTTTTGGAAAATCTGGTTTTTGGTTTAAGGTAAAATTTTAAGAACACAAAAATGGTTCAAATTGTTTAAAATATGTGTTGAATTTTTCTCACACATATTTGTATTTCAAAGATATAATAAGAACATATTTTTGTGAAATTTATGTGTATTTTATGGGATTTTTTTAGAAGGAAAATAACCAAGTTTTTAAATCCCTAAAGATTGACCTGGCTGTGTGCCGGTCGATCGGACCGGTCGACCGAAGCAGAAGTCGGTCGACCGGTCTGCTCGACCGACGTGCACAGAACGTGCACGCAGCCAAGGCTGGAGGCCGGTCGACTGGGTCGGTCGACCGCCAGAGAGCTTCTGCTCTCTGGAAATGGCCCCGGTCGACCGGCAGAGAGCTCTGCTCTCTGTTTCCAGTCTCCGGTCGACCGGTGGCCCAACGGTCATATATATGACCGTTGGCCGGTCGACCACCCGGTTGATCAGAAGGGCAAAAATGCCCTTTCCTGCTGCCAACGGGCAGAATTTTGTGGGGGCTATAAATACCCCACATTTGAGCTAGTTTTAAACAACAATTTTAAGAGCAAAAATCTTCATCTTCTTAAGTATTTTAGCTACAAGTTTTAAAAGAGTTTTTGGGTTTAAAAGATCAATCTTTATTTGTTTTATAAAGTTAGAAAAAACAAAGAAAAAAAGAAGTCTTTGGGATTTATTTTTGTTCTTCATTTCCATTATATCCTAGAAGTTTTCCCAAGCATTTTCTTTGTGATTTTGATTTTCAAACTCTTTATTTTCTCACACTTGAGCTTATCATATCTATCCTATCTATAGGATCTTTATTTTGTGGGAAAATTGGTTTGTGGGTTGTTATACCACCAAGAGTTGTAAAACTTCCATACTTTGTGATATCCCTCTAGTGAGAGGTGATTGTGTTGATATCCCTCTAGTGAGAGGTGATTGTGAAAGTGGTGTTTGCATCCCTCTAGTGAGAGGTGATTGACTTGGAATCCCTCAAGTGTGAGGTGATTGTGTTTGGCTAAGTGCCTTGACCCTCTAGTGAGAGGTGGTTGTGGTTGTGTTGCTTTGAGCCTAATCCCTCTAGTGAGAGGTTGATCATTGTTTGGCTAAGTGCCCATCCCTCTAAGTGTAGAGGTGATTTGTGTTGTGCCTTGCCTCTAGTGAGAGGTTGTATTTGTTGGAGAGAGGAGTTGTGTACTCCCGGATGTATTTACCCAAATCCTCAGTGGAGGTTCCCTGTGTGGGAAGTCTTGTGTGGACGAGTTAGTGAAAATCTTTCTGTGTGAAGGTGGGAACGAAGAGCTGGGTGGTCGAACCTCGAAACATATCTTTGTGTTTGCGTTTGATCCACTTTCTCTTACTCTCTTTCTTATATTATACCTTGCATCATTTCATATTATTCATATCATTTATATGCTTGGTATTGTTTGTTTGTGTGCCTCACTTGTGTTCAACCAAGAGAGCTTCATATAGCACCTCAACTCTTATTTAGAGGAATTTAGAGGAGATAGTCCAGAGCCCTTCACCGGGAATTCAGCTACACTCTTTGGTTACACTAAGTGTGTTGCAATTAGTTTTTAATTTCGCATCATTTGTCATTAGATTAGCCTTACACCTATTCACCCCCCATCTAGGTGTACTTTCAATAGCTCTGCATTCCAACTCAAATGCGAGGCTGAGTGGCATTGCGTTTCAACTTCAACGCGAGCCTGAGTAATGTCGCATTCTCTCTTAAATGCGAGCCTGTGAGGTCTGCGTCTGACAACAAAGCGAAGTCTGCATCTGACAATAGAGCGAGGTCCGCGTCCAATGCGAGATCCACATTTCTGTTGTAACTGACCCCCATTACTGGTCAATTAACACCTAGTAATGTGGAGAGTTAATCCGCATTATGGAGAAATTTTAGGAGATAATTCTACCCCTGAAATCCCCTATAAATAGCTATGAAAGTTATCGGGAAGGAATTTTTTTTTGAAATAAAAAAGAAGTAAAATATAGCAACCTAAAAGTCCAGAAACTCTGAGCATCTAAAGGGGAGAGACAAAATAGAGGGAGAAAGAAATTTTCTTTTAAGTAAAAGAGAACTCCAAACCTTTCTATGTTCAAATGGAGTTATTTCAATCTCTTACAGAGCATTCTTAAGACGATCCAGGAGAAGATTTTCGTTCGGCCGGTCAACGGAGAACAAGATTCATTCTCCATTGCCACACGAAGAATCCAGTTTTAAACAAAGGAGAGATCTTAATATTTTTCTCTCTTTTGTAACTAGATTTTGATCCACTGTAATTTTTTTTGCAATCAATAAGAATTTTTACACGCCAATTTTTTGAGAAAACAAAAGAAGGTGACTATGCTAGGGATTTTGTATTTGAAAATCAGACGGACTAGAGCAATTGAATTTGATTGCCTGGGGTAACGATTAACATAGCGATTAATTAGATAATTCCACTAAAGGATGTGATATTAGGAAGGTGTAATTTTAACCTGGTAACTAGTTGCCGTTGAGAAAAATCGAGAAGATTCACTGTCAGAAGTGTAATGTTTAACAAAACAAGGATATGTTAGAGGTGTGATATTAACTTAGCATTGAAAAGATGTACTATTAACTATAGATCTCATTTCTGTTGAGAAAATCATGAAGATTTACTATCAGAGGTGTGATATTAACTTGACTCAAAGGTGTGATATTAACTTGACAGTGAGTTGAGTGCTAGAGGTGTGATATTAACTTAGCACTGAAAGGTCTCATTTTTACTGAAAAAATCGAGGAGATCACTGTTATAGGTGTAATGTTAACTTAATAGGGATGTGAATCCACGATCTGAGCAAATTGAATTGTCAGAGGTGTAATTTTAACTTGACAGGGATGTATATTGTGGTTAGGACCCGTCATTCTATTGAAGATAATTGACAAGTTGAAATTTTATCAGCTAGAGATATATTGAAGTTTTACTGTCAGAGGTATAGTGTTAACATTACAAGGTACATCTGTAATCATTTCGCTGGAAAAATAAATATAATTTGTGGTCCTACCATCCATGGAAGGGAATTGGTAAGGGATTCTGGTGGGAATAGGTGAGATCAGATCCCTTAGGATTTTTAGCAAATCCTCAGCTATTAACAGATTTGGTATACCTTTACTAAATACCTTTGAGTTGGGCTAGCCATGCTATTCTCCTGAGCATGATGAGTTTGTAGACTGTCTAAAAATCACTGAAGACAAGTCATCAGAGAATAAAGTCTATATTCCAGACGAGAGGCTAATCATAGCCACTCGTGTAAATGCCAAGACGCAGAGCATGAAGCCCGCGCCTCAATATCAGTACAGTACCAAGACGCGAGGGTCGAAGTCCACATCCCAGCTGTATTGTAATAGCCAAGACGCGACTCGAAGCCCGCGCCCTTACATCAGTACAGTACCAACACGTGAGAGTCAAAACCCGTGTCCCAGCTGCACTGCAATCTCAAGACGCAGAGCATGAAGTCCGCGTTTGGCAGAGTATGATACCCGCTCTAGCAAGGTTTAGAGTCGGCATCCAAAATGCGAGGCTCGAAGCCCGCGTTCCAACTACAGGGAAGCTCTGCGTCTTAGTTATAATTGCCCTCATTACTGAGTCAATTACTGCCCACGTAATGAGGGGAGTTAACCCCCATTATGGAGGATTTTTAGAGGACAGTTTTACCCCTGGAATCCCGATAAATAGCTCAGTTTGCTATTGAGGTGGTGGTGGATTTGGAGAATTTTGATCAGAGCTTTTAGCTGAGAAATACAAAAGAGTTCAACTCTTCTAACAACTTGCTGAGTACAAGTTTGTTCTTACCTCAAGTCTCTTTGAGATTTTATTGGACAGGAGCTGCGCTACTCCGTCCATAGTCCGAAGAGAAGATTCTCAGAAGATTGTGACGTTCACCCGGTAAGCGGAAAACAAGATCACTTTCCACCGCTAAATCAAGAACCCAGCATTAAACAAAAAGAAGATTTGAGCTTAAACATCTTCTCTCTATTGTAATCGGGATTGTTTGAGATTGTTGTAATCTTTCATTTGATTCAAGGAAACTTTATTATGATCCTCTAAATTTTTCCGAACCAAACAAGATATGGTGACTCAGCTGGGGACTCCTTTCTCTACTGATGAGCAAGTCATGGCGCAAGGTGACGTCACCTGCATGGGAAGAATGATTGAATCGCTTGTCATAGAATTTGACTAGGCAAAGTATGAAGAGTTCCTCACTTTCGGCTCCAAGAGCCCTAGGGCACGGCAGTAACGCAAAGTCTCCTCAGAGATCCACTCTTGGGTCCCTTCGGAGGCTTCCCTGAATATGGTCTGTTCAGAGAACATCATGGTCGGTCGTTTCACACATAAGGCCTGTGTCAACGTCTCCCACGAGACCCGCAAGTCAACGTTGTTGACGGTCAACCCGCTCACGCCCGTCCTCTTCCTCAGCTCCAGGTTACCAGGGGTTCCCAACAACCCGTACGGCATAACCAGAGCCGAACGTCGAAAGGGGCGACACGCGCGTCAACTACAGACACAAGAACATGGAACAACTATCTGTCCAGCAGATACAGAACGCGAGGCTCAAGCCCGCATCTCTTCTAAGTTACATCAGACGCGCGAGGTCTGCATATGGAGACCAAACGTGAAGCCCAAAAGGCTTGCGTTTGTGAGACTTTACCTCTCAAACGCGACGTTCAGCAGCGCGAGGTCCGTGCCTCTTCTCATAGACACAAGACCTGCGTCTCTACAACAGAACACAGGACTTAGAAGGTCCACATTTCTCAAGTGTCACTAGTCAGATGCGACAATCAGTAACGTGAGGTCCACGTCTCTTCTCAGAAGAGACACGAGACCCGCGCTTCAAAGCCAAAACGCGAAAGCCGTGTCCGTTCTACAAAATGTGAGCTCCGTATTTCAGAGTTGCAACGCAAGAATGGCTCTCAGAAGCTGAAAAGCCTTCGAAAACCCGAGGTTAATCTCTTTGATCCCTCTCCGACAGATCTGAGGGATTATTTGATAAAGAAAAGGAGTGCTAATCAGATCGCTCCATCCTGTTGCTGTGAGCGGCTCATCACGACAATGCTCTCTAAATGTCGCTGCAGCGCACATGTGAGCAAGCAGTCGGTATTCAGACGATTAACCTCAACCTCCCGATCAGCCAAAATGCATTGTTCCCACGGAAAGAGAACCTTCTCTGATACGGAGTACCCGAAGTCACTGTAAACATGGTAGGTCCAAGCATTACGCCAAGCAGAAGTAGGACAAAATAACTGGCAGTCAGCTCTAACGAGTCTGACACAGAACCAAAAGGAGTGTATCGACATACTCGCACTTGGACTGGTGCGGTAGCCCCAGTTAACTACAGTGCCCTAGCCTGGGGCATTGAAGTAAGTGAATCACACTCTGCCATCGCGGAATCACAGGCCTCAAACTCTTCTATAGAGAAGGAAGCCTTCGCGTATATGGCAAACACTCCTGAGGAGATGACTAGCGTTTAGAACAGCAAGCCCAGATCCAGAGGGAACAATTCGATATGATTCGCGCCCAACAAGAATCTATCGATACCCTCAAGCAGATGCTTGCACAATTGCTTGAGGACAAGAAGAAGTCGAAGGCCAAAACTTCTTGTAAGAAGTCTAAAGGCAAACGGAAGGAAGGAGAGAGCTCATCTTCTGTGCATATAGAGGAGGAGGAACAGTCCAACTCCAAGTCGTCTAAGTATTCATCTGGAGAGGGAGGCAATTCAGAGAATGGGGGTACCCATTCTAAAACAATGAATAAACTAGAGCAGCGTTTGGAAGCCCTCACCAATCTGAAAGGCCTCCAAGTAGCAGGAGTGGTCCAACCATACCCGGCAGAATGAGATCTTGTCCTATATCCTCCCAAGTTCAAAGCTCCGACCCTACAGGCCTTTGACAGCAAAGGGTCACTGAACCAATATATCTACTACTTTAAGTCTCAGGCAGGAAACGTAGTAGCAAATGATGCCATCATGGCGCGTTTGTTCATTGGCACTCTGAAAGGACTTGCCTTTGAATGGTTCATGAAACTCCCCGAAGACTCCATCAAGAATTGGGGTGATTTGGAGAAGCTTTTCCTTACATGCTTCTTCGAAGATGACTCGGAGGTTACCATGCCAACTCTCCTGGCAACAAAGCAACAAAAGGGAGAGTCGGTCAAAACATTTGTGAATAGATTTCAGAATATGGTACTCCGATATCCTAGCGGTATGACCCAGGCCACCCTGGTAGAAACATGCCGTCACAATTTGCAAACTTTGCTTCTAGCCCAAATAGGAGTTGTTGAAAGCCGCACTTGGAAGCAGTTGGTCCAGCAAGGTGCATAGGCTGAAGAGATTGTCGCCAGGATTAAGGCAGAAGAAAATAAGCCCAGAACCGAAAAGTCGACAAGGCGCGCGCCAGAAGTATCTTTTCAATCAAAAAGGAAAGATACATTGGCGACAGAGAAAAAATCTCCCGTTAAACCTCAGCCGACCAGAGGGGGTGGTTCTTTAAGTCAGCCGTGCGCCAACAGACAGTACTCCTTCAAGGACGAGAATGTTGATTCATTGTTCAAGTTACTCAACAAGAGCAACAGGTTGAAGCTTCCTGAAGCTAGATGTCCTGAGGAGGCCAGCAAGACCGACAATCCCAACTACTGCTTGTATCATAGGACGCTGAGGCACTCCACTAAAAGCTGTATATCTTCAAAGATATTCTTCAAGTTCTGATTGATGCGTAAGTGCTCAAGCTCTGTCCAGAGCAGAAGAAAGTGACGGCTAATATGACGTCATTTCTTTAGTTCATGAACCAGCCTCCAACACCGGCCAGAGTAGTTCCCATCCCCAAAAGGGGAACTAAGGATTATCAATACAAACCCGCATCACCAGCAGGAAAAAAAATCTCATGCCTATCCTTACTTCTC
The DNA here is from genome assembly GCA_038442645.1 of Agave tequilana. Classification (NCBI taxonomy): domain Eukaryota; kingdom Viridiplantae; phylum Streptophyta; class Magnoliopsida; order Asparagales; family Asparagaceae; genus Agave; species Agave tequilana. The sequence continues at coordinate 360,049 of JAVJIF010029775.1, read as the reverse complement.
AGGGAGGGATCATGTGGGTTCATCTCGACCTTATGGAAGGCCAACAGTGGACTACTGTTACCAGCAGAAAGTCCAAAGGCAAGACAAAAGCTTCACCTTGCCATGTGGTGTGTGATTCCTCCCGGGAAGTAGAGACTGATGTTCCCTCACTAACTGACTCGAAGGAGGAGACAATCGTCCTTGCCGTAGAGCTCAATATACCGCTCGTGGTTGAAACTCGTCTGGGACAGTCGTACTTGAAGAAATACGATGAGTTGATGGTAAATCTGCCTGGACCTACTTTAGAGCCAACCAAGCCATCCGCGAAGGAATCTGTGGATAAGCAGAAGGAGCTTTGGTACGCTAGGGCCCTCCCAAAGGACAAAGCAGAAGGAACTTCAGCACCTTACTGCTTTGATGTCTTGCTCAAATGGCCAACATCCCTGCTAGGATCACCCTTTATGAGCTCCTGAGACTATCAAAGTCAACAAGAGAAGCTCTAAGAGAAGCTCTAACGGATGCTGAGGTCTTCATGGCCCAGATCCCGGGTGGACCACAGGAGAAAAATAAAGAAGACTGTCTCCACGCCTCTCAAAATGCCCCTGCATCACCTTCACACCAGACAACATATAGGTCAAGGGGAAACATGATAGGCCCCTGTACTTCACAGGGTACATTGGATCATCTGAAATGAGCCGCATTCAGTTAGATCCAGGATCCGCATTGAGCATTATGCCTTGTCGGGTCATGCAACACTTAGGGATCCCCACCACCGATTGAGCGCCATCCAAACTATCATATATAGTTTCAACGCTAATGGTACGCACCCAATGGGGAAGATCAAATTCAAATGTCAGATTGGGGACCTGAGATCTGAAGTGACGTGCTATGTGATTGACGCCGATACTTCGTACAATTTGCTGCTGGGACGACCGTGGATTCATCGTAACTCCATCGTCCCCTCCACTCTCCATTAAGTCATGAAGTATATTGACAGAGATGGGAAAGTCCAAACGTTGATTACCGAAAGGCATCCGTTCAAGGGGGTAGAGAACTATTTCACAGACTCCCTCCTATATCGGTATTCTCTGGAGATGAATGAAAATCCACAACTAGAGGAATCAGACTCTGGTAATGAAGCTGATACTGAACCAGAGGCAGAAGAAGAATGCCTTTGGGAATTAAATCCACTTGTAACGAGCACTAATAAGCTCGATGTTAATAACACCGCCAATGATGTAGGCGAGTGGTACATTAATGAAGAATTAGATTTGGCTTACCTCTCTTTGTTTGCTTCTGATTCTATACCATCAGACACTAGTACCGATGTAAGTGATGGCCCTTGGTCGGCAATAGATGCCCTGACATCATTGCATGTACCAATGAAGTCATCCCTTACAGCTTATCAAGGCATCAATGAAGTACAAGGATCTTTATTCAAGGTCCCAGCAAGACGCAAAGGCCAAAAACTAACTCTTTTCGGAAGAATCGAGTCCGAATTGATGCCTCGCGAAGACTCAGAAAGCGAGAACGAATCCCCTCGATTCTCCCATTATGAGCCAAATGTACTCAGAATGATGGAGAACATAGGGTATGATCTAACAAGTGGTCCTGGCTTGAACTTTGGCAAAGAAAGAAGAATATTACTTCGATCTTTCATTCCGAAAGGGAAAGCTCCTGATTATTATCATCGAACTCGTAGGGGGTGGGTTATATATCAACCCCAATCCCGTCAGCCTCTGAGTTTGAAGAGTCATTATACCATAATTACTTATCGGGCACGTCATCGTGGGAGTCTGATGTCAGTTTCGGCAACATCTTCAAAGAACTTTCAGTAAACATGGTTTCAACAAGCCACCTGGAAGATAGAGATGAAGAAATGATCTAGTCAGATACAGATCCTTGAATCAAACACCTAAACACTCTCTGGGATATTCGCATCGAACAACATGAACCACCCACAGAGGATAAGGTCATCCAAATCAATCTGGAGATGAGGCTAATCCTAAGTCCATCTTTATAAGTGAAAGCTTATCACCCTCTGAGAAGGAAGATCTAATATCTCTTGTACGGGAGTATATAGATGTCTTCGCTTGGAACTACGAAGATATGCCTGGGCTTGATCCTCAAGTGGCTATCATCGCCTCAATATCAATCCGGACACAAAGCCCGTCAAACAACAACAACGATGATTCCGTCCGGAGATAATGAAAGAAATCCAATCAGAAGTCAAGAAGCTTATAGACTCCGGATTTATCAGGGAGGAACAATGTCCTAATTGGGTAGCTCGTTACCATGAAAAACGGGAAGATCTAGATTTGCATTGATTTCTGTGATCTAAATGAGGTGTGTCCTAAAGATGAGTTCTCCCTTCCAATCACAGATGTCATGATCGATAACACCTGTGGGTCTGAACGGATGTCCTTCATGGATGGATTCTCGGGATACAATCAAATCAAGATATACACTGATGATGAAAAGTATACATCTTTCAGGATACCATCGGGGTGTATTGCTATACTATCATGCCCTTTGGATTAAAGAAAGCGGGGGCAACATACCAGAGAGCTATGAATGCAATTTTTCCTGAGCATATACGCAAAATAGTTGAATGCTACATCCATGACATTGCAGTAAAAAGCTGTGCAAAAGGCGATTACATAGCAGATCTGAAGATAGTATTCGATATCATGCGAGCACATTAGTTAAAAATGAATCCCACCAAATCCTTCCTGGGGGTAGCCAATGATAAATTCTTAGGTTTGTTGTTACATCCAAAGGAAACCACCTCGACCCAGAGAAAGTCTGCGCTGTTCAAGAGATGCAACATCCAAGAAATCTCAGGGAGCTTAGAGGATTGCAAGGGCGATTAGCATATATCCGGAGGTTTATCTCAAATCTCTCAGGACGATGTCAACCCTTCACCAAATTGATGAAAAAGGGTGTCTCATTCATTTAGGACGACGCTTGCCAACAAGCGTTCGAGGAAATCAAGTGATACCTCACGCAACCACCTGTCCTGACAGCTCCGGTGTCAGGAAAAACTTTCCTGATATACGTCTGAGAGATGGATCATTCCTTAGGAGCTTTGCTAGCCCAGAATAATGACCAGGGACACGAGCAGGCAATCTACTATTTGAGTTGAACTATGATCGAAGTCGAACATCGGTACAACCCGATCAAAAAGGAATGTTTGGCGTTGGTGTTCGCCATCCAGAAAATGCGACACTATTTGGTGGGCCAAACTATACATGTCATATCAAAAGTCAATCCTTTAAGATTGCTTATGACAAAGCCATCATCACTAAATGGTCGATTGGCGAAATAAGCCATATTGCTCTCCCAGTATGAGATGCAATTCCTATCATAAAAAACTGTGAAGGGACAGGCGGTGGTAGATTTCCTGACTGAGTATCCAGATCTAAGGGCGACTAAACTTTATGAAGATCTCCCAGATGAGATCACTAAAGTTTGCGTGACTCAGACATCTTTCGAAGAACAGGTGTGGCAACTCTTCTTCGACGGTGCATCAAGAATGGGTCCGCGAGGAAATATCGTAACAGGAGTGGGGGTAGTACTTGTCTCCCCACAAAACTACATGATCCCTCGTGCACTCTCATTAACCGAACCATGTTTCAACAATGTAGCAGAATACAATACTCTTTTGATCGGGATAAAAATCACCGATTAGATTGGCGTTAAAAATCTCGAAGCATACGGTAACTCTAAGCTCATCGTTAACCAAGTTCGTGGGGAGTATGAGGTCAGACATGAAGACTTAGTACCCTATTATAATGCAACTGTTTACACGGCCGAGAGGTTCAGAAACTTTTACATCGATCATGTACCTCGCCAGCAAAATGCGCATGCAGATGCACTAGCGTCTCTCGCTGCTTCCTTGGCTCTTCCAGCCAGAATAGTAGAGAAAATACTCGTCTATAACCATTGTAGGCTGTCTAAAAATCACTAAAGACAAGTCATCAAAAAGCAGAGCCCAAACTCCAGACGCAGGGCTAATCATAGCCATCACAGCAGCATCAAGACGCGAGGGTCGAAACCCGCGTCTCAGCATCACTGCAGCACCAAGACGCGAGGGTCGAAACCCGCGTCTCAGCATCACTGCAGCACCAAGGCGCGAGGGTCAAAACCCGCGTCTCAGCATCACTGTAGCACCAAGGCGCGAGGGTCGAAATTCGCGTCTCTGCATCACTGCAGCACCAAGGCGCGAGGATCGAAACCCGCGTCTCAGTTATAACTGCCCTCGTTATTGGGTCAATTGTCGCCCACATAATGAGAAAGTTAACTCCCATTATGGAGCGTTTTTAGGGGGCACGTTCACCCTTGAAATCTCTATAAATAAGCCCCGTTACTATGGAGAAGGGGTCGGTTGATCAGAGAATTCTTGGAGAAGAATTTCACTTGGGAGCTTCCACCGAAAAGAAAGAGAGTTCAACTCTTCGAACAACTTGCTGCGTACAAGTTAATCTTTGCCTACAATCTCTTTGAGATTCCTGATTGACAGGAGCTGTGTTACTCTGTCTGCCATCCAAAGAGAGGATTCCCAAGAGGTCTGAACGTTCACCCGGTCAACGGAAAACAAGATTCACTTTCCACCGCCACATCAAGAACCCAGCATTAAACAAAGGGGAGATTCAAGTCTAAACATCTCCCCTCCCTTGTAGTCAGAGTGTTAATCCGCTGTAATCTTTCATTTGATTCAAGAAAAATTTACAAGGAAACTTCTCCCACCGTACAAGAGATGGCGACTCCGCTGGGGATTGCTAAAAATCCTAAGTGGACTTGGTCCCACTCTCTCCTCCAAAATCCCTTACCAATTCTCATGCATGGAATGGTAGGTCCATAAAATACAGTCACTGCTACGTTAACATTATACCTCTGGCAATGAAAAATCTCAACACTCTCTAGTAAGTGCAAATCTTACTTATCTCAGGTCTAGATGGAGTAGCGAGTCGTCAAATTTGTCAAGTTAACACTATACCTCTGACACTTCAAACTTCACTTGTCAACTCTCATCAATAGAATGATAAGTCTTTAAAATTGTTTATATCGCAAATCAATTACTGTCAAGTTTAATATTACACCTCTGACAGTTCAAATTCTACCTGTCACTTCTCATCAGTAGAACGACAGGTCCTCAAAGTGCTCCTATCTCGAGTCAATTTCTGTCAAGTTAATACTACACCTCTGATAAATTACTGTTAAGTTTAACATTACACTTCTAACAGTGATTAAGTTGCTGCCAAGTTCAATATTAAACCTCTGACAGTCATTTTCCCTCAGACTTCCATATCGAAGCTGAAATGAACGATGCTAAGTTTAACACTACACCTCTAGCGTCCAGGTCATTGCTAAGTTCAAAAATACACTTATGGCCATGGCTTTCCCTCGAACTTCCTTGTCAAAGTCGAGATGACCAATGCCAAGTTCAAAATTATACCTCTAGCATTACCCTTACTGCCAAGTTAAACATTACACCTATGACAGTGACATTTCCAGTTTTCCCAAATGAAGCTGGAACACTCTTGAGTTAAGTTAATATCACACCTCTGACTCACACCCTTGTCGAGTTAACATCATACTTCTGACAAGACTATATTCAACCCGTTAAGTTAATATCACACCTCTAACGGAAAAAGTTCTCCTAGATTCCCCGTGAGTCTAGTCTTACTTGTTATTCTCGTCAACAGAATAACAAGTCCACTTAAAAACATTGTCAGGTTAACATTACACCGTTAACAGTGTTTTCACTAATTTCCCAGCTGGGTCTTAGTCCAGTTAATTCCAAACCTCTGATGAAAACTCATCCTCCCTGGGGGTACAAATTTCACTTGTCATTCTCATTTATAGATTGGCAGGTCCACAAGAATTATCTTACTTCTGTCAAGTTAATATCACACCTCTGACAGCATTGTCGAATTTCCTGAAACAGGATTTGTCTACAAACTTTGACTCGTTAAGATTATTATCATATTTTTAGCAAGCCAAAGATCCTTTACTTCTATTCGTCTGACTTTCAATACAAAAAGGGAATTCAAGACAATGGAAGAAGACAAAAAAAAAGTGTCGCTTTTATTTATGTCTAGACATATGAAAGTGATACAAGACGCTCTCTTATACAATAAGATTGAGTGTTACAATAAAGGAGTACAAAGAAGTCCCTCTCTCTCTCAGTAAAAGGTTGCACTCACTCCTTGAAGCATGCTCACCACTCCAAATACAAGATGTTTGGAAGGGCGCCAAAGAAGGGCTGAGCACTATGGTGACGATCGGATGCTGATTACATCATGATGCATGACAAACATCGAAGGAGTCCACCGTTGGCCAAGAACAACGGTGTTTCTTGAGGTCAAAATGCAGCAAAGCCTTCTGATTTCACCCGACCAACTGGTATAGGTCATGACCCTTCGTTGATGAACATCTTTATCACCAGAAAGTCATCCAATGAGCATGAATTTTTTGTCGATGTCACTTCTGGGATAAGACTGGTGAAGGGAGAATCCGAGACCTTACAGGTGACGTCCTCTTTTCAGTGACCTGCAAGAGGACCATACCCACCACCATATCCACCGCCATACCCACTGTGACCATGACGAGCCCGGGGGTACTGTCGGTGCATTATGTCTAATGAGGTCTTGACGGATGTCATCAGTCGCGTAAATCCTCGTCTCCCATAAACAGGAGCCGTGACTTCTCCTCCAATGGTCGACCATCGAACAAGTTCGCTGGCCGATATATTCTCCCAAGGGCCCAGCGAATATGCGAAAGGATGATTGAGGCTACCTGCGAGCAGTAAAAATCAGAAGGTTAGAATTCTAAAATAGAAAGATTAAAGAACAGACACGGTTATAGCTGTAAACTTCAGACGCAGGGATGACCCGCGCAGAAAGTCAAAATTTTGTTACGACAGAAACAGACGCGATCAAAGTTGTGGACTTCAAATACACACAGATCTGAACGCGGTCTAGTTTTAGGCCCGCGTCTAAAATATGAGACGCGAAAAGAACCAGACGCGAAAATTGCCACATCCTTGTTCGAGAAACAAGGGTTGCTACATTCAAGTCTGAAGCCCTCGGCCAGAATTAAAATTCCTTTAAGTCAATAACCTCAAACGCGAGCTCTATATGCAAAGCTCACGTCTCACAGTCCAGATACAAAGTTCATCACACTTGCATCCAGAGGATTTTGAGTTAGAGTTCAGACTCAATCAACTCGCGCTTCATCAAGGAGTCTAAAAGGCGCGACTTCCAAATAATGGGCGCACCAATCAGGCATCAAGAGAAGGTCAAGAGGGTGAATCTCTTCAAGGGACAGCAAAGCTGAAACTCAGTTGGGCTGAGTATATCATGGTGACAATTAATTCCTACCCGCAAAAGAACCCTCTAGAGGTTGAACTTTCTACATCAAGGCGCGGATATAAAAGGTACTCAGAGGAATACTTTTTGATCTTGAAATCACTTGACAGTGATAATCTTCAGGAAAGATTAAAGAAAAACATGAAAGATTTGGGTCTTCGCTGTCCATGGAGGCACATCCCATTGAAGGAAAAATATTAAGTCAAGATGAAGACCCTCAGAGCGCCTGCTCTCAAGGAAAAACAATCTAAACAATGGACTATTAAGGGGGCGAGGCCTATTTATAGGCAACCCATAAGGCCTGTAATTAATGGTGTAAAAATCAGAGCCATCGGCCTTAATTCCCACACGAACGTCAAAGCCCAATAAAGAGCTAACGCATGGATTGCCGCTTCGGGAAACGTCGAGGACGCAAGTCCCCAATCGTTAACGCTGACTTGACATTTAAAGATTTAATATCAAAGCCCAATAAAGAGCTGACGCGTGGATTGCCGCTTCAGGAAATATTGAAGGACACAGGTCCCCAATCGTCAACACCGACTTGGCATTTAAAGGTCCAACCAGATCATTAAGACGGGTTGCATGTGACACTTAAGAGGTTGCGTCAAGTGCAGACTCAACGGTCGCGTCCTGAAACCCGCGTCCTTTCATGAACCCGAAAAGCCTCGTTCATTTCATTCCTTTTGAAAGGGCCGCGACCGCGTCTCTTGGGGTGATTTAGAGCCGCGTCTCCTCAGTGAATTGGATCCATTCAGAGGTTTCGTCTTGAGTTCGCATCAACTTGCAAAGACTTAAAAGCTGCGTTCTGAAGCTTGCGTCCTCAACAACCAGAGAAGTCCCGCGTCATTCTCGAGGAGCCCGGAACTGCGCCTCCATTGCGAGATGAAGGTCATATCTCCATCATAAACTCAATATAGCCTGAGTTTGCGCCTTATCAAGGGACCAGAACCGCGTCACTACTGAGCCGATGTTGCGTCCCCATTAACTAGCTGAGATCCATGCGTCAGTCTTGAGGAGCCTAAGACTACATCTCTACTGCATCCTCAATTCCGCATCCTGACAGAATTAAGGGCCGCATCCATGGATCCGCGTCCTTCCATAACCAGAGCCGCATCTTTATCAAAAAAAAAATTTCACACGTCTTCCCTGATGAGCTTGAACGGCGTCTCCATTAGCGGGTCAGAGTCGCGTTTCCCAGAACTGCGTCTCTACTATAAATTAGAGCCGCGTATCGCTTAAGAACTCAGTTCAGCCTAAGTTTATTATTCATGGCCGACTAAAGACTACGTTTCACAAACAGTCAAAAGACTACGGTTATGAAAATTGAGTTCATCTACAGCTAGCAAAGAACTTGAAAGGATAAAGATGGAGCAAAGCTTGGAAAACTTTTATTATTTGATTCAAAAATGGTAAAAGTAATACAGACACTCTTGACAAATAGAGTTTTGTTTTTTTTTTTTAAAAAAAAAGGGGGGTGAACAAATACAAAAAGGAGAAGAAGGCTAATAATCTTGCTTCGCCAAAGAACGGATTTGTTCCCGGAGACGATGCATCTCGTGCTGACGTGCCTTTTCAGCCTCCATCAGAGCTTGGACCTGCAGCTCCTCCTCAGACAAAAATCTCTTCGCAGCCAGTTGCGCTTGAAGAGACTCCAACCTGGAGGAATGAACGGAGAGGCTTTCTTCAGCCTGCGTCCTAGCATTTTCCAGCTCCTCCAACCTTTTTCTAGCAGCGGCAAGCTTCTGCTCATTGATCTCGATCAAGGCTTGTGCCCTGGCTATGGTAGCTCGAGCAGTGGCAATAACCTGCTCTGCACTCTGTATGACGATTTCAGATTCCTTGGAATCGCCAATTAGCCTTTGGTGGTCAGCTTGAAAATGCTGGAGATGGCGGGTCTCTTCAGCTATTTGTTCCTCCATCTCTTTTCACTCATGTTCTTAAGCGGCAAGAAGCATATTCAGAGTTGTTCGAGCCTCATCTACTAACCAGCATTTTTCAGAGACTTGAGCTCCTTCAGATAGCTTCCCAGCTGCTCCACCAGCATCAGGCATGCCCTAGCCTTCGAAGGACTCCCAGTATGACCAATGTTCTCAATTTGATTTTCGAGAAGTATTTGGGCAAACTCAAAAGAGCTGCCCCCAGAAAGGATGAGGTCAATACAAGATCTCATGGAAGCAAAAAATTGCTGCACCATTTGACGTTCTAGCTCTTCCATGATGTCATTAACTGGAGAGAACTCTGTTGATGTACTCCCGGACCCCTTTTCCATGACAGGGCGAGAAACGGGAATCGGTTCATCTTGTGCAGGAGTGAGGCTGACAATAGGTTCGTCAGGTACTGAGATAGTCGTCGATACCTCCGGAACAGTTATTGTCATAGCGGCCTCCACTGCGACGGAAGTGACAGCAAACCTTGCGACATCGGGTTCCCCGGTCGAGGTTTAAACTGTACTACCTTCTGCGTCAATACTTGCCACAGGATTCTCTACTTGAGCTACTCCAGCGCTCTCTGCAAACCACTAAAACGTCAGTAATGACAATAAAAAGAAGAATATTCAATACATCAGTATTCTCTTACCAAGTCAAGGGTCTGAAGATGGCGAATTCTTGGATAGGTCGGGTGGGGTTGAAGTCTCCCCAACCCCGACGGTCGCACTTTCTTGAGGCATCCCGGTGATAGGAACCTCAGGGCCCTCTTGCTGGGCAAACTCTTGAATCATCTCTTCGATATGAGAGGAGGTGGTGGCTTCACTGTTGATAGCCAGCCCTGAAAATCAAAAGTAAATGTCAGAACCCTTCCCTAACTTGAGAAGGAGACGGTTCAAGAAAACAAGGAAAGTACCTTCGGTAGCAGCAATTGTTGCTATCGGTGAAGCCGTCACAGGGTCGCGTCCTTGAATCTCTTCCTCTGAAATATGTGAAAATTTGCTCGTATCAGGAAGAGTGGGTTCATCGCCGAAATCAACTTCTTCGCCAGAATAATATCCATGTTCTTCGGACGATGAAGATGACAGTTCAACACAAGCAGGCTCAGCAATCGAGACTTTACTACTGAGCATCCCAGTAGTAGGACTGGGATCAATAACCCGTGAAGTGGGCATCAATACACTGGGAGACCCAGGCTGTTGCATTTCAGCCCTCCTCTCATAAACTGAAGAAGGCCCAGGCTGAGTTGAAACCCCTGGGATTTCAACGTTATCCCTCCCTACCAAGTCAACTTCGGGTTGCTCAGCCTCTTCAGCCATGATGGGTTCACCTGCAAATTCTCCTTCCTCCAGGATCATGGGGCCCCTGCTGCGTAGACCACGAGAACAAAGAGAGGGAATCTCCTCTTCTTCTTCCTCTTCCTCCCTCTGCTCCTCAACACCAGAAGGGACTACCTCAGACATTGAAGCTTCAGCCTCCGAGTCTCTCCTAGCCTTCTTCGGGGTAGGCTCACCCTTAGAAGTAGAGCCATGGGAACGTTTGGACACAGCCTGCCGACTTTTTTTAACGGGCTGCTCCTTGGGTACTGCTGCTCTCGGTCCCGCCCCTGTTTCCCCTCCTGCCTCTTTCTCGGCTGCCTGGTATTCCTCCATACCTCGCGCGCGTTTGTTGGACTCCAATTTGTCCTTATAAGACGCCTTGATGCTCTTAATGTATGAGATATTTATTGAGAAATCAGGCATCTTGCTAGCCAGGGAGTACCAAGTACAGAAGCTAAGGCTAGTGTAACAGTTAGGCGTCTTGTGAGGCAAGCTGAAAATAGCTTTTGTTCCTCCAGCCACGCTATAATACCATGCCCGAGCACCTTCAAACAAATTCCCGCTGAAGGAGAGATTAGCATTGAGGTTACCGATATATAATTAATCATAGCTGAACTGTTGAGCAAAACGGCTCGGCATATAAGGCTCGATCGTACATGAGTTCCCTTGCCGAAAGAGCAGATACTCAGGCTGAATATTAATCAGCCACCAGAAGACTCCCGATGGCAGTCTTGTGAAATCATCTGGTCCCGCAAGATCGGATAATTTATCTCCGTAAGATGCACCAGTAATCTCGGGGAAGCAACGGTCGAGCTGGTAGTTCGAAGCATTCAGAATACATTTCCGGACGTAGAACATATAGTAGTTGGACCAGCTCAAATTCTCCAGCTTTTGCACAAAAGGGACAAACCCCTCAGACAGAGGCACTGCCGTTATCAGTGGAGGGCAGTGCATAACGTACCAAGCCACCAAGTACGTATATGGAAGCTCGATCCTGGGGTTAGGGGTCTTTACTCTTAGCCTTCCCTCCGAGTCAACCTCTGGTCTACCCTTGGAGTCAACAATCGCCTCCACTTGGCACAGGCTTTTAATCAGAGCCCGTAATCCACTTTAAATTCCAGCCACCATTGCTGGAAGAAGGGCGATAGACTTTCCGTAGGCCAACAAAACTGCCGGGTACACTACATCGGCGACAATTACTTCATGTGGCAGTGTTGGCACCATGCAACGCTTCAGCCATAGCATAAGAAAGCCCGCCAATAGCGCCCGGTCAGAAATGGGAACTCGGGCTTGATGATGAAAACTTTCAAAAACCGTGTCAGGTTTGAAAGTATCCTCATTTGACTTCGTGGTGTAAGAGCTTGTAGAGGCGTTGATCCTCTCAGCGATTTCTTTCAGTACAAGGAGCCAAACTGGTCACTGGGCTATCTTTCTCATTTATACCGTTGAATAGGTAGCTCACCCAGGACATCTGCTTAACACCCCTGTTCCTCCAGGAGGTTATTTGACCGCAGATATGGAAGTGACACAATACTTCCCAGTATGTCTCGTATTCTTGAGGGCTTTCCTTCTTCAAGAGATGAAGTTCTTCAGAAGTCAGAACGTATTCTTCATAAGGGGCATCTCCCATAACAAGCCCTGAGACTTCATACAGCTCATGAAGAGCGAGCCCCATCTCTCCAATTGGGGTGAAAAATGTGCCCGTCAAAGGATTATAGTGCTCCAGGATGCCATAGAAATTATGGGAACTTTGCGGGAGGCCATACTGCATAGCCCTGATTGAGTGGTACAACCCCACTTGTTCCAGCAAGGCTCTAAGTTCGACAAGGACAAATCCAACCATCTTGCCCCACTAAGATCTGTTGGAAGAATGAACCCACCCGAGCGGGCGGAAGTCGACGGGAAAATCACCCCTGACCTTCATGAACTGGTTGATGCAGGTGGTGCCAAGCTGAGGGGTTTCCCCTCTCGGATATTCAGACCTGACCAATCCGGGGAATAAACCAAAGACCTCTTTCCCATGGCCGGCAGAGTGTATTTCTTTGGCACCTAGTCTGCCAAGAGAGACACCGGAGACAAATCGGGAAAGATCCCAGTCCATCGCGCGGTGAACAGACATATGCTGAAGATAAGATAGGGGATACATTCTCTCCATATTGGGAAGAAAGAACCTCCTATCCCCTATCTGACGGAGCCACTTATAATCTCCATCGTGCAAAATCCTATCTTCCTCGTCAATATCGTCACCAAAGAAGAAGACAGGCTTCCGTAATGGAGTGCGAGAATCTGTCTCAAACAGTCCATCAGAGATAATCTCTGGAGGGTCATCATACTGGCTGTAGAGATCCTCTTCTTGCGCTCCTTCGACTTACCAGTAGTCACAGAAGCAGTTTTCTGCAGCACAAAGGTCAGATTACGATCAGCGCCGCCTTCATGCCCAAAGTGACACTTTTTGGGCAAAGGGTTGGAGGAGTATCGTACTGCAAAGAGAACAACACTTGATCAGAAATCTGAAAGAAAATAGTTAAGTGTTTGAAACTCAAACGCAGGAATGAATCTAGACGCGGAGATCATCAAAATCAGCGTCCAGACTCAAAGAACGTGAGGCTAGCAGTCCAGACTCAAAGAACGTGAGGCTAGCATGAAGCCCACACTTTAAAATCCAGGACTTAGAAAATTTTCTAAGTATCGGACTCAGACGCGAGATTCATTAAAACTTGCGTCTGATCTTACAAGACGCAAGAATTATAAGAAGTCTACGTCTGAACTCCTCACATTTAGAAAATTTTTTGAGTGCTTACTCAAGACACAAGGCTCAATGAGGCCCGCGTTCAGCAAACAAATACGGACTCAGATTGATGAAGCAAAGATGCAAAAGTCATCAAACTCGCATCTTGTCCACCAATTCAAGAACCGCCCCTGAAGATCAAACAGGGCATGAGCCTGCGTTGGCGGTTCACATTCAAAAGGGACTTAAGAGTTAAAAGAACTCTATAAGCCCCTTCAATGGTGGAAACCAAATCAGATGGTTTTATTACCTGAAATAGGGCCCTCCTGCGTGGAAGAACCGCCCATTTGAGTCTCAGGAGCAACAGCCTTCGAGGACGAAGCAACATGCTTGGCTTTTGGTGCCATCGCAACCGTGGAATCGGTGTTGAAGATGGTGAAAACGGAAAAAAGCTTCGAGCTTTTCTTAACCCTAAAAGGCTCAGCGAAGAAGAAGAGTCTAATGATGACTCTTGAAAGACTGTTATCTTTTATAGGCACAGTGATTCGTAGAGATACGCGGCGCTTGGCTCGACGCCTAATCCCTGTCTGACGCGTGGCATGCATATTAAATGCAGCGCAAAATTCGCGCGCCAAAAGGAAGATGTCCCCTTAATTCTGCTGGACGCGTGGCAACGCGTCCACAACACGGATTCGTGTTCAATAGAAAATCGCGTCCCTCCGAAGATCGCGCCTCATCAACTTGGCCAAAGTCGCGCCTAGTTCATAGAGTGAGAGCTGCGCCTTCATCCCAAAGATCGCGTCCCTACAAGAGCCGCCTTTCTTCAGCGAACCAATAGATGCATCCTCGCTCCAAGTGAGGACTGCGTCCTTTTAAAGCAACATGATCCCTGCGTCTAAAAGACTTGCATTCAGTCTTTACTTTTGCAATTCAGTTCAATAGTACACTGGCACAAGCAGATGACTGTTCACCCCTGATTCAAAGTACACCAACAACAAACTCAGAGCACTGGGGAGGTCTAGACTGCGTATCTAGACACTCGCTACGATCATTTCTGGCGGCTTCAAAGGGTTTCACAGTACACTCACGAAGACCATATTTCAGACAGGATCAAGCTCAGGGCATCTCAAATGATTGTCAGTCCAATCATGAGAAGTATGAATTCAACCGGAGTCCAAAGTATTTCGATATCCGTCCCAGTCAACCACGGAATATCGAAACCTTTGGAGGGGGTTCTCTAGGTTGTCTAAAAATCACTAAAGACAAGTCAACAAAAAGCAGGGTCCAAACTCCAGACGCAGGGCTAATCATAGCCATCACAGCAGCATCAGACGCGAGGGTCGAAACCCGCGTCTCAGCATCACTGTAGCACCAAGACGTGAGGGTCGAAACCAGCGTCTCATCATCACTGCAGCACCAAGGCATGAGGGTCAAAACTCGCGTCTCTGCATCACTGCAGCACCAAAGCGCGAGGGTCGAAACTCGCGTCTCAGTTATAACTGCCCTCGTTATTGGGTCAATTGCCGCCCACATAATGAGGAAGTTAACCCCAATTATGGAGCATTTTTAGGGGGCACATTCACCCCTGAAACCTCTATAAATAAGCCCCGTTACTATGGAGAAGGGGTCGATTGATCAGAGAATTCTTGGAGAAGAATTTCAGTTAGGAGCTTCCACCGAAAAGAAAGAGAGTTCAACTCTTCGAACAACTTGCTGCGTACAAGTTAATCTTTGCCTACAATCTCTTTGAGATTCCTGGTTGACAGGAGCTGTGTTACTCCGTCTGCCATCCAAAGAGAGGATTCCCAAGAGGTCCGGACGTTCACCCGGTCAACGAAAAATAAGATTTACTTTCCACTGCCGCATCAAGAACCCAGCATTAAACAAAGGGGAGATTCAAGTCTAAACATCTCCCCTCCCTTGTAGTCGGAGTGTTAATCTGCTGTAATCTTTCATTTGATTCAAGAAAATTTTACAAGGAAACTTCTCCCACCGTACAACCATGACCTGTATTGCCCAAGATTCGCTTTTGAAGACCACCAAAAGCTGACAGGAGACCGTCAAGTCAAAAAAGCTCTAGAGACTTCAATAGGTCCAGAGCTCAGGGACTGGCAATTCTCGTACATTGACTATGTGTTATATGACATCCTTCCTGATGACCCCAAAGAGGCGGCTGTCATTAGAAGAAAAGCCTCTAAATTCTACTACAATGCGATCATAAGGACACTGTATCGCTCATCGCATGAGGGGATCCTCCTCCGCTGCCTGTCACAAAAGAAGGCACAGGAAATTCTTAAAGAAGCGCATGACGGTATGTGTGGAGCTCATCAGCCTGGCTCGAAGCTTGGTGATCGACTCTGAAGATTAGGGTATATTGGCCAAAGATGATCCCTGATGCCATCGCTTACGCCAAGCGATGTCATGTCTATCAGGTCCATGGCGACTTCATCCACCAGGCATCAGGACATCTCCACCCTACAACTTCTTCCTGGCCATTCGAGATGTGGGGAATGGACGTGGTAGGCCCCATCAGCCCACCTTCACCCAAAGGATATCGGTTTATCCTAGTCATAACCAATTACTTCCCTAAATGGGCTGAAGCTATTCCCTTGAGGGAGGTGAAGACATCTGACGTGATCAAATTCGTTAAACATCACGTCATTTACCGCTTTGGTGTGCCACAACGAATAGTCCATGATAATGGGCCCTAGTTCGTCAGCCAAGCCTTTCAAAGGTTCTGTAATAAGTTCAGAATCCAGAGTGTGTCTTTAACAGCATACTATCCAGCCGCTAACGGCCTTGCAGAAGCTTTCAACAAGACTATTGAAAAACTTCTCAAGAAAGTCGTCTCGAAAAGCCAATGTGACTGGGATGACAAATTAGGTGAATACTTATGGGCTTATCGCACGATAGTTCGAACCCTGGCGAAAGCTACACCATTCTCTTTGGTATATGGGGTGAGGCTGTACTCCTATTAGAAATCTAGATCCCATCTCTATACGTCGCCTTAACAACAGAGATGACAAATGAGGAGAAGCATCAAATGCGACTCTAAGAGCTGGAGGCTTTGGATGATAAACTCTTGCAATCTCAACAGCAAATCGAGCTCTATCAAGCCTGAATTACCAGAACCTTCAATAAGAAAGTCAAGGAGCCGACTTTCAAGAAAGGTGACCTTGTCTTAAGCCGTTAGAAGACACATGGTGATGACACATAAGACCAAAGAAAAATTCCAACCCAAATGGGAAGGACCATTTGTAGTGGAGTCAGTCTACTCGAGTGGAGCATACCGCCTTATAACCCCAGACGGCGATACGCTCATGATGCCAATCAATAACAAATTCTTGAAGAAATACTATCCTTCATAGCATTCTTCTCTTGATCAGGTTAATACTACACCTCCAATCAAAACTCCAGATCCAAGATGTTTGGAAGAACGCCAAAGAAAAGCTTCTTTCTTTCTTCACTGGACCATATCACCGTCGAGCAGTGTCGAGCCAATCAGCGCTGGTTACATCATGATGCATGATGTAAACATTGAAGAAGAAACAAAATGCAAGACTTCGGTTTTAACTTTGTTACTCTTCTTTAGTATACCTATGGACATTTTACGCCTCCGACGACTAAGGATAGACGAAAATGTTGGTTTTTAAGTCCAACATAAGTCTTCGACAACTCATCATGCTGAGGGGAATAGAATGGCTAGCCCAACTCAAACGGTAGTTGGTAAAGGCACACCAAATCTGTTGATAGCTGAGGGTTTGCTAAAAATCCTAAGGGACTTGGTCCCATCCTCTCCTCCAAAATCCCCTATCAATTATCACCCACAGAATGGTAGGGCCACAAAAATATCTAGATTCATTTCTCTAACAAAATGAGCTGGGACTTGTCACGTTAACAGTAAACCTCTGAGAAGCTAGATTTCCTGATCCCCAGCAGATTCAGTCAAGTTAATATTAAACATCTGACAATGAAACTCATTTAAAATTTTCGCTGTTATGATAATATTACACTTCTAACGGTGAATCTCCCATGTCCCTAGAAAATCAATGATTGTCACGTTAACATTACACCTCTGGCAATTCAATTTTTTCCACCAAAGTTCCCTACCAGTTCTCTCTCATAGAGTGGTAAGTCCACAAACTCGATCATTGTTAAGTTTAATACCACACATCTAATAATGAAAAGTTTCAATACTCTCCAGTGAGTACGAACTTCACTTGTCTCTCCATTGCATGGAGTCACAAATCCTCAAAATTGCTCATATCGCAACCAATTCTTGTCAAGTTAATACTACACCTCTGACATTCCAAACTCTACTTGTCAATTCTCATCAATAAGATGACAAGTCCTCAAAATTGCTCATATCGTAAATCAATTCTTGTCAAGTTAATACTACACCTCTGACATTCCAAACTCCACTTGTCAATTCTCATCAATAGAATAACAAGTCCTCAAAATTGCTTATATCACAAATCAACTACTGTCATGTTAACATTACACCTCTGACAAATTACTGTTAAGTTTAACACTACACCTCTAACAGTGATTAAGTTGCTGCCAAGTTCAATATTAAACCTCTGACAGTTACTTTTCCTCAGGCTTCCATATCGAAGCTGAGATAAGCGATGCTAAGTTTAACATCACATCTCTAGCATCCAGTTCATTGTTAAGTTCAACAATACACTTATGATAATGAATTTCCCTCGAACTTTCCTATCGAAGTCGAGTTGACTAATGCTAAGTTTAACATTACACCTCTAGTATTACCTCCACTGCCAAGTTTAACACTACACCTATGACAGTGGTATTTTCAGTCTTCCTAAATGAAACTAAAATTCTTGCAGAGCTAAGTTAACATCACACCTCTACCTCGCATCCGTGTCAAGTTAATATCACACTCTGACAAGATTTAATCCAACCCGTTAAGTTAATATCACACCTTTAATGGTAAAAATTCTCTTAGATCCCCAACGGGTCTAGTCTCACTTGTTATTCTCATCAACAGAATAGCAGGTCCACTTAAAAGTACTGTTAGGTTAATATTATACCTTTAACAGTGTTTCCATTAAATTCCCAGTTGAGTCTTAATTACGTTAATACTAAACCTCTGATGAAGACTCATTTATAATCCTTCGAGGGTTGAAAATTTCACTTACTATTCTCATCCATAGATTGGCAAGTCCACTATTCCACTCCTGTCAAGGTAACATCACACCTTTGAAAGTGATCTTAAAATTTCTTAAATGGAATTTGTCCAACTTTGACTTACTAAGTTAAAATGTTACATTTCTAGCAAATCAAAGGTAATCACTTCTACTTGTATGATTTTCAATACAAAAGAGGAAGTCAAGACATGTAAGAAGACAGAAAAAGTGTCACTTTTATTGATATTCAAAAATATGAAAGTGATACAAAACGCTTTCTTATACAATAAGATTGAGTGTTACAACAAAGGAGTACAAAGAAGTCCCTCTTGCTCAGCGAAAGGTTGCACTTACTTCTTGAAACATTAAAGATACACAAAATTCGTCCTCTTGACTGTGGCCAGGAATAGCGGATCAACTTCCTCTCCTCTTGAGAATAATGGTATTTCTCGAGATCAAAATATAGGGGAGCATTCTGATTCCACCCGACCAACTGGTGTGAAGGTCTTCACAAGACCGTAATTCTTCGCTTAATGAGCATCTCCACCACCAGAAAGTCATCCAACGAGCATGGATTTTTCGTCGCTATCACTTCTTTGAGTAAGATTGGTGAAGGGAGGATCTGAGACCTTACTAGTGATGTCCTCTTTCCTGTGGCCTTCAAAGACGCCATACCCACTGTGACCATGAAGAACCTGGGGCATTACTGGTGCGTCATGTCCAATAAGGCCTTGACGGGTATCAGTAACCGCGCGGATCCTCCCCGCCCATGGATAGGAACTCTGACTTTTCGAGTGCTTTCCAATCGAGCAAGTTGGCCGGTCCAAATATTCTCCCATGAACCCAGCAAAGACGCTATCGATATGGCCAGAACCTACAAGAAGCAAAAACCCAGAGGTTCAAATTCTGTAAAAATAGAAACAGGAAGTTAGAAGTACAAACGCGAGGCTGAAGTCATGAACTCCAGACGCGGAGTTAACCGACGCAAGGATAGAAAATATGGATCCAAACGTAGTCTGGTGTTTGACTCATGTCTGACATGTGAGATGCGAGGCATAAATCAAAGACGCAGATGTGGATCTTAAAAACTGCCTGAAGCAACTTCAAGATGCAGAGTTCGCTATACTCGCGTCTGAGACGCAGGGCTTGTCTGTTCGCGTCTAGAAAGTTCAAAAAATCAAACTTGAAATTCTCTAAGTCAAGAGCCCCAAACGCGAGATCATATGCAAAACTCGCGTTTCAGCACCCAAATGCAGAGTTCACCATACTCGCGTCTGAAGTACTTGAGACTTAGACTTTGAAGTCAATAAGCTGGCACGTTTGCAGAGTAGGAACGCATGAATCCCAAGAAAAAATTTCAGAAAGAGATCAAGAGAAGGAGTCTCTTCATGGACAGGGATGACAGAACTTCAGAGAGACCGAGCCTTATCATGGCAAAAACCAGTTCCTACCCAAAGAAGAATTCTCTAGAAGTTGAGCTTTATTTGTCAAGACTCAATCGTGAAAGCACTTAAAGCAATGCTTTTTAATCTTGAAATCACTTAACAGTGATAACCTTTGAAGAAGATTGAAAGAAAGCATGAAAGCTTTGGGTTCTTTTTGTTCTTCAGAACACATGCCCTTGAAGGGAAGGTGGACAATCAAGACGAAGTCCCTCAGAGCGCATGCTCATAAAGGAAAACAGTCAAGATGAATGACTGTTAAGAAGCTGAGGTCTATTTATAGGCTCGCTAGAAGGTCTATAATTAATGGCATAAAAATCAAAGTCATCAGCCTTAATTCCTACACGAATATCAAATCCAGTGTGGATGAGACACGTGAATTTTTACTCAAGAAAACACCAAAGATACAAGTCTCCAACCGTCAATTCCGACTTGGCTTTGAAAGATTCAACAAAATCTTTAAGATGGATTGCATGTGACGCTCCGCGTCCTTTCACAAGCTTGAAGGCTGCGTCCTGAAGTCCGCATTCTTTCACAAGCTTGAAGGCTCCGTCTTGAAGTCCACGTTCTTGAACAGACTCGAAGGTCGCGTCCAGAAGTCCATGACCTTTCATATGTTTGAGGGCCGTGTTCCTTCTGTCAAATTGGAGAAAGCAGAGTCGCGTCCTCTCAAGGATCCAGAGCCGCGTCTTCTCAGTGATCCAGAGCAACGTCCTCTTAGCGATCCAGAGCCGCATCTTTTCAGTAATCCAGAGCCGCGTCCTCTTGAAAAGCCCAAGCCGCATCCTCTCAATGAATCAGAGCTGCATTTCTCTTGACAAATTAAAGCCGTGTCTCCATTACAAATGAGAGTCGCGTCCTAACCACAAACTCAGTGCAGCTTGAGTTTATTTTCTATCATTCATGGCCGCATCTCAACAAAAATGACTAAGCGCTGCGTTTCCACAATGGTCAAGGGTTGCGACTATGAAAGCTGAGTTCATCCAAGTAACAAAGAGTCCGTCCAATTCTCAAAGACAAAAAAAAGATAAAGACGGGACACGAATTTGATAACTTTTATTATTTGATTAAAAAATGATAAAAGTAACACAAACACTATCTTATTTGACAAGTGGAGTGTTATGGAAAAATGAGAAAATACAAAAAGGGGAAGAAGGCTAATAATCATGCTCCGCCAAAGAATGGATCCGTTCTCGGAGGCGCCGCATCTCCTGCTGGCGTGCCTTCTCGACTTCCGCCAAAGCTTGAACCTGAAACTCTTCCTTAGATAAAAATCTCTTCGTAACCAGTTATGTCTAAAGAGACTCCAACCTGGAGGAATGAGCAGCAAGATTTTCTTGGACCAGCTTCTTGGTAGCTTCCAGCATCAGCCTTTTTCTGGCAACAACAAGCTTCTGCTCGTTAACTTGAATCAAAGCTTACGCCTTAGCAATAGTTGCCCGAGCAATGGCAATGACTTGCTCCGCACTGTTGGTGACGATCTCGGATTCCCTCGAATTGTCAACCAACCTTTGGTAGTCGGCTTGGAAGTTATGGAGATGACAGGTCTCTTCAGCCATTTGTTCCTCCATCTCTTTTCGCTCGTGTTCTTGAGTGGCGAGGAGCTCACTCAGCATCAACTGTGCTCGTCCATTGAGCTAGCCTTTTTCAGGGTCTTTAGTTCCCTCAAGCACATCCCCAGTTGTTCTACTAGCATTAGATACGCCCTAGCTTGCTCTGGGCTTCCAGTGTGACGGATGTTCTTGATCTGATTCTCAAGAAGCATCTGAGCAAACTCGAAGGAACTTCCCCCAGAAAGGACCAACTCAATGCAGGACTTCATGGAGGCGAAAAAATGTTGCACCATTTGATGCGATAATTCTTCCATGATGTCAATGGCAGAGATGACCCTGATGTGCACTCTCGGATCCCCTTTCTATGATAGGATGAGTAACATCCACAGAGACGGGAGCCGACTCAACTTGTACAGGGACGAGGTTGACAACAGGCTCTTCCGACACTGCGGTCGTGGCCAACACCTCCGGAACGGTTGTTGTGGTAGCCTCCACTGCAACAGGGGCAACAACAAACTCCACAGCAATGGGTTCACTGGCCAAAATTTGAACTGCGATATCCTCTGCGCCAATGCTCGACATTGGATCCTCTACTTGAGCTACCCCAGTACTCTCTGCAACTATAATATTAATGTCAGTGGTAACAATGAAAAAGAAAGTATTCGGCACGTCTTTATTCTCTTACCAAGTTGGGGATCTAAAGATGGCAAGTCCCTAGACAAGCCACTTGGGGATGAGGGTTCCCCAATCTCAGTGGATACACCCTCATGAGGCATGCTGGGCCAGATCCTAGATCATCTCCTAAATGTGAGAAGAAGTTGTGGCTTCGCTGCGGTGGCCACCCCTGTAGAAGAAATTCAAAGGAAACGTTAAAACACTTTCCCAACCTGATGGAGAAACAATTAAGGAGGATAAAAGAAATACCCTCAGTGGTAGCAATCTCTCATGTCGATGGAACCATCACAGGGACATACACCTGCATCTCTTCCTCTGATATATATGAGAATTTACTGGTATCAGGAAGAGCGGGTTCATCACCGAAGTCGACTTCCTCGCCGGAATAATATTCGTGCTCCTCAGACGACAAAGACGACAATTGGACCCAAGAGGTCTCAATGATCGGGGTTTTACCACTAAGAACCCCGGTAGTAGGGCTGGGCTTAACAACCCGCGAGGTAGGCATTAACACGCTCGGAGACCCAGGTTGTTGCACCTCCAACCTTCTCTCATGAGTCGAAGAAATTCCAGGCAGAGTTGAAACTCCTAGAATCTCAACTTCAAGCCTCTCCATTACCTCTTCAAGCCCTTCAACCCCTTCGGCCATGGTAGATTCGCCTACAGGCTCTCCCTCCGCTAGGATCATAGGGCCCCTACTACGCAAGCTTCGGGGATGAAGTGTTGGAGTTCCTTCTTCTTCTTCTTCCTCCTCCTGCTCCTCAGTACCAGGAGGGATTACTTCAGGCATCCGGGTCGAAGCTTCAGCCTCAGACCCTTTCTTAGCCTTCTTTGGGCTGGGCTCACCCTGGGAAGTGAAGGCACGAGGACGCTTGACACGACTTGTCGAGCCCTCCAGACAGGATGCTCCTCCGCGGCTCCCGCGTCAGATTCCAACACCAGGCCGCTCCAGTCCTACCAGTCTCCCTCCTTACCTCCCTTTCTGTTACCCTTTCAACCTCTTGGTACTCGCTCATCCCTCGTATGCGTCTCTTGAAACCCAACTTGGATTGGTAAGATGTCTTAATATTCATAATACAAGAAGTATTCATTCCAAAGCCGGGCAACCTGCTAACGAGGAAGTACCATGTACAGAAACCAAGGCTTGTATAACAGTTCGGCGTCCTATGAGGTAGACGAAAAATAGCCCTTGTTGCCCCAGCTACACTGTAATACGACGCCCATGCATCTTCAAATAGGTTACCACTGAAGCGGAGTCTAGTGTTGGGGTTGCCGACATATAGTTGATCATAACCAAACTGCCTACTAAAGCGACTTGGCATGTAAGGCTCAATCGTACATGAATCACCTTACCGGAAGACCACATAGTCAGGCTGAATGTTGATGAGCCACCAAAAGACTCCAGACGGTAGCCGTGTGAAATCATCTGCTCCTACAAGGTCGGCAAATTTATCCCCATAGGATGCACCAGAAATCTCGGTGAAGCATCGATCAAGCTGATAATTTGAGCTATTGAGAATAGTTTTTCAGACATAGTACATGTAGTATTATGACCAATTCGAATTCTCCCGCCTCTGCACAAAAGGGGCGAAGCCTTCTGAGGGAGACACTACCATCATCAGTGATGAACAGTGCATGACGTACCAGGCCATCAGGTACGTATACGGAAGCTCGATTCTGCGGTTGGGAGTCTTCACTTCTAGCCTCCCCTCTGAATCCACCATTGGCTTGCCTTGGGAGTCTACAATAGCCTCCACTTGGCACAGGCTTTTGGTCAACACCCGCAAGCCACTTTGGATGCCTGTTGCCATCACTTGAAGAAGAGAGATTGACTTTCCATGCACTAGCAGGATCGCCGGGTACACCACATCGGCGATAATCACTCCATGCTGCAGCGTTGGCGTCACACAACGCTTCAACCACAACATGAGGAAGCCCGCCAGTAGAGCCTGGTCAGATATGAGAATCGGGGCTTGATAATGAAAACTTTCAAAGACCGCATCAGGCTTGAAAGTATCATCATTCGAGTCGGTCGTATACGAGCTTGTGGAGGCACTGATCCTCTTGGCGATCTCTTCATCAGTGCAAGGGGCCAGACTAGTCACTGGGTTAGATTTTTCATTTATGTTATTGAACAGGCAGCTCGCTGAGGACATCTGTTTAACGCCCCTGTTCCTCCAGACAGATATTTGCCCGCAGATATGGAAGTGGCATAACACTTTCCAGTAAGTCTCAGATACTTGAGGATCCTCCCTCTTCAATAGGTGAAGCTTCTCAGTAGTCAGGACATACTCTTCATATGAGGCATCTCCAATTACTAACCCCGAGACTTCGTACAACTCATGAAGAGCGAGCCCCATCCCTCCAATCGGAGTAAAAAATGTGCCCGTCAGAGAATTGTAACGCTCCAAGATGCCATAAAAATGGTGGGAGCTTTGCGGGAGGCCATACTACACAGCCCTAATCGAATGGTATAATCCCACTTGCTTCAGCAAATCCCTGAGCCTAATGAGAACAAATCCAACCATCCTACCCCACCATGACTTGTTGGTAGAGTGGACCCACTCGATCGGACGAAAGTCAGTGGGAAAATCACCCCTCACATTCAGGAATTGTTTGATGAAGGTGGCGGCCAGCTGAAGGGTTTCTCCTTTCGGATACTCGACCCTAACCAATATGGGATATAAACCGAATACATCTTTTCCGTGCCAGCAGGATATGCTTCCTTTGCACCCAATTTGCCAAGGGTCACACCAGAGATAGACTGAGAAAGGTCCCACTCTATGGCGCGGTGTGCCGACGTGTGCTGAAGATAAGCTAAGGGGTACATTCTCTCCATGTTGGAAAGGAAAAATCTTATATCCCCTATCTGACGAAGCCACTTATAGTCTCCGTCATACAAAACCTTATCTTCCTCAGTGATAGCGTCGCCAAAGAAGAAGTCAGGTTTCTTCAGTACAACACGGGTGTTGGACTCGAATAATCCATTGGTCATGATCTCCCGGAAGGTCAGCATACTAGGGCTGCTGAGCCTGTCCCGATGCTCTTTTGACTTCAGAGCAAACATTGGAGCAGTCCTTGGAAGCACGAAGGTCAGATTCGGTCAGCGTTACCCACGTGTCCAAAGTGGCACTTCATTGGACAGAGGATTGGAGAAATATTGCACTGCAAAGAGGATGACACATAGTCAAAAATCTAAATAAAAAAATGACAAGTATTGAAGCAAGGCGCAGGGTTGAGTCTAGACGTGGAGCACAGCGAAGCCCGAGTCTACACCTAAAGATGCGTGGCTCACATGAAGCCTACATTTTAAACTCCACAACTTAGAAATTTTTCTAAGTGTTGGACCCAGACGTGAGATTCAGTGAAGCCCGCGTCCAACCTCAGAGACGCGAGGCTCACATTAAATCCGCATCTGAACTCCCCCACTTAGGAAAATTCTCTAAGTGTCAGGATCAAACACGAGGCTCAATGAAGCCCGCGTGTTCAACAAACAGATACGGATTCAAGCTGATGAGCGAAGACGCGGAGGTCGTCAAACCCCCATCTTGCCTACCAACGCAAAAGTCTCGTCTGAGTGTCAAAAACACGGACGTGAGCCTCGCGTTGACGGTTCAGTTCAGAAGAGACTTAAGAGTTAAGATAACTCTTCAAGTCCCTTAATGGCGAAAACTAGGTCAAATGGTTCTTTACCTGAAATAGGGGCTTCCTGCATGGAAGAGCTGCCCATTTGCATCTCTGGAGCAATAGCACTCGACGACGAAGCCACTGGTTTTGTTTTTGGGGCTATTTCGTTCGTGAATTCTGTATCAAAGATGAGAGAGAAGAAAAAAACTAGGAGCTTTTCTTAAGTTCTGAAAGTCCTCTCAACGCAGGGCTCAGTGGAGAAGAAAAGAGTTCAATGATGACTCTTGAAAGACCGATGTCTTTTATAGATACAGTAATCCACCAAGATACGTGGCACATGTCTCGAGCCCAATCTCTGCCTGACGCGTGGCACACGCCTTGAATGCGATCCTCGCATATCAAGGGAAATGCGTTTCTTCGAGCTCCACCCGACACGTGGCACACGCCTTGAACGTGATCCTCACGTATCAAAGGAAAGGCGTCTCCTCAGCTCCGCCAGACACGTGGCAATGCCCCAGAACGCGAGTCTCGCGTTTAACAGGACCGCGTCTCTTTAAAGAAAGGCCGTGTCACCACCCCGAAGTCCGCGTTACTTCAACAAAGTGAGAGCTGCGTCTCCGCTTCAATGTTCGCGTCTCTCCAATATAAAAAAAAGGAGAAAGTCGCATTTCTACTGCAGATGAGATCCACGTTTCCAAGGCAACATGACCTCTGCGTCTACAAGACTTGTGTTCAGTCTTTATTTCTGCAACCAGTTCAACAATACACTAGCATAAGCAGATGACTATTTTACCTAACAACCAGCTCAGAGCATCGAGGAGGTCCAGACTGCGTATCAAGATACTCACAATGATCATTTCTGGTGGCTTCAAAGAGTTTAATAGTACACTCACAGAGACTAAAATCTAGACAAGATCAAGCTCAAGATATCTCAGAATATTGTTAGTCCAGTCTTGAGAGTATTGCTGCTAAGAGAAAAGTTCAAAGTATTTCGAAACCCGTCTCAGTCAACCACGATGTTTTGAAAACTTTGGAGGGGGTTCTGTAGACTGTCTTATTATCACTGAATACAAGTCATCAGAGAATAAAGTCTATATTCCAGACGAGAGGCTAATCATAGCCTCTCGTGTAAATGCCAAGACACAGAGCATGAAGCCCACGCCTCAACATCAGTATAGTATCAAGACGCGAGGGTCAAAGCCCGCGTCCCAGCTGCACTGTAATAGCCAAGACGTGACTCGAAGCCCGCGCCCTTACATCAATACAGTACCAAGACGCGAGGGTCAAACCTGCTTCCCAGCTGCACTGTAATAGCCAAGACGTGACTCGAAGCCCGCGCCCTTACATTAATACAGTACCAAGACGCAAGAGTCAAAACCCGCGTTCCAGCTGCACTGCAATCTCAAGATGCAGAGCATGAAGCCCGCGTCTGGCAGAGTTCGAAACCCGCGTCTAGCAAGATTCAGAGTCAGCATCCAAAATGCGAGGCTCGAAGCCCGCATTCCGACTACAGAGAAGCTCTGCGTCTCGGTTATAACTGCCCTCGTTACTGGGTCAATTACTGCCCACGTAATGAGGGAAGTTAACCCCCATTATGGAGGGTTTTAGGGAACAGTTTTACCCCTAGAATCTCTATAAATAGCTCAGTTTGCTATTGAGGTGGTGGTGGATTTGGAGAATTTTGATCAGAGTTTCTAGCTGAGAAATACAAAAGAGTTCAACTCTTCTAACAACTTATTGAGTACAAGTTTGTTCTTACCTCAAATCTCTTTGAGATTTTATTGGACAGGAACTGCCCTACTCCGTCCATAGTCCAAAGAGAAGATTCCTAGAAGATTGTGATGTTCACCCGGACAACAGAAAATAAGATTCACTTTCCACCGCTACATCAAGAACCCAACATTAAACAAAGAGAAGATTTGAACTTGAACATCTTCTCTCTCTTGTAATCGGGATCGTTTGAGATTGTTGTAATCTTTCATTTGATTCAAGAAAACTTTATTATGATCCTCTAAATTTTTCCCAGACCAAACAGAGTTGTCGAGGAGTTTTCGTTGGGCTTAAAAACCAACACTTTCCTCCGTGTTTAGCCATTGGAGGTATTGGATTATTGTTTTACTGTAAGTGACGTGATGTATCTTTTGGGTTTTCGCTCTGCAGATGACTTCTAGAATCTTATGGGGATTAAAGAAGTGAATATAAACTCCGTGAGAATTTTGTCTAGAGATTAACATTCCTCGTGGAATCCTCTCTGATCCTCATTTAGTCACCATACTTTGATATGAATGGAGAAACACTGGAAAGGGTCTACAAAGATGCATCACGATCCTTCTTCAATGAGTATGGCTGGATAAGCCATCAGATAAACTCATTCAATCCACCATGGGAGTCAATCGATCGCCACATCTTGATATAAATGTGAAAACGCTGTAAAGGTTCTATAAACATGCGTCACGAACCTTCTTTAATAGGTTTGGCTTGATAAGCCATCAGATAAACTCATTCAATCCACCATGGGAGTCGATTGATCGAACAGGAGATGGGAGACATGCCACTATTACATATGGAAAAGTCAGGCCAGATAAGCCACCTTCGAGATCAAGAGGAATTATCAGGAAGAATAATGCCTAAAACTATGGCTTAGGTACACTCGACTTCAAAATATGACCTATTCTTCTAAACTGAAGATGGGTGTAGGTCTATATACTAGAGAAGAGTGACAAACCTAAAAACTGACATTTTGCTTTTATTTTTTCTTCAATATTTATATCATGCATCATAATATCACCAGTGTTCGGTCGACTCGGCGTCGATCGACCATGATGTGATCCATTGAATGAGAAAGCTTTTCTTTGGGCTCTCCCAAGCATCTTGAATCTCAAGCCCTAATCTATCTGATTGATCAGGGTGAATCTTTGATCAGAGGTGTAGTATTAACTTGATCATGAGAAGAGTACTAAGGTTAAAACCAGAGTTTCTAGCTTTGTCATTTCTTCGATGTTGACATCATACATCATAATATCACCAATGTTCGGTCGGCTCGGTGTCAATCGACCGTGATGTGACCCATTGAATGAGGAAGCTTTTCTTTGACACTCTCCCAAGCATCTTGGATTTCAAAGCCTAATCCATTTGATTGATCAGGATGAAGCTTCGATCAGAGGTGTAGTGTTGAACATAATCATGAGAAGAGTGACAAGACTAAAATCGGAGGTTCCAACTTTATTATTTCTTCGATGTTGACATCATACATCATAATGTCACTGAAGTTTGGTCGGCTCATCGTCGATCGGCCGTGGTGTGATCCACTGAATGAGAAAGATTTTCTTTGGCGCTCTCCCAAGCATTTTAGATCTCAAACCCTAATCCATCTGACTGATTAAGATGAAGCTTCGATCAGAGGTGTAGTTGTAGATCACCTAGAGGGGGGTGAATAGGTGACTAGCTAATCTAATGATGAATAATATAGAATTAAAACTATTTAAGCAAACTAAAAACTATTAAGCTAAACACACTAAGTATAACACAAGAGTGTAGCCGAATTTCTAGTGAAGGGCTCTGGACTATCTTCTCAAGATTCCTCTAGATAAGAGTTGAGGTGCCGCTATGGCTCTCTTGGTTGAATACAAGTGCGAGCAAACAATCCCAAGCATATAACAATTAAGCACAAGATATATCAACCATATATAGATATAAGCAAAGTAAGCATGCAAGATATAAATACAAGTGAAAGATAGAGAGAGCAATCGCAAACACGAGATATTTGTTTCAAGGTTCGAGCACCCTTGCTCTACATCCCTGCCTTCAACACTATGAAGGATTTCCACTAAAAACGATCCCACCGGATCACTCGATGCCGCAACACCTACAAGGAGTTCGCACTAGAACTATTTGACTCACTAGTCCCCTCACTTGTTCCTGCAAGAACAAACACGCACAAGCACGCTAGCTTGCTGAGGCCGCACCTCTACTCTGAGCTCCCACAAGAACTCGAAACAACACAAACCCGCAAGTTCGCCTCCTCAAATACAAGATGAAACACTTTGGTGATCTCAACACTTTGATCACCTAAAAATACTCTCCAGCAACTCTCCTATAGGAATGATATAGTAATGGAAAGCTCAAGTATGTGTGAGAAAAACTTGGATAGATTTGTGGTGAAAAACTCAAGAAATCTCTTTGAAAATCACTCTTAAAAACTCTCCTTTTGATATGGAAGTATTAGCTCTAAAACATGTGGAGATAAAAATTTAGAGAGGTAGGAAAAACTAGCTTAAAAACCCACTTGAAATCTTGTGTAAAACAGCCCAAGGGAATCCCATTTTATAGGCTCCCAAAAACTAGCCGTTGCAAGCCAAATCAACAGCTGACGCTAGTGTCGGTCGACCGGCCAACAGTCAGATTTCTGATTGTTGCAGCCTGCCGATCGACTGCCAGGTCGACCGATCCACGGATTTGACCTATCGGTCGACCGCCGGTCGACCGGGGCCAGATCCAGAGAGCAGCGCTCTCTGGACGGTCGACCGGCCCACTAGCCAAATAGCCGTGCACGTTTCATGCACATCGGTCGATCGGTCCGGTTGACTGACTTCTGTCTCGGTCGACCACTTCTGCCTCGATCGACCGTCTGGTCGACCGGCAGAAGGCCAGGTCAGACATTTTT
Organism: Agave tequilana; assembly: GCA_038442645.1. Classification (NCBI taxonomy): domain Eukaryota; kingdom Viridiplantae; phylum Streptophyta; class Magnoliopsida; order Asparagales; family Asparagaceae; genus Agave; species Agave tequilana. Next base: position 329,618 of record JAVJIF010029775.1, on the reverse strand, counting down.
AGGGATTAAAACTTGGTTTTATATTTTCTTATAAAATTCCATAGAATCACTAAAAATCTACAAAAATGAGTTCTTTAAAATACTTTGAAGTACAAATATGTGTGATCAAAACTCAACACATATTACAAACTTTTTGAACCATTTTTGTAATATAGAAATTTTACCTTAAACAAAAATTTGTATTTTTCAAAAACAATCTCCAACTTGAAAAACGATTTTTTCAAAACTTCTCCAAATATAAAAAAAGATATTGTAAATACTTTTGAAGCTTAGTGTGTATGGATATGGTCCACTATACATATGAGATGAAATATCTATATTTTTGATAACAAGCTTTAAAATAAGTTTTGATAAATCCAAAACGATATTTTCTAAACTCAAAACTATCTTATGCAAACACATATAAATTTTGTGTGTATGTGTATATGAACTTGAGCAATCCATAACTAATCTATCCTTTACATTTTATCTAAAAACAACTCTTGACACTTATAAAACCCGACACAAGTCTTCTTGAAAATCTTCTCTTAAAAATCTTCTCCTTCTTGACTTGGTCCAAACCTTGATCTAACGAGCTAGACTCCTCTTGAGTACTTGATGCGATCTTGATGCGCGAGCTCTTGAATCAATACGTGTTAGCTCCAAAACTTGACTTTAAATCTTTTGTTGAGGCTAAACACCTACTAAGATCTTGATCAATTATCTGAGACTAATTAAACACAAGATCATTAGTACTATAACTCCAAAAGTTAATCATCATAAAAACTAGAGCGATGGGACTTTGGACCAATAATATCCCCCTTTGATGATGACAAAACTCATGGAGTTATATATGCATGGATTAAAATTAAGCTGCATAGAAGCTTCCCGTTAACTCATGCATAACAATAAACACTAAAGATATTCAATAACATGCATAAACTAAACAAAACATATATGCATAAACTCACCAAATTCTTCTCCCCTATTTGTATAAACAAGAAAATAAACATGCATATATAAACTCTCAAAATTCTTCTCCCCCTTTTTGTCAATTCATCAACAAAGGGTCGAAAACAAATCAAACAATAAAGATATATAAGCGATATATATCCATGAAGAAGAGAGACATAAAGTTAGCTCCCCCTGCATACATGCATTACATGAAGAAGGGATGGCAAAACCTTAACCTACATAAAGCATAATATACAATGTATAAGCGGAGATGTTGACATCATACATTATAATGTCACTGATGTTCGGTCGGCTTACCGTCGATCGGCCGTGATGTGATCCATTGAATGAGAAAGTTTTTCTTTAGCGCTCTCCCAAGTATTTTGGATCTCAAACCCTAATCCATCTGACTGATCAAGGTGAAGCTTCGATCAGAGGTGTAATGTTGAACATGATTAGAGGTGTAGTGTTGACTGACCATGGTGAAGCTTCCTTTTTCCTTTCGAAGCGAGGGGGGCAGTAGTTGCAGCCTGGGCAGCATTTATTCTTGGTGAAGCCATGTAGGTAACGTGAGGTTGTTTTTGAGGATGTGTTAGGGATTCGATAGGGAGATCTCGAGTGTGAACTCAAAGATCTCAATGAAAGTATCAAATATAGTGGGTAATTCTTAAAGAATTAGACCACGCATCAAAATAATGGAGTGGGTATAATCAAATCACAGAAAATTGCCACAAACGCACAAATTTTACATGAAAAACCTGAATGGGAAAAACCAAGGAGAGAGGGAGAGAGATTCCATTATATCAATGGCGATTACAGTTGGGATCCTCTGGTGTATTAGGGCTTTTGGGCTAATTGACTGTCTCCTTCACATTGGAAGGGCTTTAATATATATACAAATAACGACACTTGGATAAGGCTAAGGAGTCCTACTCAGTTTGAACTCTTAACTTTCTTATCTTGGAGGCAGTTTGAGCTGAACATCCTGATTTGAATAATGTGTATGAGAGTCTATCTTTATCTGGTAGTCTATAGATGAGGATGATCCGTTCCCGTGTGTCACGCCCCACTGATCAAAATAGAGTACATGACATGATCGGCAACCTGTACACGTCGGGTAGAACGTCCCTACGTATACATGTTAAGCCTATTGTAGATCTGTACAAGTTTTCTTATAAGATAAGAACACTGCTGATATTTTACATGTAACAAGAGTACATAACACAGTCAATACAGTACCAAAAATACAGTACCTCTGAGTCCATCAACATAAGTATACAATAACTAGAACAGAAAAACATATGTACAACTATGAAACATATTGAAAATCCAAAAGAGACGACAAGCTCACGAACTGTCCTACAGCTGCTCAGCCAAATCGTCTAGGTACTCCGCGTCCTCCTCTGGTGTAACCACAGACTTTATATCTGGGCAAGCAAACCCAGGGTCTCAGATGCGACCGAGCAAGTGTACAAAGAAAAGGCAAGGAGAATAAAAACAAGACATGAAATACACATGCATAAGGCTGACACAAGACATGTAATAAGATGACGATAATCGAAATATCAGGGGAGTAACTTTTCACTACCTTGTCCATGAGTGTATACATGTGTGATATGAGACTTAACAATCGAGGAGTTCCGATCAGGTGGGTGTATCCCGTGCATACCCGGGATCACGGCCTTAAACAAACCCCTGGCTGCTAAGACCAGGGCCCTCCGCTAAGAGGGGAGCACGAAACAAGTAACGGGAGCTCAGGGAGCTATAAACAATTGGTAGGTAGCACTACCATCCCCTGCAGTGGGATTAACAATATGGATCCAGTACACCCACCCGATAAGATCTAATCAATCATCCAGTCTCCCCATCCCCAAGTGATTTCTTTTCAGGATGACAAGTATGAAATCACCTAGAGGGGGGGTAAATAGGTGATAATGCTAATCTAGTGAACTTAATGCGGAATTTAAAAACTAATTGCAATTAACAAGATGAGTGATGCACACACAACCAAGCCAAGCATATAAGTATGAATGATCAATGTGAAATGATGCAAGGCACAAAGTAAAGAGAGAGATAGATAGAGTAAGAGTCAAGGAATCAAGCGCAAACAACAAGATATGTTTCGAGGTTCGAGCACCCAGCTCTACATCCCCGCCTTCACACAGAAGGATTTCAACCCACTAGCTTGTCCACAAAGGACTCCCACAAAGGGAACCTCCACCGAGGATTTGGGGCAATAACAATTACAAGGAGTACTCAACTCCTCTCTTTACAAACACAACCTCCTCCTTGAGGCACAACACAAAGCCAACAAACAATCACCTCACAATTGAGGGATTAGCACAAAGCTACACAAGGATCACCTCACCACTTGAGAGATACAACCCAAATGCACAACCTCCTCAACACAATAAGGGAAAGGCACAAAGCCAAGCAAAGATTGGGTTTACAACTTGGTGGTCTAACAAACAACCACAAACAATTTCTTCTTCCACAAACACAAAGTCCTTATAGATAGGATAGAATGAAGCTCAAGTGTGGAAAATAAAGTGTTTAAAAACAAAGAAAAATCACTTGGGAAATCACCACAAAGATATAGAATGATAGAACCAAAATCAATTCCCAAAAGACTATTTTTCTTTAAAATAATGAAACACTTTAAAACAATATGATTGATCTTTTTAGCACAAAGAAACTCTTTTTAAAACTTGTTCAAATACTAGAGAAAGCTCAGAAATTTCGTCCAAAAAATTCTTAAAGAAAATAGGCCATTAATGAGGTATTTATAGGCCATTTGGAAAACTAGCCGTTGGCAGCAGATCCTGCCAAAAATGAACTACCGGTCGACCGGTCGGTCGACCGGCCAACGGTCACATTTTGACCGCTGGCAACAACCGGTCGACCGTCCCAGATACAGAGAACAACGCTCTCTGTCCGGTCGACCGCTCGGTCGGCCGGGGGCAAACAGAGAGCAACCTGCTCTCAGTCGGTCGACCGTGCGGTCGACCGGCTTATGGGGCAGCCAGCGTGCACGTATCCGTGCACGTCGGTCGACCGGCCTAGCCTGGCAGCTGCAGTTCAGGGAAAAACTTGGTTTTTAATGTCTTAAAAATTCCCATAAAAATCTCTAAAATTCACAAAAATAGTTTTCTCATTTTACATTGAAATACAAACTTGTGTTAAAAAGTTTAACACAAATCTCAAACATTTTGAACTATTTTTTTGTTATAGAAATTTTGCCAAAAACCAAAAACTGTATTTTCTAAAACTTGGATTTTGAATAGAAAATACGTTTTGTCCAAAACTCATCCAAATACAAAAACATGATATTTAAACACATTGAAGCATGATGCATATGGATAGAAATCCAATATACATGAAACATATACATATCATAGTTTTTTACTTTAATTCCAAAATATGTTTTGTTAAAAATACCAAAACGTAAAACACATGAATAAGTAAGTCAAAACTAAGTTTGTCTAGGAAGGTGAAGCATGCATGTATATATAACAAATCTAATATACATTAAACCATGTAAACTTATTTGGTTAAACCAAAAACGGAAAAACCGAAAACCAATATTCAAAATATGAAACGTGTGTGTTGTGAACTTGAGCATATCATACTATTCAAATCTTTACAAATGGATCTAAACACAAAACTAAACTAGGTACCGGTGTCTTCATGCAGAGTGCCGTCTCCAAGTCGACTCGATCCAAAACTTTGTGATCCACCGAGCTTGACTCCAATGAGTGCTATATATGATCTTGACGTTCGGGCTCTTGAATCACCATGTGAAAGCTTCCAAACCATCTTTGTTGAAGCTAATCACCTACTAACATCTTGATTAATAATCTGAAACTAAAATCACAAGATTATTAGTACACATAACTACATGAGTTAATCATCATCAAAACTAGAGTGGAAGGCCTTTAGGCCAACAATCTCCCCCTTTTTGATGATGACAAAACTCATGGAGTTATATATGCATGCATTAAAGTTAAGCTTCAAGAAAGCTCCCCCTTAACTCATGCATCAAGATGAACAATTAAGTATGCAATGAATGTTCATAAACATGTATGCATCAACATGCATAAAACACATAAATTTCTAAAACATGCTCTTGATACCAATTAAATAAAACACATACTCTTGATACCAATTAAATAAAACAAGTAACATTTTCAAAACAAGCTCTTGATACCAATTTGCAAAACAAAACTAATGAAGCTCTTGATACCAAAAAAAATAAACATATTAAATAATGCTTTTTGATACCGATTGAATTTTAATAAAACATAAAAACATGCATACACAAACATGCATATAAACTACAAACTCAAATTCTTCTCCCCCTTTTTGTCAATCATCAACAAAGGGGTAAAAACATGATACCAATTAAAAAAAAAATGTCAATGAAGTGCATAAATGATATCAATTGAATTGAATATAAAAATATTTTAAGGAATGCCTATCAAATGATACCAATAGAAATAAAGGTAAATGAGGCATTATGACAAATTGTTTTAATTCAAATTAAACATGTTTATATGAAAACATATATCAAATGGAAACAAAAATCTTGATATCAATTGATAAGTAAACAAATAACATACCAATTGTAAGAAAATAATCTTGATACCAATTGAAATTAAACATAACAAATTTTGAATTTCTAAACAAGGATTTTGATACCAATTGTAAATATTTTTTATTTTGAACATATGATACCAAATTGAAATTTTCAATCATAAAGTATGGGAGTGGAAATAAAATACCAATTGAAAGATGAAATACAAGTTTTCTCCCCCTTTATGAAATACCAAATGAAACAATGAATAAGCTTGTATATGGATACCAATTGAAAACTAGTCAATTGAAACAAGATAGTCATTATAAAACAAGCTTTATCCTGATCAAAATTTGTGCTCTAAGATATATGAATATAATAAGCACAAATAAAAACATATATATGTATGAAAAATTAGATACCAATTGAAATTGATACTCTTTGAAGTGCAAGCATGATATCTAAGACATAGGGGGAGATGGTACCTTGGTGGTGAATGCATCGAAGCTCAAATGATCAACCGTCACATTGCATCGCTATCAAGAGGCACCGATTTTGGAGATTGCCTATAGTTTGGTAACTTCTCTACTTGAAAATTTCATTTCTAGCTAGATCTTTATATGCGTAGGATTAGCTAGTTTTTCTTTTGTGGTAATATGCTTTAGTTGTGTATACATGTTTATCTTTTATTTTTATAGCTTGCCTATATTTGAGCTAGTTCGTTAACATTACTTTTGTTCTTTACTAAACCATGATTTGCTTGCCCATGTGTAGAGTATTTTCTCATGCTCACTTAGTTAATAGATATCTTTGCATATATGTGTACATAGATTAATTTATTTGCTCATATATATATATATATATATATATATATATATATATATATATATATATATATATATATATATATATATATATATATATATATATATATATATATATCTTGTGATTGGATATTGTATTTAAACCATATTTAAGCAATAAATCAAGATAGCAATTACGCGCCTCAACTCTTATCTAGAGGAATAATAAGGAGAAGTTCAGAACCCGTTAAGGGTATTCAACTTCAATATCTTGTTTTTAATAGCTTAATATATGATTTAATTATTGAAAATTATATTGTTAATATAATAATAATAATAATAATAATAATAATAAAACAAATAAAGATAAAAATGTTTTGATATCATTTTCATGTGTTTTCATGCCTATAAGATTTTTAATGTTATTTCTCTGTTTTATGTGCAAAAATATGCAAGTAAAAATAATTTTCAAAAGCCCTAAATTTCTACCTTTTAAAACTGTTTTTAGGGTTGTCCCGGTCGACCGACCGGTCGATCGAGTTGACCTAGAATAGGTCCGGTCAACCGGGCGGTCGAACGAAGTAACCTGTTATATAAAAAAATATTTTTGCTTAAAGCCGGTTGACCGACTGGTTGACCGACTGTAACCGAGTTGCTCTCGGTTAGACCCGGTCGACCAGGCGGTCGACCTTGAGTCGGGACTGCTGCTAATTTGCATGTTTTTAAAAGCCCTAAAACTCTCTCTCTCATTTTCTCATCTCTACCGAACCCCTTTTCTTCTTCTCCCTATTATTCTTCCCTCTAATCTTCCCAAATCACTTCAAATCTCTAATTAAATCTTAAAATTGATTGGATCTCTCCTCAACACTTCAGATCTGTTTGGTTTCAGGAGAAATTTTGGTTTTTTTTCAAGGTATAATCTCTTATCTCTTAAAATATTCTTGATTTTATAGTTTTTCTAGAAATCTTTCTATATTTCGTGCCAAATCCTTGTTTATAATCTTCACCATGTTAAAAAGGGTTAGATCAAAGAAGGGTAAACAACCTGAACCATCCTCTAACCCTTTTATTTCTCAGAAAGCTTCTCATAGATTTAAAGTGATTCAAAATAAATATGTTATTTCTGGTAGAACTGTTGTGCTCGCTGATTTTGAGCACTCAAATCTAGCAAGCTTTTTGAACACAAGCTCCCTTGAATATCTCGTTACCATTAAGGAACTCGTTTATTCTGAGATTGTGCACTATTTTACTCTAATATGACTTTCCAAAACAGTCACATCAGATCTAGGGTTCTGGGCAAGGACATTAATATTCTCTAGATCGATTTGCCTTTTGCTACACCTCTCCTGTGAGGGGTAGATATTTACAATGTTGATCTCCATGATTTTGATTATCTTGACGGTGAATCTGCCATCTCCGCATCTCTTTTACTTCACGATGATGACAACCCTGCTTTAGTTAGAAATGAGAAGGTGAAGTATTATACACTCGTCGCCCAAGTCCTAGCCAAAATCGTGTTCTATAATCTCCTGTTAAAATCTGGAGAATATAGTCATGCATGGGGTCCTACTCCCTTCTTGATCTATAGCCTTCTAAAAGGCATTAGAGTTAATATTCTCAAGCTCATCATCGATTATATGGCTTTTGAGCACCTCCTGATCCCAGACCGGCTCTTACCATTTGAGATGGTCATTACTCGCCTCCTCAAATAACTAAAATTTGATCTTTTTGCTGAATGGTCCATCGAACTGTCTGTTGATATCAACAACACTCTCCTAAAGAGGATGCGTTCTAGGGAGTGTGCTCCTGCTCCTCGGCCCCCTCCTATCATTCCTGATGTTCCCGCTGGATCCTTTTCAGCCTCTTCAACCTCCATTGATCCATACACAGCTCTCTCTGCTTAGCTTCGTGAGCATGATCTGAAGATGACCACAAAATTTCAAAGGATGGAGTATAGAGTTGACAATGACCTACAGTACATTTGTGCTTCTATTCTCTATCTCCAGACTTGTGTCGACGAGACCTACAGTAGGAACGCTAGGCCTGCTCCACTTCTGAGAGGCCACTCATAGCCCCTTCCTACATCGGGTCCTCCGTTTGACACTTGGGTACCTCCTCCAGCTCTTTCAGAGACACCTACTCCTCTTGAAGATCCCGACTTTCAGGAAGATTGACCCCTTTTGTTGATGATAAAAAGGGGGAGAGAGATTCTATGGAGTTATCTTGGGAGTTATCTTGGGTGTTTTTATTTGAGTTTTTATTTTATGTGGACATGTAGTATTTGGTGGACATGTGTTTTTACATTGCAGTATTTATTTTGTAGTATGTAAGTTGTTTTGAGGTTGGCATGAAGCTCTGTATGGATAAATTTATTTTATGATATCACTATTGTCTCTAGGAAGTTATGTATCTCTTTCATTCAGTTGATATATTTGATACATATCTTCTGTGTGTGGTATGTGGTATGTTTATATTTTTATGTATCTTTTGTAAACCAACCATCTACCACTTGTTTCAATGTTGGAGGTGATTGGTTTGTTAGAGGAAATCATGTGTACAACATCGTTGTAATTCTGTATTCTTGGTATGCATAGATTGGTTGCATAGAGCTTGATTAATATATCTTATTCATATACTTTTATTGATGCATCTAACTTATATGTCACATTTTGATATATGCATGTGTTTAGAGGGAGCTTCGTTTGAAATCTCTTCCCAAATTATTTGTGATAACTCCATGTGTTTTGTCATCATCAAAAAGGGGGAGATTGTTGGGCCCAAAGGCCATTAGCCAAAGTTTTTATGATAACAAAATATATGTAGTTATATTTTTAATAATTTTATTTAACAAAGTTTCAGGTTAACTATTTGTTGCATTTCGGCTCCATCACAAGACTCACACATTTGAAAGCCAAGAAGATGTAGATCTCAGAGCCTAAGCACATAGAAGAGCTCAAGGATCAAGTATACTAGAGAAGACTATATCAAGATTTGTATTTTTACTTTTTATATTTTAGATAGGATTTATAGTCGTTTGTTAAAACCAAGATGAGATAGGTTGATAGCTTTTGGGATTGACACATACACACATATTTCATACTCCTATGTGTTTTTAAAAAAGAGTTCATAACTATTCTCTTAATCGTTTTCAAAATCAAGTTTTGGAAAAACAAGTTTCAGAAAAATCGGGTTTTCAATTTAAAAAAGTGTTTTTACAAAATATGGTTCTAGCTTTGTTTTATATTGATTCATGATCACACACTGGTTCTACAAGTCCCTAGAGCTCTATTTTGTATTTAAAGATCAAAAGTTATTTTGTCGGAAAAAGATTGATTTCAAAAAGATTTCTATATCTTGCCTTTGGCCCTTTGTCGGTCGACCGACCAGTCGACCGTAGACAGAACAAAATTGCTCTTTCGGTCGATCGAGCGGTCGACCAACATGCACTAAAGTACATTTGTGCACTTCGGTCGACCGGGCGATCGACCGATTGCAAGAGTTTTGCTCTCGGTTGGGTCCGGTCGACCGCCCCGGTTGACCGACAGAGAGTTTACTCTCTAGTTGGGAATAACGGTCGACCGACCGGTCGACCGCTATCCCTAACGGTCAGAAATCTGACTGTTGGCGGCAGACCGGCTGGTCGGCCGACAGAAGAATTTTCTTCTGTATTTTTTTCTACGGCTATATTCTGTTTTGTCTTTCTCTGAGTATTTTCCCAATGACTCTTTTGGGTCTTCTACTCATGTTTTCATCCTCTATAAATAGTGGGACTATAGAAAAACCTCAAACAAGATTTCTAAAGTTTAGATCAAGTTTTTTACAAGTTTACATCAAGATTTAGCTTTTTCTTAAAAGATTTCCTTTTGAGTCAAAATTTTATATTCTTGATTTTTAGCTTGAGCCTTCCCTCTACATCTTTATAAGATATTTCCACTATACAATCTCAAAGAGTTTCACCTCCTCATCTTGGTAATAGGATTGTGCTTATGAGCTATTTGTGATCAAGTGAAGATCACCAATTTTCTTTTATTGAGAAGTTGTAGAGGTTGCGGTCTCAAGTGAACTAGTGAGCTCCATGTTGGTGTTGCGACACTGTGAGAGAGGACTTGTGAGTCCATTGAGTTCTAGTGAAAACTTGTAATGGTTGACGATCTAGTGAAATCGGTCATAGTGAAAATCCTTCATAGTGTTGAAGGCGGGGACGTAGAGCAGTGGCTCAAACCTCGGAACATATCATCGTGTTTGCGATTGCGTACTCTTTCTCTCTTCACTCTACTGTCTCTTTACTTACTTGCACACTTGTATTGTATACTTATTGTAGACTGTCTAAAAATCACTGAAGACAAGTCGTCAGATGTAGAGCCTATACTTCAGACGCAAAGCTGATAAAAACCATTATGCAATGTCAAGACGTGAGGCTCGAAACCCGCGTCTCAGCATCATTACAAAGCTAAAACGTAGGGCTCGAACCCGCTTCTCAACATCACTGCAAAGCCAAGACACGGGGCTCGAAGCCTGCGTCTCAGCAGAGCTCGACTTCTGTGTCTCAGCACCACAGCAATGCCAAAACGCGGGGCTCGAAGCCCGCATCTAGCAAAGCTCGAGGCCTGCGTCCAGCAGCATCTCAATGGCTAAACGCGGAACTCAAGCCCACGTTTCAACTGCAAGTGAGCTCCGCGTCTCAGTTGTAACTGCCCTCATTGCTGGGTCAGTTACTGCCCACGTAATGAGGGGAGTTAACCCCTATTATGGAGAGTTTCTAGAGGACAGTTTTACCTCTGAAATCTCTATAAGTAGCTCAGTTTGCTATTGAAGAAGGGTTGGAATTTTCAACTGAGGAATACTGATAAAGAGTTAAAGTCTTCTACCAACTTGCTGAGTTCAAGTTTTTACTTAAGTCTCTTTGAGATTTCATTGGATAGGAGTTGTGCTACTCCAACTGTGATCCAAATAGAAGACTTCCATAAGAGCTTCACGTTCACCCGGTCAATAAAAAACAAGAATCACTTTTCACCGCTACGCAAAGATCCCAGACTTAAACAAAGGGAATATCTGAGCTTGAGTGTCTTCTCTCTCTTGTAGTTGGGATTTGAGTGGTTGTAACTTTTCATTGTTTAAAGAAAAATTTGCAATACACTTTTAACATTTCTTCCCATATAAGAGATGGCGACTCCACTGGGGACTACTTTCTCCACTGATGAGCAAGTTATGGCGCAAGGTGACGTCAGTTTAATAGAAAAATGGTCAAGCCACTCGCTGTGGAGTTCGACCAGGCAAAGTGTGAAGAGTTCCTCTCTTCTGGCTCCAAGAGTCCCAGGGTGGCATGGCAGTACCGCAAGGTCTCCTCGGAGATCCGCTCTCAAGTCTCTTCGGAGACTTCCTTGAAGATGGCCTGCACAAACAGCGCCATTTCTGGCCGCGTCACGCGCGTGGTCCGCGTCAACATCTCCCACGAGACCCGCGAGGCCAACGTCATTGAAGGCCAATCTTGCCACGCCCCTTCTCTTTCTCAGCTCTAGGTTACCGGGATCCCCAACAACTTGTGAAGCATAACTGAAATCTTGAACGTCGACAAAGGCGTCGCGCACGTCGATAACAGATGGAAGAAGCTGGAATAGCCATTTGTCCAGCAGATACATGACGCGAGGTTCAAACCCGCGTCTCTTCTGAAAAGCATCAGACGCGTGAAGCCTGCGTCTAGATACCAAAGCGCAGAGCTCACGAGGCTCACGTTTCTGAGGCCCTACCTCGCAGACGCGGTGTTCAGTAACGCGAGGTCCGCGTCTCTTCTCAGAGATACAAGTCCCGCGTCCCCATGTCAAAACGCGAGGCTCACGAAGTCCGCGTCTCTTAAATGTCGCCAGGAAAATGCGATAATAAGTAACGTGAGGTCCGCATCTCTTCTCAGCAGAGGCGTGAAACCCGCGTCTCAAAGTCAAAATGTGAGAGCTGCATCTGCTCTACAAAACGTGAACTTCGTATTTCTGAACCCTGCGCCCCTGAGACTTGCGTCCTGGAGTTGCGATGTAAGGTTAACATTCGCCCTCTGACGGGTAGGGTCAGAAGAGAGTTGAATAGTTCTCATCCTCAGAGACTCGAGACTGATCTCTTCGATCCCCTTCTGATGGATCTAAGGGATTACTTGTCAAAGAAGAAAAGTGTTCATCAAATCACTCCATTATGCTGCTGTGAACAGCTCATTATTGTGGCGCTCTCTGAATGCCAATGCAGCTCGCATATAAACAAACAGTTGGTGTTCAACCGGTTATCGTCTACGTCAATCTCCCGCTCGGCCAAAAGGCGCCTCTCCCACACAAGGAGAATCACTGCTTCGATCCTTCGTTCCAAAAGGGAAAGCCTCTGATTATTATCATCGAACTCGCAGGTGGTTGGGCTATGTGTCAACTCCAATCCCGTCAGCCTCTGAGTTGAAGGGTCATTACACCATAATCACTTGTCAGGCACATCATCATGGGAGTCAGATGTCAGTGTTAGCAACATCTTCAAAGAACTTTCGGTAAACATAATTTTAATAAGCCACCTAGAAGATGAAAATGAAGAAATGATCCAGTCAAATATAGATCCTTGAATCAAACACCTAAATACTCTCTGGGATATTCGCTTTGAACAATGTGAACCACCTATAGAGGATAAGGCAATCCAGGTTAATCTGGGAGATAAGGCCAATTCTAAGCCTATATTTATAAGCGAAAGCTTATCACCCCACGAGAAGGAAGACCTAATATCTCTTGTACGAGAGTATATAGATGTTTTCGCTTGAAACTACGAGGATATGGCTGGGCTCGACCCTTAAGTGGCTATGCATCGCCTCAACATCAATCCAGATGCGAAGCCCGTCAAGCAACAACAACGACGGTTCTGCCTGGAGATAATGGAAGCGATTCAGTCGGAAGTCAAGAAGCTTATAGACTCCAGTTTCATCAGGAAAGAACAACATCCTGATTGGTTGGCTAATATCGTCCCCGTCACCAAGAAGAATGGGAAGATCCGAGTCTGCATCGATTTTTGTGATCTAAATGAGGCGTGTCCTAAATATGAGTTCTCCCTTCGAATCACAGATGTCATGAACAATAACATGTATGGGTTTGAACGGATGTCCTTCATGGACGAATTCTCTGGATACAATCAAATTAAGATGTACCCTGACGAGAAGAAGCACACATCCTTTAGGACACCACTAGGAGTGTATTGCTATAATGTGATGCTCTTCGGATTGAAGAATGCAGGGGCAACATACCAGAGAGCTATGAATTCAATTGTCCACGAGCATATTCGCAAAAAAATGGAATGCTACATAAATGATATTGTAGAAGCAATGTCAAAGGCGATCACATAGCAGATCTGAAGACAATATTTGATATCATGCAGGCGCATCAATTGAAGATGAATCCCACCAAATCCTTCTTGGAGGTAGCCAGCAGTAAATTCTATGGGTTTGTCGTAAAATCCAAAGGAATTCACCTCGACCCAGAGAAAGTCCACACAGTCTAGGAGATGCAACCTCCAAGAAATCTTAGAGAGCTTAGAGGATTGTAAGAGCGACTAGCACATATCCGAAAGTTCATCTCAAATCTCTCAGGACGATGCCAACTCTTCACCAAATTGATGAAGAAAGGTGCTTCATTCATCTGGGATGATGCTTGCCAACAAGCGTTAGAGGAAATCAAGCGGTACCTCACGTATCCACCTGTCCTTACAGCTTCGGTGTCAGGAAAACCTTTCCTAATATACGTTAGAGCTTTGAATCATTCTCTAGGGGCTTTACTAGCTCAGAATAATAACCAGACACACGAGCAGGCAATCTACTACCTGAGTAGAACTATGATCGGAGATGAACATCGATACAACCCGATCGAAAAGAATGCTTGGCGTTGGTTCGCCGTCCAGAAGATGTGACACTACTTGGTGGGCCAAACCATACATGTCATATCAAAAGTCAATCCTTTAAGATTGCTTATGAAGCCATCGTTATTGAATGGTCGATTGGCAAAATGGGCCATGTTGCTCTCCCAATATGAGATGCAATTCCTACCACAGAAAGCTGTGAAGGGAAAGGTAGTGGCAGACTTCTTGGCTGAGCATCCAGATCCAAAGGCGATCAACTTTTATGAAGATCTCCAAGACGAGGTCGCTGAAGTTTGCTTGACCTAGACGTCTGTCGAAGGACAGGTGTGGTAACTCTTCTTCGACGGCGCATCAAGAATATCGTAGCAGGAGTGGGGTAGTACTTGTCTCCCCACAGAACTATGTACTCCCTCGTGCATTCTCCTTAACTGAGTCGTATTCCAACAATATAGCAGAATACAATGCTCTCTTGATCATGATGCAAATCGCCGATGAGATTGGCGTTAAAAATCTCGAAGCATACGGTGATTCAAAGCTCATCATTAACCAGGTTCGTGAGAAGTACGAAGTCAGATATGAAGACTTGGTACCCTATCACAACACAACTATCCAAATAGCAAAGAGGTTCAGAAACTTCTATATCGACCATGTACCTCGCCAGCAAAATGCGTATGCAGATGCATTGGCATCTCTCGCTGCTTCCTGGGCTCTTCCAGGCAGAGCGGCAAAGAAAGTACTCGTCTACAGCTATGACTTGTACTGTCCAAAACTCGCCCTCGAATATGAACAAATTCTAGCAGGGAACTTTCAAGTCAAAGAAACTCTAGAGACTTTGATAGGTCCAGAGTTCAGGGATTGGCGATTCTCGTATATCTACTACGCATTGTATGATATTTTACCTGATGACCTTAAAGAGGCAGCTGCCATTAAAAGGAAAGCCCCTAAATTCTACTACAATGCGATTACAAGAACACTATATCGTCGATCGCATGATGGAATCCTACTCCGCTGCTTGTCACATAAAGAGGTACAGGAAACACTCAAAGAGGCTCATAACAGTATGTGTGAAGCTCACCAACGTGCTCCAAAACTTGGAGATCGACTCCAAAGACTTGGATATTACTGGCCAAAAATGATCCCTGATGCCATCGCTTACGCTAAGCGATGCCACGCTTGTCAGATCCATGGCGACTTCATTCAACAAGCACCATGGCATCTTCACTTTACAACTTCTTACTGGCCATTCGAAATGTAGGGAATGGATGTGGTTGGTCCTATCAATCCACCTTCATCTAAAGGGCACAGGTTATCTTAGCCATACCCGATTACTTCTCCAAATGGGTAGAAGCTATCCCTTTGAAGGAGGTAAAGACATCTGACGTGATTAAGTTCATTAAAAATCACATGATCTACCGCTTTGGCGTGCCACGACGGATCGTCCATGATAATGGGCCTCAGTTCGTTAGCCAAGCATTCCAAAGATTCTGCAACAAGTTCAGGATCTAGAGTGTGTCTTCAACGACATACTATCCAGCCACAAACGGCCTTGTAGAAGCATTCAACAAGACCATTGAGAAATTCTCAAGAAATTTATCTCGAAGAGCCAGCGTGACTGGCATGATAAGTTGGTGAATGCTTATGTGCTTATCGTACAACAGTGAGAACCCTGATAGAAGCTACACCGTTTCCTTTGGTATATGGATGTGAGGCCGTACTCCCACTAGAAATCCAGATTCCATGTCTACACGTTGCCTTGACAGCAGAGATGACAAATGAGGAGAAGCATCGACTGTGACTCTAGGAGCTGAAAGGTTTAGACGATAAACACCTGCAAGCTCAACAGAAAATCAAGCACTATCAAGCTCGAATTACCAGAGCCTTCAACAAGAAAGTCAAAGAGCGGACCTTCAAGAAAGGTGATCATGTCTTAGCTGTCAGAAGACCCATGGTGATGGCACATAAGACCAAAGGAAAATTCAGCCCAAATGGGAAGCACTATTTGTAGTAGAGTCAGTCTACTCGAATAGAGCTTATCACCTTATAACCCTAAACGGTGATACACTCATGATGCCGATCAACGGCAGATTCTTAAAGAAGTACTATCCTTAACAGGATTCTTCTCATGATCATATTAATATTATACCTCTAATCAAAACTTTCAGATCCAAGATGTTCGGAAGAGCACCAAAGAAAAGCTTCTTCCTTCAACGGATCACATTACGGTCGATTATTGTCGAGCCGACTGAACACTGGTTACATCATAATGCATGATGCAAACATCAAAGAAAAGACAAAGTGTGAAACTTCAGTTTTTAACCTTGTTACTCTTCTCTAGTTTATCTATCAAAATCTGACGCCTCTGAAGGCTAAGAATAGGGGAAAGTGCTGGCTTTTAAGTCCAACATAAGTCCTCAATAACTCATCATGTTGAGGAAAATAACATGGCTAGCCCAACTCAAACAGTAGTCGGTAAAGGCATACCAAATCCGTTGATAGCTTAGATTTTGCTAAAAATCTTAAGGGACTTGGTTTCGCCTTCCCCTCCAGAATCCCTTATCAATTCTCTTCCATGGACTGGTAGGACCACGAAAATACCTGCATCCAATTTCCCTGTGAAATGAGCATAGACTTGTCACGTTAACAATAAACCTCTGACAAGTCATTTTCCTTAATCCCCAATGGGGTTCATGGGGTTCGTCAAGTTAATAATACACCTCTAACAATTTATACTATTTCTCCACCAAAATCTCCTGTCAATTCCCTCCCATGGGGTGTTAGGTCCACAAGCTTAATCACTGCTATGTTAACACTACATCTTTAACAGTGAAAAAGTTTCAATACTCTCCAGCGAGTACGAGCTTCCACTTGTCGCTCCCTTACATGGAGTCACAAGTCTTCAAAATTGTCAAATTAACACTATACCTCTGATATTCTAAACTTCACTTGTCAATTCTCCTCAATAGAATGGGAAGTCCTCAAAATTGCTCATATCGCAAGTTAACTATTGTTGTCATGTTAATATATTACGCCTCTGATAAATTACTGTTAAGTTTAATATCACGCCTCTAACAGTGATCAAGTTCTTGCCAAGTTCAATATTAAACATCTGACAGTCACTTTCCTCAGGCTTCCATATCGAAACTGAGACAAGCGATGCTAAGTTTAACATCACACCTCTAGCATCCAATTCATTGTTAAGTTCAACAATACAACTATGACAATGACCTTCCCTCGAACTTTCCATATCAAAGTTGAGATGACTAGTGCTAAGTTTAAAATTACACCTCTAACATTACTTCCACTATCAAGTTTAATATTACAACTATGACATTGGTATTTTTAGTTTTTTCCAAATGAAACTGAAATTTCTGTGGAGCTAAGTTAACATCACACCTCTAACTCACATCCTTGTCAAGTTAATATCACACCTCTGACAAGATTTAATCCAATCTGTTAAGTTAATATCATACCTCTGACAGTAAAGAAATACTTAGATCATCGATGGGTCTAGTCTTATTTATCATTCTCATCAATAGAATGGCAGGTCCACTTAAAATTACTGTTAGGTTGATATCACACCTTTAACAGTGTTCTCTCTACTCCCCGACTGAGTCTTAATTACGTTAATACTAAACCTCTAATGATAGACTCAATCACAATCCCCTACAGAGTAAGAACTTCACTTGTTATTCTCATCCATAGAATGGCAAGTCCATAAAACTTGTTCTACTCCTGTCAAGTTTAATATCACACCTCTGACAGTAACTTTTTTAAAAAATTTCTTAAATGGAAATTTTCAACTTTGACTTGCTAAGTTAGAATGTCACACTTCTAGCAAATCAAAGATTAAGGCTTGCACCTTTGCAATACAAAAAGGTTAATTACTTTCGCTTGTCTAATTTTCAATACAAAAAGGAAGTCAAGGCAAATAAGAAGGCAAAAAAAAATGTCACTTTTATTGATATTCAAAAATATATATATGAAAGTGATACAGGATCTCTTATCCAATAAGATTGAGTGTTGCAACAAAAGAGTAAACAGAAGTCCCTCTTGCTCAGCGAAAAGTTGCACTCACTACTTGAAATATTAAATAAACACAAAGTTTGTCCTCTTGACTATGGCGGGGAATAGCAGATCTATTTCCTCTCCTTTTGGGAATAATGATGTTTCGCGAGGTCAAAATGTAAGGGAGCATTCTGATTCCACATAACCAACTGGTGCGAAGGTCTTCAAACCGTAATCCTTCGCTTAATGGGAAGCTCTAACACCAGAAAATCATCTAATAAGCATGGGTTTTTTTGTTATTGTCACTTCTTTGAACAAGATTGGTGAAGGGAGGATCTGAGACCTTACTAGTGATGCCCTCTTTCCTGTGACCTTCAAATGCGCCATACTCATTGTGATCAGAAAGGACCCGAAACCTTACTGGTACATCATGTCTAATAATGTCTTGATGTGTATCGAGAACCGCGCGGATCTTCCTCGCCCTTGGACAGAAGTTCTGACTCCTCAAGTGGTCGCCAATCGAATGAACTGGTCGTTTCATGTCTACCTTGATGGACGCGATAAGGACACTGGAACCAGCACCAACGATATGGCCATGACCTGCAAGAAGGAAAAAACCCAAGGGTTAAAATTCTGTAAAGACAGAAAAACATGAATCCAGAAGCACAGATGAGGGTCTAAAGTCATGATTCCAGACGCGAGTCTTATATGCGAATCTCGCGGACGTAGAGGTTACCTTGCTCTGCGAAGATAGATCCAAATGCAAGCCCAATATTAGACTCACATCTGATGACTGAAACGTTGGGCATATATTAAAAGTGCAAATGCAGACCTTAAAGTTTTATAAGTCATGAGCCCCATACGCAGGTATTATATGCGAGACCCGCGTCTAAGGCTTCAAGACGCGGAGTTCGCCACATTCCGTCTAAAGACTTCAAAAGAGCAGACACAAGTCTTAAAAGTTTCTAAGTCATGAATTCTAGACACGAGTCTTATATGCAAAAGCTCGCATTTAAGGCTTCAAAACGCAGAGTTCACCATGCTCGCGTCTACTTGAGACTTAGAAGTCAACAAGCTCGTGTTTCATCAACTAACATGAGGATCGCGTTTGCAGAGCATGAACACATGGATCTCAAATCGACTTTCTAAACATCAAGAAAGAGGTTTTCAAAAGTTTCAGGAAGAGATCAAGAGATAAAGTCTCTTCATAACCGATGATGACAGAACTTCAAGAAAACAGAGCCTTATCATGGCAAAAGCCATTTCCTACCTGAAGAAATTCTCTAGAATGGATGCTTTTTGATTTTGAAATCACTTAACAGTGATAATCTTCAAAGAAGATTGCAAGAAAGCATCAAAGCTTAGGGTTCTTTAAGTTCTTCAGAGCACATGCCCTTGAAGGAAAACAGTCAAGATGGGGTTCTTTAGAGCACATGCACGCGAAGAAAAACAGTCAAAATGAATGACTGTTAAGAGGCTCATGGCCTATTTATAAGCTCGCTAATTGTCATTAATTAACGGCATAAAAATCAAAGCCATTCTTAAAGGCCAATTAATAGCCTTAATTCGCTACGTGAATATCAAATCCAATCTGAGTGAGACACGTGGATTTTTGCTTCGGGAAGTCCCAATGACACGCGTTCCCAACCGTCAATGTCGGCTCTGCCTCGAAAGATCCAGCGAGATCTTCACACACAAAGAGTCGCGTCATCAGAACCTCGTCTCCATAACTGAAAGTGATGCTTCAAGGGCCGCGTTTTGAAGTCGCGTCCCTTCATAACGGGAAGGCCGCGTCACTTCCAACAAGTTGAAGGCTGCGTTCCCTCAATAAAATGAAGACTGCGTCTCTTCGACCGCCGAGGGCTGCGTGCCCTCAACAAATCAAAGAACGCGTCCCTTCGATGGCCAAGGGCTGTGTCCCTTCATCAACTCTGGGCCGCGTCTATCCAATAATTCGGGGCCGCGTCTCCTTAACAATCAGAGTCACATCTCCCAACAACTCAGAGTCGCATCTCCCTGACAAATCAGAGCCGGGTCTCCCCAATAATTCAGAGCCGCGTTTCTACATCAAGCGAAAGGTGCGTCTTCACTTTAAATGAAACTCGCGCCTTTGCAAAACAGCAGAACTACATCTCTTCAACAAAGAGAAGTCTGCGTCTTCATCTCGAAGTCTGTGTCACTTCAACAAAGTGAGAGCTGCGTCTCCACTTCAATGTTCACATCTCTCCAATGAATGAGAGTCGCGTTTCTACTTCAGACGAGGTTTGTGTCCCCAAGGCAACACGACCTTCACATCTACAAGACCTGTGTTCAGTCTCTACTTAAGTAATCAATTCAAACAGTACACTGGCAAAAGCAGTTGGCGATTTCTCCCGATTCAACTGTACAATGATAACCAGCTCAGAGTACCGATGAGGTCCGGACTGCGTATCTAGACACACATGATGATCATCTCTGATGGCTTCAAAGAGTTTAACAGTACACTCATGAAGACCAAAAACCAGATAAGATCGAGCTCAAGGTATTTCAGAAGATTGCTAGTCCAATCTTGAGAGCTTGCTGCCAAAAGGGAAAGTCCAAAGTGTTTTGAAACCCGTCCTAACTAACCGCGGAGTTTCAAAAACTTTGGAGGTAGTTCTGTATACTGTTTAAAAATTACTGAAGACAAGTCATCAGATGCAGAGCCCATACTTCAGACGCAAGGCTGATAAAAATCATTGATGCAATGTCAAGACGCGAGGCTCAAAATTTGCGTCTCAGCATCATTGTAAAGCCAAGATGCAGGGCTCGAAGCTCGCGTCTGAGCATCACTGCAAAGCCAAGACGCGGGGCTCGACGCCCGCGTCTCTGCAGAGCTTGACGCCCGTGTCTCAGCACGCCACAGCAATGCCAAAATGCGGGGCTCGAAGCCTGCGTCTAGCAAAGCTCAAGGCCTGCGTCCAGTAGCATCTCAATGGCTAAACGCGGAGGTCAAGCCCGTGTTTCAACTGCAAGTAAGCTCCGCGTCTTAGTTGTAACTGCCTTCATTACTGGGTCAGTTACTGCCCACGTAATGAGGGGAGTTAACCCCCATTATGGAGGATTTTTAGGGGACAGTTTTACCCTTGAAACCCCTATAAATAACTCAATTTGCTATTGAAGAGAGGTCAAAATTTTCAGCTGAAGAATACTGATAAATAGTTAAACTCTTCTACCAACTTGCTGAGTTCAAGTTTTTGCCTAAGTCTCTTTAAGATTTCATTGAATAGGAGCTATGTTACTCCATTTGTGATGCAAGGAGAAGACTTTCATAAGAGCTTGATGTTCACCTGGTCAACGAAAAACAAGAATCACTTTCTACCGCTATGCAAAGAACCCAGCCTTAAACAAAGAGAAGATCTGAACTTGTTGTCTTCTCTCTCTTATAGTTAGGATTTGAGTGGTTGTAACTTTTCATTGATTCAAAAAAAATTTGTAATACACTTTCAACATTCCTCCCCGTAGACTTATTTGCAAGTATTTCTTAAGTTGTGATTGGTATTTGCTAGGTTGCTAGCAAGTAAATTTTAAATCCACATTATTTACCATTTAGTATAGCCATCACCTATTCACCCCTCTAGGTAATTTACAAAATCAAGTTTAGAAAACAATTTTTATTTTCTTTTCTTAATTCAAAACTCTTACTTTTTTAAACTTTGTACTTTGAAAGCAAGTTTTCACGAAATATAGAAAGTTCTTCATTTAAAGCATGTAAATCTATAGCATTTTTATCACATGAAGAATTAGCACAATCATCTAGCTGAGTGTCCGAGGTTACCTCAAGGGAGTCATTCCCTTGGATCATGAAGCATGCTTGGTCGAACTCATCGCCGCTAGATTCTTTCTCCAAAACGTATGTCGTTTGTTCCTTGAAAGAAGTCAATGTGTTCCATACTGCAAAAGCAGAATCATAATGAGAAACCATTAAAAATTGTTCTTTGCTAAATGTAAGCTTTAATGCATCTATGGATTATACATTAGCCTCAGTGTACTTATCATTACCAAAATAAGAGTTCTTGATAGTAGCAAGGTAAACATGCAAACCTAGGGCTTTAAGATAAGCACTCATCTTAAACTTTCACATATCGATATTGGAAACATCATACATAGGAGGGGAAAGAAAATCCATGAGTGTATAAACTATATGTATGCAAATGCAAACCTAGATTAGCAATCTAAGGATCATACTCCTAGGTGATTAAATCAAATATCATGAGTGCTAGCTCTGATACCAATTGTAAGTACACTTAGAGGGGGAATAGGTGTACAAGCTAATCTAGGACAAATTTTTCGTGAAGGGCTCTGGAACTACTCCTCTAGATTCTCTAGACTAAGAGTTGAGGTGCTTTTAAATGCTCTCTTGGTTGAACACAGGTGTGGGTGTTGACACATTAAAAAAGACAATCTCCCATACAACTTTTTAACTGGTCAGAACGATGTCCAACTTGTCGATATCTACAAAAGACAAGCCGCGGATAAGCTGATGACCAATTCAACACATGCTGAGGGACAAAGCAGAAGCTCAGGTCCCGCTAATCTAGTAAAGCAAACAACAAGCCAAATACTACTTTTTGAGGTTGAGTCAGCTCAATACTCAGCCTCGCGCAAGCCCAAAATGCTAGGCTCACTCCAAAGGCTAAATTATCTAGCTTCGCCTTGAAGCCCTTTAAAGCTCAGTACTGAGCCAAGTGCTAGCTTTGCCTGAAGCTCAATATAGCCGCACAGGCCTAATTTTCTCGCTTCACTGAAGCCGTGACAGCTCTGATTAAGAGCTTTTAGCCCCGTGTGCGGAGCTAAACGTAGCCCCGCGAGAGGCTACATCCAGCCTCGCACTAGGCTTTCTACACCTCTACAAGAGGGCTGGCCAGGTCAAACTTTTAACCTAGTATTTAGTGGGCTAACCCCACTATGTTAGTGGGGTTAGGGTTAATGTCACTTTAAGTGGGAGATTACACCTGCCTACTTCGTGATTAGACGAGAAAGGTGTATGTAAATGTGTTCGATGTATCCCTTTCTTATCTCCGTTATAGCATAGAGCTATACCGAGTCGATTCTCAGGGAGAGCTAGCGATGGAAGCGTTACGGTCCGTAGTGAAGAAATGTAAACGAAGTGTCTTCTTTGTTTAATAGAATAAAGCAATGGTGGAACAAGTAATGAAAGAAATGGTGGAATTGTTCCTCATGGAAAAGGGAAAAGAAATCAAAGAAGAAGAAGTTCTTGAAATGAAAACCATGACTAGCTTACCTTACTACCTTACCAATACTTACTAAACTCCGTGATAATGAATGCATGCCTCATGTTGTCACTCCATCGGCGTAGGTTTCGTCTTGCGTGTTGATCTAATTACTTTCTCATGTAGATGAAGGGTGGTTTAACCCATCGGAGAAGAGAAGACCATCCAACTTGCAAGATGAACTAAAGCAATCACCCATGAGTTAGTGAAGATGGCAAGGCTAGTGGTTAGCTAGTACATGGAGAAAGATTAGCTACAAGCCATTAATGAAGAAAAGCAAAGCATGAAGTAAATTGCAAGAAAGTAAAGAAAGCACATAAAGAAAGCAATTAAACTAGAATCAAGCTTAAGTAGAGGAGTAGAGAATGGATCAATCCTTGCATTGCTTCAAGTTGTCACTCCTTGATATACAAGCTCTCTCTCTCTTACAACTCTCTCTTGCAATGAATTCTAGGGAAGAAGAAGAGGGATCTAAAGAACTAAAACCTAGAGAAAAACCTATGAAAATTACAACAACTAACAATTTCTCCTCTCTTCTCCATTCAGTCTTTTTTCGCAGGTCTATGGTCCAATATTTATAGCCCCAGAGAGAAGCTTCGAGATCCAGGTGGTTGGCGCAAAATTCGGATCTCAACAACCTTACAACTGCCGCGCGCGCGCGGCAAAATCCCAGATCTGGCGGCAAAATCTGGGCCGTTGAGCCCAGATTTTCTGTTGGGATCAGGTTGTTAGGTGGTTATCCACGTGGCCTTCTGGATTCTTCATTGGGCGCGCGGATCTTAACTGAATCCAAATTCAAATCTTGGCTTTATCTTGATCTTGGATTTAATCCCTTTAATTATTGCTAATTAAAGTGATTATTGGCTTTCTCTCCATTAGAGTGTGTACCTGCAAATATATAGAGAAGATGAGTAAAAATCATATATTTATTAACTAAGTGCATGGGAATTATGTGGTAAAATATGCAACATTGGATACCAATCACACCCCCACACTTATTCTTTTGCTCGTCCCGAGCAAAAACAAAGAAAAAGAAAAGAAAATCCTAACTACCAATTTTATTACACCACTTTCGCAGGTGACTCGATTGCACTGAGCATGTGCAACAAGCCGTTAAACCTCTAGGTTACCCTAGAGGAGGAGTGTTGTCTCCTGAGGGTTTTCAGCGGATTACACCCACAAAATCCATAAAGAAAGAAAACAAATGTTAGTGTTTTGAAAACGCATTTTGAACAAGAGACATGTTTACGAACTATTTTTGCAAAAATATAAGTGATCCTAGGTCATAAGTCCACCTATAATCATTCTTCCTTAAACTTAGTCTCCATGCAAGATCTTGTTTTCAATTAAGGTAAGAATTCAAAATTGGATTGAATATTTTATCTTTCATAAAACCTAGATAATATGCACACCGTGCTCGTGAAGATTTCTGGGATTTCAACTCTAACCATCAAGCCATTTATTTATATATATATTATATATATATATATATATATATATATATATATATATATATATATATTTCTTTTATTTTTCTTCCCTTAGTCTAGGCTTTCTAGTTTACCCTTGTAGCGAGCCTTTAACCGATGACTCCCAAACCAGACGGTCTTAGGGCACCAGATGAGAAAACATCCCTCGGGTTTAAGGTCTCGAGTAAAAAAGGCCACATAACTAAGGGGGATTATTTATTTCCTTTACCACCGTTAGGCGTGAATAATCATGCTTCTTGAGGCACAATTATCCAGCTTAATAAGTGATGTTTTATTTAATATATATATATATATATATATATATATATATATATATATATATTATATATATATATATTTTATTTATATGGCATTTTTGGTCTTTGTTTCCATCCCAAGAAATGTGTAAGTGTGAAGTGCATATTATCTAAGGCAAAAAATTCAAGATAAAAATATCTCACCAATTTTTCTTACTTAGCCTATAATTTCAAACAAGATCTATTACTTCAACTAGGTTTAAGATGTCATAATTAAGGCTTTCTTAATTTCTAAGATACATCTTAATTTTCTTAAAAATAGATCAAAACTTTGTCTCTTTTTTCAAAAAGTTTTTATTTTTATTTTATTATTATTATTATTATTTTTTTTTAATTTTTCTAAAAGAAAAGGTAAAATCTAAAAAGAAAGTGGAAAATCTAGAAAAAAGATAAAATCTAAAAATAAAATGGAAGACCTAAAAAAAATGAAAATCCTAAAAAATAAAAATCCTATAAAGAAAATAAAAAGTCCTATGTTAGTACATACCCCCCCATACCTATCTCATGCATTGTCCTCAATGTATGCAAGATAAAAATGATGCATGAAATAGGTAAGGTAAAAAGTCACTCCCTCCTCCTTTTTGGACCCGCAGTAGTACTGGGTCCTGCCGACTGTGTCCTTCTCAACCTCGCCTCAATGCCCTCTATCCTAGAGGATTGCTCCTCTAACCTGGAGGATTGTTCCTCCATCTTCTTCCTCAGTCTCACTTGACCCCTAAAAATCTTCTTCATGCCCTTCCAGATGGAGGACATGAAGGCATGTGTATCATGTGGGGGGTCCTGCCTCCAAAACTCAGGTTCATCCTCTGCATCAAAACTCTCCTCAGAGGAGGACTCTACCGGTACATCCTCGGGCTGGACAGTAGGTGTCCAGACCGCATGCAAACAACTATTATACGAACTGGTAGGTCTCTCGGGTGCAACAAACACTCGGTCGAATGAATCAAAAACATCGTCTGGTAGGAAAGTCCTACACAAACGTGTAATCAGGATGGGGTGAGAGTATTTGGCACCTCGTGTGCGTGAAGAGTTGGCTATAAGTGCATGGAAGATGACCTTATTCAAACAAACCGAGTGTTGACGAGTCATTAAATCATGTATAATTTGCAACACTGGTTTGTTGAAAGAGGAGGTGTGGTCAAGCCCTAAAATGTTTCGTTGGATCCAACGTCCAACGCAGTGAATATTTCTAAATGTCGTGCTGGCTTTGAGCCCACGATCCTGCTCAGTACAACGAGCCCCCATAATAGTCATATACTCAATCAACGGTAGAGGCTCGCTATGTTGTGTGATGGATGGGACAGAGGTGATTTCCTCAAGAAGAGGAAGCGTGACAAGTAAGTCTCCTATGGGCATGTGTACAGTAAACTGGTACATGTGTGGATCAATTGATGCTTGGTCAATGTGTGTGTAAAACATTGTCACCAAGTCGGGACAATAAAAAGCATCAGTCTCAGAGTTGTCGTATACTAACGTGTACCAATTCCAAGCCCTAATTCTCTCTAAAAACACATGCCCATAACCATTTGGATCACTCAATATCCTCCCAAAATCTTTCTCAACAAAAATTGGAGGTGCCATACTATGAATTTAAGATCAAAGCGGTAAAAAGAAGAGATTTAGAATTCGAACCACCCCCGGAATTCGTGGGGGGAAGAATTTCGATCTCTGCAGTGGATTCAGGAAGCTCTGAATGAAGATGTAGCACCAGATCACCAACAAGAACTTGAAATCGATCGGAACAGACTCTGGCGGCGCGCAGGAGTCGTCAGAATTGCCGCAGAAGCTCGGCTGGGGCCGCGGTTTTGCGGCAGATCGGAGAGAACTGGGAAAGGAAAATTTCAGAAGCGGCGCTGGAGAAGAATTTTTTTAGATCTGAGATGAGTTTTTCGTTTGAGGGAGGAAGTGTGTGGAAGAGGGGCTATTTATAGAAGGGAAAGAACTTTAGAATCCCACTTCTATCCCTAGGTTAAAAACGAATTTACCCTAGGGAATTGGAAGTTTTGAAAAGAGCTTTGACCCTAGGGACTTGGAATATGAGGAAACCTAGGAATTTAGAAAGATTTTGAATTTGGAAAGTGTGGAAACTCCTTTTAGCATAAAAATCCCTCCTTTATTATTATTTTTTTATTTTTAATTATTAATTTCTAAAAGAAGTGTAAAAGAAAGAAAATCTAAAAACTCTAAGTTAGTAAGGAAGGAGAAAAATTACCATAAGGTGGTGGTTCCGGTGGTGGTCTGATTGGTCCACGAAACATGGCCCAATCATTATTACGTTGGGTTTGAGGAACCCACCAAAAATATCATGAATATGACCCACTAAAAAGAGAAATCCTTGAAAGATTTTTATTAAGTACATGACCCCATCTAATTTCCATTTTTTCCAAATAATTTCGGAGTCAAATTTATCAAAGCCCTTGTCCCAGAATGATGTATGAAATGACAGAACAGTTGACTTGGATTCAGGAAGAACTGACTCAGGAAGGTGACTGAAATCAAGTAAAGGTTCAGGAGTCATAGTGAATTCTGGAATTGGGTCCAAGTCAAGAAATGGAAACTCAAGTCCACATGTATTGTCCAACAATGGAATGTGACTATCAAAAATTGGTGATTCAAGTTCAGGAGGGATGGGAATCAAAACTGACTCTAAAATGTTGCTCAAATTGGGTAACATAACAGGAGTCAATAATGAATTAGGAATTTGAATTAGATCACAAGTTTAAGAGTCAAAGCCACATTCCATATTGAGTTCAATTCCACAAAAATGAGAACTTGCCAATTTATCAATAGGATCTTCAAAAAGGTATAATTGGTCAAGTTCGACATGATCCTTAAAGATGGGTGATTCAACTTCATTGTGAATTGGGAAAGGATCCAATATCGACTCCAGGGAAAGATTGAAATTAGGTAAAGATACCGGAGTCATTATTGAATCAGAAAGAAGGATCGAATCACTAAGTTGGGGTTCAAGATCATATTCTTCATGGAGTTCAATTCCACAAAAATGTGAACTTGCCAATTTATCAATGGGACTTTCAAAAGTATGAAATTGGTTAAGTTCAATATGATCATCAGAAGAGATCGGTGATTCAATTGCACAATGGATAGGCACTGGATCCAATACTGACTCGGGAAATGAAGTGAAATTATGTGAAGACGCCGAAGTCATAATTGAATCAGGAAGTAGAATTGAATCATCAAGTGGAAGTTCAGGATCATATTCATGTTCAAGTTCAATTTCAGTAAAAGGAAAACTTGCCAAAATGTCAATGGGACTGAAGTTTGGACAAGTTCAGGTGAGTGTGCTGAAATTGAATCTGGATTTCCAAGACTACATGACTCTTTGATTTTAACAGAGTGGCTAGTGACATTAGAAATAGGATGAGAATGAAGAGTTTGGATCATCAAATCTATGTCACGATTTCTAGCATTTTGAGCATGAGTCATGTCTTCAAGCATCTTTCTATAATTGATGATTTCATTATTTTGATGAAAAGATGAAGTATTGTCTTGGAAGTGATATTGAAATTGTGAGTCCATCAGATTTTGGGATTTGTGTTTGGACTCACGCAAGAATTCCTTACTCGTTCCCCAAGCAGATGGTTGTTCATTATAATAAGGTGGAACTAAGTAAGACTCTTGAAAATACTGTAGAATTGGAGGGGCAAATGTTTCTTGAAGGTGTTGCTCGACCCTTTGAAGATTGGCTTCTATACTCCTTAGTAACTCAGATTTTTCTTCCATTGGTGGTTCAGAAAAAGGAGTATATGAAGCGGAGTCGGGAAATGAATACTGTGGATACGGTGAACTAGGTGGATATGGTGGATAAGGAGGTTGATAATTAAACTTGGGGACTGGAATCCCCATTGACTCTGTGACGAGTTGAAATCATTATGGAAATTATAATTATTAGATGGGGGGTATGGGTCATATTGATTCGGATAAGGCCAACCCGGTGTATTTGGTTGGTGCATATTATAAAACACAGGGTTGGAATTATCCGAATAGAATGGAGACTGTGTGAAATATGGATTATTATTAGGATGGAAAGAATTGTTGAATGCCATATCACACAAAAAATCACAAACAACAAGAAACAAACAAATAAACAAACAAAAAGAAAAGAAAAATCAAAACCAAGCCAAAAGAATGGTTGACCTAGACCTAGACGACTCCTAACTGATAGATTGTCCACAGGAGGTTTAGTGTAGACTTTGACCACAAGCTAATCAGCCAGGAAAGGGCAAGGTTGGTGGGAGGTTTTCCGTCAGAGACGTTCCTTAATTAAGTAACCAGCAACCTTCGGGCTTTCGGCCCTCAATCCCTTTCCTAAACACTGATTTTGCAAGAGTAAAATTTCAACACTTTTCCCCCTTAGGATAATCTCCTAGATGAGTCCGAGATGTCCCTAGGGCCAACGTCTATTTTTTTTATTAATTAGGCTTGGGTTAGTGAGTGCTTGGATTGTGGTTTTCGGGCTAAGGAAAGGGTAATGAACTCCCCACCTTATCTTATTTATAGGTGATGCCCTTAAAATTGAATTGTGCAAGTGTACAAGAAATAACAAGGATTCACTCAAAGCATGAAAATCAAGCAAGAGATGATTCCTTGTCTACATGCAATGCAAAACGTACCTTGCCTCCAGCACTCTTCAACAGTAAAAGTAAATGAATTGAAAAGACACGTGCCTAGAAATGCAAATGTCTAAACAATTTTTAACGATGACAACCAATTTTTTTACTGTTGAATTTATTAGCAGGAATATGGTGAAGCATACAGGAAAAAAAATTATTGCAGCAGATGTATTTTGCAGAGAAGCAAGCCCTGCAGAAATTAGGTCAGTAGTGATCTCCTTATTGCCGCAAATTTGCGGCAAAAGCCCAAAATTTGCGGCAATTTGGAGGGATCCTGGTCTCTGCTTTTGAGAGCAGAGGCCCAGGTCCACTTATATGTCACTGTAATGCAAAGTTTCCTGTTTTTTCAACCTGTAACCTGCAACAGAGAAGAAGATTCGTTTAGTTCTTCACTTTAAAGAAAATCCGTTGCTCTCCCCGGCAACGGCGCCAAAAATTTGTTAGGACGAGAAAGGTGTATGTAAATGTGTTCGATGTATCCCTTTCTTATCTCTGTTATAGCATAGAGCTATACCGAGTCGATTCTCAGGGAGAGCTAGAGATGGAAGCGTTACGGTCCGTAGTGAAGAAATGTAAACGAAGTGTCTTCTTTGTTTATTAGAATAAAGCAATGGTGGAACAAGTAATGAAAGAAATGGTGGAATTGTTCCTCATGGAAAAGGGAAAAGAAATCAAAGAAGAAGAAGTTCTTGAAATGAAAACCATAACTAGCTTACCTTACTACCTTACCAATACTTACTAAACTCCGTGATAATGAATGCATGCCTCATGTTGTCACTCCATCGGCGTAGGTTTCGTCTTGCGTGTTGATCTAATTACTTTCTCATGTAGATGAAGGGTGGTTTAACCCATCGGAGAAGAGAAGACCATCCAACTTGCAAGATGAACTAAAGCAATCACCCATGAGTTAGTGAAGATGGCAAGGCTAGTGGTTAGCTAGTACATGGAGAAAGATTAGCTACAAGCCATTAATGAAGAAAAGCAAAGCATGAAGTAAATTGCAAGAAATTAAAGAAAGCACATAAAGAAAGCAATTAAACTAGAACCAAGCTTAAGTAGAGGAGTAGAGAATGGATCAATCCTTGCATTGCTTCAAGTTGTCACTCCTTGATATACAAGCTCTCTCTCTCTTACAACTCTCTCTTGCAATGAATTCTAGGGAAGAAGAAGAGGGATCTAAAGAACTAAAACCTAGAGAAAAACCTATGAAAATTACAACAACTAACAATTTCTCCTCTCTTCTCCATTCAGTCTTTTTTCGCAGGTCTATGGTCCAATATTTATAGCCCCAGAGAGAAGCTTCGAGATCCAGGTGGTTGGCGCAAAATTCGGATCTCAACAACCTTACAACTGCCCGCGCGCGCGGCAAAATCCCAGATCTGGCGGCAAAATCTGGGCCGTTGAGCCCAGATTTTCTGTTGGGATCAGGTTGTTAGGTGGTTATCCACGTGGCCTTCTGGATTCTTCATTGGGCGCGCGGATCTTAACTGAATCCAAATTCAAATCTTGGCTTTATCTTGATCTTGGATTTAATCTCTTTAATTATTGCTAATTAAAGTGATTATTGGCTTTCTCTCCATTAGAGTGTGTACCTGCAAATATATAAAGAAGATGAGTAAAAATCATATATTTATTAACTAAATGCATGGGAATTATGTGGTAAAATATGCAACATTGGATACCAATCACTTCGCCCCAGTTTAGTGGAATGGCCGGGTCAATAAGCCATTTTTAGGCTCGCGCGAGCCTATCTAGCCTCGCATGCGGCTCACATTTAGCCTAACGCGAGCGTTATAACCTTGCGTGAAGCTCAAAACAGCCTTCGGCGTGAGGTTAGCTAACTGTTATCAGTCATGACTGAATTTTAGGGGTGGTTACACCCCTCTAGAGCGTATAAATAGCTCATCTGAGAATGAGCTCGAGGGGAGGAGATCAAGAGAGGCAGGCAATCAAAGGGAGAGCAGAACAAGAGAGGCAAGAAGGCATCGAGAGAGCTAACAAGGCTAACTTGTTTTCCAGAAGCACCAGATAATTACTTCTCTAAGTCCAAGGTATTGATACTTTAAGACCTTTCTTTTTCTAGAAATCTCCGGAACCAAGCGAGAAGGAATTCCCAAGCAGTAGCATTCGAAGATCGATCGCTCGCATCGTCAACGGAACAAAGTGGTCGCGCGCTGATCAGACTCCCGTCGGCACACTTTCCCAGAAATCTCAGAAGAGATCTACTTATAATTTTTATTTTAATTACCTGTAATTTTCTCCTCGATATTTTGTAAGTTTTCTCTTATTGACTTTCAATGAAAAACAAGATGGTGACTCCGCTGGGGACATTATTCTCCTTTCCTGAGAATCAAGTGTCGCAATACGACGTTCAGACCGTTGGGTCTATTGCTGAAATATTGGTCATTAATTTTGACCAAGAGAAGTTCAAACAACTTCTCACTGGGGGTAGCAAAATTCCCCTACATGTGCGTAAGCACAGGAAGGTCAGCGTAGCTAGTGTTCCCTTGGCTACGTCTGGAAAGCAAGTCTCTAATGAGACTACTGAGGTTCTCCATGAACCTAATTCTGCCTCGTACGAGGATAAGTAGGCTCTACGTGAGCCTATCACAGTCTCAGCTGAGACTAAGTTAGCCCCGCGCCAGCATGTTAGCGTTGCACGCAATCCTTCAAGGGTTCCATGCGAACCTAAAATAGCCTCTGCCAAGGCCATGTGGATTGCAAAGTCCACCCTTGCCTCTCTCGAATCAGCATCCCATTAAGCTAAGATAGTCTTAGATTACAAGACTCCCTCTGCTCCTCAGTTTCGCCTATCCCGCGAGGCTAAAGCTAAAGCACCTTGTGCTTACAGCGAGGCTACTATAGCCCCGCTAGCCTTAATAACACTGTTGGGCGGTGTTAAACTTGCCGCATGCGAGGTTAAAATCAGAGCATCTGTACGTGCTAACAACGTCACTGATCTAGCGTCGCTCTCAGCGCCAAGTGCTAAAATACTCTACCGTGAGGCTAGAGGTAAAGCACGACTGAGTGCTAACAGCGAGGCTATTCTAATCTCGCTTGCAGGAAGAGCTCTGAACAACAGAGTTAAGTTCGCCTCCAAGGACAGAACTAGAATAGTAACCTCGCCTTGCGAAGCTACCCCCTCAGGCGAAGCTACCTTAGCCTCGCCTATGGTCAAAAGGAAAGCCTTTAAGGCTAGGCCTAAGGTTTCTCAGCCCAACAGGGCTAACTTTCAGTCTCCTCGGGTCTCTGTGATGGATAGGTTGGGTCCAGTTAACACAGACTTGAGAAATTATCTGAGCACAAAGCGAAAGTTTTACTCAGAGGACCCGCTCACTTCTCGCCGTCGTAGTGCGGATAAACAGGGTGTCAACTTGTGATGATGCACTCCGTCCATTGTTGCCTAGGAAAGGTCCAAATAACTACTACTCCAAGTCATCGACCGATATTTGACCAAATATCGGACCAGACTGCTGAGAAGGCCAAGCCTTGAAAAAAGAAGGCAACAAAGGTGACCTATCTCGCAGCCACCTCTGTTAACATGATAAGCAGAGGCAGGGATCTTTTTTGGTCCCGAAGACGAAGACGAGGAACTTTCACTCCTCCAGCCACTCCCTGAGCTCTGAGTATAGCCCCTGCTTGAGTCAGATTCTGGTGAAGCAAGAGGGTACCTTACAGGGTACTCATTTTAGGGTAGTAATATCCTATAATTATGGACAACTTTCTTCGTCAACTGGAGTCGTGTCGCCTACACCATTAAGAAATCTTTTCCAATGGCTGGATGATGAGGAGGAAGCCAACGGATATGCCTCTTCTGCCATAATCAGCTCGGTGCAGAAGAATCTCGTGTCTGCTAATATGGCCGGTAACAATGATGATGACCTCCTTCGGCGGATGGAGGCACAAGAGCAGACTTTCAGGGCTCAGTAAAAAGCCTTGGATAACATCCAACAGATGCTCGCTCAGCTCTTGACTAACCAGAATACCAATGACACCGGCAGCAATCATAACGATGAGGAGCATAACGATGATCAGACTCGCAGAGGGTTGGGGTATATCACTCCATCCGTTCAATCAGATTTGGAATCTGAAAAGCCTCTGCTGTCACATTCTTCGTATTCATCAGGTTGGGAATCCAATGTAAGCATGGGGGTTGACTTCGAGAAACTCTTCGTCAATATGATATCGACTAGTCAGGTGGAACCAGAAGAGGACATTGAGCCATTCGACACTGATCCTTGGGCTCAACAATTGGATCTTCAATAGGAGAAGTGTTTTGAACAATGCGACCCTCCTACTGAAGATAAAGTGATTTAAATTGATATTGGTGATCAGAAGTACCGAAGCTCATCTCTATAAGCGAAAGTTTATTGCCAAAAGAGAAGCAATACCTTATCACCTTGATAAAGGAGTATATAAATGTCTTTGCTTGGGGCTATGAAGACATCCTGGCCTCGACCCTCAGGTGGCGATGCATCACCTAAACATCAAGCTGAATGCTAAGCCGGTCAAATAACAACAACGACGGTTCCGACCTGATATCATGGAGGCAATTGAAGCCGAGGTTCAGAAACTCATCAAATATGGCTTCATTCGAGAGGAACAGCACCTAGACTGGGTTGCTAACATTGTACCCATCCTTAAAAAGAACAAAAAGATCTGAGTCTGTATTGACTTTTGTGATCTTAATATAGCCTGTCCTAAAGACGATTCTGTTACCCATCACGGATGTCATGATTGACAATACGTGTGAATTCGAAAGGATGTCATTTATGGATGGCTTCTCAGGGTACAATCAAATCAAGATGTACCCAGATGATGAAAAGCATACATCATTCTGAATACCGCTGGGTGTATTTTGCTATACGGTTATGCCATTTGGCTTAAAGAATGCAGGTGCCACCTACCAGCGTGCAATGAGCACAATCTTCTGTGATCACTTGTGAAAGACAGTGGAATGTTATGTTTATGAAATTGCAATCAAAAGTCGCGATAAGAATAATCATCTCCATGATTTGAGAATAATGTTTGATCTCATGTGGGTTCACCAGCTAAAGATGAACCCGACAAAGTCTTTCTTAAGAGTTTCAAGTAGCAAGTTCTGGGATTCATTGTCACATCCAAAGGAATTCATCTTGATCCGGACAAGATCAAAGCTATTCAGGACATGCAGCCTCCAAAGAATCTAAAAGAACTTCGAGATCTTCAAGGCATGTTGGCTTACATCCGAAGGTTTATTGTAAACATGTCGGGTCGCTGTCAACCATTCACGTGCCTAATGAAGAAAGGCATATCTTTTGTCTAGGATGATGCTTGTCAAAATGCATTTGAGGATATCAAAACATACCTCACTAAGCCTCCAGTCCTAGTATCTTCTGTTGCGAAAAATCATTCTTACAATATGTAAGGGCTAAGGGCCATTCTTTAGGTGCTTTGCTCACACAGAAGAATAATGAAGGCGTCGAGCAAGCCATCTATTATCTCAGTAGAACCTTGATTGGCGCAGAAAGTCGCTACAATCCGATCGAAAAGGAGTGTCTCGCTCTTGTCTTTGCCATCCAAAAGATGCGGCATTACTTGGTCGGGCAGACTATTCATGTCATCTTAAAAGTCAATATTCTTCAGATTTTTATGACAAAGCTAAGTTCTCTGAACTCCAGATTGGCTAATTGGGCCATACTGTTGTCCCAATATGATATGACTTGTACCCCAGAAGGCCATCAAAGATAAAGCTCTCGCAGACTTCCTAGCAGCTCACCCAGTTCCAGAATCTTCAAAACTACATGAAGATATTCCGCATGAAGTTATCGAAGTCAACATAACTTCAAGCGATGATGTATGGCAGTTGTTCTTTCATGGCGCATCAAGAACAGGACTAAAAGGCAAGATCATCCTGGAGTGGGGGTGGTATTTATCTCACCCGGGAATCACGTTCTCTCTTGTGCATTCTTATTAACCGAGCCTTGTTCCAACAATATAGCTGAGTATAATGCTTTGCTCATTGGCCTCCACCTCGCTCAATAGATGGGGATACAATATCTTGAAGCTTATGGCGATTCCAAGTTGATCATCAACTAAGTTAAGTGTGAATATGAGGTCCACCATGAAGACCTCGTACCTTATCATCATGTAGCCATTCAGTTGGCTAATACAATCGAAGGCTTTTACATCAGTCATGTATGCCGCCTCTAAAATACAAAAGCAGATGCTCTAGCGGCACTACCAGCTACACTGGCTTTACCTGCTAATACAAGATACCATCTCACGGTGGCCAATTGTCATCTCTTCTGCCCAAAGTACGGTTTAGAGGTTAGTGAAGTTCATACAACCTCGACAAACTTTGAACCAAGGGACTGGCGATTCCCGATCATCGACTATGCCTTAACGACATATTACCCGACGATCCTAAGGAAGAATCTTCTATCCGATGAAGGTCTCTCCGCTTTTACTATGATGCACTAGTAAAAACGCTATACTGCCGTCTAGATGGTATACTTCTTCTCTATCTATCCAATTCAGAGGCACAAGAAGTAATCAAAGAGGCACACGATGGTATATGCGAGGCTCATCAACCAGGTTCGAAACTCAAGGATCGATTGCATAGACTTGGTTATTATTGGCTAACCATGATAGCCGATGCAATCAAATATGCCCTAAGGTGTAAAGCCTGTCAAATCTACGCAGACTTCATACATCAACCTCTGGAGCTACTTCACCCAACTATTGCATCGTGACCATTCGAGGCTTGGGGAATTGATATAATAAGATCAATTAGTCCTCCGTCAGCTAAAGGTCATCGATTCATCCTTGCAATAATTGATTACTTTTCAAAGTGGGCAGAGGCTGTCTCACTCGCTGAGGTTAAAATCATCAATGTGGTTAACTTCATCAGACATCATTGCATCCACCAATTTGGTATCCCCAGATGGATCATTCATGACAATGGTCCCTAATTCGCAAGTCAATCTTTCTATTGGTTCTGCAACAAGTTTCAGATTCAGAATGTGGTTTCAATTGCTTATAACCCTGCTGCTAATAGTTTTGCAGAAGCATTCAATAAGACTATTATTAAGCTACCCAAGAAATTCGTTTCATCAAGCAAATGAGATTGGAATGAGAAGCTCGGTGAATGTCTTTGGGCCTACCGAACTATGGTCTGAGCCCCAACAGGCAACACGCCTTTTTCTCTGGTATACAGGTGTGAGGCAGTCATACCTCTAGAGATCCATATGTCGTTACTACGGGTTGCCTTAGCAACCAAAATGACTAAGGAAGACAACGATTGTTACGCCTTCAAGAACTCAAAGTCCTATATGAGAAACGAATACAGGTTCAATAACACATTGAGTTGTACCAAGCTCGGATCTCGAAAGCTTTCAATAAGAAAGTTAAAGAGAAGGTATTCCAGAAAGGAGATTTGATTTTAGCTGTCAGATGACACATGGTCGTGACACACAAAACCAAAGGCAAATTTCAACTTAGATGAGAAGGCCGTTCATCATAGAAATAGTCTACTCAAATGGGGCCTATTGCCTAGTAACTCTAGACAGTGACACACTCATGATGCCGGTTAATGGCAAATTCTTAAAAAGTACTATCCTTGATTACGTTAACATCTCACCTCTGATTAGATAAGTACTCGTTAGGATCATGTTAACATTAAACCTCTGGTCATTGGGTCAAGTATATATAATGCTTGCATCGGATATATTCCCCGTACAGCGGAACTATCGATCAATGGCGGTCGACTATATTCTTGCTCGTCACGAGCAAATAGTCCTCAACGATCGACAATAGATGACTATATTCCTGCTCAACACAAGCATAATAGTCCTCATCGATTGACAACAAATGACTATATTCCTGCTCAACACGAGCATAATAGTCCTCACCGATCGACAGCAGTCAACTATGTTCCTACTCAACACGAGCATAATAGTCCTCACCGATCGACAGCAGTCCACTATGTTCCTGCTCAACACGAGCATAATAGTTCTCATCGATCAACAACAGATGACTATATTTTTGCTTAACACGAGCATAATAGTCCTCTTCGATCGAGAACAGATGACTATATTCATGCTCAACATGAGTATAATAGTCCTCACCGATTGATAGCAGTCAACTATGTTCCTTCTCAACACGAGCATAATAGTCTTCATCGATCGATGGCAGACAACTATATTCCTGCTCAACACGAGCATAATAGTCCTCATTAATCAACAACTATTCTGCGACAGGTGGGACTAGCATCG
Organism: Agave tequilana; assembly: GCA_038442645.1. NCBI lineage: Eukaryota > Viridiplantae > Streptophyta > Magnoliopsida > Asparagales > Asparagaceae > Agave > Agave tequilana. The sequence continues at coordinate 291,511 of JAVJIF010029775.1, read as the reverse complement.
ACGATCAAATATTACTGAAGCACTAATCGGCACATAAGAAGCCAGTTAAAAGTTCTAATCGGCATATAAGAAGCTGGTCAAGATGAACGGAGCATGAGAACACAGTCCAATCCTCAACAGAGTTAGGCTAACAAAGATAAGCTAGCTGAGCATTAGCTTTGTCACTATCAAAATTTAACGCCCTCGAACGACTAAGAATAGAGAAAAATATTGGCTCCTAAGTCCAATAGAAATTCTCGATAACTCATCATGCTGAGTGGAATAGCATGGCTAGCCCAACTCAGACGGTGGTTGGTAAAGGCAAACCAAATTCGTTGATAGCTGAGGGTTTGCTAAAAATCCTAAAGGACCTGATCCTATTTGATTCACCTCCAAAATCTCTTACCAATTTCTGTCCATGAAATGGTAAGACCGCACAAAACAATATTCATTTCCCTAACGAAATGAATCACAAGTCAAACTTGTCATGTTAACATTAAACTTCTAATAGTGAGACTCTGATATATTCCCCAGCGGATAAAATTTACATCCCAACCCCAGCAGATCGAAATCCTCTCAAGTTATTGTTATGTTCAAACTCCTTTAACAGTAAATAAATCCTTGTTAAGTTAACATCACACCTCTGACAAGTTGCTTTTACAATCCCCAAGCGGAGAAGTTGTCACGATTACTTTTGACAAAATCTCCTTTCAAATCCCCAGCGAGGAATTTGGTTATTACGCTAATGAATATCTCTGAATTCCCACGGAGTTCTTTTTGTCACGTTAATGATTACCTCTGACATATAATCTCTTATGGGATTCATTTTCAAACTTTCCAGTGAGTTTCTGGTAGACTCCCCTCGAAGTCTAATATTTTCCTTTTCAAGTCCTCAATGGATTTTCCTGGTTGTCACGTTAATAATATACCTCTGACATTTTCTTCCAAATGATTTTCTAAGGAAATACCAATTTCCCACGGAATTCATAACAAATCCTATTTCCCCCAGTGGAGCTACTTCATTTACCATCATGTCCAGCTTGTCACCTGATTGTTATCCAATTTTGCATATTTTACCACATCCATACCATGCATATTGTCAATAAAAATATGATTTTTGATCATCTTCTCCCTATTTTTGCAGGTCCACATCTGAAATGAGAGAAGGCCCAAAATCTCTTTAATTAGCAATAATTAAAAGAGATTAAATCAAAGCCCAAAAGAGAGCCCAAGTTTGAGCCCAGGATCTGGAGAATTCTATGCGCTAACTCAAGATTCCAGAAGGTCCACGTGGCTAACAAACTTGTAACAACTTCACAACAGAAAGCTGTTGGCCAACGGACTTGAAACGGCCGCAAGTTGCCGCGCCTATGCGGCAGATCTGGGGCCGTTGAGCCCCAGATTCTGCCAGCTGTCTCATCTTCTGGAGCCTTCTCTCTGAGGCTATAAATACACCACCAGGGCATGCACGCAGAGAGGGAAGAGTGAAAGAGAGAGGAGAGATTAGAGATTAGATGCTTGTATTTTGTAGGATTTCTCTCTAGGATTTTTGTAGTGCTCTAGATCTTCTTCCTCCCTAGAAATTCTGTAAAGAGAGAGTTTGTAAGAGAGAGAAAGCTTGTGTATACCAAGGTGTGACAACTTGTGAAGTAAGGATTGATCCATTCTCTTCTCTCTTCTCTTACATTTTCTAGTATTACTTGCTTTCTTTAATTCTAGCTTTACTTTACTTGCAATTTTATTCATGCTTTGTTTCTTTTTTTGTAATGGCTAGTAGCTAATTCTTTCTTACATGACTAGCTAAACCACTAACCTTGCTAACTACTAACTCATGGGTGATTGCTATCTTTAATCTTGCAAGTTGTATGGTCTTCTCTTCTCCGATGGATTACTTTCATTGCTTGGCAAGTTCTTGTTGTAATTCTCCATATGATTCATGTGTGCCTCATTTAGAGCCTTGTCTTTAGAACAAGTGCCTTGATGGAACATGGAGATGGATCACCAAACATATGCTATTTATTGTACAACTTCTTTACTTCAATTAATGAATGTTGTATCTTGTTCCTTAGCATCCCTTGAGTGTCGCTCTTTTGATTCCATTATTGAAAGTCTATCTTGTAGGCCGATGACATCTATGAGTCTACAAGACAAGTCCAAGAGTGATCACCCGTCATTCAAGTGGGAAAGTAATTAGACCAACACGCAAGACAAATCTTTGCCGATGAATCAACATGAGGCACGTATTCACCATCACGGAGTTTAGTAAGTTTTTAGCAAGGTAGTAAGGTTAGCTAGTCATGGTTTTCTCCATCTTCAAATCTTTTACAAGTTTTCTTTTCTTTTAGTGTTAATCCAAAAGCCAATCTTGTTTTGATTTCTTTTCATTTTCCATCATGAACAAATCCACCAATTCTTTTACTTCTTTTTTCAATTCATTTTTATTCTTTTAAGACAAAGAAGAATCTTCGTTTTCTTTTCTTCACTACCAACCGTAACGCTTCCATCGCAAGCTCTCCCTGAGAATCGACTCGGTATAGCCCATGCTATAATGGAGATAGGAAAGGGTACATTAATCATTTGGAATACATTTGTGGAGTGATCAAAGCACTTAAGGTTGAATCTAAACCTTATCACTTTTTATTGAATATATTTTGTGTGCAAATTGTACTCCACAATACAACACCTTTCCCGTCTAAACAAATTGGCGCCGTTGCCGGGGAGAGCAACGGTTTTTTTGGTTTAAAGTGAAGAACTAAACGAATCTTCTTCTCTGTTGCAGGTTACAGGTTGCAGAAACAGGAAACTTTGCATTGCACTGACATATAAGTGGACCTGGGCCTCTGCTCTAGAAAGCAGAGACCAGGATCCCTCAGCTTTGCCGCAGAATCTCGGCCCTGGCCGCAGATTTGCGGCAATCCTGAGTTGACTACTGACCAAATTTCTGTAGGGCTTCTGGTTCTGCAAAATACATCTACTGCAGTACTTAATTTCCTGTATACTTTACCCTATTCCTGCTAATAATCAACATTAAAAAATTTGTTGCAAAGTTAAAAAAATTGTTTAGACATTTGCATCTCTAGGCACGTGTCTTTCAATTCCTTTACTTTTACTGTTTAAGAGTGCTGGAGGCAAGGTACGTACGCATTGCATATTGACTAGGACTCACTCTTTGTTTGATTTAAATACGCTTTGAGTGAACCTTGTTTGTTGATATCGTACACTTGCACAAATCGAATTTAAGGGCATTACCCATAAAAAAGATAAGGTGGGGATTTTATCACCCTTTCCTTAGCCCAAAAACCACCATCCCAGCACTCACTAACCCAAGCCTAATTTAATAAAAAAGTAGACGTTGGCCCTAGGGACATCTCGGACTCATTTAGGAGATTATCCTAAGGGGAAAAAGTGTTGGAAATTGACTCTTGCAAAATCAGTGTCTAGGAAAGGGATTGAGGGCCGAAAGCCCGAAGGTTGGTGGTTATTTAATTAAGGAACGTCTCTGACGGAAAACCTCCCAACAACCTTGCCCTGACCTGGCTGATTAGCTTGTGGTCAAAGTCTACACTAAACCTCCCGTGGACGGTCTAATCAGTTAGGAGTCGTCTAGGTCATAGGTCTACCCTAACTTAGGTTAGAATTTTTTCTTTTTTGTTTGTTTATTTGTTTGTTTCTTTTTGTTTGTATTTCATTGTGTGATATGGCTTATAATAACAATTTTTCCAACTTCAATAATAATCCATATTACACACCGACTTCATTTTCGGATATTACCAACCCGGCATACCATAACTTTGACCAACCTAGTGTGCCGGATTGGTCTTATCCGAATCAATATGACCCATACCCCCATCTAATAACTATAATTTCCATAATAATTTCAACTCTTCACCGAGTTAGTGGGGATTCACTTACCCCGAGTATAATTTCCAACCACCTTGTCCTCCTTCTCCACCCAGTCCACAATATTTTCAAGATACATACTCAATTCCTCCAGTCCAAAATAAAGCACTATCAATTTTGGAAATGAGTATGCGTGAGTCCAAACACAAATCCCAAAATCTGATGGACTCACAATTTCACTATCACTTCCAAGACAACACTTCATCTTTTCATCAAAATAATGAATTCATCAATTATGGAAAGATGCTTGAAGCCATAACTCATGCTCAAAATGCTAGAAATCGTGGCATAGATATGATGGTTGAATCTCTACGTTCTCACCGTTTGACCAGATCTAGTGTCACTAGCCACTCTGTTAGAGCCGATGAGTCATGTAGTTTTGAAAATCATAATTCAATTTCAGCACAACCACCTAAACTTGTCCAAACTTCAAAACCCATTGACATTTTGGCAAGTTTTCCTTTTCCTGAAATTGAACTTAATCCTAAACTTCCACTTGATGATTCGATTCTACTTCCTGATCCAATAATGACTCCCGTATCTTTATCTGATTTCACTCCATTTCCAAAGTCAGTATTGGATCCAGTGCCTATCCATTGTGAAATTGAATCACCAAAATTTTATGATGATCATATTGAACTTGACCAATTTCATACTTTTGAAAGTCCCATTGATAAATTGGCAAGTTCACATTTTTGTGGAATTGAACTATATGAGGAATGTGATCTTGAACCCCAACTTAGTGATTCAATTCTCTTTCCTGATTCAATAATGACTCCGGTAACTTTACCTGACTTCAATCTTTTCTCGGAGTCGACATTGGATCCTGCCCCAATTCATAATGAAGTTGAATCACCCATCTTTGAGGATCATATTGAACTTGACCAATTATACACTTCTGAAGATAATATTGACAAATTGGCAAGTTCTCCATTCTTTGGTATTGAACTACATGAGAAATGTGACCTAGATTCTCACAATCTCTTTACTTCTGAAACTGATTGTACAATTCTGACGGAAGATGTTGACCTTAGTTTTGAAGAATTGTATGGCGATGAGTTAGAATTCCTTAATATTGGAAGTAAAGAGATAACACCCATATTAGGTCACATTCCATTGTTGGACAATACATGTGGACTGGAGTTTCAATTTCTTGACTTGGACCCAATTCCTGAACTCATTTCGACTCCTGAACCTTTACTCGACTTAAGTCACCTTCCTGAGTCGGTATTAGTTCCTGTCCTTCCTGAGTCCAAGTCAACCGTTCTATCATTTCATACACCATTCTGGGACAAGGTAGTTGATAAATTTGACTCCGAAATTAATTATGGAAAATGGAAATTAGATGGGGTCAAATACTTAATAAAGATCCTTCATGGATTTATCTTTTTAGTGGGTTGTATTCATGATATTTCTGGTGGGTTCCTCCAAACCCAAAGTAAAGTTGATTGGGCCATGTTTCATGGACCAATCAGACACCACCGGAACCACCACCTTGAGGTGATTTTTCTTTCCCTCTCTATTTTGTTTCATGCATACATATATCACGATGCATTGAGGACAATGCATGAGATAAGTGTGGGGGAGGGTTTACTAACATAGAGTTTTTAGATTTTCTTTCTTTTACACTTCTTTTAGAAATATAAAAAAAAACTTTTTGAAATAAGAGACAAAAGTTTTGATCTATTTTTAAGGAAATTAAGATGTATCTTAGAAATTAAGAAAGCATTAATTATGACATCTTAAACCTAGTTGAAATAATAGATCTTGTTTGAAATTATAGGCTAAGTAAGAAAAATTGGGGAGATATTCTTATCTTGAATTTTTTGCCTTAGATAAGTATGCACTTCACACTTACACATTTTGGGATGAAAACAAAGACCAAAATGCCATAAAAATAATAATAATAATAATATATATATATATATATATATATATATATATATATATATATATATATATATAAAACATCACTTATTAAGCAGGATAATTGTGCCTCAAGAAGCATGATTATTCACGCCTAACGGTGGTAAAGGAAATAAATAATCCCCTTTAGTTTTGTGGCCTTTTTCACTTGAGTCCTTAAACCCGAGGGATGTTTTCTCATCTGGTGCCCTAAGACCGACTGGTTTGGGAGTCATCGGTTATAGGCTCGTTACAAGGGTGAACTAGAAAGCCTAAACTAAGGGAAGAAAAAAGAGAAAAAGAAAATAAATATATATAAATAAATGGCTTGATGGTTAGAGTTAAAATCCCAGAAATCTTCACTGTCACGGTGTGCATACTATCTAGGTTTTATGAAGGATAAAATATTCAATCCAATTTTGAATTCTTACCTTAATTGAAGACAAGATCTTGCATAGAGACTAAGTTTAAGAAAGAATGATTATAGGTGGACTTATGACCTTAGATCACTTATATTTTTGCAAAAATAGTTCGAAAACATGTCTCTCTTTCAAAATGAATTTTCAAAAACACTAACATTTGTTTTCTTTCTTTATAGATTTTGTGGGTGCAATCCGCTGAAAACCCTCAGGAGACAACACTCCTCCTCTAGGGTAACCTAGAGGTTTAACGGCTTGTTGCACACGCTCAGTGCAATCGCGTCACCTGCGAAAGTGGTGTAATAAAATTGATAGTATAGTTTTTCTTTCTTTGTTTTGCTCGGGACGAGCAAAAGAATAAGTGTGGGGGTGTGATTGTTATCCAATTTTGCATATTTTACCACATCCATACCATGCATATTGTCAATAAAAATATGATTTTTGATCATCTTCTCTCTATTTTTGCAGGTCCACATCTGAAATGAGAAAAGGCCCAAAATCTCTTTAATTAGCAATAATTAAAAGAGATTAAATCAAAGCCCAAAAGAGAGCCCAAGTTTGAGCCCAGGATCTGGAGAATTCTACGCGCTAACTCAAGATTCCAGAAGGTCCATGTGGCTAACAAACTTGTAACAACTTCACAACAGAAAGCTGTTGGCCAACGGACTTGAAACGGCCGCAAGTTGCCGCGCCTATGCGGCAGATCTGGGGCCGTTGAGCCCCAAATTCTGCCAGCTGTCTCATCTTCTGGAGCCTTCTCTCTGAGGCTATAAATACACCACCAGGGCATGCACGCAGAGAGGGAAGAGTGAAAGAGAGAGGAGAGATTAGAGATTAGATGCTTGTATTTTGTAGGATTTCTCTCTAGGATTTTTGTAGTGCTCTAGATCTTCTTCCTCCCTAGAAATTCTGTAAAGAGAGAGTTTGTAAGAGAGAGAAAGCTTGTGTATACCAAGGTGTGACAACTTGTGAAGCAAGGATTGATCCATTCTCTTCTCTCTTCTCTTACATTTTCTAGTATTACTTGCTTTCTTTAATTCTAACTTTACTTTACTTGCAATTTTATTCATGCTTTGCTTTTCTTTTTTGTAATGGCTAGTAGCTAATTCTTTCTTACATAACTAGCTAAACCACTAACCTTGCTAACTACTAACTCATGGGTGATTGCTATCTTTAATCTTGCAAGTTGTATGGTCTTCTCTTCTCCGATGGGTTACTTTCATTGCTTGGCAAGTTCTTGTTGTAATTCTCCATATGATTCATGTGTGCCTCATTTAGAGCCTTGTCTTTAGAACAAGTGCCTTGATGGAACATGGAGATGGATCACCAAACATATGCTATTTGTTGTACAACTTCTTTACTTCAATTAATGAATGTTGTATCTTGTTCCTTAGCATCCCTTGAGTGTCGCTCTTTTGATTCCATTATTGAAAGTCTATCTTGTAGGCCGATGACATCTATGAGTCTACAAGACAAGTCCAAGAGTGATCACCCGTCATTCAAGTGGGAAAGTAATTAGACCAACACGCAAGACAAATCTTTGCCGATGAATCAACATGAGGCACGTATTCACCATCACGGAGTTTAGTAAGTTTTTAGCAAGGTAGTAAGGTTAGCTAGTCATGGTTTTCTCCATCTTCAAATCTTTTACAAGTTTTCTTTTCTTTTTAGTGTTAATCCAAAAGCCAATCTTGTTTTGATTTCTTTTCATTTTCCATCATGAACAAATCCACCAATTCTTTTACTTCTTTTTCCAATTCATTTTTATTCTTTTAAGACAAAGAAGAATCTTCGTTTTCTTTTCTTCACTACCAACCGTAACGCTTCCATCGCAAGCTCTCCCTGAGAATCGACTCGGTATAGCCCATGCTATAACGGAGATAGGAAATGGTACATTAATCATTTGGAATACATTTGTGGAGTGATCAAAGCACTTAAGGTTGAATCTAAACCTTATCTCTTTTTATTGAATATATTTTGTGTGCAAATTATACTCCACAATACAACATCTTTCCCGTCTAAACATCACCTCTGAATGATAGAAATTCTGAGCTTAGTAGTTTCTCAATCGATTATGTCCATGTTACCTCTGAACCGACAAATAGTCAAGTCTCATCTTCCAGTCCAGTAGGGACTATTTCTTTGTTATTATGTCCAGTTCGTCACCTCTGAACAATAAGGCTTTGAGTCTAGTAACTCCCAATTGGTTATGTCCATATTACCTCTGAACCGACGGATGCCTAGATCCCCCCTTTTATAGTACTCAAACTGTCATGTCCAGTTTAACACCTCTGAACAGACGAGTCCATAATTTTGTTCTCCTTTCCCCCGTCAGGGCTGAGAGTTCTTGCTGTCATGTTAATACGATTACCTATAAACAGCAAATTGCGAGCCTGCGTCTCTTAGTTGGTCATGTCCATATTACCTCTGAACCGACCGGTGGCCAGATCCAATTCACCTTTGCAGTCCCTACTGGGCTAGCTGCTAAGTTAATATGACTATCTCTGGTAGCGAATTCAGAGTTTAGTGTGTCTTAGTCTGTCATGTCCAGTTTATCACTTCGGAATAGACGGGTCTCTAAAGCCGGGTTCACCTTCATTTTGTCATCATGTCCAGTTTATCACCTCTGAATGACAAAACTTCGAGCTTGGTGGCTTCTCAATCGGTCATATACAGTCAATCACCTCTAAACTAATAGATAACCAAGTCTCACTTTTTCATTTACTATTATATCCAGTTCGCCACCTCTGAACAGTAAACATTCCTTATTTGATAATTTATCAGTTTTGCTCAGTTCGTCACCTTTGAACCGATGATTGTTCAAATTTTACCCTTCTTTGTTGTTAAGTTTAATTCGTCACTTCTGAACGATAAAATTTCATGTGTGACGATTTCTAATCAGTTATGTCCAGTTTATCACCTCTAAACTGACGAATCACCAGACTTAATCTTTTTAGATTTTGTGATTTCTAACAGATTCCTAAATCTACCCTCTTTTAATCCCCAGTGGACTCTTATATTTGACTGACTTTATCATATTCTTAACCTCTGATAATTTCAGTCACATTTATAATTTCTTCAAAAATTCAACTTGGTGAATTTTCACCCTTTTTAGTTCTTTCAGAAGAACTTACTTACCACGTTCTTCTTTACGGGAGATATATATTGCCTATGGGTAATTACATCAGCACACAGAGGAAGATATGGAGAGGAGCAAATGAGTCAAAGGTAAATATTTTATTGATTCAAAAAGGAAGATACATTGATGATACATTTAGATTTTCTCTCATATAATTTATACTGTAAAAGCAGCGACTTGTTGCTTTACGTCCAGAATAATAAATCTACTTTTGCTCTTCAAAATGAGGGTAGTCATCGAGTAAAAATGCAGTGAGACATTTTGAGTCCACCAGACCAATTGGACACGAAAGGCCTCCCCCTTACAAGGCCGTAATCTTTCGCTTAATGGAAGATTTTACCACCAGAAAGTCATCTAATGAGCAAAGGTTCTTCGCCGCTGTCACTTCTTTGAACAAGATTGGAGAAGGGAGTTAAATCGGAGGCGCAAAAGCAAAGACTTAAAAGTTTTTGATATTCATAAATTCGGTTAGATCTTTCCTCTTTTGTTAATTTATTCCAATCAAAAATTAAAAAAACTTAAACATAAATTTGTTTTTTTATACATTACAAGAATAGAGATTGATTTTCTTTAGGACAAGCATTTTCTAGTTTGTATTTAGAAAATTGATAAAATTTACTGTTACATTTAATTTATCTTCATATTTTAACACATCTTAAGGGCACAACCCATAAATAACATAAGGTGGGGATCTCATCACCCTTACTTGGCACAAAAAATACCAACCTCATTTGCATTGACCTAAACCTTTTTAATAAAATTCACTAAACGTTGGCCTTTCAGGACTTTCGAGCTCAATTAGGTGGGCCCGTTGTAGAAAACTTGGGTGACTACTTTCAGGTTCGCAAGAGAGGACTTCCTTGTGTAGAAAAGCGGTGCTTGGCCTGGAGGAAAGACTGAGGAGCTTTCTTGTCTAGAAAGAGTAACTGAAAATAGTAAGTACCCGGCCTGAAGCAAGAACCAAGTCACTTGTTTGATGGGTTATATCGACCTACAATCAGTTCAAACCAGTTAGGAGCAATCTAGTTGTGTCTAGGATTAACTTTAGTTCTTAGGAATTGATTGTTGATTGCTAATTTTTGAAAAATAATCACATGGTGTATGCTAGATAGGTCTCAAAATCCTGATTTAATTTCTTTCAATCCTGAACCAGAGAGAATCCTGATATAGAACACCACCTATTACCATGGCAGAAAAACTTTTCACTGCTAAACTAATGAAGGAGTACTTCACTTATTCCACATACACCACAGCTTCTTGTATTTGTATCCTTAGTATGAATGCAAATCATTATGAGAGCAAGTCCAGTGTAATCCAACTTCTCCCATCATTCTATGGATTGAACAATGAGGATCCCTATAAACACTTAGATGAATTTCTAGAAGTGTGTTTCACCGTGAAGATCCAAAATTTTTCTGATTACGCACTTAGGCTAACCCTTTTCTTTTTTTCTCTAAAGGACAAAACTAAACATTGGCTTGGACTCTAAATGTGACCATTCAAACTTGAGATAATATGCAAAAAGAAATCCTCAAGTAATACTACTCAATAGTTCGAACAAATCAGATGTGTAGAGTTATCACCAGATTTTTCTAAAATCCTGGTGAGCTATTTCATGAGACCTAAGAGAGACTTAGGGACCTCTTGAGAAAGTGCCTCCACCATGTAGTACCCAAATGGTAATTGGTGCAATATTTCTATGATAGCTTATCTAAAGCACACCGTCAAATGGTAGACGCATTGTGCGGCGACACATTCATGAGTAAAAACGAGGATGAAGCATGAGAACTTTTTGATACTTTGAGTGACAATTTCAAGCATCATGCTTCCGTTTCTCGATCTGATAGGTCCACACCCATTATCATCTAAAATAAAAATGATGTTTATGAGTCAGGACACTTAGTACACATCCACAGTAAAGTGGACCTGTTAACCCAAACATTGGACCAAATTTTTTCATAGGACGAGGTCAAGTCTCAAACTTCAGACCTCCTACACATCATGAAGTGTACTCTCTCTGCTCCAGTCCAACTCACTTTGTTAATGATTGTCCCATGGCTGCACAATACTCAGAATTTGTTCACGAAAAATTTTAAGCATCCCAAGGTTTCTCTACACTAGTTAACGATCCATTTTTCAACACTTACAATCCTGACTGGAGGAATCATCCCAATTTCTCTTTGAAACCCCAATCTCAACCAACTCAAAACTTTTCTCAACCATTTAGGACTCCATATTTTCAACCCAAAACCTTCCCTAGGGCATAAAAACAAACCCCTCCTCAGTCAAACCCTTCCTTTGAAGATAAGATGTTGCAAGCCCTCAAGGGTTTGGAAACGAACACGCAGTTGCTCTATTCATATAAACAGTCTATTGCCAAACTAGAAACCCAAATGGATCAACTGGCTGAAGCAATAACTAGAAGAGAACGAACTATCGTGATCTGCTGTCATGAAGCAATAACTAGAAGAGAACGAATTGTCGTGTCTTAGTCCAAAGAGTAGATAAGAAACCTATCATGATTTACTATGCTAGTCGTACACTCTCTAAAGCTCAATTGAATTTCATCACAACAGAGAAAAAAATTGTAAGCAGTAGTATTTACTTCCGAGAAATTTAGGCACTATCTTTTGGGCCTAAAGGTTGTATATTCTGATCATGCTGCTTTGAGACACTTTCACTCAAAGAAAGAGGTCAAACCATGATTAGCTAGGTGGATCCTGTTGCTTGAAGAATTTCTCGTTGAGATTAGAAACATGAAAGGATTTGACAATGTTGTTGCTGATCACTTGTCTAGAATTTTGAGTGATACCCTAGAAACCACCGAGCCCATTAAGGATTCATTCCCAAATGAACAACTACTTTCATTGTCTCAAGTATCTACTCCTTCGTTTGCCAACATTGTCAATTATCTAGTGATTTGACAAATTCCCATAGGATAGTCCAAACAAGAGAGATAGATTCTTTGTCCAATTAAAATATTACTTTTGGCAAGACCTGAAACTATTCAAAGTGTGCCCTAATCAAATGATCAGGCTAGTGTCCCGGAGAGCGAATTTTATAGCGTCCTCACTTTTTGTCACACATTTGCTTGTGAAGTACAATTTCAAGAAGAAAACAACAACAAAAGTGTTACGATGTGATTTTTATTGACCTTCACTTTTTAAAGATGCACACACCTTCTACCAATCCTGTGAACACTGTCAAACTATAGGAAATATGTCTCGAAGGGATATAATGACTCTTTCCCCTATCCTTGTAGTTGAAATCTTCGATGTATGGGGGATTTACTTCATGGATCCTTTTCCACCTTCAATTGAATTTGAATACATTCTTGTGGCCGTTGACTACATTTCGAAATGGATCAAAGCAGTGGCCACTCGCACTAATGACCATAAAGTTGTAATCAAGTTTGTCCAAAGCAACATCTTTAGCCGATTTGGATTTCGTCGTGCTGTTATTATTAATGGGGGCTCTCATTTTAGGAATTGAAAGTTTGATGCCCTTCTGTGCAAATACTAAATCACACACAAGTTGGCAACACCTTACCACCCGCAAACAAGTGGCCAAGTAGAGGTATCCAATAGGGAGATAAAGAACATTTTTCATAAGGCCGTTAGACCCGATCTTAAGAACTGGTCAACTCGACTAGATGATGCCTTGTGGACTTATAGGACTGCATTCAATACTCCTTTTGGATTGTACCCTTATAGGTTAGTATTTGGGAAGACTTGTCATCTTCCAGTTGAACTTGAGCATCGTGCTCATAGGACCATTAAAAAATTCAATTTTGACATGACACAAGCTGATTCCACCCGTAAGCTCCAACTTAATGAGTTGGAAGAACTCCGTAATGAGGCTTATCTATAAGGCTAAGACTAAGTCGTTTCAAGATATACACATTAATCCAAAAACCTTTGAGCCTAACCAAAAAGTGCAGTTATTCAATGCCAAGTTACGATTGTTTCTGGGTATGCTTCATTTTAGATGGGATAGACCATTCATAGTTACCCAAGTGTTTCCTCATGGGGCTGTAGAAATTAAAAATCTAACAAATGAAAACATTTTTAAAGTAAATGGACAAAGATCGAAATATTTTGTAGAAAACATTGTTGATGGACAGATGATTGAAGCAATAGATTTACATTGAACAGGACTATGTCTGGCTGAAGAAATTAAACTTACCGCTTATTGGGAGGCACCCCTGTTTTGTTGAGTCTTAAAAAGTTTTAGGCTAACATTGTGTCACTGCGAGTCCATAGGTATGCTTAATCTAGGTTAGGGAGTGACCCCTCACATTTTATCACCTTTCAGCATATCCGGTACATCATTTCACTCTCCTTATGCATTGTATTTCAAACATTAAGAACAATGTTTTATTTAGATTTGAAGGTGTGGGAAAATGGTTGAAAGACTTTTTTTGAAAAATCTGAAAAACTCAAAGTATGCCAAGTTATAGATTAATTCCATGTTTTGAGTTTTGCTTTGTATTAATGATGTATGTTATAGAAAAACAGCAAGAAAGTATGTATGAGTAAATAGAATAGAGTGTAACCTTACAAGTAAAGTGTTTTGAGGTAAGATCAAATTTTTTTTTTGATAATAGTTAATTTGACTTAATCATCTTCATCCATCACCTATTGTATTAGTATGTTATGCTTTAAATCTCAATTTTTCATGCAAAGTGGGTAAGTTGCCTAATTAGATTGTGAATTGACTTTGAGACTATATAAATAGGGAATGTGTGTGATATTGTATATACTCTTGAGTTCAATACCATAAGGGAAAATGCGCCTGAATATGTCTCATTTCCTTCACCCCCACCAAGCAAGTGTCATCTTGAGTTTAAAAGTCTTTATGGTTCCAAGATGGGTGATAATCTTGGCCTCTGACATCAAAAGTGTCAGAAAAATATGATAATTACAAGTGCTTATTGAAAAAAAGGAGATAAAGTCCTAAAGGTTGAAAGAAAATATGGGACAAAAGTAAACTCCCAAAGTTGAAATTTTCTTAGTCTCTTAATCAACTCATACTTGAGTTAGCAATAAACTTGAATTAGCAATTGTTTAATTGAGTATGGGTATAAGGTACAAAGTATGAAAAGTGAGTATGTGATGATTGAAAAGAAGGCTATTTATCATATTGTTTGCTTTTACTCGAAAATTGTTGAAAGTAAGAAAATACTTAACTTCTAAACATTCATGTTTGTTAATTTTAAGTGATTTTATATACTACATTATGCAAGGTGGTTCGTTTAATTTGGATCTAATCTATAAATTGCAATGACTAAATTGATGTTTCTGGGTAGCATCACAGGAAACCCTCACGAGACTATAACTCATCCTGCAGAGTAACCTGTAGGTTTAAAGGTTTGTTGCATGTGCTCAATACAATCGTGTTCTCCACGAAAGTGACAGTTTTATTATTAAAAAAAGAAAGAAAGAGTTAATTTTCAAAAATTTGAATGAGGACAAGCAAAGAGTATACTTGGGAGTATTTGATATGTCCAGATATTTTACTCCTTGGCACTCGTATTAAATGATTTTTATGAATTAAATTGTGCAAAAAAGGGGCAGTGATATTGTAATTTTATGACTTGCAAGGTTTACGAGAGAATAGATTTAGATCCTCCTTTCAATTGCTCAGTAAAAAAAAGTATATTATATGGCTAGGAGATTGACATCAGCTTATGACCAATAGTGTCGCGCACGCAATGGGAAGCCACCACATGGGCAGCCATGCACACAAAGTGATAGCAACTCAAGCCCATGGCACAATGCGGTACACATGCAACAAAGTCATGAAAAAGGTGCAACAACCAAGCACAAGAAGCAGCACAAGAAGCCGCACAAGGTCCCATGGAACAACCAAGCAGCACAAGGGACAGCCGAGAGGGACAAGGTCCAGAAATTCATTGGGACAAATCAACAAACATGTGGCGGGCATTTAACAACCAAAGCCAACTGAAATTCAAAATCTCAATCCGCAAATTTCAGCAACAATTCAAAATCCCAATCCAAATCAAAACCAATTCACAAAACCAACGGTTATGGAGAGTTTAGATAAGTTCAAATAATAGAAAGGGGAAGGATTTATTCAAAGTTCAACCGATTGAATTATCCAGTGTATGGATAAAGTTGTGAAGAGATAGAAATGAAATCAATCACAACAACATCTATAAAAAGGAAAGCGGCAGATCCAAAACCAGAGGAGAAGAGTAGATCTAGGTGTAACACTCTTATCTCGTGGGTACGGAGACGTTACTGCGATATATATACGTTAGTCAGAAATACCCTCACATATATACGCTAAGCATCAGTACATGTAAGAATCAGAGTACGAAAGTACGTGGTGCATCATACATTCCAACATATGAGTACAATTACAAAGTTACCACAGGATGTGACATAATATTATAAGAATATTATATCACCAATAGGCACAAATGAGAGAATACAAAGAGATATACAATTATAAACAGTACAAAAGATGCTCATGAGTTATAAAAGGAAAACTCAAGAGACGAGCAGGCGGTCTGAAAGGAAAGAATTCTGGACAGTCTGCCGATGATTCACGCTTCCACTGCGCCACTCTGATCTGCAACCGGGAGAATCCACAAGTTTTAAACTCAAGGATCTGGATATGCAGATCCAGGGGAGTCAGAACTTTCCAACGAGTGTGAGGCGAGAGCCAAGTGACCTGCAGGGACATGTATATGTGTATCGATAAATCTGAGTCAAATGTATGTGTTGAAAACTATGTCCAGGCACACATTAGCAGGAAGTGAGACAACAAGTAAAGTAAATATGGCAAAACCAGTTATACAAGCCCAAATTACTGATCTATAAATAGGAATTGGCTCGATGTAAAGCTTCTTTGAGTGGCTGAAAAGTTACAGTGAAACGATTCTGATTACAAAAGAGGAAAGAAGGTATAATTCTTCCCTTTGTTTAAGACTGGGTTCTTCGTGTGGTGATGGAGAGTGATTCTTGTTCTCCGCTGACCGGCTGAATGCTAAGCTTCTACTCAAGACGCTCTCAAAGATCAATCAGGAGAGAGCTCTGTTTTTAACATGCTAAGTGTTTAGAGCCCACTGATTACTCCTTTTATCTCTCTTTCTGAAAAAGCAAGAGTAAAAACAAGAAGCTTTTAGCTTGAGAATTCTCTGCTCTCAATCCTCCAAAACTTCCTCTTCTTCTTCTCTGGCCCCCATTGTATAGCTCCTCAGGCTATCTGTGGGGAATAATAGGGGTATTATTGTCCCCTAAAATCCCTCCATTATGGGGATTAACTCCCCATTATGTGGGGAACTAATTGATCCAATAATGGAGATCAGTTATAACAGAACGCGGACCTCGCGTTGGACGTAAACCTCGTGTTGCTTGTTGTAGACGCAGACGTCTCCACTAGAACATGGAGTTGCTGAGACTCGCGTTTGAAGTGTGGCGCGGAGTTGCTCAGACCCGTGTGGGATGCGGAGTTGCTCAGACCCGCGTGAGACGCGGAGTTGCTTAGACCTGCATCTAAAGTCTTTGTTTTTCCGTTGGACACGAGGTCCGCGTTCTAAATGAAACGCGACCTTCGCGTTGAAGTGAGGCTCGCGTCTTATGGCTTGTTCTTAGTGATTTTTAGTCAGCCTACAAGTACGTCAAAGGTATAATCTAAATAAGAAAACTCTCATCTATATACCTTATATCTCACATCACTGTATCCTGGTTTCATATAACCCAAATTGTCTTCTAAACTAAGAAAACAACATAAAACTGATAAAATCGAATACGAGCAAATCCAGTTGTATAAACTCAGTTTACAGCTTTATAAGACTGGTACATCGAAAGAATAATCCAAATAAAAAACCCTCATCTATATACCTTATGCCCCATGTCACTGAAATCCGAGTGTATACAACTCGATTTGCAAAAGAACACAACGAATTGTTAATTACCATCTTATTATTATTACTCGTCCGACCCATATATCTAGGTATGTGTCTTGGTGTACATCTCAACACACATACATCCATATATGAGTAAGTCGAGGTTTGTTATCGGAAACTGATAAAGACTGATGGATCATATTTATAGTGGGTCCCGCCTCCGCTCGGGACTACAGCTCAGGATATCATGTTACTGCTTTTGGGGTCTTATCATTGTAATCACCTAGAGGGGGGGTGAATAGGTGACTAGCTAATCTAATAGTCAATTAATGCGGAATTAAACTATTAATGCAAACTAAAAACTTCTTAAGCTAAACACCAAGTATAACACAAGAGTGTAGCCGGATTCCCCGTGAAGGGCTCTGGACTAACTCCTCAAGATTCCTCTAAATAAGAGTTGAGGTGCCGCGTTGACTCTCTTGGTTGAGTACAAGTGTTAGCAAACAAACCCCAAGCATATAACAATTAAGCACACAATATATCAAGCATATAAAGATAAAGACAATATTAGCATGCAAGATATAAAGACAAGTAAGAGATAGAGAGAGCAATCGCAAACAAGGGAGATTTGTTTCGAGGTTCGAGCACACTTGCTCTACGTCCCCGCCTTCAACACTATGAAGGATTTTCACTAAAATCGATCCCACTGGATCACTTGGTGCCGCAACACCTACAAGCTCTTTGGACTCTCTAGTCCCTCTCTTGTTCCCGCAAGAACAACACACTGCAAGCCCACTAGCTTGCCGAGGACGCACCTCTACAAAGAGTTAACACAAGAACTCGAAACATCGCGAATCCGCAAGTCCGCCTCCTCAAAGTATAAAGTAGAACTTTGGTGATCACAACACTTTGATCACCTAAAATCCTCTCACAACAAAGATCCCTATAGGTAGATATAGCAATGGATAGCTCAAGTATTTGTGTGAGAAAACTAGGATGGAATGTGTGGAGGAAAACACAAGAAATCACTTTGAAAACACTCTTGATAAACTTCCCTTTTTAATTGGAAATATTTGCTCTCAAACTAGTGGAGAAAACACTGAAATAGATGGGAAAAACTAAGTTTAAAACTCTCCTCAAATCTTGTCTAACACAATCCAAGAAAGTCCCCTTTTATAGGCCTCTCAAAAACTAGCTGTTACAGCCCAGTCAGCAGTTCTGACTGCTGTCGGTCGACCGGTTTGGTCGACCGCCAACAGTCAGAAATCTGACCGTTGGGCCAGCGGTTGACCGGCCCGGTCGACCGTGGCCTGGAACAGAGAGCATAACTCTCTGCCAGTCGACCGACCCAGTCGACCGGGGCTTTCCGGAGAGCAGAGCTCTCTGGACGGTCGACCGACCCGGTCGACCGGCCCTCCAGCCAGAACTGGCGTGCACGTTTGTGCACGTCAGTCGACCGACTCGGTCGATCGACTCCTAGCTCGGTCGACCGGCAGAAGCCAGACCAGAACATTATAGGGATTAAAAACTAAGTATTTTGACTTTGATAAAATCTCATAAAATCTCTAAAAATTTACAAAAATAGATTCAGTATTATACTTTGATATACAAACATGTTTGAGTAAAAATCAAACCATGTTACAAACATTTTGAACTATTTTTATAACAAAAACCGTATTTTTTCAAATTGGTTCTTTCAAAACTTCTCCAAATACAAAAACAAAGATATTTTAAACACTTTTAAAGCATAGTGTGTATGGATATGATCCACTACACATACATGATGAAATATCTATGTTTTTAACAATAAGCACTAAAATGTTTTGGTTAGAACATATGTATATATGAAACTTCCAACAACCAAAACGGTATTTTTTCAAAATGAAAACTCTTTTGTAGTTTTCCAAAATAAAAACGCTTTTATGAAAAACACATCCAAATCTTGTGTGTGAGTGTATATGGTATACTTGAGCAATCCACCAACTATTTTGTCCTTTACATTTTATCTAAAAACAAAATCTTAATAAAAACAAACCTAGACACAAGTCTTCTCTTGAAGTCTTCACTTGAAGTCTTCTTCTCCTTCTTGACTTGGTCCAAACTTTGATCCAACGAGCTAGACTCCTCTTGAGTACTTGATGTGGTCTTGATGCACAAGCTCTTGAATCAAACCGTGTTAGCCCTAAAACTTGACTTTAAATTCTTTATTGAAGCTAAACACCTACTAAGATCTTGATCATAAATCTGAGACTAATTAAACACAAGATCATTAGTACTATAACTACATGAGTTGATCATCATCAAAACTAGAGCGATGGGCCTTTGGGCCAACAATCATTGCGCTCCCCAACAGACACTTCAGAATATAACTTCTGTTTCTAGGAACTTATCATTACGTGCCCCACATGACACTTCACTGATAACGACCATTATACATATGACATCATACCGGCAACCATCAGTTTCCCCCGACCCGATATAAGTTGTCTTTTTTATAAATTATTAGATAATTATCAGATTACAGGCTTAAGGAGGAGTACGTCAGGAGTATCATGAGTACATGTTGTACTGGAGTAGATCAATGTATGTCAGAATATCAGGTCATCATTCCTATAAGTGATAATTATAAGTCGGGTATAAGCATGTCAGATGTCAGGTGATCACATACAGGTATCAGGCGTTATGTGATAACATACAGGTATAATAGGCAGGTATCAAACAATAACAAACCGGTGTCAGGTGAAAGTACGATAAGTTTTAACACATCAGGTGAAAGCACGTCAAGCAATAAGACAAACAGATATCACCTGCCGAACAACACGAAAAAGGAAAACGGTACCGATACAGAAGATCGGTATGAACACCGAAAAATATTCAGTTTTGGAAAACAGTTTAAGTAAAGATTTCAAACTTTTCACAACCATCAATAAAAGAGTTAATCGAGTTATCGAGTAGGCAAGCGAATAAGCAAGTAAGCAAACATTCAAGCGAAGCTAAACAAGCTGGAGCGAAGATGCTATCACGCTCGGCGTGGTTGCCGCTCGCAGCACAGTTTAACGCACGTGTCGCAGCATGCATAAGAACGTCATGCTACAGTTCATGGCACAGCCGTGCTCACAGGGTAACTACGCTCGAATGAAGTTAGCGGTAAAGTGCTGACACTAGATCCGCCTACCAGGCGTAGCATATAGAAAATTCAGAGGACTTTAAAAATCTTAGAGAGGTTAAACCTGAAGATTATAGTAAAAACTACGAAGTGGTTGAGCAAGTATCTACAAAAGATGTTAGCTCCAAATAGCACATGCACAAAACAAGTATCATCTACACTATTACAAGCAATCATCCTACTGATACAAATATATTCCCCCGGTACAATACACATGTTCCCAGAATATAATCATGCACCCAGACCAATGCAAATACACAGTCCACTTCACATACATCTCACCAATACAAACACACATGTCCGAAAATATCATACAAAATCTCAGTAATGCAATAAAATGCCCGTCGAAGCGGGGTATCCAGAAAAGTGAGAAAACTTGCCTAAATCAGTGGTAATAACACCAAGAAATCTCCAATCTCTAAATAACCAATGCGCGTACGCGTTCAAGTATTAAAATATATAATAATATATATTATTATTATTATAATATATATATTTATGTAAAGTGAGGAGAGAACATTATAAAAAATGATGGCGGCTGCTCCTAGGGTTTCTCCCGATGGGGAATACAATGTAGATGGTGATGACAGGGATCGAAATATGCGAAGGGCTGTGCAGTTTCAAACCATGAAAAAAAACTCTGCAATATAGTGTGCGTGCAGGTTTTGGAGGCTTGAACAAGGGTGCTGGGGGTGTGAAACAGGGTGTTGTGGGTATGCAAGGTATGAGGATACAAAGAAATCAGGATAGGTCGAGTTCTTTACAAAAAGCTACTGTTCCATTGGCAAGTTCCTCAGGTACATATGCTAAACCTTCTCTTAGATTTATACCTGGATCGACTTCCTCCTCATGGAAGGATGTATGAGTTATGGGTAGAAAGGTTAATGCTGGTAGTGATTTAGAATTCATTGCACCTATTAAGAAAGGAGATGGTATAGAAGTGGCTTCTATCTCCAGATCTGATATACTTGACAATGTAAACAAATGTTCAAACACGTTAGTGGGATATGTTATGGGGAATAAGCCTTTTTTCATGCATCTGAAAGCTTGAGTAAGTAGGCTTTGGAAGCCAGATTGCTCTCTTGACATCTACTCACAAGAGAATGGGTTTTTCTTCTTTATATTTGGAACAAAATCTGAATGTGATAGGATCTTGTATGGGGGACGTTGGCTATTTGATGGAAGACTGATCATTTTAAAGAGGTGCAGTGAATCTTCTTCTCTGGAAAGGGATTTATTGTCTTCATTACCTGTGTGGGTGAGATTCCCCTTCCTTCATTTAAAGTTTTGGTCTCAAAAGGTTTTGAGTAAGGCTTCAAGTCTGCTTGGAAACCCTTTGTACATGGACAATGCAACAGCAAATGAGAAGAGAATAGTGTATGCAAGGTGTTTTGATGAAATCTCAGCATCTAAAAACTTACCAAATCAGGTTACATTGGAGTTGGAGGATGGTGAATTGGTTTCAATTCTTGTAGAATATGAGTGGATTCCCCCTTGCTGCAAGAATTGTATTAATTTTGGTCATATAGAAGTACAATGTCCAACTATTAAAGTGTGGAAGCCAAAAGAGAATATTGATTCCTTCACGGATAAGCCTGTTACTCAAGTTGAGCAAGCTAATGCCTCTGCTGATCAAGGTGAGAATCAATCTTTGGGGGACATGCTGGGTAAAGGAGTTCTAGTAAAGAGTTGTGCAAGCAAAGAACATGCAACATCAGTTTCAGATTCCTCTGATTCTGAAACTGATCCAGTTTCTGATTTTGTAGTGGATGCTATTGGAAGCCATGATGATGCTAGTGTCAGAATATCAGAAGCTGTTACTAAGGTGGGCAATGACAAATCACCGATCAAGGAGCTAAGCCACAATGATGGGAGGATGCGCATTAAAGGGTAGTATTCACAAGGAGAGTATATCAACAGGAAAATGTTCTGAGATAAGTCAACATAATTATTTTTCAGTTTTGTCTGAAAATGTTCTGGCATCAATTGGTGAGAAGATGCCTCAAAAAGATAGTGTGCAAAATGCTGGTTCTTTCACTAGGATGCAAAGGATTAATGTTATATCAGCTCCAATTTTGCCTGATTCAAATCCAGTTCTGTCAGAGGTGACAATTTTGCCTGTTTCATTCTCAGATCAGTCAAAGGTGACAGTTTTGCCTGATTCAGTTCTGGCATCATCTTCTGGAAATACTGGTGTAGTGCATTCATCATACTCTCCTGGGCACATGCATAAGATGTCAGAAGCTGATACTGCTTCAGAGGATACCAGAATGCCCAAGTTAGGGAATTCTGAAGTATCAAGTAATGAACAAGGATGTCCAGACACATCTGACAGTCTATTGCCAAATCCCATAGCTGAGGATAATCCTGATTGGAATCTTATGGTTCAGTCTATAGCTGCTAAAAGAACTCACAATAAACAATCAAAGAAGATGAAAGAAACAACTCCTCCTCTCCCCTAAAGAAGGAGTGTAAGATTTGAGGAAAGGGAAGGCTTTGCAAATTAGTTATGACTATTTTTACTTGGAATGTCAGAGGGATCAATAAAAAGGGACGGAAACAAGATGTGATTGATCATATTAAATTACTCTCCCCTAGTATTGTGCATTAGTTGAAACAAAGGTTAAGAGTTCTAAGATTGGCAGATTAGCAGGGTGTGTGCCAAGGCATTGGCTATCTTGTAATAACTTTGAGCAATCATCAAAAGGACGAATTTGGATTTCTTGGCATACTGACATATGGACATGCACTGTTACATCTGTTTCTATCCAGCAAATCACACTTTGTGTTAAAAATTAAGGAGGTTTGGAGGGGTATTTATCAGTGGTGTATGGGCTTAACACTCATGATGAGAGATTGCATTTATGGAAAGAACTACAAGTTTTGAACATAAGCCATGCTCCATGGTTGCTTACTGGTGATTTCAACACAGCTAGATTCACCAATGAGAAAGTTGGAGGCAAACCTCTTAGTTATCAACAACTTAGCTCTTTTAATGATTTCGTTAATGTTTGCTCCTTATTAGATCTCAAGAGTGTTGGAGCAATAAAAGCCTGGCTGGTAACAAAATTGCTGGAAGATTGGATAGAACTCTCTGTAACTCTCAATGGATAGACATATTACCTATGCCATACTATGAATATTTGCCACATTCTTCTAGTGATCATTCTCCAATGCATATACATCTCATCCAGAATTCTTCTACATATACCTTTTATATTCTTCAATTTCTGGCAAGCTACTGAGGGATTCCAGGATACTTTGAAGGCCACATGGCAGGAACATGTTGTCGGGACTCCTCTTTTTCAGCTTGTTAAGAAACTTAAGAATCTAAAATTTGCTCTCAAAATCTCTGGAGGAAGCAATCATTTGACAATACTGCTAGCTGACTTCAACACATTAAGGTGAGGCTCAAGGATGTCCATGAAGAGTTGCATAAGGATCCAGGTAATGTCCAGTTTCAGATTGAAGAACTTGCCTTGCAGGATGATCCTGGGAAGTGGTTGGCTAATGAGGAGGATCAGTGGAGACAAAAAAGTCGGGAATAATGGATGCAATTGGAGGATAAGAATACTAAGTTTTTCTACACAGTAGTTAAAGCTAAAAATGCTAGGAATCACATCTCAAAATTGATTTCTGAGGAGGGAATAGCTACTACTGATTTGAATAGCATTAAGCTAGTAGCTCCATTATACTATGAGAAGCTTTTTAATTAGGACACATACTGGATTCCAGAGGTGATTGTGAAAAGAAAGCTGATTTTGGAGGCTTCATACTGGCTTAGTAGGGATGTCACTCATTCGGAGATCAAAACTGCAATGTTTCAAATGCATCCTGATAAAGCTCCTGGACCAGATGGGTACAACTCTTTCTTTTTCCAGAAAAATTGGGAATTGGTAGGAGCTAACGTTTGCAAAGCAGTACACTACTTCTTCACTACTGGCACATTGCTTACTGAGGTTAACCATACTTTTGTGACTCTAGTGCCTAAATCTTCTAATGCTTCTCACTTGAATGATTTCAGACCCATTTCCTGTTGTAATACATTGTACAAGTTGATATCAAAGCTGTTGTCAAATAGGTTGCAACATGTCATTGGTGAACTCATTTCACCAAATCAATGTGCATTTTTGAAAGAAAGGCTAACTAGTGATGCTTCTTTGCCTGCACATGAAATGGTCAAACATTTCAACAACCCAATGGGAAGTAGACTTTGCCTCAAGGTGGATTTGCAAAAGGCTTTTGACACTGTCAACAGGGAGTTTGTTTATTATATGTTTCATTGTATGGGTTTTTCTCATAAATGGATAAACTGGATAAAAGAGTGTCTTGCTTCTCCCTCTTTCTCTATTATGCTAAATGGTTCACCTAATGGATATTTCAGGAGCAATAGAGGGATTAGGCAGGGAGATCCTCTCTGTCTCCATACCTTTTTATTTTGGTGATGGAATTCTGGTCCATTACTATCAAAATTGCTCATCTTTCAGTAGACATAAAACCATTTAAGAGAAATGATAGCATGGTCACTCACCAACTGTTTGCAGATGTTATGTTGGTTTATAGTAAAGGTGATGTGAAATCAGCTTATAGATTGAGTAATGCATTGCATAAGCGGGACTTGCAATCAACAAGTAGAAAAGCAAAGCATTTTTTAGCAAAGGCTGTAAGAATAAGGATGAGCTTGCTGATATCCTTGGTGTCCCTATCGGTTGTTTCCCTATCAAATACCTGGGACAACCTCTTACAAGCAGTTACCCCAAAGCTAGGCAATTTTCTCCACTTATTGATAAAGTGAAGGGCAGAATTGAAGGCT
This sequence comes from Agave tequilana, assembly GCA_038442645.1. NCBI lineage: Eukaryota > Viridiplantae > Streptophyta > Magnoliopsida > Asparagales > Asparagaceae > Agave > Agave tequilana. The sequence goes on along the minus strand of JAVJIF010029775.1, from coordinate 266,314 downwards.
GGCAATTGAGTTATTTGTCTATGGTTGAAGAGTAGAGCTTGTTAAATGTGTTTTACACAATATGGTTAGCTATTGGGTTCTCTCTTTCAAGTTGCCTGGTACTGTGTTGAAGGAGTTTGAAAGGATTTTCTCCAACTTTATTTGGAACAACAATACACATGCATGGAATTGGAAAGAAGTGTGTAGGCCTAAAGATGAGGGAGGTTCTGGGATTAGAAGATTACTGGATATAAATCAGGCTTCACGGGTAATGCTAGTATGGAGACTCTGTACTTCAAAATCACTATGGGCTCAATGGATGAGAATTCACTACCTTCAAGGAAATCACATATCTCAGGCTGAGGCCACTTTACTTGATGCAGGTACTTGGAAGTGGATTGGGAGCTTGAAGGCACAAACCCTTGCAAGTATGGTGAGAGTAGAAGGTGATGGCTCTTCTATTTCTGACAACTGGAAATGGACATGCACAACAATTGGTGATTTTAGTTTCAAATCAGCTTGGAATTTAGTGAGACAAGAAGACCCACAATTCCAATTATCCAAAGTAGTGTGGTTCCCTTCACATAGTCCCAAGATGGCTATCTGCCTTCTCAGAGCTCTTCATGGTAAACTGCTCACTAGAGATTTCTTGCAATCAATTGGAGTTTCTGACACAGTAAGTTGTGTTCTTTGTGGCACTGGGCAAGAAAGCATACAACATTTGTTCTTTACTTGTACATTCTCTACATATTTGTGGACCCTGTGCAGGCTCAAATTGGGATTGACAGGTACAATTGGCACACTAGATGTCACGCCCCGCTTCCCAAAATACGCTGGAGCGGGGACGCGACACGAGTCGGCTACGCATATACGCGAGGAAAATACCTCACGTATACGCGCTAAGCCTAAAGTAACCTGAACAAGCTATAAATCTAAACCATAATAATCAAGGATCACTGCAATAATACATATAAAGACTACACATGATCTGGAATGAAATAAGGAACAGAATAGAAGCCAAGGGTGATATACAGGAATCAAAAAATAATAGCAGAAACAAAAAAAGGAAAGAATACCAGAATCAAAAGAGAGAGAGTCCGGTTCCTCGCAAGTCGTACAGTCTCATCGTACATCTGCACAATAGAAACAAAGCGTCCAATATCTGGACGTGTAAATCCAGGGTCGTCAGAAAGCGACCTAGTGAGTGTGTGTGTAAAGGAAAAAACTCGTGCATATAAACAATGTGCATAGAATAATAACCAGAAAAACTGCAGTCGTATGATAACTAAATAACAAGATAAACAAACAACTGAATAACAATGATATGAATAAGTGTGCAGATAAAAGGAAAGTAAAACAACTGTAAACAACCAACTGATGTTTAGATGTGTATCCTAGTAATATCACTAATCTGGTATATAAATCTGGTCCTGGTTACAATCATGTGTCTATCATAATGATATATATATATATAGATATAAAATCAGGTGATTTCAGTCAGTCACAATACATCAACAGTTTATTATTAATTATGTCAGCGAACACCAATTGTCACATGTAATAGACGCATCCCATACTACGCCTACCACACATGCCAATCGATGTCCTCAGTTATTGAAACTGATCGGTTGGAGACATTGTCCATGCTTTAGGTGGGTCCCGTGCATACCCGGGACCACGGCCCAGACTCCTGGCGCTGAATCAGGACCTACCGCAAGGTAGTCAGGAACATGTAAACAGGAACAGGTACATGTATAACATGCACAACAGGAACAGGACGGGGTGTCAGTCACCCCACGGGAACCCTGCAGTGGAACCCTCTTTCGGCTGCGCAACCTAAATCCTAGGTCCACCCAAAATACGGGCGTTGTCTCCTCCATCAATCTCCCCAATCCCAGTGTAAGTTGTTTAATAGCATGTTGTTAGTTTATCAAGATTATTTAATATGCATGTTACTTGAATCGCTGGGATAACTCAGTGGTAGTCACGGTAACAATATCAACATGTAATCAGGATACCGGTATAACAGGAATATATAATATCAAGGAACAGGATACCGGTATAACAGGAATATATAATATCAAGGAACAGGATACCGGTATAACAAGAATATGTAACAAGTATACCATGCGGGTGTTGTTACCGTGTAAAATTTTTCCCAGCAATTAAGTAACATGGACAAGATAGTTATCAGGTAGGTACCAAGTATAATCAGTCCGGTTTCTCAGGTAAATCCAGATATCTAAGATGGGTAATGATCTACTGTCATGACTAGAATAATCCAAGCAAATTGTGGAATCAACACACATCTTCAAAGTCATCGATATATCAATCCTCTAAGTCGTCAATAAATGATCTCACCAACTGATAAAATAATGACTGCTATCTGATAACTCTGAAGTACAACATTACCGACATCGAATAGGTCACCATCATAATAACTCATCTCTACTAACTGAAGTAATCAATAACTAAACATGAAGCATATGACATATCCTCGAGATCAACTAAGTAAACATACACCATAATCATATCTAAACAGGAAACATCCTCAAAGAACTGAAACTTAGAATAGACCACTTATAAGTCAACACAACTAACTCTTAATTCCAATAGTCACATGATCATCAAGTATCAATTCATATCAAGTAATCTGATACAATAACTGCCATTTCAATAGATTAATAATCATTGCTCAGTTCCCTTACTCTATCAATCCACTCTGATTCCCAAGCCTTCACAAATTCCCACTCCTATCAAAGTTAATCATAAGATCCCGACACTCGGCAACATATCCGATACATGCATATAAGATCCATCAAGTCAAGTCAATCCAACTAATATCTATTCCTCAAAATCATGTTCATCCAACTATGGCCAATACATAACTAGAGGGTAAAGTCCACAATCCATAAGGAAGCTGAATACAGCAGTCAGTCTAAAGTTAGTCGACTAGGGGGAAGGATCAAGTCGACTAGGGGACGGGTTAGTCGACTAATATATATGATAAGTCGACTATATAGGGTGTTAGTCGACTAATACAAGAGGCAAGTCGACTAACAGGGAATGCAGGTCAGCAACAGAGACTACACAACTTTCAGGACATCCAACTAGTAGACTATAGGCTAGAGGTAAGTCGACTATACATACTATTAGTCGACTACAAAAGGTGACAAGTCGACTAATGGTCGATTACAGTGGACAAACAGAGAGTCAACAATTATTCTAAAGGAGAGTCTAATCGACTACAAGACAATAGTTAGTCGACTAATAAGGGTATTAGTCGACTAACAGAGAGGGTAAGTCGACTAATGGAGCTGCAACCTGATACTGAAATGCACCATGACACATAATCCCAATCTCTTCAAATGCACACATGCTACAATCACGCATACAGTACCCAAGCATATAGGTTCTACATTATGTTATACACGCATTAAAATATATCTTAGTCGAATGTGCATAATGAGGAGAGAAATAGAAAGAGGGAGAGAGAGAGTACACTCACATCCTGGGGCTGCTCGCTGCTGGACGATGCCGTGTCGCTGTTGCGGCTGCTGTTGTGCTGCTGTTGTGCTGCTGTTGCAGCTGCTGTTGGCTGTCCTCGCTGCTGGACTGCAGGGGATGGCCTGCAGGAGGAGCAGGTGCTGCTGCAGATGGAAGGAGGTGCTGGAAACGCTGGATCCGGGCTGTTGTTGGCGTGGCTGCGCTGCAGACTGGGAGGGGGCGAATTTGATGATCTGCCGGCTGTGAAGGGGGCCGGTTGGTCTGGGCGCCGAGAGGAGGAGGCAAGGGGGTGTTGGGGTGTGCGGGGTCTGCCGCAGGAGGAGGGAGGTGGCTTGGTTGGATCCGTGCTGCCGCCACTGCTGCCGTGAAGGAGTAGCCAAAGTCGACCTGCTGCTGCTGCTACTGCGCGGCCTGGGGGAGGTGGGGGCGGCCTGCTGGTGCGCTACTGGGGGCTGGGTGTGGGGTCTGCCGGCTGCTGTAGCGCCACCAGAGGCCGAGGAGGGGTTCGGAGGGGGGGTCGCCGCCCTGCTGGTGGTGCTGCGCTGGAAGAGGGAGGGCGGCCTGGGTTTGAGGTGGTTGCGGCCAGGGGAGGTGATGGCCGGCTGTGGAGAGGAGAGGAGGGTGTTCACGGATGTTTTGGGAGATGGAGGATTGGCTGTGGATTTGGGAGAGGGAGGAGAAGATATGATTGGTTAGGATTATGTTAGGTTGTTGAGAATTTGGATTTGATTTGGGATAAAAGATTAGGATGAGATTGAGTAGATAGGATTTAGATTTGGGTAGGGATTAGACTAGTTATGATTAGGATAATATCAAGATGGTTAGGATTAGGGTTAGTTAGATAAGATTTGCTGGGATTAGATATTTGTTGAGATTATGGTTTTAGGGGATAAAGATTTGGTTATGATTTTGGTGGATAAGATCCAGATAAGATAACAGGTCACGGGTTAATGGGTTTGCTAATAGGTTGGTGGTTGGATCCAAATGGGTAAATGGGTATTGGGTTTGGGTTATGAATTGGATTTGGGTAATGGATATAGGATCAGATAACAGGTCAAGGGTTTGGATCATGATATGGGGATAAAAGAGGATACGGGTAATGGAGTTTGGGTATGGATTAGATAACGGGTATAGGGACAAGGGATAAGGCATGAATAAAAATCAAGGGAAAGAAAATATTACAAACACCACTACAAAATAATAATCCAATATTAATAAGCACATAACTTCAGCCACAATATTAATAATAATAGTTATTTAAAATACATGACGGTAATTAACAATAACAATGATAATTAACAAACTGTTAATAAAATCTAATCTATATATACACATGTATGTAAAACATGCTAATAAGGATACATAATTTAGATTAAAATTAAATAAAAACAAAATACCGTATTATCAAGTAGTGGATATTACACTCTACCCACCTTAACAAAAATTTCGTCCTCGAAATTTCAATAAGGTAGGGAATGATAAAATCAAATTAGAAAGAAGATGAAGCTTCCACACCACTTCTCGCTGCATCAAGACTTCACCACAATTCCGCTGCGCGCTCTGATTTCTGGTACCGGCTTCAATAAGGAGTAACCAAACTCAGGAGGCAAAATCAGGAAAATAGAATAGAAAAGAAGATAGGAATCAAGTTGGAACCCAGATGTTACTAGAAAAAGAGTTAGAATTTCAAAAGATTCAAGAGATGGATCCCAAAAGGGAGAACGATCAATTCCAAATGGAGTCAATATCATCGTATAGATAGTATGTGTATATTGCAGTGTAACTATAACTTGTTCCAAGTTACCGGTAAGATTAAGTCCATTTTATGTCGAACCTGGCTCTGATACCAAAAAAACCCTGTCACGCCCCGCTTCCCAAAATACGCTGGAGCGGGGACGCGACACGAGTCGGCGATGCATATACGCAAGGAAAATACCTCACGTATACGCGCTAAGCCTAAAGTAACCTGAACAAGCTATAAATCTAAACCATAATAATCAAGGATCACTGCAATAATACATATAAAGACTACACATGATCTGAAATGAAATAAGGAACAGAATAGAAGCCAAGGGTGATATACAGGAATCAAAGAATAATAGCAGAAACAAAACAAAGGAAAGAATACCAGAATCAAAAGAGAGAGTCCGGTTCCTCGCAAGTCGTACAGTCTCATCGTACATCTGCACAATAGAAACAAAGCGTCCAATATCTGGACGTGCAAATCCAGGGTCGTCAGAAAGCGACCTAGTGAGTGTGTGTGTAAAGGGGAAAACTCGTGCATATAAACAATGTGCATAGAATAATAACCAGAAAAACTGCAGTCATATGATAACTAAATAACAAGATAAACAAACAACTTAATAACAATGATATAAATAAGTGTGCAGATAAAAGGCAAGTAAAACAACTGTAAACAACCAACTGATGTCTAGATGTGTATCCTAGCAATATCACTAATCTGGTATATAAATCTAGTCATGGTTACAATCATGTGTCTATCATAATGATATATATATATATGGATATAAAATCAGGTGATTTCAGTCAGTCACAATACATCAACAGTTTATTATTAATTATGTCAGCGAACACCAATTGTCACATGTAATAGACGCATCCCATACTACGCCTACCACACATGCCAATCGATGTCCTCAGTTATTGAAACTGATCGGTTAGAGACATTGTCCATACTTTAGGTGGGTTCCGTGCATACCCGGGACTACGGCCCAGACTCTTGGCGCTGAACCGGACCTACCGCAAGGTAGTCAGGAACATGTAAACAGGAACAGGTACATGTATAACATGCACAACAGGAACAGGACGGGGTGTTGTTTTCCATTATGTTTGCAAAGGGGTACAAAAAAGAGTTTGAGGAGCTAAATTACAAGTATTCTTAAAAAGATTACAAGTAGATCTCCTCAGAGATTCTGGAGAAGTGTGCCGATAGGAGTCTGGTCAGCGCGCGACCACTTTGTCCCTTTGACGATACGAGCGATGAGATTCCCTTCTCGCCTGGTTCGGGGAATCAGAGAATAGAGGGTTGGTAGAACCCTCTTGCTGCTTCTCAAAATCGCCTTCAATAAGGAATTCCTTCTCGCCTGGTTCCGGAGATTCCTTAAGAAGAAGGACGATGTTAGGGTATCAACACCCTGGATAGAGAAAGCAATTCTCTAAAAGGTCTCTGAATTCGAGAGCGCACGGTGCTTACGAAGAAGCCTCTGCTTGTGGAGTCCTCTTTTCGTCTTCGATCGATCGATCTATATATATCCTCTCCTTGTACCCCTGGCGGGCTATTTATAGGGAGAGCAAGGGTATAATCGTCCCTTGAAGATATGGAAACAGATTGAATCAAATCTGTTTAAATCTGGAAAGTAGCCTTGCTGCGAGGCTAAGATCAGCTTCTGCGAAGCTAGAATTGGCAGGATTTTCCCTGATCTTCTTACTCGTTTTAGAAGAGTCAAGAGATTGTGGCAATCTCTGATTTGATCTTAATTGGATTTGATCTAATTGGATCCGATCTCATCTGGAGATTTGATTGGTCAAAGGTTGACCATAGCAAACAAATAGCGGAGCTGTCCGCATTGAGCTCACAGCGGAGCTGGAGGCAGTTTCTGGCGAAGTCCGAAAGAAACCCTTTGGCGGAGTTGGAAGTCCTCTGTGGCGAAGTTGCGAGTTAATTTCTTGGCGAGGCTTTGGATGACTTCAAGGCGAAGTTGGGTGATGTTAGCCTCTTAAGCGAGGCTTGTTGGCCCAAAGGCCTTCCACCCTAGTTTTGATGATGATTAACTCATATAGTTATGTTTACTAATAATCTTGTATTGTTTAAGTTTCAGATCATTAACCAAGATAATAGTTGGTGATTAGCTTCAACAAGGTGTTTGGAAGCTTTCACAAGTGATTCCAGGGCTCAAGCTTCAAGATCACACTTTGCCTAGCCCATGGATAGAGTTTTGGAGCAAGTCAACTTGAAGATGAAGATCATCAAGAAGACTTAGGTATCCATAGTTTAGTTTAGTGTGTTTTAGATCCATTTGTAAAGCTTAGTATAGTTGATATGCTCAAGTGCACAAACACACACGTTTTTATGTTTTGGATTTGGTTTTCATGAATAGTAGATCAAAACAAGTTTACTTTACTTCTATGTATATTAGATATGTTCTAGATATACATACATGGTTTAAACGTGCTAAACAAACTTATTTTGATATCCCTATTCATGTGTTGAAAAACCAAGTTTGATAAAAATACAAGTTTTGATTTTTGATAAAATTGGCAAGACACAAAAATGAATTGATATGTTGATATATGTCTTGAAATTTTTATCACTTGTTTATGTTTCAATACAAAAAGATAAAACAAGTTTTATAGAATTTTTGAAGTGTTAAAAGATTTCTAGAAAATATTTCTAACTGTTTTTCTGACCCATAAATCGGTTCCAGGCTTCAACCAGTCGACTACTAACCTGATTAGTCGACTTGGCTGAAGTCCGGTCGACCGGGCCGGTCGACCGGACGTGCACAGATCTGTGCACGTTTGGCAGACTTGGGACGGTCGACCGTACCGGTCGACTGGGCCGAGAGCTCTGCTCTCTGTTTTTGCTTGGGTCGACCGGACGGTCGACCGCTGCAGAGAGTTCGGCTCTCTGTTAGTTTGGGTCGACCGGGCGGTCGACCGGTAGCTCCAACGGGTCAAAATATGACCGTTGGACGGTCGACCGGCCGGTCGACCGTTGCCTGTCAGAGCTGCCAGCTCAGCTCTAACGGCTAGTTTCTGTTTTGGCCTATATAAGCCCCATCTCTTTGGGATTTTGGCTAAGGTTTTTAAGGAGAAAAATTTCTGTGTTTCTCTAGTGTTTAAACAAGTTTTCAAAATAGTTTTCGTGCTAAAAAGACTTAATCTTTATTGTTTTAGGTTTTTGGAAAAATCAAAGAAAATAGGAATTTGGGAGATTTGTCTTGGTTTCCATTCTATATCTTTTGCAAGGATTTTCCCAAGTGTTTTTCTTTGTTGCTTGTTTTCCAAAAACACCTTGATTCCACACTTGAGCTATCACCTATCCTAATCTATTAGGATCTTGTTTTTGTGAAAAAAGAAAAGAGAAAAGAAAGAAAGATTGTGTTTGTGGTCTTTGTAACCACTTATTGTAAACCCTCCTTGCTTTTGTGAATCCCTCTTCGGTAGAGGTGATCGGAGTGGTATTGGTTTGGATCCCTCTTAGGTAGAGTTGATTGTGTTTGTTTTGGCTACGGGCCTTATCCCTCTTCGGTAGAGGTGGATTGTGGTTGTATAGCCTCGGTGGCTTTGTAAGGTTGAGAGAGGAGTTCGGTACTCCTATAGTGGATTGGAAATCCTACACGGTGGTGTAGGCGGGGATGTAGAGTTGGGTACTCGAACCTCGAAACAAATCTTTGTGTTAGCGTTTGATCCAATTTCTCTCAACTCTACTCTCTTTACTTTGTGCAAGCATCATTTCATTCAAGCATCATTCTTTCATTGCATACATATCTTATACATTGCTTGTGTTGCCTTGCATCTTTTATATTGCAATTCATTCTTATATGCTTGGCTTGATTGTGTGTATTTCACATCGCTTGGATTGCTTGTGTGTGTGTGCCTAACTTATACTCATCCAACAAGAGCTTCACATAGCGCCTCAACCCATTTCAAGGGGAATCAAGAGGAGTTAGTCCAGAGCCTCGCAAGGGGAATTCGGCTACACTTGTTGTATTGTATTAGTTTATGCAACATTTGCATTAGCTTCCGCATTTAGAGCATTAAGTTTTTATTTTAGTCTTAGATTAGCATTTACACCTATTCACCCCCCCTCTAGGTGTTTTTCAATTGGTATCAGAGCTAGTGCTCCTGATACTTAGGCTTAACATCCTAGGAGTGAGATCCATTGGCTTGCTAATCTATTTGTTTGCATTTGCTTGTTTGCACACATTTAGTTTACCATGGCCTTCATGACCCCACCTATGTATGACCCTTCCAACATTCATGTTTGGAAGATTAGGATGACCGTTTATTTACAAACCCTAGGTCATAAAGTTTATCTTGCTATTACCAAGGAATCCTTCCTTAGTGATCGCAATCATATAGGGGCCAATGCACAAGCCCTAGAGGCCATTAGAAGCACATTACCTAAAGATTATCTTATGTGTGTTTCTAACATTGATTCCGCCTTTGCAGTGTGGAACAAATTGACAACAACAACCACCACCTCCGAGCTTCAAATGCAAATCCAACAAGAAGAGGAATCTAGTGGAGAATCCGAACCACAACAATGCTATATGGTCCAAGGGAATGACTCCCTTGAGGTACATTCGGAACCCCACTTAGATAGTGATGATTGCTCTAGTTCTTCATGTGACAATTTTGATGCCCATGCTTTAAATGAAGAACTTTCTATTGTTTGTGAAAAATTAATTGAAAATTATAAGATTTTGAAAAAGAAAAGTCTAGAAATTGAAAAAGAAAATAAGAGTTTACATTCTAGACTTGATGTTGTTTTGCAAGAGAAAGAGGAGATTGCTAATGAGAGGGATTCATTAAAATCTCAACTTGATCTTGCACTTAAAGAAAATAACTTTTTGAAGTCTAAAAATGATTGCCATGCTATTTTGAAGAAAAATGAAAATTTGTCTTCAAAAGTTGATTTTGTTTTAAAAGAAAATGATTCTTTGAAAATTAAGATTGCTTCAATTTCTAAAGATTTAGAAATATGTTTAAAGAAAAATGTTATTTTACAAAATAAAATTGATGCACATGTTTGCCATGCTAGTGTAGCTTCATCTAGTCTACCTAATGCATGTACCACTTCTTCTATGATTAAAAATGATATAAATATGTTGAAGGAGAAAATGGATTGTTTGGGCTCCACTATGTGCCAATGTGCTAAGAACCATACACGGTTGGAAACCTTGGTTCGAAAGAAACAAGTTCCATCATTTATGCATGCACACCCTCCACGGCATACACATGCTCCACACGGACACCATCAACACATGTATGCTCATGTGTACACATGTACACATTGTGGCCGAAAAGGCCATCTTGCTAAATTTTATTTTGATAGGTTAAATATTGATAATTTAGCAAAGAAGTTTCTTTGGGTTAGAGAAGGGACTAACCCCCATGGACCCAAAAGAGTATGGGTACCAAAGACCACCCCTCCTATTGTTTTTGATGTAGGTGTGGGCTCTCACATGACGTGAGAGTGATAGCACCTTGGAGTGGATGCGTTCCGGACTTAAAGGAAATCAAATGGATGCATCACTTTCAAGGGAAAGTTTGGTGGAGAGGACCACCATGTTTTGGAGACAAGGAGAGTTGCCTTCTAGGGTTTGGTAACAATTCCTAACTCCTTATTATTGTTTACATGCTTTCATATTCATTTGTTTTATAGCATGTTTTCATTGTCTATGGATTAGTGTGTAAATGCCATGTTTATTAGATCCTTGACATACATGTATAGTATTTGAGACACACATACTTATATGAACCCATATTTAGTGTTCTCACTTTTGTTTAAGCTATAATGTACATCATGAATCTAATACATGTGAATTTACATAGTAATCATGTTTTAGTTTTCTCATGATGATTTTTTTGTTGTTTTATGCTTTATGTGGTATAAACTAGTTTAGATGTAGATTTTATTAAAACTTGCATGTATGCATGTACACATAGTGAGAACAAATTGACTTTTATATGTTTGCACTTCATGCTCATTTGTACCCACTATATGCACATGTATAAGCTAGTTTTGATGATTCCTTCATTTATACTTGCTATGCCTATTTTCATGTTTTTACTTCATGTATATGTATTTTGAATTCAAACCTAATAAATATACATGTATACCCATGAGTCTTTTGCCTTCATGCAAATACTTTTAATAGACTCGTTTACGGTTGGGATATGTATGTATATTGTTAAATTTGGATGAATCATACATATACCTAGAAGTTTGATAAAAGAATTTTTGATGAATCCTTGCTTGTTCTATATAGCAAAATAATATTCGTGTTTGTTTTGATACTTCATGTTTTTCGACACTAGTATAAATCCTAGTCTAAATGATTTGTTTTTTATTTTTATGCTTTATGCCTTGATTACATGTTTAGATGTTAGTTTTCATTAAAACTAGAAGATTTATATTTGTACATATGATGGGCTACAAATAAATCTATATATGTTTGGGATTGAATGCTTGTTTGTTCCCATTAGATGTGCTAGTATAGTCTAGTTTTGATGATTCATACATTTTAAACTTGTATTCCATTTTTGGTATTTGTTTTTATGATTATGAGTTTTCATTTCATGTATATGTGTATTTTGCCAAACTTGAAGATATACATGTATACCCCTTGAGTCATTTGCCTTTCATGCAAATATCTATTATGGACTCAAAGTGTGTTTAAGGGATATGTATGTATACTTCTTGTGTTGACAAATCATACATATACCTTGAAAAGAATTGGTATCAAATTGTTTTAATAAAAAGCTAAATTTTCATACTTTTCATGCTTTTCATGTTTTCTTTGAATTGGTATTTAAACTTCATGTATATGTTTACCTTGTCCAAACTATTAGATATACATGAATATCCTTTTTGAGCCACGTGCCTTCATGCATATATCCTTGTGGACTCGTTTGTATCTTGGATATGTATGTATACTTTGGTTTGTATTAGACATACATATGCCTTGAAGATTAAATAATATTAATTTTTAGTTTTCTTGTTTAAAGGAATAATTGAACTTAATTGAACAAATTTTCATGATTGTGATCTCCATACTTGACTTGTACACTCACATTTTTTATTTGCTCATATTTTGTTTTCATGAGACATTTTTATGCTTAATTGGATTAGAGTGTTGATTATCATGTGGATTTCATTTTTATGAAAAATGATTTGTATTTATTCCTTGCTTGAAGGATTTCGTACTAGTTAACAAAACTTTTCATTTTAACTAGTTCGTATTCTTCGTTATAATATGAGATATACACTTGACCCTATTCTTTCAATTGGTATCATTGAACACTTTCAATTGATATCAATTTTGATCTTTTGTATACTCATATATGTTTTGTATATGTATGCATACTCTTTCAAGAATATCAATGTCAATTGATATCTAATTTTCATACGTATATATACTTGTTTATGCTAAGCTTGAAAAATTTCTATTGTTTGATTTGTTTTCAATTGATATCTTAACAAGCTTATGCATATGTTTAGTTGGTATTTCATAAAGGGGGAGAAAATTTGATGTTGTCTTTCAATTGGTATTTGATTTCCACTCCCTTGCTTTATGTTAAAATATAGTTTCAAATTGGTATCATATGTTTAAAAGAACACATTTCTCTTAATGATATCAAGATGTTTATGTTAAATGTTTTAAATTGGTATCTCAAAATTTTGTTTAAGAAAAACATATTTATTTTACATTGCCTATATGTGTATAAATTCATGTTGAGTGTATCTTGTATTGAAGAGCTTGACAACTCTTCCTTATGTGGTACAGGTGTGTAGGGGGAGCTTCACATCTCCTTTTTATGCATTACATATTTTGTGTTATGTGAATTAGGGCGTGTCTTCCTTTCTTCATGTAACTCATATGTGTAGGGAAGCTAACTTAGCGTCTTCCTCTTCATGAATGTATATAGCATATAACATTTATTAATCTTTGTTTATCTTCATTTGGTATCAAGATGCTTCATTGACATATTTTTAATTGATATCATGTTTGTAGTCACCCCTTATTGACTTTATTTTTGTTTTAGACAAAAAGGGGAGACCATTGTTTGCATTGTTTTGATTGACACAAAAAGGGGGAGAAAAATTTTTACCCCTCATTTTATTTATAGTTTTTGAATGTTTACCCCTTTGTTGATGATTGACAAAAAGGGGGAGAATTATTTGTGAGTTTTATATATATGCATAGTTATGTTTTTGCATATATTAAGTTTAATATAGTTTAATGTATGTTTATTGGTATCTAGAGCATCTAGAAAATGTTTATTTGTTAATTGGTATCTAGAGCATGCTTTGCTTTAAATATTTCATTGGTATCTAGAACCTTTATTGTTTATGCATATTTATGCATTCATGTTTTTAAGAGCCTTCATTGCATATTATTATGTTTATTTGGTTATGCATGAGTTAAGGGGAGCTTCTTTGAAGCTTTACTTTAATCCATGCATATATAACTCCATGAGTTTTGTCATCATCAAAAAGGGGGAGATTGTTGGCCCAAAGGCCTTCCACCCTAGTTTTGATGATGATTAACTCATATAGTTATGTTTACTAATAATCTTGTATTGTTTAAGTTTCAGATCATTAACCAAGATATTAGTTGGTGATTAGCTTCAACAAGGTGTTTGGAAGCTTTCACAAGTGATTCCAGGGCTCAAGCTTCAAGATCACACTTTGCCTAGCCCATGGATGGAGTTTTGGAGCAAGTCAACTTGAAGATGAAGATCATCAAGAAGACTTAGGTATCCATAGTTTAGTTTAGTGTGTTTTAGATCCATTTGTAAAGCTTAGTATAGTTGATATGCTCAAGTGCACAAACACACACGTTTTTATGTTTTGGATTTGGTTTTCATGAATAGTAGATCAAAACAAGTTTACTTTACTTCTATGTATATTAGATATGTTCTAGATATACATACATGGTTTAAACGTGCTAAACAAACTTATTTTGATATCCCTATTCATGTGTTGAAAAACCAAGTTTGATAAAAATACAAGTTTTGGTTTTTGATAAAATTGGCAAGACACAAAAATGAATTGATATGTTGATATATGTCTTGAAATTTTTATCACTTGTTTATGTTTCAATACAAAAAGATAAAACAAGTTTTATAGAATTTTTGAAGTGTTAAAAGATTTCTAGAAAATATTTCTAACTGTTTTTCTGACCCATAAATCTGTTCCAGGCTTCAACCAGTCGACTACTAACCTGATTAGTCGACTTGGCTGAAGTCCGGTCGACCGGGCCGGTCGACCGGACGTGCACAGATCTGTGCACGTTTGGCAGACTTGGGACGGTCGACCGTACCGGTCGACCGGGCCGAGAGCTCTGCTCTCTGTTTTTGCTTGGGTCGACCGGACGGTCGACCGCTGCAGAGAGTTCTGCTCTCTGTTAGTTTGGGTCGACCGGGCGGTCGACCGGTAGCTCCAACGGGTCAAAATATGACCGTTGGACGGTCGACCGGCCGGTCGACCGTTGCCTGTCAGAGCTGCCAGCTCAGCTCTAACGGCTAGTTTCTGTTTTGGCCTATATAAGCCCCATCTCTTTGGGATTTTGGCTAAGGTTTTCGAGGAGAAAAATTTCTGTGTTTCTCTAGTGTTTAAACAAGTTTTCAAAATAGTTTTTGTGCTAAAAAGACTTAATCTTTATTGTTTTAGGTTTTTAGAAAAATCAAAGAAAATAGGAATTTGGGAGATTTGTCTTGGTTTTCATTCTATATCTTTTGCAAGGATTTTCCCAAGTGTTTTTCTTTGTTGCTTGTTTTCCAAAAACACCTTGATTCCACACTTGAGCTATCACCTATCCTAATCTATTAGGATCTTGTTTTTGTGGAAAAAGAAAAGAGAAAAGAAAGAAAGATTGTGTTTGTGGTCTTTGTAACCACTTATTGTAAACCCTCCTTACTTTTGTGAATCCCTCTTCGGTAGAGGTGATCGGAGTGGTATTGGTTTGGATCCCTCTTAGGTAGAGGTGATTGTGTTTGTTTTGGCTACGGGCCTTATCCCTCTTCGGTAGAGGTGGATTGTGGTTGTATAGCCTCGGTGGCTTTGTAAGGTTGAGAGAGGAGTTCGGTACTCCTATAGTGGATTGGAAATCCTACACGGTGGTGTAGGCGGGGATGTAGAGTTGGGTACTCGAACCTCGAAACAAATCTTTGTGTTAGCGTTTGATCCAATTTCTCTCAACTCTACTCTCTTTACTTTGTGCAAGCATCATTTCATTCAAGCATCATTCTTTCATTGCATACATATCTTATACATTGCTTGTGTTGCCTTGCATCTTTTATATTGCAATTCATTCTTATATGCTTGGCTTGATTGTGTGTATTTCACATCGCTTGGATTGCTTGTGTGTGTGTGCCTAACTTATACTCATCCAACAAGAGCTTCACATAGCGCCTCAACCCATTTCAAGGGGAATCAAGAGGAGTTAGTCCAGAGCCTCGCAAGGGGAATTCGGCTACACTTGTTGTATTGTATTAGTTTGTGCAACATTTGCATTAGCTTCCGCATTTAGAGCATTAAGTTTTTATTTTAGTCTTAGATTAGCATTTACACCTATTCACCCCCCCTCTAGGTGTTTTTCAAGGCTATCCCTTTGGGCTCATGTAATGCTAAGTGCTAGCATCTTTAGACCTGCTGAGGTCTGTTTAGAAACAATCTGGGTTCACTGTCTGCTTGCTGGATCAGTGGAGTCCAATTTGCTTCCTTGTCCCTCGGAGATGGGTGGAAAACTGGTCTTCAGCTCGTCTGTCACTTGTCTTTTGTAAATGTCAACAAGTTTTAGACATTGTTCGGACCAATAAGAATCTTGTCTTTTTTAAGTGTCAACAAGACCCCCTTCAAAGTTTTCAGTAGTCTGCAATGGCTCAGACTTTGAAACACTTTGAACTGCTTTGATAGGTGGTGTGTGGAGTATGAACGTCGCCATGATGGTTGAGTTCAGCTTCGCTTTGAATCCTGCTTTGGGATGTAGATTCGCCGAGGAATCATGTAGACTCGCGTCTGGGTAGCTCCGCATGCGAGTAGCCCCGCATCTGGGCTTCTGAAGATATGTTCGCTTGGGAGCGCATGTCGCTTTCCCGAGACCAACTGCCGTGGGTCGAATTTCAAGGAAGATTTTCTCCTTCTCTTGCGCTGACCGGGGAAGATATTCTCCGATTTGCACGTTTCCAAGGGAGGATATTCCCTTTCTTCAAGGCGCAATAAGTGCCTCTATGAGGGAGACGTTTCTCCCTTTGCACGGTTCCAAGGGGAAACCGTCCCTGTTCTCAAGGCGCAGTAAATGCCTTAAATGCGCTCATGTTTCCACGCTTGAGGTGGGAGCGCTCAGGCCATGGGGCCTATAAATAGGACACTTGAAGTCCTCTGAAGAGAAGTGCTTTGCCTCTCTTCTCTTCTCTTGGTTTAAAAGAGATACTCAGATCTCTGAATTAGTGGGAATGCCCACTCTGGTCATTATCCGGCCAAGGACCGGTAAGTCTTGATCGTTCAACGACTTCACCGATTTTAGGGAATTCATCTCCCTTGATTCATCTTCAGCAGTTGCTTCAGGGATTAACTTCCCTTGTTCTCCATTCAACTGATCTGCGGAGAAGGATTTCAGCATAGCTTCCTAGCGAAGCTATCATCTTGACCTGATTACTGAAAGATCATTGCATGTTAAGTCCGCTGCCCAGGCAGAACTTGGGACTTGGTCTCTTCAATAGTTGAGCCAGTCTTGCCATATAGGCGGAGCTAAGACTGTATCCCACGGAGTCAGTTTGGCTAGCTATATAGGCGAGGCTTGGACTTGGCGTTTGCTGAGCCAGCCCATCAGTGCTGTGCAGGCGAGGCTTATCCTCTGCTTTACTGAAACTGGATTGCTTCGACCCAAAAGATTTGGCTTAGTTCTTTTGTAGCCTCTCCTGTGCTTAGTTGCTAATCTGTTCTGATTTGCCTTGCAGTGGGCTATGTTTGTCAGTCCAGTGACTTGATGGAAGGAACCATAAAATTGCCTTATGCTTCCCCGGTTGAAGCTTTACTTTTAAGCAGGAGGAACAATTCGGGGCGCAGGGTGCGTGTCCCAGAGGCTGTTGGCAGCCTTTTATCCGAGGTGATTCGTTCTGAGGTAAGGCTGGCTGCCGCTTTTACCGGAGGTGATCCGCTTCAAGATAGTGGGCGTCGCCTGTGGGATCGCCGGCATTATTGCCGACTTTCAACTTTGGTGGCCTTTGGGGGCGATCCACTTCGGGAAAGCGGGCATCACACCTGTTAGATCACTGGTATCACTGCCGATTCCCATTATACGTGATCTATCGTGTTGGCGGCGATAGGTTTTTATTGCCAGGCTTCAACAAAAATGGCCTGGCAAGATCTGCCATTTTTGTGGAGAATAATGACCGTGTCCTTGCGGCACCACTGATTACGGCCTTGTGCAGGAGGAAAGTCTTCTTTGTCCAGTCGATTTGACTTAGAAGCGGATAAAACCACTTGTATGCCTTTTGCGCAAATGACCTTGTTAAGCAACTGGGCGTGTTGTATGAAACACAACTTTGATGTAATATCAATGTACTCTTCCTTTTAAATCAATGAAAGTTCATCTCTTGATTATCTGATCTTTGCTTGCTTTCATTGAAAATTTGGCTATAGCGGAGCTAAACTGTATGCGGAGTTAGGGTCATAGTCCCTTCTTTGAATGAACTTCGCGAAACTGGCACGTCCCGCGAACAGCGCCTTCTTAAGGGGCTAGATAAGCCTTTCGGCGAAGTCCCTGAAGGATTGCGCGAAGCCCGCATTTTAATCCAGGGCGAAGTTAACCCTTAGTGGAATCGAAGCAGCGCTTCTCGGGAAGGCGCTTCGGGTGGCGTTTCAAATTAATTCGAAACGGCGGCGTACACCCTTTTCGAGGCCTCGTTTCAGGCGCTAATTGGCCTATAAAAGCCCGATCGGGCTGAGCAGGAAAAGATCTCCTTTTTCAGAGAAATATCTTGACTTTCCCTCTTCCTCTTCCTTCTTCGTTCAGAGAACTTTGAGAACTCTTGCAGCTCTTCAATGGCGCCTAAAAGACGAGCGGGGAAAGAAGTGGCTACTTCTGCAACGGAGGGTCCTCCTCCTCCTTCGGTCATCGAGCGACCAATCGCCGGTAAGAGACTTTCTCTCCTAATTAGAGACTGCGGTCTTTCTCTTTTAAAGCCAGTATTTGGCTTATCAGGACGACGGAATATGGTCTGTTCTCGTTAGGGGACTCGTTTCCCTGAATTTCCCTATCTTCCTTGTACAGGGAATTAAGAACTGAATAGTTCTTCTTTAGGCTTTCGTACGAAGCCATTACTTGGGCTGTCTTCGTCTTGTTTGAGGAACAGGACTCGGGTCTGTCCCTTCAGTCATGGCCACGAAGGATGACTCTTGACCATAGTGCCCTCTTGGTGACGTCAGCCCTTAGGGCTATACCACTTCCTGCTTAAGCGAAGTTGGTACTTAGACGTTTTCTGCAAAATGCAGATTTGTCTGCGAGATCAAGCTTTGTCGAGGCTGTCGCCTTATTGGCCTTGCTCACAGGGCAAGACTATGCCTTGGTGAATCTTATGTCTGCTTGATTGTTGAATTAATCATAGTTCTCTTCCCTTTTCTTTCTTGCAGTGCCTTACACCCCTGGTCCCTTGAATAGTCTGTTTGGGATGACCAGCCGAGCGGATGGCAGTATCAGCCTTCAATTCTATGGCCAGGCTTCTCTCTTTAGTGAGCGGAGTTCCGTCGTCCGGGACACGCTTATCCATGGTGGAGACCCGCTCACCATGAGGAGTATTCTAACCACCGCTCCTCTCGAAGACATCGACCGTCGGACTTATAAAAAGCCCAATTTCATGTTCGGAGATGCCGCGCCCGATCCTGATCGCCAATTGCAGGCAGGCGAGGGACAGTGGATCTTCGAGTTGGATGGCGAGAAGTTTTATCTTCCGTCTAACAAGCGGCACTTTCCTTTGTCTTCTTTTGAGTGTGTAACTCAGGCTCGGAAGATGGCATGGAGCGTGAGCCAAAGTGTCGAGTCCGTCCATGTCGGGAGATTGAAATCTCAGTCTCCTGATTTTTCAAGGGCGGGCCCTCCTCACAACATAATAGGCCTATATCCTGGAAACATGTCGCGGGAGCTTCCGGTAGGAGAGAATCTGGCTGTGGCGCAGACCTTTGGCACCCAATTCTGCGTAGTTGACGGGAATTATCCCGCCACTGACTTCAGGACTCCGGTTGGGTTCATCCCCCAAAGACATGGTGGGCGGACTTGACCAACTATATCCTCGCTCACTTCGAGGAGGACTTGGAGAAGTTGAACCTCTATGAGGCCGTAAGGGCGACCTGCTACGGCATTGATATGAAGGTGGTGTGCTTCTACGCCATCCTTGAGTTATATTGCCCAGCTTCGGGGACCTTCTTCACCCCAGTTGGCGAGTTGGGCATGACCTTGCACGAGATGAGGGAAATCTCTGCCCTGCCTTTCGGGTCTCTCCCGTATGAAGAGTACTTTCCATGCGAGATAGAGTTGGCTCTTCTGGAGAAGCAGGAGCCTGCTTTATTTGAGACTTATCGGGAGTTAATGTGCCATTTGCACATTTGTTCTAGCATCCATGGTGGCAGCAAGGGTAGTTCGAAGAGCTTGAAGAACTGGGCGAGTTACCTATTCCCAGATATGAAGAATGCTCCTGAAGCAGCTCATTGTGGAGTCGCAGATGGCGACATTTTTGAACGGATGGAGGTATGCCTCAAAAGGGATATTGTCATGACAGAAGACGATGGTCCCTATAAGAAGGGTGATGTCCTTCGGAGCTTTCACCATCAGGCTCGTCAGCCGATGTCCCGGAAGGCACTGTTGGCCGGTTTCTTAACCGTCTGGTTGAAGAAATGTGTAGTGCCATCCTCCTCGGGTGACATCGTCCACCCGAATGTTTTGCTGCCTACCGTTCGCTTGGTCCATGGCCACCGTCTGGGTCTCCTTCCGGCCATGGTGTGCTATATTCAAAGAGGCCTTCGCGCATTAACGGAGGCTTTCTGCAGGCCACCGGCGACGAGGCGTGGGAAGAGTGCCATTCTGCCTTGTGATGGACCCAATCCTAGGGTGGGTCTGCCATACACTTACTTAATGGCGTGGTTTGCCTTGCACTGCCCTTCTTTGATTGAAGCTGGAGAGGACCCTCTGCAAGGTGTTCGAATGGCTCTTCTCCGCCGATTCGAAGGATGTTCCTGGTTGAAGACCTACGTGGCCGAGGCCCGCAAATTAGTGCGTCGTCATGACGCTTACAACTTATTCCGCTGTTTTCCTCGCATTCGGGGCGCAGGGTACGACGAGGAATTCCAAGATGCGGAGTCAGGACGGTCTCCCATGAGTCGGGGGGTTTTTGAGTGGCTGGTCAGCATCCGGCCCTCACATTTATTGTATAGAAGCGGGGATGTCTGCTATTTAGAACCTTACATCCCAAGCCGGTTTGCTCGACAGTTCGGGTACGACCAGCTGTATGTGGGAAACCCCAATCTCGATTTAGCCTTCATGGGGAGTCTCATCGATGGGGCCCGCGCCTGGCGATTCTTTACTGCGGGCGGCACTGGGGCGTGTCTGCGCACGCCGTTGAAGGATCCCAACCTTCTGACGACCCTGTGCTTTTGCCAATGGTATGCGGCTTCTAACTCCACACCTCCTGGATTCAATGCCAACCGTTCGGGTGTGAAGTTAATCTCTCATCGACTGAAGCGAAAGGCTTCTGAGAGAAAGGAAGGCAAACGGGTTCGTGTCCCTGGCTTGGAGGAGTTCATCGCTGTAGATGATAGCGAGGCTTCTGATGCAGGGAGTCCTCGCTTCGAGGCGGGGATGGGAGCTGATACTCATGCGGCTGGCTCTGGTGTGGTGGGGACATCTTCCCCATGACGTGCGGGAGAAGTGGAAGAAGAGGATTCTGACGTTCACTTCAAGAGAAAGCGGGCAGGTAGCTCTCGTAGGAAATCATTGGCGAAGAAGCCCCATCGCCAAGCTCCTACGATTGTCGTAGAGGGTTATCCCTCTACAGCGATTCCTCCTGCTGCCCCATTAGCAGCTGAACCGTCGGTTGCTGAACCGACTAGTGGTGAATTCGCTCCAGGTCTGGGTAAGATTAACCTTGTCCATATAATACGCCTTTTTGTGCGTTCCCATTGACTTATTATCAGTCTTTTTCGATTGTAGGAGCTGAGGGAGCTGGGGAACAAGGGGAACATTATGATCCCCTATTCACTTATGGAGAGTCCGGAGGTGATGTGGCCGACATCGGTCCTTCGGGCGCTGGGACTTCTAAAGGAAGTCCTGAGGCATCGAGCTCTATTGGGTGGTCCACAGGATACTCGGCAAGCGAAAGCGAGCCGGCTGTTCGTGCTGATTCTGGCAAAAATTTTCCGATGGAGCCCCTGGAGACTGACGTGGTTGGCAAGACGTTTGAGGCGACGTCATCTTATGGTATTGTCGTAACCTCTTGGTTTCTTCTGCATGTAGTGTTCCGACTGACCGCAGTCTTGTTACAGGTGTTCGGCCTCAAGATGCATCAGCTTCAAGAGAGCCGGAAAATCTCCCCGAAGGGTCAAGGGGTGACATGAGCGCTTCGACTACGGCTGATGCTGCAATGTTGGACGCGCTGTACGGCGACCTGCCTTCTTATCGGCCCAAGTCAGCCGAAAGGCCAGAAGTTGTGGAGGCGGCATTCCCGGAGGTGTCCTCACTCCAACTGTATCAACGAGTGGGGTGCCGACAATTTTGCCAATTACGGAGCTGAGGGTGATCACAAGCCCTACTTCTCCAACCCTGGTGGTTGAGCCTGCTGCTCAGGAGGTGGTTGCTAGTCCTTCTTCCGCGATGGCTGGCGTTCTGATTTCGATGAGGACTCCGCCGAGATCGCCCTCGGCTTGTCCGGCTGCTGCCAGTGCCCCCGCTGCTTCTTCTGCGACGGCGTCGACCAGGCTGGTGGACTATTCCGAGGTTGCCTCTTTACCGGAAGTGGCTGAGGTCGAGAACGATTACATCGGTGACCTGGTCGATAACTTTTATAAAGGCTTAGGGCGGACTATCGACCTGGTTCTGAAGGGCTCAACTATGCCATTCTCAAGGTTAAAGGGGATCCTCTCCCGTGATATTGAGAGTATTCGGGACTTTGAGGGGTATCACCAGGCCACTGCTTTGGAGCTCCTGGTGGATGAATTTGAGAAGGATGCGGAGGAATGGCGCCGCCTCCACCGTTCGGACCTGGAGTCTTTAGTTGATGACCGGCTCGCGCTTCTCATTGCTCAAAAGCACGAGACCCGGCTTGCCGCTCAAGAGGCCGCTAAGGCTATCTCTTCTGCCTTGAAATCCTTGGAAACAAGGGAAGCGGAGGTTGGAAGTGCAATTGACGCCTCCACTAGTGCCCTTCTTGGCGCTGAGGATAAGATTGCGAAGGCTGAGGAAATGATTAGGAAAGCAAATCTCCTCTTATCCAAGGCCATACCGGTGCGTCTTGAGGAAACTGCGCGGCTTGAAGAGCTCAAAGCTCAGAGTGAGGAGCTTGCGCGGCAGGGGTTGTCACAGAGGGCAACTTTGACGGAGGCCGAAGCTCGTCTGGCTCAGGCGGAAGATTTCAATGAGGCTGAGCTGAGGTCACAAGCGCTTACCCAGGCTGCTGATGACAGGAAGACGAGGCTAAACACCCTCAGAGAGCAGCTCAGATCGTACATTGTACGCTTGTAGCTCCATGTACTTTATCCTCTGGAAATGAATGAAAATTCTTTCTCCTTTTGTCGAATCTTCAATCTTGTTCTTCTTTTTGAATTGCGATTCCGAATTGTAGTGCAATTCCTTGATAACATAGTCCTTGTTGGGTTGGATAATGAGATTTGGCTATCTGTCAGTTCAGAGGTCGCGATGACATAACTGGTTGAGACGCCACCAAGCTTCAAAATTGGTGATACTCGTCTTTTGTAGATGTCAACGAGTATCGAGACCTGTCTTTTGTAAATGTCAACAGGGCTCGAAATTGAGACTTAGCTGTTTGCTGGTTCAGAGGTCGCAATGACATAACCGAATGAGACGCCACCAAGCTCAAGGTTGGTGATACTTGTCTTTTGTAAATGTCAACAAGTATCGAGACCTGTCTTTTGTAAATGTCAACAGGGCTCGGAATTGAGACTTAGCTGTCTGCTGGTTCAGAGGTCGCAATGACATAACCGAATGAGACGCCACCAAGCTCAAGGTTGGTGATACTTGTCTTTTGTAAATGTCAACAAGTATCGAGACCTGTCTTTTGTAAATGTCAACAGGGCTCGGAATTAAGACTTGTCTTTTGTAAATGTCAACAAGCTCGAAATTGAGACTTGGCTGTCTGCTGGTTCAGAGGTCGCAATGACATAACCGGATGAGACGCCACCAAGCTCAAGGTTGGTGATACTTGTCTTTTGTAAATGTCAACAAGTATCGAGACCTGTCTTTTATAAATGTCAACAGGGCTCGGAATTGAGACTTGTCTTTTGTAAATGTCAACAAGCTCGAAATTGAGACTTGGCTGTCTGCTGGTTCAGAGGTCGCAATGACATAACCGGATGAGACGCCACCAAGCTCAAGGTTGGTGATACTTGTCTTTTGTAAATGTCAACAAGTATCGAGACCTGTCTTTTGTAAATGTCAACAGGGCTCGGAATTGAGACTTGTCTTTTGTAAATGTCAACAAGCTCGAAATTGAGACTTGGCTGTCTGCTGGTTCAGAGGTCGCAATGACATAACCGGATGAGACGCCACCAAGCTCAAGGTTGGTGATACTTGTCTTTTGTAAATGTCAACAAGTATCGAGACCTGTCTTTTGTAAATGTCAACAGGGCTCGGAATTGAGACTTGTCTTTTGTAAATGTCAACAAGCTTGAAATTGAGACTTGGCTGTCTGCTGGTTAAGAGGTCGCAATGAAATAACCGGATGAGACGCCACCAAGCTCAAGGTTGGTGATACTTGTCTTTTGTAAATGTCAACAAGTATCGAGACCTGTCTTTTGTAAATGTCAACAGGGCTCGGAATTGAGACTTGTCTTTTGTAAATGTCAACAAGCTCGAAATTGAGACTTGGCTGTTTGGTGGTTCAGAGGTCGCAATGACATAACCGAATGAGACGCCACCAAGCTCAAGGTTGGTGATACTTATCTTTTGTAAATGTCAATAAGCATCGAGTTTGTAGTGGAATTTGAGAGAAAGTCTTGTTTTCACAGGGAGAAACGAGGGAATCACTGTCATAGGTTTAATGTTAACGTAACAGTGAAATGTATATGTGGTCTTACCATTCTATGGATGAGAATTGGTAAGTGATTTTGGAGGTCTCGTTCTCACAGGGAGAAACGAGGAAATCAAATGGGAACAGGTCCCTTAGGATTTTTAGCAAATCCCAAGCTGTCAACGGGTTTGATATGCCTTTACCAACTACCGTTTGAATTGGGCTAGCCATGCTATTCCCCTCAGCATGATGAGTTGTCGAGGACTTATGTTGGGCTTACAGGCCAACATTTTCCTCTATCCTTAATCGTTAAGGATATTGGATTATCGGGTTAATGTCTGCATAACCCTGACTCTCCTTTAGGATAACCGGTGCACGGCCAGGTTCCTGTTGGTTTATGGCTGTATGACCTCACTTGGAGGAAGAGAAAGGCTCTCTTTGTGTGTGCTTCGGACACGGAGATCTTGATCAGAGGTGTAGTGTTAACTTGATCAAGAGAAGGATCCTTGATTAAGGATAATACTTCTTTAAGAACTTGCCATTGATCGGCATCATGAGTAGGTCGCCCTCTGCAGTCGTGAGGCGGTATGCTCCGTTTGAATAGACTGTTTCTATTACAAACGGTCCTTCCCATTTAGGCTGAAATTTGCCTTTGGTCTTGTGCGTCATAATCATCGGTCGTCTGACGGCTAAGACCAGGTCTCCTTTCTGGAAGACTCTCTGTTTGACCTTCTTATTGAAGGCTTTTGAGACTCGAGCTTGATATAGCTCGATATGCTGCTGAGCTTGTAGTCGCTTCTCGTCCAAAGCTTCAAGCTCTTGAAGGCGTAGGCGATCATTGTCCTCTGATGTGGTTTTAGTAATCAGAGCTACACGCAACGATGGCATCTGGATTTCCAATGGGAGGACTGCTTCGCACCCATATACCAGGGAAAAAGGCGTATTGCCTGTCGGTGTCCGCACCGTGGTTCGGTAGGCCCAAAGACATTCACCGAGCTTTTCGTCCCAATCTCGCTTATTCGAGGAGACGAATTTCTTGAGCAGCTTGATGATTGTTTTGTTGAATGCTTCCGCCAAGCCATTGGCAGCAGGATTATAGGCAGTTGAAGCCACATTCTGAATTCGGTATTTATCGCAGAACCGATAGAATATTTGGCTTATGAATTGGGGACCGTTGTCGTGGATGATCCGCCTAGGAACGCCAAATCGATGGATGATATGGTGCTTGATAAAGTGAACCACATTGGAGGTTTTGACTTCAACCAGTGGTATAGCCTCCGCCCATTTTGAAAAGTAGTCGGTTATTGCTAGGATAAACCGGTAACCTTTTGTTGAAGAAGGGCTGATTGGCCCTACGACATCTATTCTCCATGCTTCAAATGGCCATGAAGCAACATTCGGGTGGAGCAGCTCCGAAGGCTGGTATATGAAGTTCGCATGAATCTGACATGCTTTACACCTTCGTGCATATTGGATGGCGTCGGCTATCATAGTTGGCCAATAGTATCCCAGCCTATGCAACCTGTCTTTAAGCTTTGGACCTGGCTGATGAGCTCCGCAAGTGCCATCGTGCGCTTCTTGAAGCGCTTCCTGTGCCTCTGAATTAGAAAGGCAACGGAGGAGGACACCGTCATATGAACGACGGTAAAGTGTCTTCAGAGTCAGATCGTAGTAGAAACGGAGAGACCTTCGTCTGACGGACGCCGCTTCTTTAGGATCGTCTGGAAGTAGACTGTGCAAAGCATAGTCAATGAGAGGAAAACGCCAATCCCTCGGCTCAAGATTCGTCGAGACATTATAGACTTCTCGAGTTCTTAGCATGTGCTTGGAGCATACAAGATGTCGAGTCGCGACTGTGAGGTGATACTCGGTGTCGGCTGGCAAGGCTAGCGTCGTCGCTAATGCAGCGAGAGCGTCCGCCTTGGTATTCTGAGATCGGGACACATGCCCGATGTAGAAACCTTCAAATAGGTTAGCCAATTCGATGGCTGTATGGTAATAAGGCACCAAGTCCTCATGGCGGACTTCGTATTCGCCTTTAACCTGATTGATGATCAGTTTTGAATCGCCATAAGCTTCGAGGTAGCGTACCCCCATTCCATGGGCGAGTTGAAGACCGATGAGAAGAGCATTATATTCTGCTACATTGTTGGAGCACGATTCTGTCAGAGAAAATGCTCTGGGAAGGACATAATTCTGTGGGGAGATAAACACAACCCCCACTCTGGCAATAATCTTGCCTTTAGGGCCCATTCGCGATGCTCCATCAAAGAACATCTGCCATACTTCCTCTTCTGAGGTTGCATAAGACTCGAAGACTTCATCAGGGATATCTTCGTGAAGTTTTGAATGTTCCGGAACTGAATGAGCAGCCAAGAACTCTGCAAGGGCCTGGCCTTTAACCGCCTTCTGAGGGGTGAAGATCATGTCGTATTGAGACAATAAAAGTGCCCACTTAGCCAATCTTGAATTTAATGATCCTGGCTTCGTCATAAGAAGACGCAATGGGTTTACTCTAGAGATGACATGTATGGTCTGGCCGACCAAATAATGTCGTGTCTTCTGAACAGCGAAGACGAGAGCTAAACACTCTTTCTCAATAGGGTTGTAGCGAGATTCCGCTCCTATGAGAGTTCTGCTCAGATAATAAATAGCTCGCTCGTGGCCATTGTCGTCCTTTTGAGCGAGGAGGGCACCAAGAGAGTAGTCCAGAGCTTTTACATAAAGCAAAAATGGTTTTCCTGATGTAGGGGCCACCAAGACTGGAGGTTTTGTGAGGTACCTCTTGATGTCTTCATAAGCTTCCTGGCAAGCTTGATCCCATACAAAGAAAGCACCCTTTTTCATGAGTCGGGTGAACGGTTGACAACGGCCTGAGAGATTTGCGATGAATCTTCTAATATAAGCCAGTCTACCTTGCAAGCCTCTGAGCTCTTTGAGATTCCTTGGTGGATGCATGCTCTGAATGGCTTTTACTTTGTCCTTTTGTTGAAACTGGAGCGGATGCTGACATTGGTACCGATGTCGTTTGCCGTTGTATCTCGTCAGTAGACTTCTCATACTGCTTTAAGTATGATTTTCTGGATCGGGTGCCCGTCTGTTGAGGCGTATCGGCTTGCGCCGCGCAAGCAAACTTTTCCCCTTCTGAATCGCTGAGGGAAGCTGATGTAAGATTGCCGTCGTCTGGCAGGACAGAGATGACATTGCAAGATTTGCCCTTTAAGTTGGGCTGCTTCGAATCCCGCTGTACTTCTTGGACGAGGTCCGGGTGTATCCACATGACTTCCCCGTCTCTAATGTTAGGGGAACGAGGCCCTTATTATCTTGAGTCATGGCTGAAGGGTGTCTGACTTCCAACCGTGGAGCGGGGACTGAATAAGTCCCGTCAGGGACTGTGACTTTTGGGCGCTGCCGAACTCAAGAGTCACCATATTGGCAGTGACTTTGTTTTGCTCCGTCTTCAACGTCAGAACTCCGGCATCGACCAGGGCTTGTATCCTATCCTTGAGGACATAACACTTGTCAGTAGGATGGTGGATCATCCTGTGGTAAAGACAATATTTAGGGTCGTTTGTGCGCCCTATCTCATTGGGACGCCGAGCATCTAGTGTTGACACTTAAAAAAGACAAGATTCTTATTGGTCCGAACAATGTCTAAACTTGTTGACATTTATAAAAGACAAGTGACAGACGAGCTGAAGACCAGTTTTCACCCATCTCCGAGGGACAAGGAAGCAACTTGGACTCCACTGATCCAGCAAGCAGACAGTGAACCCGGATTGTTTCTAAACAGACCTCAGCAGGTCTAAGATGCTAGCACTTAGCATCACACGAGCCCAAAGAGATAGCCTCGCTTGAGAGGCTAACATCACCCAACTTCGCCTTAAAGTCATCCAAAGCCTCGCCAAGAAACTAACTCGCAACTTCGCCACAGAGGACTTCCAGCTCCGCCAAAGGGTTTCTTTCGGACTTCGCCAAAAGTTGCCTTTAGCCCCGCTACGAGCTCAATGCGGACGGCTCCGCTATTGGTCTGCTATGGTCAACCTTTGACCAATCAAATCTCCAGATGAGATCGGATCCAATCAAGTCAAATCCAATTAAGATCAAATCAGAGATCAAATTTGGTAGTTGATTGCCACAATCTCTTGACTCCTCTAAAACGAGTAAGAAGATCAGGGGAAATTCTCCAACGATATGGAAAGGATCAAGAAGGTCAACCGACCTGCCAATTCTA
Organism: Agave tequilana; assembly: GCA_038442645.1. Taxonomy (NCBI): domain Eukaryota; kingdom Viridiplantae; phylum Streptophyta; class Magnoliopsida; order Asparagales; family Asparagaceae; genus Agave; species Agave tequilana. The sequence continues at coordinate 237,606 of JAVJIF010029775.1, read as the reverse complement.
GCTTCGCACAAGCTGATCCTAGCCTCGCAGCAAGGCTACTTTCCAGATTCAAACAGATTCGATTCAATCTGTTTCCATATTTTCAAGGACGATTATACCCTTGCTCTCCCTATAAATAGCCCGCCAGGGGTACAAGGAGACACACGCATACGGAGGCATATGCACACAAGAGGACTCCACCAGCAGAGGCTTCTTCATAAGCACCGTGCGCTCTCGAATTCAGAGACCTTTTAGAGAATTGCTTTCTCTAACCAGGGTGTTGATACCCTAACATCGTCCTTCTTCTCAAGGAATCTCCGGAACCAGGCGAGAAGGAATTCCTTATTGAAGGCGATTTTGAGAAGCAGCAAGAGGGTTCTACCAACCTTCTGTTCTCTGATTCCCGAAACCAGGCGAGAAGGGAATCTCATCGCTCGCATCGTCAAAGGGACAAAGTGGTCACGCGCTGACCAGACTCCTATCGGCACACTTCTCCAGAATCTCTGAGGAGATCTACTTGTAATCTTTTTAAGAATACTTGTAATTTAGCTCCTCAAACTCTTTTTTGTAAGTTTTCTCCCTTTGCAAACATAATGGAAAACAAGATGGCGACTCCGCTGGGGATTGTATTCTCCACTGTCGAGAATCAAGTGTCGCAATGCGACGAACAGACCTTCGGGTCTAACTCTGAATTCAGAAAAGCCAGTGCAGCCAGAGCTTCTCTGGCTAAATCTTCAAGAAAAGTCTCTGCGGAGACTGAAAAGGTTCTCTGCGAACCTGCTACGGTCCTCTGGCGCAACAAGGAAGCACGTCCGCAGTCTGATTCCTTTACTTGTGAGAACTTGGTGGTTCAGCCCGATCAAGGAAGTTTTGAAGAAGTCCTCTCTGGGGGTGGCCCAATGCTTCGAGCACGGAAACATAGGAGGGTTTCCACGACCAAGGTTTCGAATCAGAAACCGGAAGCAGAATTCTGCCGACGCCCCTCAGCCTCGTGTGTGGCTAATCAGGTTCCTTGCGAACCTAAGTCTCCTCTGCCAAGGCGGATATGGAAGCCTAAACAGAAGTCTTCAACCGAAGCTTCAGGCGTAGCTACGCCTAAACCGCGCCTCTCCCGCGAAGAAAAAGGCAAGATGCATGTCTGCTCCAATCATAAAGTTACGACGGCAATCATACCGTCACCCAATTCAAGAGCAGCAATGCCTCACGCCGGCCTCGTTCTCATGAGCGAAGCTACTGTACCACAGCGTACGCGCAGGGTTCATGACCGCGAAGCTGAAGCCAAAGTACCATCTAAGGCTAATTACCTTCGCAGCAGCATAGCGGGTAAAGCACCACAGCGTGCTCCGCTTTCCAGTGCGTCAAGCACTAAGTTCGCGTCTGATGGCGAAGCTAGAACCAAAGCACTATTCAGTGCTAATCCCATCTGCAGGGATAAAAGAAGCAGGACATCGCCCTATGTGCGATCCAAAAGAGCCTTTGCGCTCGATTGCAGGGACCCAACCGGGTCTGATTTGAGGAAATTGTTGACGGATAGACAAACCTCTTCCCCCTGTTGTCGACAAGTGGGATGTCAGCTGGTGACACTCCACTCGGTCCATTGCCGGCTGGGACCAATCCCCGCCACGCCTCCAAGACGACGGTCAGTTTTTGATCGGCTATCGGTACAGGCCCCGAGGAAACACCGCAAGAGGAGCACCTCACGAGATCCAGCCTCCGCATCCGTCAACATGACCGGAAGAGGACGAGAGTCCCCAGATCCAGACTACAGCCCAGGCTTAGGCGAAGTCTTGGTGCATGAAGAAGGTGTCTTCCGAAACACCAGATCCAGGGTGGCGATACCCTACACTTATGAACAACCTTCTTCCTCGACGGCCCTAGCCTCGCCGGAGCCCAGGAGATCACTCCAACCGTCTGATGAAGAAGATGAAGATAGCGGGTATGCTTCTTCGGCGACAGTTAGCTCGGTGCGAACAGACAGAGCATCAGTCAATATGGCTGATAACGTCAATGACGATCTTCGTCGGCGCCTGGAATCTCAGGAGCAAACTTCCAAGACTCAGCAAGAGGCTCTGGACAATATTCAACAGATGCTCGCACAACTCCTCAGTAACCGAAACAACAATGATGCCGGGAGCAATCACGATGAGGAGGAACACTTCAGCAATGAGCAACCAAAGCCGGAGAAATCCAAGGAGGGTTCTTCCTTAGACGCCGAAGTCCTTAAGGGCCTCCAAGCTTAAATCGCAATCCTAGCTCAGAGGGATGAATTAAAGAAGGTAGGGGCAGTCCGTCCTTATCCGCTGGAGTGGGATTCGGTGTCATATCCACCGAAGTTCAAACTACCAACGCTGCATACCTATGACGGAAAGAGCTCGCCAAATCAGCACATCTACTATTTTCGGTCTCAGACCGGTAATGTTATAAGCAATGACGCCATCATGGCCAGGCTATTCATTGGCACCTTAAAGGGGGTGGCATTTGACTGGTTCCGAAGTCTTCCCCCGGGCTCTATCAACTCTTGGATCGATCTGGAAACTCGGTTCCTCTCTCGTTTCTATGAGGACGATACCGAAGTGACCATGGACAAGCTCCTCTCCACTGTGCAGAGGAAGGGCGAATCTGTCCGTGACTACATTGAACGGTTCAGAAACTTATCCTTGATGTGCCCAGCAGGGATGCCATTACCCATGCTCTTACAGACATGCAGACACAACTTCCTAGACCAAGTGGAAGTTCGCATGGGGGCTGTTAAAGCCCACACCTGGAAAGAATTGGTCGAACAAGCTGAAATAGCCGAGAAGTCGGTTAAAAAGTTTGAACCATCTGCCCCTAAAGGCAAATGGGGTGTGAACAACAAAGGGCGTAGCGACCTACCGCAATCTTCTCAAGCTAAAGGCAAAGAGACTATGTCTGTGGAGTTATCCGGAGATGTACAGTCGAAGACCAAGAAGAGCGGCTTCAACAATCAGGAGCCTAAATTCCCTCCAAAGCAGTACTCCTTCAAAGACGATCAAGTGGTCACGATATTTCATCTGCTCCACAAAGGGAACAAAATGAAACTGCCAGATGCTCGGCATCCCAATGAGATAGGGCGCACAAATGACCCTAAATATTGTCTCTACCATAGGATGATTCACCATCCTACTGACAAGTGTTATGTCCTCAAAGATAGAATTCAAGCCTTGGTCGACGCTGGGGTTCTGACGTTGAAGACGGAGCAAAAGAAAGTCACTGCCAATATGGTGACTCTTGAGTTCGGCAAAGCTCCAAAGGTCACAGTTCCCGACGGGACTTATTCAGTCCCTGCACCACGGTTGGAAGTCAAGCATCCTCCAGCTACAGCTCAAGATAATAAGGGTCTTGTTCCCTTAACATTGGAGACAGGAGAAGTCATGTGGATACATCCAGACCTCGTCCAAGACGTACAGCGGGATTTGAAGCAGCCCAACTCAAAGGGTAAGTCTTACAATGTCATCTCCATCCTGCCAGACGACGGCAATCTTACATCAGCCTCCCTCAGTGATTCCGAAGGAGAAAAGCATGCTTGCACGGCGCAAACCGATACGCCTCAACAGACGGGCACCCGATCCGAAAAATCATACTTGAGGCAGTATGAAAAGTCTACTGACGAGACACAACAGCAAATGACGTCAGTACAAGCACCAGCATCCACTCCAATCCCAACCAAGGGAAAAGAGAGGTCTAAGGAGGTACGATTCGACCACGTGTTGAAGAAACCACCACGCCAAGGGTTTGATACGCCCTTTCGGTTTGACATATTGGCTCAGCTGGCCAATATCCCAGCTCGTATTACTATACACGAGCTCCTTCGCCTCTCGAAAGAGACAAGAGAAGCACTCAGGGATGCGCTAGCCAATTCAGAATCCTTTCTGACATGCATGTCAGAGATCCCTAACGAAGACGTTCGGTTTCCTTGCCCAGAATGTCATCATGCACAATCAAAGGTGCCCGCTATTACATTCACGGCGGAAGATATGCTTCTCAAAGACAACAAGCACGATCGACCTCTGTACTACACCGGATATATCAGTTCAACATGCATTGAAAGAATACAAGTCGATCCGGGGTCTGCACTCAGCATCATCCCCAAAAGGCTTCTCTACTTCCTCGGCATACCATTGTACAGGTTGTCCGCAACCACTACTACAATATACGGTTTTAACGCCGGAAGCAGTCACCCACTTGAGAAAATTCGGCTCCGTTGCAGAATTGGGAGCCTGAAGTCAGAAGTGACATGCTATGTCATTGATGCTGACACATCATATAACCTGCTGCTGGGACGGCCATGGATCCATGTTAACTGGATCGTTCCCTCTACTCTGCACCAATGTTTCAAATATGTTGAAGATGACACGACAGTACGAACTGTCTTTGCTGAGAGGCAACCATTCAAAGGGGTGGAAAACTACTTCACTAACGCTCTCCTATATCAAGAGGCCGGTGGAGCACTCAAAGAATCGTTGCCGGGCGATGATGAAAGTGGCAACGAGGCGGATTCAGAATCCGAAGCAGGCATGCCAGCCATTCTGATTGGTGAACCAATTATAGCATGTCTCAATAATCCCCTATGTAATACTCCTTCAGAGGATGAAGATGAATGGGTAATTAATGATAATATTTCTTTTGATTATCCTGTGAGTATTGGGTCGATTAAATCCATCACGGATGGCTCTCTGCATGTGCCCGTACATGAGCCAAGTGTGGCCAGCACATCTGTGGAAGCTATAGAGGGGGCCACACTGGTGATCCCTCCGTCCAAACAAGGTCAGTCGCCGATAATCTTCGGTAGAACCTGGCCACGGGGATCCACAACTGCAGATTCAAGCTCAGACTTCGACGCCCCACAGTTCTTCCATTATGCGCGGCCAGCGCGCCACATTATGAAGAAAATGGGGTACGACTTGAAGCATGGAGCAAGCCTGAATTTCAGAAAAGGAAGGCGCGGTTTGATGCAGAACCTTGTGCCTAAAGGGAAGCCTGCAAACTACTATGATAGTACACGTAGGCGGTTGGGTTACGTCACGCCCACATCGTCAGCAACGGTTCAAGCCAAGGACGATGGATCAGCTCCATCACATTCGGCTTCATCCTCCGAGTGGGACTCCGATATCAGCATAGGAGGAATGTTCAAAGACCTCACTATTAATATGACCTCAAGCAGTCAATTGGAGCCCGCAGAAGCCACTGATGAGGAACCATGGGCCCAGCAATTAGACCTTCAATGGGAAAAGCGATTCGAACTGCGCGAGCCGCCCACTGAAGACAAGGTGATGCAGGTCAATCTAGGAAGTCAAGACCATCCCAAACCCATCTTTATAAGTGAAAGCCTATCACTTATAGAAAAGGAGGAATTGATAATGCTCGTGAAGGAATATATAGACGTCTTCGCATGGAGCTACGAAGATATGCCCGGACTTGATCCACAGGTCGCTATGCACCGTCTAAATATCAAACCCGACGTTAAGCCAGTCAAGCAGCAACAACGTCGGTTTCGCCCGAACATCATGGAAGCTATTGAAGCCGAAGTTCACAAGCTCATTGCATGTGGCTTCATCCGGGAGGAGCAACATCCAGATTGGGTGGCTAATATAGTCCCCGTCCTCAAGAAGAACGGGAAAATACGGATCTGCATCGACTACCGTGATCTCAATACGGCCTGTCCCAAGGATGAATTTCCGCTGCCCATCACTGATGTCATGATTGACAACACATGCGGGTTCGAAAGGATGTCTTTCATGGACGGCTTTTCAGGATACAACCAGATTAAGATGTATCCCGAAGACGAGAAGCATACCTCATTCCGATCACCATTGGGGGTATACTGCTACACTGTAATGCCCTTCGGACTGAAGAACGCTGGAGCAACCTATCAGCGGGCAATGAGTATAATCTTCCGCGATCATCTCCGAAAAACGGTGGAGTGCTATATCGACGACATTGCCGTCAAAAGCCGCAACAAGAATGAACATCTTCGCAACCTCAGAACGATGTTCGACATAATGCGGGCTCATCAACTGAAAATAAATCCGACAAAATTCTTCTTGGGAGTGTCAAGTGGCAAATTCCTTGGGTTTATCGTCACATCAAAAGGGATTCATCTTGACCCAGACAAAGTCAAAGCTATTCAGAGCATGCATCCACCGAGGAATCTCAAAGAGCTCAGAGGCTTGCAAGGCAGGCTGGCCTATATCAGAAGATTCATTGCAAATCTCTCAGGCCGCTGTCAACCGTTCACCCGACTCATGAAAAAGGGTGCTTCCTTCGTATGGGATCAAGCTTGCCAGGAAGCTTATGAAGACATCAAGAGGTACCTCACGAAACCTCCAGTCTTAGTGGCCCCTACGTCAGGGAAACCGTTTTTGCTTTATGTAAAAGCTCTGGACTACTCCCTCGGTGCCCTCCTCGCTCAAAAGGACGACAATGGCCACGAGCAGGCCATTTATTATCTGAGCAGAACTCTGATAGGAGCGGAATCTCGCTACAACCCTATCGAGAAAGAGTGTTTAGCTCTCGTCTTCGCTGTTCAGAAGACACGACATTATTTGGTCGGCCAGACCATACATGTCATCTCCAGAGTAAACCCATTGCGTCTTCTTATGACGAAGCCAGGATCATTGAATTCAAGATTGGCTAAGTGGGTACTTTTACTGTCTCAATACGACATGATCTTCACCCCTCAGAAGGCGGTTAAAGGCCAGGCCCTTGCAGAGTTCTTGGCTGCTCATCCAATTTCAGAACATTCAAAACTTCACGAAGATATCCCTGATGAAGTCTTCGAGTCTAATGCAACCTCAGAAGAGGAAGTATGGCAGATGTTCTTTGATGGAGCATCGCGAATGGGCCCTAAAGGCAAGATTATTGCCGGAGTGGGGGTTGTGTTTATCTCCCCACAGAATCATGTCCTGCCCAGAGCATTTTCTCTGACAGAATCGTGCTCCAACAATGTAGCAGAATATAATGCTCTGCTCATCGGTCTTCAACTCGCCCATGGAATGGGGGTACGCTACCTCGAAGCTTATGGCGATTCAAAACTGATCATCAATCAGGTTAAAGGCGAATATGAAGTCCGCCATGAGGACTTGGTGCCTTATTACCATACAGCCATCGAATTAGCTAACCTATTTGAAGGTTTCTACATCGGGCATGTGTCCCGATCTCAGAATACCAAGGCGGACGCTCTCGCTGCATTAGCGACGACGCTAGCCTTGCCAGCCGACACCGAGTATCACCTCACAGTCGCAACTCGACATCTTGTATGCTCAAAGCACATGCTAAGAACTCGAGAAGTCTATAATGTCTCCACGGATCTTGAGCCGAGGGATTGGCGCTTTCCTCTCATCGACTATGTTCTGCACGGTCTGCTTCCAGACGATCCTAAAGAAGCGGCGTCCGTCAGACGAAGGTCCATCCGCTTCTACTACGATCCAACTTTGAAGACACTTTACCGTCGTTCATATGACGGTGTCCTCCTCCGTTGCCTTTCCAATTCAGAGGCACAGGAAGCGCTCCAAGAAGCGCACAATGGCACTTGCGGAGCTCATCAGCCAGGTCCAAAGCTTAAAGACAGGTTGCATAGGCTGGGATACTATTGGCCAACTATGATAGCCGACGCCATCCAATATGCACGAAGGTGTAAAGCATGTCAGATTCATGCGGACTTCATACACCAGCCTTCGGAGCTGCTCCACCCGACTGTTGCTTCATGGCCATTTGAAGCATGGGGAATAGACGTCGTAAGGCCAATCAGCCCTTCTTCGACAAGAGGTCACCGGTTTATCCTAGCAATAACCGACTACTTTTCAAAATGGGCGGAGGCTATACCACTGGTTGAAGTCAAAACCTCTAATGTGGTTAATTTCATCAAACACCATGTCATCCATCGATTTGGTGTCCCTAGGCGGATCATCCACGACAACGGTCCCCAATTCATAAGCCAAGTATTCTATCGGTTCTGCGATAAATACCGAATTCAGAATGTGGCTTCAACTGCCTATAATCCTGCTGCCAATGGCTTAGCGGAGGCATTCAACAAAACAATCATCAAGCTGCTCAAGAAATTCGTCTCCTCGAATAAGCGAGATTGGGACGAAAAGCTCGGTGAATGTCTTTGGGCCTACCGAACCACGGTTCGGACACCGACAGGCAATACGCCTTTTTCCCTGGTATATGGGTGCGAAGCAGTCATCCCGTTGGAAATCCAGATGCCGTCATTGCGAGTCGCTCTGACCACTAAGATCACATCAGAAGACAATGATCGATTGCGTCTTCAAGAGCTCGAAGCCCTAGATGAGAAGCGGCTATAAGCTCAGCAGCATATCGAGCTGTATCAAGCTCGAATCTCAAAAGCCTTCAATAAGAAGGTCAAACAGAGGGTCTTCCAGAAAGGAGACCTAGTTTTAGCCGTCAGACGACCGATGATTATGACGCACAAGATCAAAGGCAAATTTCAGCCTAAATGGGAAGGACCATTTGTAATAGAAACAGTCTATTCAAACGGAGCGTACCGCCTTATGACTTCAGATGGCGACCTACTCATGATGCCGATCAATGGCAAGTTCTTAAAGAAGTATTATCCTTAATCAAGGATCCTTCTCTTGATCAAGTTAACACTACACCTCTGATCAAAATCTCCGTGTCTGAAGCACACACAAAGAGAGCCTTTCTCTTCCTCCAAGTGAGGTCATACAGCCATAAACCAACAGGAACCTGGCCGTGCACCGGTTATCCTAAAGGGGAATCAGGGTTATGCAGACATTAACCCGATAATCCAATATCCTTAACGATTAAGGATAGAGGAAAATGTTGGCCTGTAAGCCCAACATAAGTCCTCAACAACTCATCATGCTGAGGGGAATAGCATGGCTAGCCCAATTCAAACGGTAGTTGGTAAAGGCATATCAAACCCGTTGACAGCTGGGGATTTGCTAAAAATCCTAAGGGACCTGTTCCCGTTTGATTTCCTCGTTTCTCCCCGTGAGGACGAGACCTCCAAAATCACTTACCAATTCTCATCCATAGAATGGTAAGACCACATATACATTTCGCTGTTACGTTAACATTAAACCTATGACAGCAATTCCCTCGTTTCTCCCCGTGAGAACGAGACCTCCAAAATCACTTACCAATTCTCATCCACAGAATGGTAAGGCCACATACACATTTCGCTGTTACGTTAACATTAAACCTATGACAGCAATTCTCTCGTTTCTCCCCGTGAGGACGAGACCTCCAAAATCACTTACCAATTCTCGTCCATAGAATGGTAAGTCCTCATATACACTTCGCTGTTACGTTAACACTAAACCTATGACAGTGATTCCCTCGTTTCTCCCCGTGAAAATGAGAACTTTTCCCAAACTCCATTACAATCTTGAGCTTGGTGGCGTCTCATTCGGTTATGTCATTGCGACCTCTGAACTAGCAGACAGCCAAGTCTCAATTTCGAGCTTGTTGACATTTACAAAAGACAAGTCTCAACCCCGAGCCCTGTTGACATTTACAAAAGACAAGTCTCGATACTTGTTGACATTTACAAAAGACAAGTATCACCTACCTTGAGCTTGGTGGCGTCTCAATCGGTTATGTCATTGCGACCTCTGAACAAGCAGACAGCCAAGTCTCAATTTTGAGCTTGTTGACATTTACAAAAGACAAGTCTCAACCCCGAGCCCTGTTGACATTTACAAAAAACAGGCCTCGATACTTATTGACATTTACAAAAGATAAGTATCATTACAACCTTGAGCTTGGTGGCGTCTCAATCGGTTATGTCATTGCGACCTCTGAACCAGCAGACAGCCAAGTCTCAATTTCGAGCTTGTTGACATTTACAAAAGACAAGTCTCAACCCCGAGCCCTGTTGACATTTACAAAAGACAGGTCTCGATACTTGTTGACATTTACAAAAGACAAGTATCACCTACTTTGAAGCTTGGTGGCGTCTCATCAGGTTATGTCATTGCGACCTCTGAACCAGCAGACAGCTAAGTCTCAATTCCGAGCCCTGTTGACATTTACAAAAGACAGGTCTCGATACTCGTTGACATTTACAAAAGACGAGTATCACAAATTTTTGAAGCTTGGTGGCGTCTCAATCGGTTACGTCATTGCGACCTCTGAACCAGCAGACAGCTAAGTCTCAACCCCGAGCCCTGTTAACATTTACAAAAGACAGGTCTCGATACTTGTTGACATTTACAAAAGACAAGTATCACCTTCTCTGAAGCTTGGTGGCTTCTCAACCAGTTATGTCATTGCGACCTCTGAACTGGCAGATAGCCAAGTTTCACCAATTTTTGAGCTTGGTGGCGTCTCAATCGGTTACGTCATTGCGACCTCTGAACCAGCAGACAGCCAAGTCTCAATCCCGATACTTGCTGACATCTACAAAAGGCAAGTACCCCCCTTTTTTTAGCCCCGCAAAGGGCTAGCCTTGAGCTTGGCGGCGTCTCAATCGATTATGTCATTGCCACCTCTGAACTGACAGACAGCCATGTCTCATCATCCAACCCAACAAAGATTACGTTCTCAAGTAAGAACAAGATTGGAGATTCGATAGAAGTCAAAACAAAAGAAAGAATTTCCATCAAATCCAAAAAGATGGGATACGTGGAGGCGCGTATACAACAACCTACAGGCGTACATTGTAAGTTCTGAGTCGTTCTCCAAGGGAAGCTAGCCTCGTTCTCTTGTCATCAGCAGCCTGGGCAAGCGCCTGTGACCTCAGCTCAGCCTCATTGAAATCTTCCGCCTGAGCCAGACGAACTTCGACCTCCGTCAACGTTGCCCTCTGTGACAACCCCTGCCGCGCAAGCTCTTCATTCTGAGCTTTGAGCTGTTCAAGCCGCGCAGTTTCCTCAAGACGCACTGGTATGGCCTTGGATAAGAGGAGATTTGCTTTCCTAATCATTTCCTCAGCCTTCGCAATTTTATCCTCAGTGCCATTGAAGAGCTGCAAGAGTTCTCAAAGTTCTCTGAATGAAGAAGGAAGAGGAAGAGGGAAAGTCAAAAATTTCTCTGAAAAAGGAGATCTTTTCCTGCTCAGCCCGATTGGGCTTTTATAGGCCAATCAGCGCCTGAAACGAGGCCTCGAAAAAGGCACAAAGCCGCCGTTTCGAATTAATTTGAAATGCCGCCCGAAGCGCCTCCCCGAGAAGCGCTGATTCAATCCCACTAAGGGTTAACTTAGCCCTGGATTAAAATGCGGGCTTCGCGCAATCCTTCAGGGACTTCGCCGAAAGGCTTATCTTAGCCCCTTAAAAAGGCGTTGTTCGTGGGACATACCAGTTTCGCGAAATTCATTCAAAGAAGGGACTATGCCCTTAACTCCGCATACAGTTTAGCCCCGCTATGGCCAAACTTTCAATGAAAGTAAGCAAAAATCAGATGATCAAAAGATGAACTTTCATTGATTTAAAAGGAAGGGTACATTGATATTACATCAAAGTTGTGTTCATACAACACATTCAGTGGCTCGGCAAGATCATTTGCGCAAAAGGCATACAAGTGGTTTTATCTGCTTCCAGACTAGACCAACTGGACACGAAAGGCCTTCTTCCTGCACAAGGCCGTAACCAGTTGTGCCACGAGGACACGGCCATAATTCTCCACAAAAATGGTACATTTTGCCACGAGGAAGCTGGATCACCAAAGTTGAAAGTTGGCAATGAACTTATCACCGCCAACACGATAGATCACCTATAATGGGAATTGGCACTGATGTCAGTGATCTCACAGGTGTGACATCCGCCTTCCCGAAGTGGATCATCTCGGATAAGCGGCTACCAGCCTCACCTCAGAACGAATCATCTCGTATAAGAGGCTGCCAATAGCCTCTGGGACACACATCAGCTGCCCAAGTTGTTCCTCCTGCTTAAAAGTAAAGCTTCAACTGGGAAAGCATAAGGCAACTTTTCGGTCTCTTTCATCAAGGCACAAGACCGGCGAACATAGCTCACTGCAATGCAAAATTGGAGCAAGTTAGCAGTTAAACACAAAAGATACTACAAAAGCGCTAAAGCCGAATTCTTTGGGGCGAAGCAATCCGATTTCGATTGGAGCAGAGGATAAGCCTCGCTTGCACAGTGATGATGAGCTAGCTCAGCAAACGCCAAGTCCTAGCCTCGCCTATACGGTTAAGCCAGACTGATCCTATGGGACACAGTCTTAGCCTCACCTATATGGCAAGACTGGCTCAACCTTGAAGAGACTAAGTCCCAAGTTCTGCCTGTGCAGCGGACTTAACATGCAGTGATCTTTCTCTGTCCAAGTCAAGATGATAGCTTCGCTGGGAAGCTATGCTGAAATCCTTCTCCGCAAATCAGTTAAATAGAGAACAAGGGAAGCTAATCCCTGAAGCAGCCGCAAAAGCTGAATTAAGGGAGATGAATTTCCTAAAAATCGGTGAAGTCGTTGAACGATCAAGACTTACCGGTCCTTGGCCGGATGATGACCAGAGTGGGCATTCCCACTAGTTCAGAGATCTGAGTATCTCTTTCAAACCAAGAGAAGAGAAGAGAGGCAAAGCACTTCTCTTCAGAGGACTTCAAGTGTCCTATTTATAGGCCCCATGGCCTGAGCACTCCCACCTCAAGCGTGGAAACACGAGCGCATTTAAGGCATTTACTGCGCCTTCAGAATAGGGACGGTTTCCCTTGGAACCATGCAAAAGGAGAAACGTCTCCCTCATAAAGGCACTTATTACGCCTTGAAGAAAGGGAATATCCTCCCTTAGAAACGTGCAAATCGGAGAATATCTCCCTCGATCAGCGCAAAAGAAGGAGAAAATCTTCCTTGAAAATCGACCCACGGCAGTTGGTCTCGGGAAAGCGACATGCGCTCCCAAGCGAACATATTTTCGGAAGCCCAGACGCGAGGCTACCCGCACGCGAAGCTATTCAGAGGCGCGAACCTGTGCAATTCTTCGGCAAACTCATCCCAAAGCAGGATTGAAGGCGAAGTCGAACTCAACCATCATGGCGACGTTCATACTCCACACACCACCGATCAAAGCAGTTCAAAGTATTTCGAAGTCTGAGCTATTGCAGACTTTCGAAAACTTTGAAGGGGGTCTTGTTGACACTTAAAAAAGACAAGATTCTTATTGGTCCGAACAATGTCTAAACTTGTTGACATTTACAAAAGACAAGTGACAGATGAGCTAAAGACCAGTTTTCACCCATCTCCGAGGGACAAGGAAGCAACTTGGACTCCACTGATCCAGCAAGCAGACAGTGAACCCGGATTGTTTCTAAATAGACCTCAGCAGGTCTAAGATGCTAGCACTTAGCATCACACGAGCCCAAAGAGATAGCCTCGCTTGAGAGGCTAACATCACCCAACTTCGCCTTGAAGTCATCCAAAGCCTCGCCAAGAAGCTAACTCGCAACTTCGTCACAGAGGACTTCCAGCTCCGCCAAAGGGTTTCTTTCGGACTTTGCCAAAAGCTGCCTTTAGCCCCGCTACGAGCTCAATGCGGACGGCTCCGCTATTGGTCTGCTATGGTCAACCTTTGACCAATCAAATCTCCAGATGAGATCGGATCCAATCAAGTCAAATCCAATTAAGATCAAATCAGAGATCAAATTTGGCAGTTGATTGCCACAATCTCTTGACTCCTCTAAAACGAGTAAGAAGATCAGGGAAAATCCTCCAACGATATGGAAAGGATCAAGAAGGTCAACCGACCTGCCAATTCTAGCTTTGCACAAGCTGAACCTAGCCTCGCAGCAAGGCTACTTTCCAGATTCAAACAGATTCGATTCAATCTGTTTTCATATTTTCAAGGGACGATTATACCCTTGCTCTCCCTATAAATGCCCGCCAGGGGTACAAGGAGACACACGCATACGGAGGCATATGCACACAAGAGGACTCCACCAGCAGAGGCTTCTTCATAAGCACCGTGCGCTCTCGAATTCAGAGACCTTTTAGAGAATTGCTTTCTCTAACCAGGGTGTTGATACCCTAATATCGTCCTTCTTCTCAAGGAATCTCCGGAACCAGGCGAGAAGGAATTCCTTATTGAAGGCGATTTTGAGAAGCAGCAAGAGGGTTCTACCAACCTTCTGTTCTCTGATTCCCGGAACCAGGCGAGAAGGGAATCTCATCGCTCGCATCGTCAAAGGGACAAAGTGGTCGCGCGCTGACCAGACTCCTATTGGCACACTTCTCCAGAATCTCTGAGGAGATCTACTTGTAATCTTTTTAAGAATACTTGTAATTTAGCTCCTCAAACTCTTTTTTGTAAGTTTTCCCCCTTTGCAAACATAATAGAAAACATCTGGCAGCTTCATTTTGTTCCCTTTGTGGAGCAGATGGAATATCGTGACCACCTGATCGTCTTTGAAGGAGTACTGCTTTGGAGGGAACTTAGACTCCTGACTGTTGGAGACGCTCTTCCTGGCCTTCGACTGCACATCTCCGGATAACTCCACAGACATAGTCTCTTTGCCTTTAGCTTGAGAAGATTGCGGTAGGTCGCTACGCCCTTTGCTGTTCATCCCCCACTTGCCTCTAGGGGCGGATGGTTCGAACTTTTTAGCCGACTTCTCAGCTATCTCTGCTTGTTCGACCAATTCCTTCCAAGTGTGGGCTTTGACAGCCCCCATGCAAACTTCTACTTGGTCTAGGAAGTTGTGTCTGCATGTCTGCAAGAGCATGGGTAATGGCATCCCAGCTGGGCACATCAAGGATAAGTTTCTGAACCGTTCAATGTAGTCACGGACAGATTCGCCCTTCCTCTGCACAGTGGAGAGGAGCTTATCCATGGTTACCTCGGTATCATCCTCATAGAAACGAGAGAGGAACCGAGTTTCCAGGTCGATCCATGAGTTGATAGAGCCCGGGGGAAAACTGCGAAACCAGTCAAATGCCACCCCCTTTAAGGTGCCAATGAAAAGCCTAGCCATGATGGCGTCATTGCTTATAACATTACCAGTCTGAGACCGGAAATAGTAGATGTGCTGATTTGGCGAGCTCTTTCCATCATAGGTATGCAGCGTTGGCAGTTTGAACTTCGGTGGATATGGCACCGAATCCCACTCCAGCGGATAAGGACGGACTGCCCCTACCTTCTTTAATTCATCCCTCTGAGCTAGGGATGCGATTTGAGCTTGGAGGCCCTTAAGGACTTCGGCGTCTAAGGAAGAACCCTCCTTGGATTTCTCCGGCTTTGGTTGCTCATTGCTGAAGTGTTCCTCCTCATCGTGATTGCTCCCGGCATCATTGTTGTTCCGGTTACTGAGGAGTTGTGCGAGCATCTGTTGAATATTGTCCAGAGCCTCTTGCTGAGTCTTGGAAGTTTGCTTCTGAGCTTCCAAACGTCGATGAAGATCGTCGTTAGCATTATCAGCCATGTTGACTGATGCCCTGTCTGTTCGCACTGAACTGACTGTGGCCAAAGAAGCATACCCGCTATCTTTATCTTCTTCGTCTGATGATTGGAGTGATCTCCTGGGCTGTGACGAGGCTAGGGCCGTCGAGGAAGAAGGCTGTTCATAAGTGTAGGGTATCGCCGCCCTGGATCTGGTGTTCCGGAAAACACCTTCCTCATGCACCAAGACTTCGCCTAAGCCTGGGCTGTAGTCCGGATCTGGGGAGCTGTAGGGGGTGTCGTCAGCTGTTTGTCTTCCCCTGCGCAGCTCTCGTCCCCTTCCGGTCATGTTGACGGATGCAGAGGGTAGATCTCGCGAGATGCTCCTTTTGCGGTGCTTCATCGGGGCTTGCACCGATAGCCGATCAAAAACTGACCGTCGTCTTGGAGGCATGGCGGGGATTGGTCCCGGCCGGCAATGGACCGAGTGGAGTGTCAGCAGCTGACATCCCACTTGTTGACAACAGAGGGAAGAGGTTTGTCTATTTATCAACAACTTCCTCAAATCAGACCCGGTTGGGTCTCTGCAATCGAGCGCGAAGGCTCTTTTGGGTCGTATATAGGATGATGTCCTGCTTCTTTTATCCCTGCAGATGAGATTAGCACTGAATAGTGCTTCGGTTCTAGCTTCGCCATAAAGCGAGCGTTTAGTGCTCGACCACTGGAAAGCGGAGCACGCTGTGGTGCTTTACCCGCTATGCTGCTGCGAAGGTAATTAGCCTTAGATGGTACTTTGGCTTCGGCTTTGCCGTCATGAACCCTGCGCGTACGCTGTGGTACAATAGTTTCGCTCATGAGAACGAGGCCGGCGCGAGGCATCGCTGCTCTTGAATTGGGTGACGGTATGATTGCTGTTGTAACTTTATGATTGGAGCAGACAGGCATCTTACCTTTTTCTTCGCGGGAGAGGCGCGGTTTAGGCGTAGCTACGCCTGAAGCTTCGGTTGAAGGCTTCTGTTTAGGCCTCCATATCCGCCTTGGCAGAGGAGGCTTAGATTCGCAAGGAACCTGATTAGCCACACACGAGGCTGAGGGGTGTCGGCAGAATTCTGCTTCCGGTTTCTGATTCGAAACCTTGGTCCCTCTTATGCTTCCGTGCTCGAAGCATTGAGCCACCCCCAGAGAGGACTTCTTCAAATCTTCCTTGATCGAACTGAACCATCAAGTTCTCACAAGCAAAGGAATCAGACTGCGGACGTGCTTCCTTGTTGCGCCAAATAACCGCAGTAGGTTCGCAGAGAACCTTTTCAGTCTCCGCGGAGACTTTCCTTGAAGATTTAGCCAGAGAAGCTCTAGCTGCACCGGCTTTTCTGAATTCAGAGTTAGACCCGAAGGTCTGTTCGTCGCATTGCGACACTTGATTCTCGGCAGTGGAGAATTTCTTCCCCAGCGGAGTCGCCATCTTGTTTTCCATTATGTTTGCAAAGGGAAAAAACTTACAAAAAAGAGTTTGAGGAGCTAAATTATAAGTATTCTTAAAAAGATTACAAGTAGATCTCCTCAGAGATTCTGGAGAAGTGTGCCGATAGGAGTCTGGTCAGCGCGCGACCACTTTGTCCCTTTGACGATGCGAGCGATGAGATTCCCTTCTCGCCTGGTTCGGGGAATCAGAGAATAGAGGGTTGGTAGAACCCTCTTGCTGCTTCTCAAAATCGCCTTCAATAAGGAATTCTTTCTCGCCTGGTTTCGGAGATTCCTTAAGAAGAAGGACGATGTTAGGGTATCAACACCCTGGATAGAGAAAGCAATTCTCTAAAAGGTCTCTGAATTCGAGAGCGCACGGTGCTTACGAAGAAGCCTCTGCTTGTGGAGTCCTCTTTTCGTCTTCGATCGATCGATCTATATATATCCTCTCCTTGTACCCCTAGCGGGCTATTTATAGGGAGAGCAAGGGTATAATCGTCCCTTGAAGATATGGAAACAGATTGAATCAAATCTGTTTAAATCTGAAAAGTAGCCTTCCTGCGAGGCTAAGATCAGCTTCTGCGAAGCTAGAATTGGCAGGTCGGTTGACCTTCTTGATCCTTTCCATATCGTTGGAGGATTTTTCCTGATCTTCTTACTCGTTTTAGAAGAGTCAAGAGATTGTGGCAATCTCTGATTTGATCTTAATTGGATTTGATCTAATTGGATCCGATCTCATCTGGAGATTTGATTGGTAAAAGGTTGACCATAGCAAACAAATAGCGGAGCTGTCCGCATTGAGCTCGCAGCTGAGCTGGAGGCAGTTTCTGGCGAAGTCCGAAAGAAACCCTTTGGCGGAGTTGGAAGTCCTCTGTGGCGAAGTTGCGAGTTAGTTTCTTGGCGAGGCTTTGGATGACTTCAAGGCGAAGTTGGGTGATGTTAGCCTCTCAAGCGAGGCTATCCCTTTGGGCTCATGTAATGCTAAGTGCTAGCATCTTTAGACCTGCTGAGGTCTGTTTAGAAACAATCTGGGTTCAGTGTCTGCTTGCTGGATCAGTGGAGTCCAATTTGCTTCCTTGTCCCTCGGAGATGGGTGGAAAACTGGTCTTCAGCTCGTCTGTCACTTGTCTTTTGTAAATGTCAACAAGTTTTAGACATTGTTCGGACCAATAAGAATCTTGTCTTTTTTAAGTGTCAACAGGTGTCAGTCACCCCACGGGAACCCTGCAGTGGAACCCTCTTTCGGCTGCGCAACCTAAATCCTAGGTCCACCCAAAATACGGACGTTGTCTCCTCCATCAATCTCCCCAATCCCAATGTAAGTTGTTTAATAGCATGTTGTTAGTTTATCAAGATTATTTAATGTGCATGTTACTTGAATCGCTGGGATAACTCAGTGGTAGTCACGGTAACAATATCAACATGTAATCAGGATACCGGTATAACAGGAATATATAATATCAAGGAACAGGATACCGGTATAACAGGAATATATAATATCAAGGAACAGGATACCGGTATAACAAGAATATGTAACAAGTATACCATGCGGGTGTTGTTACCGTGTAATAATATTTTTCCCAGCAATTAAGTAACATGGACAAGATAGTTATCAGGTAGGTACCAAGTATAATCAGTCCAGTTTCTCAGGTAAATCCAGATATCTAAGATGGGTAATGATCTACTGTCATGACTAGAATAATCCAAGCAAATTGTGGAATCAACACACATCTTCAAAGTCATCGATATATCAATCCTCTAAGTCATCAATAAATGATCTCACCAACTGATAAAGTAATGACTGCTATCTGATAACTCTGAAGTACAACATTACCGACATCGAATAGATCACCATCATAATAACTCATCTCTACTAACTAAACATGAAGCATATGACATATCCTCGAGATCAACTAAGTAAACATACACCACAATCATATCTAAACAGGAAACATCCTCAAAGAACTGAAACTTAGAATAGACCACTTATAAGTCAACACAACTAACTCTTAATTCCAATAGTCACATGATCATCAAGTATCAATTCATATCGAGTAATCTGATACAATAACTGCCATTTCAATAGATTAATAATCATTGCTCAGTTCCCTTACTCTATCAATCCACTCTGATTCCCAAGCCTTCACAAATTCCCACTCCTATCAAAGTTAATCATAAGATCCCGACACTCGGCAACATATCCGATACATGCATATAAGATCCATCAAGTCAAGTCAATCCAACTAATATCTATTCCTCAAAATCATGTTCATCCAACTATGGCCAATACATAACTAGAGGGTAAAGTCCACAATCCATAAGGAAGCTGAATACAGCAGTCAGTCTAAAGTTAGTCGACTAGGGGGAAGGATCAAGTCGACTAGGGGACGGGTTAGTCGACTAATATATATGATAAGTCGACTATATAGGGTGTTAGTCGACTAATACAAGAGGCAAGTCGACTAACAGGGAATGCAGGTCAGCAACAGAGACTACACAACTTCCAGGACATCCAACTAGTAGACTATAGGCTAGAGGTAAGTCGACTATACATGCTATTAGTCGACTACAAAAGGTGACAAGTCGACTAATGGTCGATTACAGTGGACAAACAGAGAGTCAACAATTATTCTAAATGAGAGTCTAATCGACTACAAGACAATAGTTAGTCGACTAATAAGGGTATTAGTCGACTAACAGAGAGGGTAAGTCGACTAATGGAGCTGCAACCTGATACTGAAATGCACCATGACACATAATCCCAATCTCTTCAAATGCACACATGCTACAATCACGCATACAGTACCCAAGCATATAGGTTCTACATTATGTTATACACGCATTTAAATATATCTTAGTCAAATGTACATAATGAGGAGAGAAATAGAAAGAGGGAGAGAGAGTACACTCACATCCTGGGACTGCTCGCTGCTGGACGATGCCGTGTCGCTGTTGCGGCTGCTGTTGTGCTGCTGTTGTGCTGCTGTTGGCTGTCCTCGCGGCTGGACTGCAGGGGATGGCCTGCAGGAGGAGCAGGTGCTGCTGCAGATGGAAGGAGGTGCTGGAAACGCTGGATCCGGGCTGTTGTTGGCGTGGCTGCGCTGCAGACTGGGGGGGGCGAATCTGATGCTCTGCCGGCTGTGAAGGGGGTCGGTTGGTCTGGGCGCGGAGAGGAGGAGGCAAGGGGGTGTTGGGGTGTGCGGGGTCTGCCGCAGGAGGAGGGAGGCGGCTTGGTTGGATCCGTGCTGCCGCCACTGCTGCCGTGAAGGAGTAGCCAAAGTCGACCTGCTGCTGCTGCTACTGTGCAGCCTGGGGGAGGTGGGGGCGGCCTGCTGGTGCGCTACTGGGGGCCGGGTGTGGGGTCTGCCGGCTGCTGCTGCGCCACCAGAGGCCGAGGAGGGGTTCGGAGGGGGGGTCGCCGCCCTGTTGGTGGTGCTGCGCTGGAAGAGGGAGGGCGGCCTGGGTTTGAGGTGGTTGCGGCCAGGGGAGGTGATGGCCGGCTGTGGAGAGGAGAGGAGGGTGTTCACGGATGTTTTAGGAGATGGAGGGTTGGCTGTGGATTTGGGAGAGGGAGGAGAAGATATGATTGGTTAGGATTATGTTAGGTTGTTGAGAATTTGGATTTGATTTGGGATAAAAGATTAGGTTGAGATTGAGTAGTTAGGATTTAGATTTGGGTAGGGATTAGACTAGTTATGATTAGGATAATATCAAGATGGTTAGGATTAGGGTTAGTTAGATAAGATTTGCTGGGATTAGATATTTGTTGAGATTATGGTTTTAGGGGATAAAGATTTGGTTAGGATTTTGGTGGATAAGATCCAGATAAGATAACAGGTCATGGGTTAATGGGTTTGCTAATAGGTTGGGGGTTGGATCCAAATGGGTAAATGGGTATTGGGTTTGGGTTATGAATTGAATTTGGGTAATGGATATAGGATCAGATAACAGGTCAAGGGTTTGGATCATGATATGGGGATAAAAGAGGATATGGGTAATGGAGTTTGGGTATGGATTAGATAACGGGTATAGGGACAAGGGATAAGGCATGAATAAAAATCAAGGGAAAGGAAATATTACAAACACCATTACAAAATAATAATCCAATATTAATAAGCACATAACTTCAGCCACAATATTAATAATAATAGTTATTTAAAATACATGACGGTAATTAACAATAACAATGATAATTAACAAACTGTTATTAAAATCTAATCTATATATACACATGTATGTAAAACATGCTAATAAGGATACATAATTCAGATTAAAATTAAATAAAAACAAAATACCGTATTATCAAGTAGTGGATATTACACTAGAGGAGGAGGCTTTGCTCATACTGACCAAGTTTAAAAATAAGACTAAAGCTGGCATATTAGCAAAGCTCACTTTGTCAGCTGTAGTCCGGCACATATGAAAAGAAAGGAACCAAAGAGTATTTCATCATCAGGAGCATCATAAAATTGTGGTTTTCAGAAGGTTGCATGAGGACATCAGGCTGCTGATGAGAACTTGCCATTAGAAAACTGATAACCAACTCTATATGCAGTCTATCCTTTCAAATTGGAATATCCAGTAGCAGTTTCTTTCAATAGATATATGCAGGTACTGGAACTATCAGGTTTTCTGGAAACAGCATATTGATTGTGGAGCTCTGGTAGAGTTTTTGTTTCAGCTTTATGGATTTCTGCATCTTGTCATCAGATTCTATACACAGAACTGATAGCTATCTCATTTGCTGAAAACTTGTAACTATATCATAGTAGTACTACATTTTGTATTGTAGACTTTGGGTCAATCTTGGTTTCTTATTAGGATCCTGTAGTAAAGGGTGACGGCTATGATCCTCTCCCCTCTCTATAGTAGTCCAAGAATAGGAACCAGAGTAGCCTACTCTACTTGTATATTGTACTCTTGTTATTGGTTTATATGAAATTTACTCATTTTTCAAAAAAAAAGAGTGAGGAGAGAGAAATTAAAAGAGAGAGAGTCAAGAGAGAGAAAAAGAGTCCACAGCCAGGATTGGCCATGGCTCACAGCCAGGAGAGAGAAAGCACAGGGGAGAGAGGGAGACAGGGAGTTAAAGATGTGAGAGTGAGAGAGAGCAGGAGTGAGAGAGAGGTAGAGAGCTAGAATCAGATCCAGAACCAGTGAGAGAGGGAGAACAGAGAGAAAAATAGAGAGAAAAAGTGACCAAGTAAGATAGTGAGAGAGAGAGAAGGGAAAGAGAGAGTGTGAGGGTGTGAGAAAGATTGAGAGTGAGGGAGTGAGAGAGAGATGTTGTGCGCAGGAATAGGGAAAAGAAAAAAGGAGGAGAAAGAAAAAGAAAGAAGGAAAGAAAGAAGGAAAGGAAAAGAAAGAAAGAAAGAAGAGGGAAGGGGGTTTGGCTGGCCTGGCTTGGCCGGGCCAGGTGGTGCCGGCACTGTGTGGAGGCGCGTCAGAGGGGCGCGGCGGGGAGGTGCGGGCTGCCGGGGCCAAAGGAGGAGGAGAAGGATGATGCAAGTGTAGTTTAGGAGGTGGAATTGGGGTTTGTTGAAACGGCATTTCAAAAGGCGAGAGGTGCTAGGATGATAGAGTACGACGGAGGGAAGAGTTTGCCGGTGGTAGTGGACGTGGTGGTGCAAATGGTGGTGGAGGTGGTGAGAAGATTTTAATGGTGATGGATTTTGGTGGTGGTGATTGTGTTTTGGAGTAGAGAGAAAAGGAGAGAAGTTGGGGGAGGAGAATGGGTCGTCGGTGGTGGTCGTCGGCCTAGGGTCACCGGCCAAGGACGGGACGCGGGTGTGGCTGTCGTTGGTTTTGAAGAACAAGAGAAGAAAGAGATGTGAGAGGGTTAAAAAAATTAAAGGATACATGTGTGTGTATGTATTATATATATATATATATGTATATATATATATATATATGTATATATATATATATGTATATATATATATATATATGTATATATATATATATATATATGTATATATATATATATATATATATATATATATATATATATATATAGAGAGAGAGATGGGAATCAGCTGACATAGGAGGCAACTCCGTCCTATGTCGCACTCAAAACTCAAGTTTTCGATTGAATTTTCAAGATCCGACCGCACATTATCATCTACATATTCTAAGATATATGCATATAAAAAATCACCTGATTTGAAGTTTGTTTACTTCATTTTCTTTGGGTTCAAAAATTAACGGTTTTTTAACAGTAGAATAAAATGGAACGATTAGATCAATGTGTAAACGAACTCTAAATCATTTGATTTTTTATATGTGTGCATCTTAGAACATGAAAATGATAATATGCGGTCGGATCGTGAAAAAATTCAGAAGATATGATTTTTAAGTGCGATATAGGACGGAGTTGCCTCTTGTGTCAGCTGATTCCCATTTTTCTCATATATATATATATATATATATATATATATATATATATATATATATATATATATATATATATATATATAATATAAGAGAGTGGGGGATTTATAATTGAGACCCGCGTCTCTGAGTGAGACCCGCGTCTGGCTTATTGAGTCCAACGTTTGGGCCAGCCCCACGTTTGCGGAGAAAGAGGTCCGCATTTGCAGAAGAGAGAATAAATGATGTGAGTGATGGTGATTGATTTAGAGAGGAATTAAATGAGGGAGAGATGAGGGGAGGATTCCTGCATGTCATAAACCAGACTCATGTCTGTTTAAATTTTGCCCAGACGTGGAGGTGAGTCGGCGTCCTGGGGAAGGTCGCGTTAGCAAGCTAGGAGAGAGAATGAGTGGGGGAGAAGATATTTTTAAGGAAATTTGTGTGGTAGAGAAAAATTGAGAAAAAGAAAAGAAAACAAAAAGGAAAGGAAAAAGAAAAGAATGGGTGGAGGAGAAAATTTAGAAAATAGAAA
This sequence comes from Agave tequilana, assembly GCA_038442645.1. NCBI lineage: Eukaryota > Viridiplantae > Streptophyta > Magnoliopsida > Asparagales > Asparagaceae > Agave > Agave tequilana. The sequence continues at coordinate 213,925 of JAVJIF010029775.1, read as the reverse complement.
AAGAAAATGAAAAATATCTGGTAAAATTTCAGAATCTGGGAAAATACCGAAAACTCTGGAAAAAACTCAGAAAATGAAGTAACTCGGAACGATCCCCGAAAATTCTCAAAAATATATTAAATATTATATTAAGAAATATGGTGACATCAGATTTCAGAAATTCAATCTCGTTTTCAAATTAAAAATCTTGAAATCCACCACGATATTGATCATAGCAAATCCGGCCGAATTTCCATAAATTCTGAAAAATCCTCAAAATGTGTTTAAATAAAAAATATAATTCTAAGAAATAATATGAAAACAGTTTCTAGAAATTCAACTTCTTTTGTAAAGTAAAAATCTGAGAATCGACCGGCGGCACCGGCCGGTACCGGTTTTGAAGATTTTGAAATTTAATTAAGAAAAATTTCAAAAAATCATGAATATCTAAAATATCAGAAAATAATATGTGAAACTGAAATCGGTCAAATCTGACTATCAGAAATATCAGATCAATCAATATACTGGGATGGGCCCCCGGTTCAGACTTGGGCTGATTCTGAATTTAGGAATCCAGATCTAAATATTAAACGATGATTAATAATTATAAAACAAAATTAAATATGAGAGAAAATTGAAAGAATACGATCAAAAAATCAGAATACGTATCTAAGTACGTATTCTGTGAACGAGGTGTTACATTCCGTCCACCTTACAAAAATTTTATCCTCGAAATTTTGATAAGGGGAAGATCAACACAAAATGATAGTGATAAGGCTTATACCAATTAAGATATGAATAACTAAAGGTTATGTTCAAAAATCAAAGTAAACTCGGGGCCTGGACTTCTTCTGGCCTTCCTGTCATATAAAACCTCAGACTGTGCTATACTACTACTGATCTGATATCTATTACGAAGAATATTACCGAAACTTTTGAAAACTAATCCACTCTGAATAATATAAAAGATGAGCTGTCTTAGGAAATGGTTAAACTTTTATTGCCTGAATTCTGTTAGAATAAACAACGATTACCTTTTTTTGAAACGACAAGACTCAAGAATATGATACTTACCTACTCAGAACTTATACTTGCTCTGCTGAGCATGAAGCTGTTCCCGATTAAGAGTCTGTAATAAGATTATAGATGTGCTGCTTATTCTCTATTACTCTAGAAGTAGACTATAATACCATAGGTAAAGAAAGCTCGATAAACTGATCACAGATAAATAAATAAAAACCAATAATAATGAGTTTCGATTGCTGGCGCTGATTACTCAGAAAGGTATCATTGAGAATTTATAAGAACTGCCCTCTAGATGATAATCCCGCTAGGAATTAATTATATAGAGAATACCCAAGTCCTGCAAGGTTGGCCGAATATATTGTCAATAAAGACTGTGACAAATTTATTCATATACAGCGAGAAAATCCGGTTCGTTAAATTCATGAAATTACACTAGGCGGGAGAAATCCGAGGAATGAAGCTAAAGTCCTAAATATTGATGGAACTAGCCACTAGCGAAGTCAGGCCCAGGTGAGGCCATTGCGTAACACAGCGTCAGATGCTAAGCACTAGGATGAGGCGGAGCTAACGCTCTGTGAGGCTCGCACTTGGTGGAGCTAACGCGGTGAAGCAAGCATGTGACATAGCGCTAAATGCTAAGCGCCGGGATGCAGCAAATGTTGACCCAGAGGCCTTCCACTCTAGTTTTGATGATGATTAACTCATGTAGTTATGTTTACTAATAATCTTGTGATGTTTAGTTTCAGATCTTTAGCCAAGATATTAGTTGGTGATTAGCTTCATCAAAGGAGTTTCAAAGCTTTCACATGGTGATTCAAGAGCCCGAGCATCAAGATCATATATAGCACTCGTTGGAGTCAAGCTCGGTGGATCACGTGTTGGATCGAGTCGCCTTGAAGATGGTGTTCCTCAAGAAGACATCGGTACCTTTAGTTTAGTTGTGTTTAGATCCATTTGTAAAGTCTAGATAGTGTGATATGCTCAAGTTCACAACACACACACATTTTCTGTTTTGGATATTGGTTTTCGGATCTTGGTTTTCATGAATAGTCAATATCAAGCAAGTTTAATTGGTTTTATGTATATTAGATTCATTCTATATACATGTATGCTTCATGTCTTAAATAAACTTAGTTTGACATACCTATTCATGTATTTAGGTTTTGTGTTTTTAACAAAACATATTTTTGGAATTAAAGTCAAAACAATGATATATATATATATATATATATATATATATATATATAATATATATATATATATATATATATATATATATATATATATATATATATATATATATATATATATATATATATGTTTCTAGTATATTGGATTTCTATCCATATGAAACATGCTTCAAAGTGTTAAAGTATCATGTTTTTGTATTTGGATAAGTTTTGGACAAAACGAATTTTCATTTGAAAAATCCAAGTTTGGAAAAATACAGTTTTGGTTTTCGGTAATTTTTCCATAACACAAAAATGGTTCAAAATGTTTGATAATTGTGTTGAAATTTTTAACACATGTTTTTATATCATATATTATGTTAGAAACTATTTTTGTGGATTTTTAGAAGATTTATGGGATTTATTAGAATATTTCTAAACCCAGTTTTCTGACCCAGATTGCCTTCTGCCAGGCTCTGGCGGTCGACCGGACCAGTCGACCGGACCCAGAGTCGGACGACCGACTTGCACAAGCTTGTGCACGTTGGCTTGGTACTTGGGCCGGTCGACTGCACGATCGACCGACTGCAAGTCCCCCACTCTCGGGGGGGGGGGCGGTCGACCGGACGGTCGACCGAAATCAAGGCACGGTCGACCGGTCGGTCGACCGGCCAGAGAGCATTTGCTCTCTGAATTTGGGCGGTCCACCGGGCGGTCGACCGGCAACTTCCAACGGTCAAATTTTTGACCGTTGGCGGTCGACCGGGCCGGTCGACCGCCAGCCGTCAAGAGCTGAAATTAGCTCTAACGGCTAGTTTTTGATGGAGGGCTATTTAAGCCCCATTTCTTTGGGATTTTGAAAAAGGTTTTTGAGAAGAAAAATTTTCCTATTCTCTGGTTTTCAAAACAAGTTTTCAAAAGTGTTTAAGAGCTTAAAGATTTCATCTTATTTGTTTTAAAGTGTTTTGTTTATTTCAAAGAAAATAGGTTTTTGGGAATTAGTTTCTTGATCTACAAATCTATATCTATTTGGTATTTTCCCAAGAGTTTTTCTTTGATCAAAACACTTGTTTTCCACTTGAGCTATGTCACGCCCCGCTTCCCAAAATACGTAGAAACGGAGTCGCGACGAGAGTCGGCGACGTATATACGCGAGGAAAATACCCCACATATATACGCTAAGCCTAAAGTAACCTGAACAAGCTATAAATCTCTACCATAAATCAAAATCACTGCAATAATGCATATAAAGTCTAACACAATGATAGCATATGAGTAAGAATAAGGAATGTGACAGGATGCGATATATGAATAGAAGAGTAGGAATACCTATAATCAAAAGGGAGAGACTCCAGCTCCTCAAGGTAAATATGATCCTCTCTAAATACCTGATCAACAATAAATAGCCCTGGATCTGGATATGCAGATCCAGGGAGTCAGAACTCCTAATGAATGTATAAGAGAAAAAGGAAAAGACATGCGAATATAAATGTGAGCAAACTAGGAAACACATATGCTGGAATAAAATAGAAGTAACATATGACACATGGATAGAAAATAATAAAGCCAATCAATACAAAATCAGATGTCCAATCGGGTGTCAGGTGTACAGTCAGTTCGTTGGTATTATTAGATGTTTACAATCAGTCAGTATATCAAGTTCAGTCTACAATGTCAATGTGAGATTTCAGTTAGTTATTTATTATGTCAGCGAACACCAATTGCCACCTGTAATAGGCGCATCCCATACTACGCCTACTACACGTGTCAATCAGGGTCCTAAGTTATTAAAATTAATAGAAGAGACATTGTCCGTGCTTTAGGTGGGTCCCGTACATACCCGGGACCACGGCCTCAGTTTCCTGGCACTGAACCAGGCCGTACCGCTAGGTACTCAGTAACAGTAACAGTAACAATAATCTCACTGTGAAAACAGTGGAACAGTAACAGTACAGATGGGATGTCAGTCATCCCCCAGGAACCCTGCAGTGGAACCCTCAGTCAGCTGCGCAACCTGTATCCTAGGTCCACCCAAAATACAAACGCTGTCTCCTCCATCAATTTCCCCAATCCCAGTGTAAGTTGTCAATTTACATTATTATTTAATTCAATTAGGGTAATCAATTTCATGTTACGTAGAATACTGAGATGGTATAATGACAGTAACAATACAGTACAGTAACAGTACTCGTATACACTGTGAACAGTAACAAGAACAGTGAACAGTAACCGTGTATACGATGAATAGAGCTGTACTGAGCGTTACAGTTTAACGATACTTTCTCAGTAACATTCTAAGATTATCACAATTAAGTCAGATACAAAATCAAGTCCAGTGTAAAGTATAACGATACTAGGCCAAGCAACGATGAATTAATAATACATGAAATGGCGTCAATAAATGCCCATATCAACAAAATACATAAGGTGTACAATCATGATGTCATGTGAAGTTGCACGGGTAATCATACTAATAAAATATGTCATATAATAACATGAAATGATACGAATAAAGACATGAACACTACTGGTAACAGTAAATAAAGAAAAGATGTGAGAACAAACACTCACATGAAATGACGCAGTTTCAGAACCGAATCGCCATCTGGTCTTCACTGCACGAACCGGTACTGATCTATGGATCATCCCAGGGATCGTTCTTCGAATCGCCATTGTGTCCAGTCCACAACGGCACGAATCTGGATTGGGTCCGGGTCTCCTGCAACGAGTCCGGACCTCACCGAACGGATCTGAAATACTCGAGCCGATTTGCGTCGCACCGACGGAGGCTCTGGCGGAGGCGTCCGGGGCCGCGGTGGGTGTCGTTGGATAGAGGAGTTTGCCGTGAAGGGCGTGGGTACGTTCGCACTCGCCTACGGTGATCCACGGCGATCCACGGAGAGCCGGAAAATGGCTCCCACATAAGCAAATAACCCACAACTGCACGACAGTCCAACATGCTAAGTGATTCTTATAGATCTTCCAAGTTTCAACAAATTATAATCTAGGCTTTAAGATCCAGATCCAATCCAGAGTTCAATCTGATTTCATTGTAATTCTGTTTTGTCACAAAAAAAGTAAAATGCCATCACAGATCTATGTGAAGAAGATAACAAATTCAGATTCGATTTTGGATCAATTAAAAGAAATCACAAAGGCATACATGGAAGGAATTTGGGTCTGCTGGTTGCATTGGCTGCGCAACCAAAAAGAGGAGGCTGGCCTGGTGCGCGCGCTGCCGTGGGGGAGAGATCGGATGGGGGTGCTGCTGGCCTGCACTGTGCACGCAGGGGAGGAGGGGCTGTGCGGCTGGGGGCTGTGCGCGCCGGAGAAGAGCTCGAGTAGGGGAAAGAGGATCCGACTGCAAGGATGTTGTCGGGGTCTCGCCGGAGAGAAGCTCGGGCTGCTGGTTGGCTGTGCGCGCGCAGGGGAGGAAGAGGCGGCCAATGGAGGCGGTGGTGGTGGCCTGGGCTGTTGTCGGGAGGAGATCCAGCCATGGCTGGGGGGGTTTTGTCGGAGAAGAAGAAGTCGCGCTCCGGCAGGGTTCCGGCGATGAGGAGGCACTGCAAGGGTGGCTGTGCGCGCCGGCCTGCCATGGGGAGGAGGCGCCGGATTTCGCCCAGGGGGCTGCGGCCTGAAGGAGGGAGATGAGGAGTGCGTTGGTGGTGGTGGCTGGATTTGTGAAGGATGATTAGTTTTTGGGATTTGGTTTAGTTTGTTAAGATAGAGATAAAATTGTGGGGTTGTTAGGATTGGGATTTATTAGTTAAGATTAAGATTTTTTAGATGGGATTTAGATTTAGTCAAGATTATGGGGATTTGGGTTATAGGGTAGTGGGTTGGTGGTTTCGGGTTCGGGCCAACAGGTACGGGTTCAAGGGAAGAAAAAATACTAAGTAAAAATAATAATAATATCATTAACAAAACACAAATATCGATAATAATAACCAAACAATAATAAATAAAAAAATCAGAGAAACCAAATAAATACTCAGACAAATAAAATATAGTATTATTAGATAGGGGATATTACATTCTACCCACCTTATAAAAAATTTCGTCCTCGAAATTCAATAGGGCAGGGAATGGTAAAAAGAATTCAAAATTAAAGGTGAAAACAAACAAGCTTCTCTGCACATCATAAATCCATCACGCTTTCGCTGCGCACTCTGATCTCTGCTACCAGCTTCAATACGGAGTGACCAATTCCAAGAGACAAGATCAGAAATAGAATAGACAAGGAGAATAGGAATCAAGATGGAACCAAGATTACTCTAAAAGAAGAGATGCAATCCGAGAGATCGAAAGATCAAAGAGATAGATTTTCAAGGGAGGACAATCAATTCCCAGTTGAGTCAATACCATTGTGTGAATCCTATATGTATATTGCAGTATAATTATAACTCGTTCAAGTTACCGGTAAGAATCAAGTCCGTTTTATGTCGAAACCTGGCTCTGATACCAAAGAAAACCTGTCACGCCCCGCTTCTCAAAATACGTAGAAACGGAGTCGTGACGAGAGTCAGCGACGTATATACGCGAGGAAAATACCCCACATATATACGCTAAACCTAAAGTAACCTGAACAAGCTATAAATCTCTACCATAAATCAAAATCACTGCAATAATACATATAAAGTCTAACACAATGATAGCATATGAGTAAGAATAAGGAATGTGACAGGATGCGATATATGAATAGAAGAGTAGGAATACCGATAATCAAAAGGGAGAGACTCCAGCTCCTCAAGGTAAATATGATCCTCTCCAAATACCTGATCAACAATAAATAGCCCTGAATCTAGATATGCAGATCCAGGGAGTCAGAACTCCTAATGAATGTTAAGAGAAAAAGGAAAAGACATGCAAATATATATGTGAGCAAACTAGGAAACACATATGCTGGAATAAAACAGAAGTAACATATGACACATGGATAGAAAATAATAAAGCCAATCAATACAAAATCAGATGTCCAATCGGGTGTCAGGTGTACAGTCAGTTCGTTGGTATTATTAGATGTTTACAATCAGTCAGTATATCAAGTTCAGTCTACAATGTCAATGTGAGATTTCAGTTAGTTATTTATTATGTCAGCGAACACCAATTGCCACCTGTAATAGGTGCATCTCATACTACGCCTACTACACGTGTCAATCAGGGTCCTAAGTTATTGAAATTAATAGAAGAGACATTGTCCGTGCTTTAGGTGGGTCCCGTACATACCCGGGACCACGGTCTCAGTTTCCTGGCACTGAACCAGGCCGTACCGCTAGGTACTCAGTAACAGTAACAGTAACAATAATCTCACTGTGAAAACAGTGGAACAGTAACAGTACAGATGGGATGTCAGTCATCCCCCAGGAACCCTGCAGTGGAACCCTCAGTTGGCTGCGCAACCTGTATCCTAGGTCCACCCAAAATACAAACGTTGTCTCCTCCATCAATTTCCCCAATCCCAGTGTAAGTTGTCAATTTACATTATTATTTAATTCAATTAGGGTAATCAATTTCATGTTACGTAGAATACTGAGATGGTATAATGACAGTAACAATACAGTACAGTAACAGTACTCGTATACACTGTGAACAGTAACAAGAACAGTGAACAGTAACCGTGTATACGATGAATAGAGCTGTACCGAGCGTTACAGTTTAACGATACTTTCTCAGTAAAATTCTAAGATTATCACAATTAAGTCAGATACAAAATCAAGTCCAGTGTAGAGTATAACGATACTAGGCCAAGCAACGATGAATTAATAATACATGAAATGGCGCCAATAAATGCCCATATCAACAAAATACATAAGGTGTACAATCATGATGTCATGTGAAGTTGCACGGGTAATCATACTAATAAAATATGTCATATAATAACATGAAATGATACGAATAAAGACATGAACACTACTGGCAACAGTAAATAAAGAAAAGATGTGAGAACAAACACTCACATGAAATGACGCAGTTTCAGAATTGAATCGCCATCTGATCTTCACTGCACGAACCGGTACTGATCTATGGATCATCCCAGGGATCGTTCTTCGAATCGCCATTGTGTCCAGTCCACAACGGCACGAATCTGGATCGGGTCCGGGTCTCCTGCAACGAGTCCGGACCTCACCGAACGGATTCAAAATACTCGAGCCGATTTGCGTCGCACCGACGGAGGCTCTGGCGGAGGCGTCCGGGGCCGCGGTGGGTGTCGTTGGATAGAGGAGTTCGCCGTGAAGGGCGTGGGTGCGTCCGCACTCGCCTACGGTGATCCACGGCGATCCACGGAGAGCCGGAAAATGGCTCCCACACAAGCAAATAACCCACAACTGCACGACAGTCCAACATGCTAAGTGATTCTTATAGATCTTCCAAGTTTCAACAAATTATAATCTAGGCTTTAAGATCCAGATCCAATCCAGAGTTCAATCTGATTTCATTGTAATTCTGTTTTGTCACAAAAAAAGTAAAATGCCATCACAGATCTATGTGAAGAAGATAACAAATTCAGATTCGATTTTGGATCAATTAAAAGAAATCACAAAGGCATACATGGAAGGAATTTGGGTCTGCTGGTTGCATTGGCTGCGCAACCAAAAAGAGGAGGCTGGCCTGGTGTGCGCGCTGCCGTGGGGGAGAGATCGGATGGGGGTGCTGCTGGCCTGCACTGTGCACGCAGGGGAGGAGGGGCTGTGCGGCTGGGGGTTGTGCGGGCCGGAGAAGAGCTCGAGTAGGGGAAAGAGGATCCGACTGCAAGGATGTTGCCGGGTCTCGCCGGAGAGAAGCTCGGGCTGCTGGTTGGCTGTGCGCGCGCAGGGGAGGAAGAGGCGGCCAATGGAGGCGGTGGTGGTGGCCGTGGGCTGTTGCCTGGAGGAGATCCAGCCATGGCTGGGGGGGTTTTGCCGGAGAAGAAGTCGCGCTCCGGCAGGGTTCCGGCGATGAGGAGGCGCTGCAAGGGTGGCTGTGCGCGCCGGCCTGCCATGGGGAGGAGGCGCCGGATTTCGCCCAGGGGGCTGCGGCCTGAAGGAGGGAGATGGGGAGTGCGTTGGTGGTGGTGGCGGCTGGATTTGTGAAGGAGGATTAGTTTTTGGGATTTGGTTTAGTTTGTTAAGATAGAGATAAAATTGTGGGGTTGTTAGGATTGGGATTTATTAGTTAAGATTAAGATTTTTTAGATGGGATTTAGATTTAGTCAAGATTATGGGGATTTGGGTTATAGGGTAGTGGGTTGGTGGTTTCGGGTTCGGGGCTAACAGGTACGGGTTCAAGGGAAGAAAAAAATACTAAGTAAAAATAATAATAATATCATTAACAAAACACAAATATCGATAATAATAACCAAACAATAATAAATAAAAAAATCAGAGAAACCAAATAAATACTCAGACAAATAAAATACAGTATTATTAGATAGGGGATATTACAAGCTATATCCTCTATCCTATTCTATAGGATCTTTTATTTGTGGGAAAATTGAGTTTGTGGTCTTTTGAGATCACCAAGTTGTAAACCCTTTGCTTGTTGTATCCCTCTTTGGTAGAGATTGATTTGGGTTGTGGTTTGCTCCCTCTTTGGTAGAGGTTGAGGTTGTGGTGTACTCCCTCTTGGTGAGGTGGAGTTGGTGTTGGCTTTGTATCCCTCTTCGGTAGAGGTGGATTGTGGTTGTATTGCCTCGGTGGAGGTTGTATTGGTTGAGAGAGGAGTTCGGTACTCCCGGTTGTATTTGCAAAATGCTCGTTGGAGGTTCCCTCGGTGGGAGTCCTAGGTGGACAAGTTAGTGGATTAGAAATCCTTCTCGTTGAAGGCAGGGACGTAGAGCTCGGTGCTCGAACCTCGAAACACATCTTGTTGTTTGCGTTTGATCCATTGACTCTCTCTCTCTCTCTCTCTCTCTTTATTTGTGTTGTGCATTGCATCATTCATATTGCCATATCTTATTTGCTTGTGTTGTGCCTTGCATTGATTCATATTGCTTATTCTTATATGCTTGTTTGTGTTTGCTTGTGTGCCTCACTTGTGCTTAACCACGAGAGCTTCATATAGCGCCTCAACTCTTATTCAGAGGAATCAAGAGGAGTTAGTCCAGAGCCCTTCACCGGGAATTCGGCTACACTCGTTGGTTGCATTAAGTATAGTTGCAATTAGTTTTTAAATTCCACATTTAGTTCATTAGATTAGACAAATCACCTATTCACCCTCCCTCTAGGTGATTTCAATTGGTATCAGAGCCTACGCTCCTGATATTTGGTTTAACCACCTAGGAGTGTGATCTTGGTTTGCTAATCTATCATTTGCATTTGCACGTATATTGTTTGCACACACTCATGGATTGCTTGTCACCTCCCATGTTTGATGTCTCCAACATTGACATGTGAAAATTTAGAATGTCCATGTTTTTGAAAACCCTAGGCTTGCATGTTTTCCTTGCCGCTACCAAGAAATGCTATCTTGGTAACCGCAATCATATAGGGGCCAATACACTTGCCCTTGAGGCTATTAGAAGCACGCTAAATAAAGATTATCTCATGCTTGTTTCTAACTTTGATTCCGCCTTTGCAGTGTGGAACAAGTTGACTTCCTCCGAGCTTCAGATGCCCAACATAATGGAGGATGAATCTAGTGGAGAATCCGAATCACAATGGTTCATGGTCCAAGGGAATGACTCTCTTGAGGTATCTTCGGAATCTCAATTAGATTGTGATGATGCTAGTTCTTCTAGTAATGAGCATGTTGATCCTAACACTTTAAATGAAGAACTCTCTATAGTTTGTGAAAAATTATTAGATAAATATAATCTTTTGAAAAAGAAGAGTTTTGAACTTAACAATGAAAATAAGGATTTATGTTCAAGACTTGACTTGGTTTTGCAAGAGAAAGAGGAGATTTCTAATGAAAGGGATTCATTGAAGTCTAAGCTTGACCTTGCCCTAAAAGAGAATGAAAGTTTGAAAAATAAAAATGATTGTGAAATAATTTTGAAGAAAAATGAAAACTTGTCTTCCAAAGTTAATTTTGTTTTAAAAGAGAATGATTCTTTAAAAATGAAAATTGCTTCTATTTCTAAGGATTTAGAAATTTGTTTAAAGAAAAATGAATCTTTGAAAATTAATATTGATTCACATGTTTGCCATGCTAGTGTAGCTTTACCATCTAGCTCACCTATTGCATGCTCCACTTCTTCTATGATTGAAAAAGATATAAATTTGTTAAAGAAGAATATGGATTGTTTGGGCTCCACTATGAGCCAATGTGTTTTGAACCTTACACGTTTTGAATCCTTGTTTCGAAAGAAACAAGTTCCTTCTATGCATGCACACCATACACGGCATACACATGCTTCGCACGCTCATGCACATCACACATTGTATGCTCATGTGTACACTTATACACATTGTGGACGTAAGGGCCACCTTACTAAATTTTGCTATGATAGAGTTCATGATGTAAATTTAGCAACTAAATTTGTTTGGGTTAGGAAAGGTACTAACCCCCATGGACCCAAAAGAGTATGGGTACCAAAGACCATCCCTATTGTATTTGATGTAGGTGTGGGCTCTCGCATGACGTGAGAGTGATGGTGCCTTGAGGTGGATGCGTTCCGAGCTTAAGGAGAACTATTTGGATGCATCACTTTCAAGGGGAGTTTGGTGGGAGGACCACCTTGGTTTGGAGAACTAGAGAAGTGCCTTCATCGGTTTTGGTATCGATCTCTAACTCCCGTTTATATTTGCATGCTTTTCATGTTCATCGATTTATAGCATGTCTTATTTTATGGTTCATTATGCTTATGCCATGTTTATTAGAGTAGTGATATACTTGTTTAGTTATTTGAGACACCCACGTTTATATGGATCTATATCTATGTGTTCTCACTTTGTTATTAACTAATGTGTATGTCCTAGTTCTAATGCACATGCATATACATAATGATCATATGTATGTTTATGATTTTTGTTTTATTTTGATGCTTCATGATTTGAATATATGTTTAGATGTTAGTTTTCATTAAAACTATGATATATACTTGTACATATGGTGGGTCACAAATAGATCATTATATATTTGTACTTGAACGCTTATTTGTACCTATTAGATGTGCTAGTATAGTCTAGTTTTGATGATTCATGCATTTTAAACTTGTATTCTCCATTTTGGACATGTTTTATGATCATGTGTTTTCACTTCATGTATATGTTTATTTTGCCAAACCATTAAGATATACATGTATACCCCGTGAGTCATTTTGCTTTTCATGCAAATCTTTATTATGGACTCAATCGTGTTTAGGGATATGTATGTATACTTCTTGTTTTGTCAAAACATACATATGCCTTGAAGTATAAATTGTTTTAATGAAAATTTAGTTTTGACGATTTTCATGTTTTTCATGTTTAGCTTCATGTATATGTCCATCTTGTCCAAACTATTAGTTATACATATACATCCCTTGAGCCACGTGCCTTCATGCATATACTTTTGTGGACTCGTTATGTTTTGGATACGTATGTATACTTTAGTTTGTACAAGACATACATATGCCTTGAAGATTAAATAGTTTTGATGTTGTTCATGTTTTAAGGAATGTTGAGCTTAATTGACTAGTTTCATGATGATGTGTTTCACATATATCTTATACACTCACCTCACTTATTGTTTTCTCATGATTGTGTTTTCATGAGTATGATATGGGCTTTATTGACTTTGAGTGTTTTAGTGATTATGTGAATTTCATGTTTCATGAAAAATATTTTTATTTTATTCCTTACTTGAAGGATTTCGTACTAGTTTACAAGTTTTTCCATTTAACTAGTTGCGGGATTCTTCGTTATGGTAGAGTTTTCAAACAAACTATATTTTCTAAACTTATTTTTGCAAACCCCTACCTTTCAAGGGCGGTTGGTTGGGAGACCATGCCTTGTATGCTTTCTATTGAAAATCATTTTAAACATGTGCATGAAATAGGTGGTAGATGATATGAGGTATACACTTGATATTATTGTTGTTTCAATTGGTATCATTGGATCTTTTCAATTGGTATCAATATTGACATTTTTGTATACTCATATATTATTTTTGTGTATGTATGCTTTCATTTGGTATCATCTATTTTGATTGGTACTCATTTTTCATACACCTATGCATATTTTATTTGTGCTTACTATATCCCTATATCTTTAAGCACAAATTTTTGATTATGCAAAGCTTGAATGTTTAATGACTATCATGTTTCTATTAATGAGTTTTCAATTGGTATCTTAAACAAGCTTATGCATCGTTTTATTTGGTATTTCATAAAGGGGGAGAAACTTCGTATTTTGTCTTTCAATTGGTATTTTGTTTACCGTTGATTTCTACTCCCTTACTTTATGATGAAAAATAATTGAAAAATGAATATTGATTTTGATTTGGTATCATATGTTCAAAATGAAATATACTTTCAATTGGTATCAAGATTTTATTTGTTTTCTCAAAATTGATATCAATGCCTTATTTACTTCACAATTGGTATATGTTCACTTTCAATTGGTATCAAAATTTACTACTTTGACATATTTTTAATTGGTATCTTAAAATTTGATTTTTCTAAGATATCTCAAAATTTGTTGTTAGTGAGAAAGTTCAAAATTTTGTTTTAATAAGAAATATTAAAAAAAATGTGTTTTGATTTATATTGCCTATATGCAAGGGGAGCTTAACATCTCATCTACATATAGATTCATGTTAAGTGTATCTTATATTGAGGAGCATGACAACTCTTCTTTATACAATGCACGTGTGTAGGGGGAGCTTCACATCTCCTCTTATGCATTGCATATTATGTGTTATGTGAATTAGGGCTTGTCATCCCTTCTTCATGTAATGCATATATGTAGGGAAGTTAACTTTGCGTTTTTCTCTTCATGAATGTATATCGCATATACCTATTTATTGATTTGTTTGATGTCACCCCTTTATTGATTCTTTGTTTCGAACAAAAGGGGGAGAAGAATTTGTTTTTATTGGTTTTGTTTTTACTTTAACCCTTTGTTGATGATTGACAAAAAGGGGGAGAAGTATGTTAGTATATATGCATGTTTTAGAAAAGGATTTATGTTAGTATATATGCATGTTTTAGAAAAGGATTTATGTTTATGCATATATGTTTTGTTTTGCAAATAGGAGAAAAAGGAGTTGATGTGTTTCATGCTTGTCTATGCATGTTTATCTCCTTGTATTTGCATACATGTTTATGAGCTTTCATTGAATATTTATTTGTTTATTGTGATGCATGAGTTAAGGGGGAGCTTCTTTGAAGCTTAACTTTAATCCATGCATATATAACTCCATCAGTTTTGTCATCATCAAAAAGGGGGAGATTGTTGGCCCAGAGGCCTTCCACTCTAGTTTTGATGAAGATTAACTCATGTAGTTATGTTTACTAATAATCTTGTGATGTTTAGTTTCAGATCTTTAGCCAAGATATTAGTTGGTGATTAGCTTCATCAAAGGAGTTTCGAAGCTTTCACATGGTGATTCAAGAGCCCGAGCATCAAGATCATATATAGCACTCGTTGGAGTCAAGCTCTGTGGATCACGTGTTGGATCGAGTCGCCTTGAAGACGGTGTCCCTCAAGAAGACATCGGTACCTTTAGTTTAGTTGTGTTTAGATCCATTTGTAAAGTCTAGATAGTGTGATATGCTCAAGTTCACAACACACACACGTTTTATGTTTTGGATATTGGTTTTCGGATCTTGGTTTTCATGAATAGTCAATATCAAGCAAGTTTGATTGGTTTTATGTATATTAGATTCATTCTATATACATGTATGCTTCATGTCTTAAATAAACTTAGTTTGACATACCTATTCATGTATTTAGATTTTGTGTTTTTAACAAAACATATTTTTGAAATTAAAGTCAAAACAATGATATATATATGTTTCTAGTATATTGGATTTCTTTCCATATGCAACATGCTTCAAAGTGTTTAAGTATCATGTTTTTGTATTTGGATAAGTTTTGGACAAAACGAATTTTCATTTGAAAAATCCAAGTTTGGAAAAATACAGGTTTTGATTTTCGATAATTTTTCCATAATACAAAAATGGTTCAAAATGTTTGATAATTGTGTAGAAATTTTTAACACATGTTTGTATATCATATATTATGTTAGAAACTATTTTTGTGGATTTTTAGAAGATTTATGGGATTTATTAGAATATTTCTAAACCTAGTTTTCTGACCCAGATTGCCTTCTGCCAGGCTATGGCGGTCAACCGGACCCAGAGTCGGTCGACCAGTCGGTCGACCGACGTGCATAAGCTTGTGCACGTTGGCTTGGTACTTGGGCCAGTCGATCGCACGGTCGACCGACTGCAAGTCCCCCACTCTCGGGTGGGGGCGGTCGACCGGCCAGAGAGCATTTGCTCTCTGAATTTGGGCGGTCGACCGGCAGCTTCCAACGATCAAATTTTTGACCGTTGGCGGTCGACCGGGCTGGTCGACCGCCAGCCGTCAAGAGCTGAAATTAGCTCTAACGGCTAGTTTTTGATGGAGGGCTATTTAAGCCCCATTTCTTTGGGATTTTGAAAAAGGTTTTTGAGAAGAAAAATTTCCCTATTCTCTGGTTTTCAAAACAAGTTTTCAAAAGTGTTTAAGAGCTTAAAGATTTCATCTTATTTGTTTTAAAGTGTTTTGTTTATTTCAAAGAAAATAGGCTTTTGGGAATTAGTTTCTTGATCTACAAATCTATATCTATTTGGTATTTTCCCAAGAGTTTTTCTTTGATCAAAACACTTGTTTTCCACTTGAGCTATATCCTCTATCCTATTCTATAGGATCTTTTATTTGTGGGAAAATTGAGTTTGTGGTCTTTTAAGATCACCAAGTTGTAAACCCTTTGCTTGTTGTATCCCTCTTTGCTAGAGGTTGATTTGGGTTGTGGTTTGCTCCCTCTTTGGTAGAGGTTAAGGTTGTGGTGTACTCCCTCTTGGTGAGGTGGAGTTGGTGTTGGCTTTGTATCCCTCTTCGGTAGAGGTGGATTGTGGTTGTATTGCCTCGGTGGAGGTTGTATTGGTTGAGAGAGGAGTTCGGTACTCCTGGTTGTATTTGCAAAATCCTGGTTGGAGGTTCCCTCGGTGGGAGTCCTAGGTGGACAAGTTAGTGGATTAGAAATCCTTCTCGGTGAAGGCGGGGACGTAGAGCTCGGTGCTCGAACCTCGAAACACATCTTGTTGTTTGCGTTTGATCCATTGACTCTCTCTCTTTATTTGTGTTGTGCATTGCATCATTCATATTGCCATATCTTATTTGCTTGTGTTGTGCCTTGCATTGATTCATATTGCTTATTCTTATATGCTTGGTTGTGTTTGCTTGTGTGCCTCACTTGTGCTTAACCACGAGAGCTTCATATAGCGCCTCAACTCATATTCAGAGGAATCAAGAGGAGTTAGTCCAGAGCCCTTCACCGGGAATTCGGCTACACTCGTTGGTTGCATTAAGTGTAGTTGCAATTAGTTTTTAAATTCCGCATTTAGTTCATTAGATTAGCCAAATCACCTATTCACCCCCCCTCTAGGTGATTTCAGCAAAACCCACGCCTGGTTGAGCTTGCATGGCTAGAACACAACTCTCTCTTGGGAGGCTAGCGGGGTCCGTGGCTCATCAAATCCATAAAGACTGTTGGACGTTGCTGCTCCAAAGAACGTGAACAAGAATCCATACTAACCGAAATGAGTCCTGAATGTTGTTTTCTCGATGACAACTTTACGGCGGATCACTTCTGAAAATATCCAAGCTCCGTGAAATTGATAGAAAAGATCGCGATCGTTCCTGAAATAATATAAATAGATAATATCGTAGCTCTGTCTGACAAAAGTCCTAATCTCAAAAAATCATTTCATACCGACGCTCCCTGTACAGTGATACAGTTTGTTTGATTTCCTAAGTGATGGCTACCCTACTTCTTGTACTGATTACCGTGATGCGTCCACACATATAAGAATAGAATGTGAAGCTGAAGAACTGTTTGATATGAGATAATACTATGCATTGAAATCAAGAATGTCAGAATAGAATCAATGCGAACCACATTTGTCTTGCCAATACCTCAGTAGACTACTCATATCTTAAGTTGGTATAAATATGATGGGAATTGAAAAGTGAAAGATGGAAACAATACGAACATGGAAAAAGATAGGGACAACATGACAAAAGAAGGTGAACACGGAAAAACTAATATTGGTGATAATAATACGATAAATAGTTATAATAAAGAAAAATTTACCAACTCAGGACATGCTAAATTAGGGTTAGCAAATACGAGTGGCACCTTCAAGGTTTAGCTTCCGGATATTGGGCATTACCTCTTGTTCCCACTCTATCCGATATCTGGGCTCCCTTCTTCTGTTAAATTATACGTTTGCCTTTTTCTTCCACTTGTTCTAACCCTTGGTCTTCTCTATGCCAGATTGGATGAATATTGCTGGGAAAGAAATGGAGCTCTCCTGCCAACGAGTCCTGGGTTCCTTCTCACTGGTAGTGCTGTAAGTGTTGGTCGAATCAGTGCGATATTTCCTATTCTTCTGATCGGGCAATTCTTTATCAAATGTCCTCCGGCTCCACATGCAAAGCATAGTCTGTTTTTCATTCGATAGTCGCGCTTGTAGTATCCGGGCATCAAACAATACCCATATATCATCTGTTGAGGGAGAGGCCGGAGTGGTTGCTTGGATAGAAGGGCATTCAGGGGCCTGTCTGAGCCTTCACCTTCTATCAACTGAGAGGGTTTCTTTGCTGACTTCTTCTGAATTTTATCCTACATCTTCTTCTTCAATCCCCGTTCTACCTCTCGAGTGATGGTGAGAACGTGAGAGTACGTTTTGAGTTACTGAGGTATAAGAAACAGTCGGATCTTCATTTTCAGGCCTTGTTGGAATTTACTTGCTCGGTTCTCCTCGTCATATATAGCGCAAACCGATTAAGTCCTAAGAATTCCGCAGCATACTCATCCATAGTTCGATTCTTCTGTTGCAATTGGATAAATTGTTCTTCCATTTCCTTCTGCGCCGTCTTAGGGAAAAATTTTCATAAATATTCTTCGAGAACTAGTCCTAAGTAATAGGCTTCTCCAGTCTTGCTTCCTCTGCTAACCGCCAGGTTCTTACCACATCTCTTAGTTGTATCTTAACCACTTTCACCAGATTTTCGTTTAGGATTTGGGTTGCCTTCATAAAATTTGTTGTATCTATTAGCGATTGTCCTGCATCCAATAACTTTTCAGTACCAGAAATACAAGTTGCAGCTTTCTGAACTCGGAGACATTTTCTGGCCTCTGTGTCAGCCTAAAGGTTATAATCTCAGGTTTTGTGTTTTAATGATAACAAAGCATATGAAGTTATTTGGTACTAATCAAGATCAAGAGTGTGTTTCAGGGTTCAAAGAAGATCTAACAGGTTTCTTCCTCTAAAAGATGGTGTTGATGACTCAAGGGTAATCAATTATGGATTGCGGCTCAAAGCACTCAAGCGCCACTATTAGAGAAATCCGCTTGAAAATTCTTGTAGTCGATTAAAACCTTATAAAAATCTAGTTTGTTTAAGAGTAAAATATAGATTTGAGGCTCAAAGATATACACACACAAAAATGTACGTTTTTGAAAGTATGATTTATTTTTGACATGTTTGATTTTGATACTTGTTCCATATTTTCTTAAAAATTTATATCCCATTGTTATGCATATCTTCTCTCTTCTAAAAATCATACAAAAATTATTTAAAAATTATCTTGAATTTCAAAACTGACCTTGACCCTATTTTTGGCCGAGGTCAGTTGACCGGCCGGTCCACCGTGCCTATTACAGGCCAGAACGGTCGACCGCACGGTCGACCGAACCTCTGAAAATTGGGGTGTGCATGTTGTGCACATTCCCGGTCAACCGATCCCCTTTTGCGGGACCGAGCGGTCGACTGATTGTATGTATGTTGGTCTGGTTAGACACGGTCGACTGACCGGTCGACCACCAGCCAACGATCAAATTTTTTAAGCTGATCGGTCGACGGGCGGTCGACTTACAGACTGCCAAATTGACAGTAACGGCTAGAATTTAAAATTTGTATTTTGCTAAAAAAACATGGAGAGTTGAATTTTTAGGATCAATTTCTTCCCTTTCAGACCTGGTAAATAATTCTAAAAGTGTTTTTCTAGAACCTATATAAAGGGTCTTTGGGATTGAATATTAAAAATAAAAAATTCTATTGAAAATCTAGCTATTTCTTTCAAAAAGAGTTTCAAAGTTTTCTTTTGTGCTGTTATTTTTAAAGTTTTAATTGAGTTTTTCTGCTCTTAAAATCTATCTTTTCTAATTTTTCACTCTCACTTATATTCTTGAGCTTCAAGTTTACATTTTACTCTATAGGGTTTTGTAAGAGAGTTACAAAGAGAGTGTTTGTGATCTCTTAATCACCAAGAACTTGTTATCTCAATTGGCTTTGTGTTGGCCCTGTTAAAGAGGATTGAGTTGGGGAGTTGTGTACTCCGAGTGGTTGTAATTCCTTATTGTAAGGTCCCTTTGTGGAGGATCCAATAGTGGATAGTGAAATCCTTCACGGTGGTGAAGGCGGGAACGTTGAGCGGTGGCTCGAACCTTGGAACAAATCTTTTTATTTGTGATTGCTTTATTGTCGCTATTTACTTGTTTATGATTCATTTATTCTTGTTTATCAATACTCATCTCAACAAGATAACAATTGAGCATCTCAACTCTTATCTAGAGGAATCACGAGGAGAAGTTCAGAGCCCTTCACGGGGAATCCGGCTTCAAGTCTTATTTTGAGTGATCGGTTGCATTATTTCATATTGAAATTATTTAGAATTTTCATTTGATTAGCTATACACCTATTCACCCCCCTCTAGGTGTAATTTCACTCTGCTCATGGGGTGCCATTAACAACCCCTGGTGTAAGATCTCCATCTGCTTCTGTTGGTTTTCCATCATACTCTTTAGGATTCTCATCAATTCAACATTTTCTCTACTAGGACTACCCTGAGAAGAGTCAGAACTACCATAATTTTCCCGTCTTTTCATGTTCAAATTGGTCTAAAGATAGCGAAAAACTAAGAAATGAAAGAATGGAAGAGCTTCAGGATTCAAGGGAAGGATTATCAGGACAGAATAAATAACTTTGTATTTTGCAGCTGGATTGTAAAACTAGGAGTCATGCATTCCAGTTACAAATTTCTTTACCATAAATTTGCCGACTGGTAGTACTGAGGATGTGAGAGCCTAGGCTCTCACATCACCCTGTAACGCCCCGATCCCGCGGGTACAGAGACGTTACTTCGATGTATATATGTAGGTCAGAAATACCCTCACATATATGTTGTCCTAAAGATTCATCACCCTAGTTTTGATGATGATTAACTCATATAGTTATAGTACTAATGATCTTGTGTTTACATAGTTTCAGATATTTGATCAAGATCATAGTCGGTGTTTAGCTTCAACAAAAGATTTGAAGTCAAGTTTTGAAGATAGTACATGTTGATTCAAGAGCTCGCACTTCAAAGATCGCATCAAGTACTCAAGAGGAGTTTTACTCTTTGGATCAAGGTTTGGACCAAGTCAAGAAGGAGAAAAAGATTTTCAAGGTAACATTTTCAAAACTTGAGTCTTTGTATGTAAGTGTTAAGATTTTAATTTTAGATAAAATGTAAATGATAGATTAGTTGTGGATTGCTCAAGCTCATACACACAAAAAAAAAAATTTATATGTGTTTTAATAAGAATAGTTTTGATTTTAAAAAAATATCGCTTTGGTTTTGAGCTTCAAAGTATACATCCATATGTTTTATGATAAGATTTCATCAAAATAAGTTTATATGTGTTTTGGATTTCATCCATACACATTTTTGGTTCAAATATTTAGAAAAACTTATTTAATGTTTCTATATCATGTGTTTGAGTTTTGTATTTATTAAAACTTTGTTTAGAGCTTAATTGTCGAAAACATAGATATTTCATGTTATATGTGTATTAGATCATATCCATACACACTATGCTTCAAATGAGTTTTAATATCTTATTTTTGTATTTGAACAAGTTTATAGAAAAATTATATTTTCCTTTAGAAGTTTGGTTTTTGGACAATACCGATTTTGGTTTAAAGCTTAATTTCTATATCACAAAAAAAGTTCAGATTATTTGAAATATGTTTTAAATTTTAGTCACACATATCTGTTCTTCAAATATTTACAAGAACTTATTTTTGTAGATTTTATGTGATTTTATGGAATTTTATGGGTATTTAAAAGACCAAGTTTCAAAACCCTAAAACCCAGCCTAAGACCACTAGCGGTCGACCGACCGGTCGATCGGACCAGATCTCGGTCGACGGGCGGTCGACTGATGTGCACAAGATGTGAACAAGGCTCTGGCCATTGGGCCGATCGACCGACTAGAGAGTTCACTCTCTGGTTCTGGCCTCGGTCGACCAGGCGGTCAACCGACAGGCAAATTGTCTTGGGGCGATTGACCGGCAACCCCAACGGTCAGAAATTTGACCGTTGGCCGGTCGACCGAGCGGCCGACTGACAGGTCATTCTGGGCCTGTTCTGGACCCCAACGGCTATATTTATGAACCCTATAAAAAGGAGTTCCCTTGGCCAGTTTTAAGCAAGATTTTTGAGAAGTTTTAGAACCAGTTTTTCTCATTTCTCTTAGGGTTTTTTCTCCGCGTGTTTTTGGGCTAAAACTTCCATATCAAAAGAAGAGTTTTTAAAGAGTGTTTTCAAAAGAGATTTCTTGAATTTTCCTCCACAAATCTATCTTGTTTTCTCACACAAACTTGAGCCAACCATTGCTATATTAATCCTCTAGGGATCCTTATTGTGAGAGTTAATTTTGTGATTAAGAGAAGTGATCATAAGTTTTCATTCTTGTATCGTGAGGAGTAGTGGAGGTTGTGGCCTCAGTGCTAAGAGTTTTGTGGTGATCCAGTGAAGTGATCACCAAGTGTTTCAACTTGTGGTTAGAGGAGTTGTAAGAGATGCGGCCTCGATAAGCTAGTGATCTTGCGTGTGTTGTTCTTGCGGGAACAAGTGAGGGACTTGCGGGTCCAAGAGATCTTGAGGGAGCTTGTTGTAGGTGTTGTGACACCGAGTGATCTTGCGGGATTGATTTTGGTAAAAATCCTCTATAGTGTTGAAGGCGGGGACGTAGAGCAAGTGTGCTCGAACCTCAAAACAATTCTCCCGTGCTTACGATTGCTCATCTCTCTCTCTCACTTGTATTTATATATCTTACATGCTTATATTGTTTTATCTTTTTATATGCTTGATATATTTGTGCTTAATTGATATATGCTTGGGATTGTTTGCTCACACTTGTATTCAACCAAGAGAGGCATAGTGGCACCTCAACTCTTAATCTAGAGGAATCTTGAGGAGATAGTCCAGAGCCCTTCACCAAGATTTGGTTACACTCTTGTGTTATACTTTGTGTGTTTGTATAATAGTTTTACTTTGCACAATTGTTTTAATTTCACATTAGTTTTGCATTTGATTAGCTTGTCACCTATTCACCCCCCCCCTCTAGGTGACCTACAATTATATGTTGAGCATTAGTATAGGCAAGAATGAGAGTACGAAAGTACGTTGTGCATTATCCATTCCAACATACGAGTACAATTACAAAGTTATCATAGGATGTGACACAATATTACAAAAATATTACATCACCGATAGGTGCATATGCGAGAATACAAAGAGATATACAATTATGAACAGTACAAAAGACGCTCACAAGTTAAAAAAGAAAAACTCGAGAGACAAGTAAGGGTCAGGGAGGAAAGGACTCTGGATGGTCTGCTGATAATCCACGCTTTCACTGCACCACTCTGATCAGCAACCGAGAGAATTCCCAAGCTCCAAGCTTCAGGATCTAGACATGCAGATCCAGGGGAGTCAAAATTTCCCAACGAGTGGTGAGACGAAAGCCAAGTGGTATACAGGGACATGCATACGTGTATCGATAAATCCGAGTCAAATGCATGTATTAAAAATCGTGTCATGAGCACAGGCACACATGAGCAGAAAGTGAGACAACAAGTAAAGTAAATATAGCAAAACCAGTTATAGAAGGCCAAATTAACGATCTGTGAGATTAGCACGTTGAAGGATTAATCCAAACAAGGAAACCCTCATCTATATACCTTATATCTCACATCACTGTATCATGATTTCATATAACCCAAATTGTCTCCTAAACTAAGAAAGCAACATAAAACTGATAGAAAACTAATAAAACCGATAAAACTGAATACGAGCAAATCCAGCTGTACAAGCTTAGTTTACAGCTTCATAAGACTAGTACATCGAAGGAATAATCTAAATAAGGAAACCCTCATCCATATACCTTATGCCCCATGTCACCGTAATTCAAGTGTATACAACCCGATTTGCAAAAAAATACAACGAATTGTTAATTAGCATCATATTATTATTACTCGTCTGACCCATATATCTAAGTATGTGTCCTGGTGTACATCTCAACACACATACATCCACATACGAGCAAGTCGGGGTTTGTTATTGAAAACTGATGAAGAACTGATGGATCATATTTATAGTGGGTCCCGCCTTCGCCCGTGACTACAGCTCAGGATATCAGGTTACTGCTTTTGGGGTCTTATCAGTACGCTGGAGCGAAGCTAATGTACAACACTAGATGCTATCACGCTCGGCGTGGTTACCATGCGCATCACAGTTAAACATATGTGTTGCAGCATACGTATGAACGCCATACTATCGCTCACGGCACAACGATACTCACGAGGTAACTACGCTCGAATGGAGTTAGCGGTAAAGTGCTGACACTAGATCTGCCTACCAGGTTTAGCATATAAAAAGTCCCGAGTGTTAGCCCAGAGGCCCTTCACCTTAGTTTTGATGATGACTAATTTATGAAGGTTAGTTTGTTAATGATCTTTTGTTTAATAAGTTTCAGATATTGATCAAGATCTTAGTAGGTGATTAGTTTCAACAAAGGATTCAAAGCCAATTTTAGAGCTAATATATGTGGATTCAAGAGCTAGCGCGTCTAGATCACATCTAGCACTCAGTTGGAGTCAAGCTCATTTGGATCAAGTTTGGATCGAGTCACCTTGGAGAAGAAGATCTACAAGAAAACTTGCATCTAGGTTTGTTTAGATCTTGTGTAAGGATAGTTTAATCTTGATATGCTCAAGTTCACACACACACAAAAGTCCAATAGCTTTGGTTTTTGGTTTAACCATTTTGATTTTCAAGAATATATCTTTCATTTTCATGAATAGATATAATCAAAAGAAGTTTTACATGTTTAAATGTGTATTAGATTTCATCCATATACATTATTATTTCATATTGTAGAAAAACTAATTTTGATGATTCTAGTTCATGTGTTCTAAGTTTTATTTATAACAAAATTTAGTTTTGAATTAATGTCAAAAACTAGATATATTTTTATATGTGTATTGGATTCTATCCATACACACTATGCTTCAAATGAGTTTAAATATCATATTTTTGTATCTATACAAGTTTTAGAAAAAAACATATTTTCATTTCAAAGTTTAGTTTATGAAAAATACGATTTTTGGTTTAAAGCTTGTAATATGTGTTGAATTTTGATCACACATATTTGTACTTCAAATATTTACATGAACTTATTTTTGTGAATTTTATGTGATTTTATGAGATTTTATAGGGATTAAACAAGTTAGATTTTAAACCTTATAACCCTGGTCTGAGCCTTCTAGCGGTCAACCGATCGGTCGACCGAACCAGAGCTCAGTCGACTGATGTGCACAGGACGTGCACAGCTACCTTGGCCTTGGGCCAGTCGACCGTGCGGTCGACTGATTCAGAGAGCTCGCTCTCTGGATCTGGCCCCGGTCGACCGGTCGGTCGATCGACCAGAGAGTTATCTCTGTATCTGGTCTCGGTCGACCTGGCGGTTGACCGTTACGCAAGTTTGCTTGGGGTGATCGACCGAGCGGTCGACCGGTAACCCCAACGGTCAAAAATCTGACCGTTGTCCGGTCGACCGAGCTGTCGACCGACGGGTCATTTCTGACCTGTTCTGAACCCCAACGGCTAAATTTTCACCCTATAAACATGGGTCCTTTGAGGCCAGTTTTAATAAAGATTTTCAAGAGCAATTTTTCCCATCTTCTCAAGTATTTTTAATAAAGTTTTTAAGAGAGTTTTTGTGTTGAAATTCTCTATTTTTATTTATTTCAAAGTTTTGAAAAATCAAAAGAAAACAAGTCTTTGAGAATTTAGTTTCGATTTTCAATTTCATATCTATCTAGAAGTTTTTCCCAAGTGTTTTCTTTATTGTTTCTTTTTCAAAATACTTTATTTTCTCACATACTTGAGCTATCATCTCAAATCAATCTTTAGGATCTTTGTATTATGAGAAAAATTGTTTGTGATCTTTCACGATCACTAAAAGAGAGTTTGTGATCATTGGATCACTAAGTTTTATTTCTTTTTTACTTTGTGCTAGGCTTAGTGCCCCCTCTTGTGTAGAGGTTTGTATTGTAGAGAGAAGGAGTTGTGCACTCCGGTGTTGAGTTGTAATTCCTCGGTGGAGGTCCTTGTGTGGAAGATCCTATGATGGATAGTTGAAATCCTTCTGTGTGAAGGCGGGGACGTAGAGCAGTGGCTCAAACCTCGAAACATATCCTTGTCTTTGCGTTTCGATCTTTTCTCTCAACTCTCTCTCATATCTTGCATTGTTATTACTTGTTCATATTCATATACTTGCTAGATATTGTTTGTGTGCCCACACTTGTGTTCAACCAAAAGAGCTTTTAAAGCACCTCAACTCTTAATCTAAAGGAATCTAGAGGAGTAGTTCCAGAGCCCTTCACGGGGAATTTGGGCTCACTCTTGGTTACACATAGTGTATTTGCAATTAAGTTTTAAATTCCGCATCATTTGTCCTAGATAAACTTGTACACCTATTTACCCCCCTCTAGGTGTACTTACACAGAGGACTTTAAAAACCTTAGAGAGTAAACCTGAAAGTTATAGTAAAAACCACGAAGTGGTTAAGCTCGAAGGTTGAGCAAGTACCTGCAAAAGATGTTAGCACATGCACAAAAAAAGTATCATCTACAATATTACAAGCAATCATCCTACTGATACAAATATATTCCCCTGGTACAATACACATATTCCCAAAATACAATCATGTACCCAGACCAATACAAGTACATAGTCCACTACAAATACATCACACCAATACAAACACATATATCCGAAAATATCATACAAAATCCCAGTAATGCAATAAACACTCGTCGAAGCGGGGTATCCAGAAAAGCGAGAACACTCGCCTAAATCCGAGAAATCTCTGATCTTTAAATAACCATCACGCGTACGCGTTCAAATATTAAAATATTATATATATGTATATATTTTTATGTAAAGAGAGAGGAGAGAGATATCAAGAAAGAGAGTTAAGAGAGAGAGAAAAGGAGTCCACGACCAGGACTGGCCGTGGCTCACGACCAGGAGAGAGAGCACATGGGAGAGAGATAAGGAGTTAAAGATAGAAATAGAGAGAGAGAGAGAGAGAGAGAGCGAGAGTGGGAGAGAGAGAGAGGGGAGAGAGAGAGAGAGGTAGAGAGAACTAGAATCAGATCCAGAACCAATGAGAGAGAGGGAGAACATAGAGAAAAATAGAGAGGAAGTAAGATAGTAAGAGAGAGAGAGAGTGAAGGGGGAGAGGGGGGTGCGAGAGAGATTGAGAGACAGGGAGTGAAAAAGAGAGGTCATGCGCGCAGGAACAGGGAAAAGAAAAAAGGAGAAAGAAAAAGAAAGATGGAAAGAAAGAAAGGAAAAGAAAGGAAGAAAGAAAGGGAAGGGGTCTGGCCAGCCTGGCCTGGCCCGGCGACGCCAGCGTGGAGGTGTGCCAGAGGGGCACGGTGGGGAGGTGCGAGCTGCCGGGGCCGAAGGAGGATAAGGATGGTGCAATTGTAGTTTAGGAGGTGGAATTGTGGTTTTTCGAAACGACATTTCAGAAGGAGAAGAGGTATCAGGATGATAAGAGCATGACAAAGGGAAGAGTTTACCGGTGGTGGATATGGTGGTGCACACGGTGGTGGAGGTGGCAGAGAAGATTTTAATGGTGATGGGTTTTGGTGGTTGTGAAGGAGAAAGGAGGTGGTGGTGATGGTGTTTTGGAGTAAAGAAGAGGAGAGGAGTTGGGGGAGGAGAGTGGGTTGCCGGTGGTGGTCGCTGGCCTACGGTCACCGGCCAAGGAGGGGATGCGGGTGTGGCTATCGTTGGTTTTGAAGAAGAAGAGAAGAAAGAGATGTGAGGGTTAAAAAAATGAAAGGGCATATATGTATGCGTGTGAGTACACACAAACACACACACACACATATACACATGTGTGTGTGCACGCACACACACGTGTGTGTATACACACACACGCACACACACACACAACATGTGCGTGTGTGTACATATACATGTATATATAGAGGGTTGATCCCCTAAGAACGTTCTCACAGATTTATGTGAGAACTTTCATGTGGGCCATCAGATCTGATAGATCAAATCAAATAAAATCAGATCTCTATCAGATCCGACGGGCCACATGAAAGCTCTCACAGAAATCTGTGAGAACCGTTCTTAGGGGATCAACTCACTATATATATATATATATATATATATATATATATATATATATATATATATATATATATATATATATTATATATATATATATATATATAAGAGCGGGGGATTTACAATTGAGACCCTTGTCTGGCTTATTGAGCCCAGCGTTTGGGCTAGCCCCGCCTTTGGGGAGGAGGTCTGCGTTTGCAGAAGAGAGAATAAATGATGTGAGTGATGGCGATTGATTTAGGGAGGAATAAAATGAGGGAGAGATGAGGGGAGGATTCCTGCGTCTCATAAACCAGACCCGCGTCTGGTTAAATTTAGCCCAGACGCGGAGGGGAAGTCCGCGTAGCAGGGGAAGAGAGAGAATGAGTGGGGGGAGAAGATATTTTTAGGGAAGTTTGTGTGGTGGAGAAAAATTGATAAAAAGAAAAGAAAACAAAAAGAAAAGGAAAAAGTAAATAATGGGTGGAGGAAAAAATTTGGAAAAGAGAAAAAGGAAAAGAAAATATCTGGTAAAATTTCAGAATCTTGGAAAATGCCCGAAAACTTCGGAAACCCAGAAAATGAAGTAACTCCGAACGATCTACAAATTCTCAAAAATAACAAATATTATATTAAAACACATGGTGAAATCTGATTTTAGAAATTCAATCCCGTTTTTAAATTAAAAATTTGGGAATCCACCAACAATGTCGGTCGATACCAAATTCAGCCGAATTTCAATAAATTATGAAAAATCTCCGAAAATGTATTTAGATAGAAAATATAATTCTAAGAAATAATAAGAAAGCAGTTTCTAGAAATTCAACTTCGTTTGTAAATTAAAAATTCGAGAATCGATCGGCGGCACCGACCAATACCAGTTTTGAAGATTTTGAAATTTAACTCAGAAAAATTCCAAAAGATCATGAAAAGTCAAAAATATTAGAAAATACTATTTAAAACTGAAACCGATCAAATCTGACTATCAGAAATGTCAAATGGATTAATATACTCAGATCGGGCCCCCGGTTCAGACTTGGGCTGATTCTGAATCTAGGAATCCAGATCCAAATACCAAACGGTGATATAATAATAATAAAACAAAATTAAATATGAAAAAATTGATTTTTAATATGTATTGTTTTATGGATTTAACGACCACCGATTTCAAGCAATCACACGCATGTGTGGGCGTGCACACACATCCATTCAATTAGCAAGCATCAAAAACCTTTTTATTGTCTCAGTTCGTGTTCATTTTCAATCAACCTTGTAGCTATCTAAACTCCTAACCAGGGCAGCCCTTGTCTTGTTGTGGATTACCAGCCATCTAAACTGATTCTCCTTCATCTTATTCTAAACTTTCAAGAGAGAAATAAAATTCAGTTTGTTTAATCGGAACTGCAACACAGTACCAACATAAAGGATATCCACATGGATTTCAGAAAATATATTTAATATAGCAGGGAAGGAGAAAATGGAAGAGCGGAAATTAAATCAAAAGTTTAGTTTATGAAAAATACAGTTTTCAGTTTAAAGTTTAAACTCTATATCACAAAAATAGTTCAAATAGTTTGTAATATGTGTTGAATTTTGATCAAACATATTTGTACTTCAAATATTTACAATTTTTGTAGATTTTATGTGATTTTATAGGGATTAAACAAGTTAGATTTCAAACCCTATAACTCTGGTCTGAGCCTTCTGGCGATCGACCGACTGGTCGACCGAACCAGAGCTCGATCGACCGGTCGGTCGGTCGATGTGCACAGGATGTGCACTGCTGCCTTGGCCTTGGGCCGATCGACCGTGCGGTCGACCGATCCAGAGAGCTTGCTCTCTGGATCTGGCCTCAGTCAACCGGTCAGTCGATCGACCAGAGAGTTAGCTCTTTGGTTCTGGTCTCGGTCGACCGGGCGATCGACCGTTAGACAAGTTTGCCTGGGGCGGTCGACCGAGCGGTCGACCAGTAACGCCTATAGTCAGAAATCTGATCGTTGGCCGATCGATCGGGCGGTCGACCGACAGGTCATTTCTAACATGTTCTGAACCCAACAGTTATATTTTTAGACCCTATAAATATGGGGCCTTTAAGGCCAGTTTTAACAAAGATTTTCAAAAGCAATTTTTTTCACCTTCTCAAGTGTTTTTAATAAAGTTTTCAAAAGAGTTTTCGTGCTAAAATTCTCAGTCTTTATTTGTTTCAAAGTTTTTTGGAAAATCAAAAGAAAACAAGTCTTTGAGAATTTAGTTTTGATCTTCAATTTCATATATATCTAGAAGTTTTTTCCAAGTGTTTGCTTTATTGTTTCTTTTCCAAAACACTTTGTTTTCTCACATACTTGAGCTATCATCTCAAATCTATCTTTAGGATCTTTTTTTTGTGAGAAAAATTATTTGTGATCTTTCAAAATCACAAAGAGAGTTTGTGATCATTGGATCACTAAGTTTTATTTCTTCTTTGCTTTGTACTAGGTTTAATGCCCCCTCGTGTAGAAGCTTGTGCTGTAGAGAGAAGGAGTTGTGTACTCCGATGTTGAGTTGTATTCCTTGACGGAGGTCCCTGTGTGAAAGATCCTATAGTGGATAGTTGAAATCCTTCTGTGTGAAGGCGGGGACGTAGAGCAGTGGATCGAGCCTCGAAAACATATTCTTGTGTTTGCGTTTGGATCTTTTCTCTCAACTCTCTCTCTTATATCGTGCGTTGTTATTACTTGTTCATATTCATCTACATGCTAGATATGGTTTGTGTGCCCACACTTGTGTTCAACCAAGAGAGCTTTTAAAGCACCTCAACTCTTAATCTAGAAGAATTTAAAGGAGTAGTTCCAGAGCCCTTCACGGGGAATTCGGGCTCACTCTTGGTTACACATAGTGTGTTTGCAATTAAGATTTAAATTTTGCATCATTTGTCCTAAATTAGTTTGTACACCTATTCACCCCCCTTTAGGTGTACTTACACAGAGGACTTTAAAAATCTTAGAGAGGTTAAACCCGAAAGTTATAGTAAAAACTACGAAGTGGTTAAGTTCGAAGGCTGAGCAAGTATCTGCAGAAGATGTTAGCACCAAACAACACATGCACAAAATAAGTATCCTCTACAGTATGACAAGCAATCATCCTACTGATACAAATACATTCCCACCAGTACAAAACACACGTTCCCAAAATACAATCATGCACCCAGACCAATACAAGTACATAGTCCACTACAAATACATCACACCAATACAAACACACATATCTGAAATATCTGTTGGCCCAAAGGCCTTCCACCCTAGTTTTGATGATGATTAACTCATGTAGTTATGTTTACTAATAATCTTGTGGTGTTTAAGTTTCAGATCATTAAGCAAGATATTAGTTGGTGATTAGCTTCAACAAAGGAGTTTAGAAGCTTTTCATAGTGATTCCAGGGCCAAAGCTTATAGATCATACCTTTGCACTCGGTGGATCACGTTTGGGACCAAGTCGCCTTGAAGATGAAGATCGTCAAGAAGACTTAGGTATCCATAGTTTAGTGTGTTTTAGATCTATTTGTAAAGCTTAGTATAGTTGATATGCTCAAGTGCACAATCACACACGTTTTATGTTTGGTTTTTGGTTTTCATGAATAGTTGATCAAAATAAGTTTCATTGATATATGTATAGTTGTTTCATTCTATACATGCATGCTTAACTTTTAAACAAACTTATTTTGACTTTCCTATTCATGTATTGAAAAATCAAGTTTGATAAAAATACAAATTTTGTTTTTGATAAAATTTGCAATACTCAAAATGAATTGATATGATTGATATATGTCTTGAAATTTTTATCACTTGTTTGTGGTTCAATATAAAATGTTAAAACAAGTTTTATAGAATTTTCAGAAAAGATAAAAGATTTTTCAAAAATATTTTAACATGTTTTCTGACCCAGGTTTGTGCTGACAGGCCAGGTCGGTCGACCCAGACGGTCGACTGCACCATGACCGGTCGACCCGTGAGGTCGACCGACGTGCACAGACTTGTGCACGTCTGGCAGACACAAGCTCGGTCGACCGTCAGGGTCGACCGGGTCTGAGAGCAGAGCTCTCTGTTTGTTTGGGTCGACCGGGCGGTCGACCGGATTGCCCCAACGGTCACATTTCTGACCGTTGGCGGTCGGCCGGGCCGGCCGACCGGTAGCCTGTCAGGCTGCCACATCAGCCTAACAGCTAGTTTTCTGATGGGCCTATATAAACCCCATTTCTTTGGGATTTTGGCCAAGATTTTTAGAGCTAATTTTTCCCCACTCTCTGGTTTTAAAAAGAAGTTTTTAAAAGAGTTTAAAGAGCAAAAAGATTCATTCTATTGGTTTTTAAGTGTTTTGTTTATTTCAAAGAAACTAGGTTTTGGGAATTGTTTTTGAGCAAAAATCTCTATATCATTTTTGGTGTTTTCCCAAGAGTTTTCTTTGATCAAAACACTTAGTTTTTCCACACTTGAGCTATCATCTATCCTATTCTATTAGGATCTTGTTTTTGTGGAAAAAGAGATTGGTTTGTGGTTGAAAGAAACCACTTGTTGTAAACACCCTTGTTCTTGTTGTATCCCTCTTTGGTAGAGGTTGATCGGGTGATTGGTTTGCTCCCTCTAGTGAGAGGTGGAGTTTGGTTGTAAACCCTCTTCGGTAGAGGTGTTGTGGTTGTATTGGCTACGGGCCTACCCCTCGGTTGTGAGGTGGTGTTTGAGAGAGGAGTTTGGTACTCCTAGTGTTGTAACAAATCCTCTTCGGTAGAGGTTCCCTCGGTGGGAGATAGTGGATTGGAAATCCTACACGGTGGTGTAGGCGGGGATGTAGAGCTAGGGGCTCGAACCTCGAAACATATCTTGGCCTTTGCGTTTGATCCATTGTCTCTCTAACTCTCTCTTATTTGTGCATAGCATCATTCTTATTGCCATATCATTCATATCATATTGCTTGTGTTGCCTTGCATCTTTCATATTGTTGTATATCCATTATATGCTTGGCTTGCTTGTGTGTGTACCTCACTTGTACTTAATCAACAAGAGCTTCACATAGCACCTCAACCCATATCTAGGGGAATCAAGAGGAGTTAGTCCAGAGCCCTTCACGGGGAATTCGGCTACACTTGTTGATTGTACTAAGTGTGATTGCAATATTGTTTTAAGCTTCCGCATTTAGCACACTTAGTTTTGCATTTAGTTCTAGATTAGCACTTAAACCTATTCACCCCCCCTCTAGGGTTTTTCAATTGGTATCAGAGCTAGTGCTCCTGATACTTAGGCTTAACATCCTAGGAGTGAGATCCATTTGATTGCTAATCTATTGTTTGCATTTGCTTGTTTGCACACTCATATAGTTTACCATGGACTTCATGACCCCACCTAGCTTTGACCCTTCCAACATTGTTGTTTGGAAGTATAGAATGTCCATGTACCTAAAGACCCTAGGTTTGCAAGTTTTCCTTGCCGCTACCAAGAGATGTTATCTTGGTGACCGCAAGCATATAGGGGCCAATGCACAAGCCCTTGAGGCTATTAGAAGCACGCTTTCAAAAGATTATCTTATGCTTGTTTCTAATCTTGATTCCGCTTTTGTAGTGTGGAATAAGTTGACAACAACCACCACCTCCAAGCTTCAATTGCCAAATCAACCGGAGGAGTCTAGTGGAGAATCCGACTCACAATGCTTCATGGTCCAAGGGAATGACTCCCTTGAGGTACATTCGGAATCTCAACTAGATAGTAATAATTGTGCTAGTTCTTCAAATGATTATGTTGATCCCCATGCTTTAAATGAAGAACTATCTATTGTTTGTGAAAAATTAATTGAAAAATATAATTTGTTGAAAAAGAAAAGTCTAGAAATTGAAAAAGAAAATAAAAGTTTGCATTCTAGACTTGACGTTATTTTGCAAGAGAAGGTTGAGGTATATAATGAAAGGGACTCATTGAGATCTCAACTAGACCTTGTTTTAAAAGAAAATGAGTTTTTAAAATCTAAAAATGATTGTGAAATATTTTTGAAGAAAAATGAAAATTTAACTTCAAAAGTTGATTTTGTTTTAAAGGAGAATATTTCTTTGAAAAATAAAATTATTTCTATTTCAAATGATTTAGATATTTGTTTGAAGAAAAATATTGTTTTGCAAAATAAGATTGATGCACAAGCTTGCCATGCTAGGATAGTTTCACACACTCCACCCCTTGCATGTTCCACCTCTTCTTTGATTAAAAATGATATATCCATACTTAAGAAGAGTGTTGATTGTTTGGGCTCCACTTTGAGCCAATGTGTAGTGGGACATACACGTTTGGAAACTTTGTTTCGAAAGAAACAAGTTCCATCTATTCATGCACACCCTACACGGCATACACATGCTCCTCACGGACACCATCACACCTTGTATGCTCATGTGTACACATGTACACATTGTGGACGTAAGGGCCACCTTACTAAATTTTGCTTTGATAGATTACATGTCTCAAATTTAGCAAAGAATTTTGTTTGGGTTAGAGAAGGGACTAACCCCCATGGACCCAAGAAGATATGGGTACCAAAGACCACCCCTCCTTTGTTTAATGTAGGTGTGGGCTCTCACATGACGTGAGAGTAGCCGTACCTTGGAGTGGATGCGTTCCGAGCTTCATGGAAATTATTTGGATGCATTACTTTCAAGGGAAGATTTGGTGGAGATGACCACCATGTTTTGGAGACAAGGAGAGTTGCCTTCTAGGTTTTGGTAACAATTCCTAAACTCCCATTTATTACATGCTTTTCATTCTTATCATTATTAGCATGTTTTGATGTTTTATAGCATGTTTCATTGTCTATGGATTAGTATGTAAATACCATGTTTATTAGATCCTTGACATACATGTATAGTATTTGAGACACACATGCTTATATGAACCCATACTTAGTGTTCTCACTTTTGTTTAAGCTATAATGTACATCATGAATCTAATACATGTGAATTTACATAGTAATCATGTTTTAGTTTTATCATGATGATTTTTATATTTGTTTTTGATGCTTCATGTTTTGAATATATGTTTAGATGTTAGTTTTCATTAAGACTAGGATTTATACTTGTGCATATAGTGGGCCACAAATAAATCTATATATGTTTGGGTTGAATGCTTCTTTGAACCCATTAAATGTGCTAGTATAGTCTAGTTTTGATGATTCACACATTTTAAACTTGTATTCCTATTTTTGGATTTGTTTTATGATTTTTCATTTCATGTATATGTTTATTTTGCCAAACTTTAAGATATACATGTATACCCTTTGAGTCATTTGCCTTTCATGCAAATCTATATATGGACTCAATTGTGTTTAGGGATATGTATGTATACTCATGTTTGACAATTCATACATATACCTTGAAATGAAAATTTGTTTTAATAAAAATTTAGTTATTCATGTTTTCGTGTTTTCATGTTTAAGGAATAATTGAGCTCAATGAAAAATTTCATGATTATGATCCTCACACTTTATTTGTACACTCACCTTCTATATTTACTCATGTTTTGTTTTCATGAGTCATATTTATGCCTAATTGAATTAGAGTGTTGATTATCATGTGGATTTCATGTTTTATGAAAAACTATTTTGTGTTATTCCTTACTTGAAGGATTTCGTACTAGTTAACAAAATTTTTTCATTTTAACTAGTTCGTTTTCTTTGTTGTGATATGAGTTATACCATGCTTTTGTTGTTATGTCAATTGGTATCATTGAACTCTTTCAATGGGTATCATTTTGATTTTTTTGTATACTCATATGTTTATTGTGTATGTATGTTTTCAATTGGTATCATCTATTGGTGATTGGTACTCATTCTATTTCATACACATATACTTGTTTTATTTGTGCTATTATATTTCTATATCTTGAGCACAAATCTTGTTTATGCTAGAGCTTGAGCTTCAACTTTATTTCAATTGATTTAGTTTTCAATTGGTATCTTATTTCAAGCCTACGCATAGTTTTTGTTGGTATTTCATAAAGGGGGAGAAAATTCGATTTTCATATTTCAATTGGTATTTGTATCTCCACTCCCTTACTTTATGATAGAAAATAGTCATTTCAAATGATATCAAGATGTTTATTTGAAAATTTTAAATTGGTATCTAAAAAAAAAAAAATTTTAAAGAAAATTACAAAAGTTTTGATTTGTATTGACTATATGCAAGAAGAGCTTAACATCTCTTCTACATATAGATTCATGTTGAGTGTATCTAGTAATGAGGAGCTTAACATCTCTTCTTTATGTGGTACAAGTGTGTAGGGGGAGCTTCACATCTCCTCTTATGCATTACATAATGTGTGTTATGTGAATTAGGGCTTAACATCCCTCCTTCATGTAATGCATATGTGTAGGGAAGCTAACTTAGCGTCTTCCTCTTCATGAATGTATATAGCATATAACATTTATTAATCTTTGTTTACTTTCAATTGATATCAAGATGCTAATTTGTCATATCTAATTCTTTGGTATCTTAATTGATTGTAACCCCTTATTGACCTTGTTTTTGTTTTTAGACAAAAAGGGGGAGAACATTGTTTTTATTGTTTTTGATTGACAAAAAGGGGGAGAAAGTTTTTTATCCCTCATTGACATTTTATTTATTGTTTTGGTTTTTACCCCTTTGTTGATGATTGACAAAAAGGGGGAGAAAGTTTTGAGTTTATGAGTTTTATATATGTATACTTATGTTTTTGCATATATTAAGTTTAATATAGTTTAATGTTTATTGGTATCTAGAGCATGTTTTGTTTTTGAACATTGCATTGGTATCTAGAGCCTCTTTATTGTTTATTCATATCTATGCATTCATGTTTAAGAGCCTTCATTGCATATTTATTATGTTTATTTGTTTATGCATGAGTTAAGGAGGAGCTTCTTTGAAGCTTAACTCTAATCCATGCATATATAACTCCATGAGTTTTGTCATCATCAAAAAGGGGGAGATTGTTGGCCCAAAGGCCTTCCACCCTAGTTTTGATGATGATTAACTCATGTAGTTATGTTTACTAATAATCTTGTGGTGTTTAAGTTTCAGATCATTAAGCAAGATATTAGTTGGTGATTAGCTTCAACAAAGGAGTTTAGAAGCTTTTCATGGTGATTCCAGGGCCAAAGCTTAAAGATCATACCTTTGCACTCGGTGGATCACGTTTGGGACCAAGTCGCCTTGAAGATGAAGATCGTCAAGAAGACTTAGGTATCCATAGTTTAGTGTGTTTTAGATCCATTTGTAAAGCTTAGTATAGTTGATATGCTCAAGTGCACAAGCACACACGTTTTATGTTTGGTTTTTGGTTTTCATGAATAGTTGATCAAAACAAGTTTCATTGATATATGTATAGTTGTTTCATTCTATACATGCATGCTTAACTTTTAAACAAACTTATTTTGACTTTCCTATTCATGTATTGAAAAATCAAGTTTGATAAAAATACAACTTTTGTTTTTGATAAAATTTGCAAGACTCAAAAATGAATTGATATGATTGATATACGTCTTGAAATTTTTATCACTTGTTTGTGGTTCAATATAAAATGTTAAAACAAGTTTTATAGAATTTTCAGAAAAGATAAAAGATTTTTCAAAAATATTTTAACATGTTTTCTGACCCAGGTTTGTGCTGACAGGCCAGGTCGGTCGACCCAGACGGTCGACCGCACCATGGACCGGTCGACCCGTGAGGTCGACCGACGTGCACAGACTTGTGCACGTCTGGCAGACACAAGCTCGGTCGACCGTCAGGGTCTGAGAGCAGAGCTCTCTGTTTGTTTAGGTCGACCGGGCGGTCGACCGGGTTGCCCCAACGGTCACATTTCTGACCGTTGGCGGTCGGCCGGGCCGGCCGACCGGTAGCCTGTCAGGCTGCCACATCAGCCTAACGGCTAGTTTTCTGATGGGCCTATATAAACCCCATTTCTTTGGGATTTTGGCCAAGATTTTTAGAGCTAATTTTTCCCCACTCTCTGGTTTTAAAAAGAAGTTTTTAAAAGAGTTTAAAGAGCAAAAAGATTCATTCTATTGGTTTTTAAGTGTTTTGTTTATTTCAAAGAAATTAGGTTTTGGGAATTATTTTTGAGCAAAAATCTCTATATCATTTTTGGTGTTTTCCCAAGAGTTTTCTTTGATCAAAACACTTAGTTTTTTCACACTTGAGCTATCATCTATCCTATTCTATTAGGATCTTGTTTTTGTGGAAAAAGAGATTGGTTTGTGGTTGAAAGAAACCACTTGTTGTAAACACCCTTGTTCTTGTTGTATCCCTCTTTGGTAGAGGTTGATCGGGTGATTGGTTTGCTCCCTCTAGTGAGAGGTGGAGTTTGGTTGTAAACCCTCTTCGGTAGAGGTGTTGTGGTTGTATTGGCTACGGGCCTACCCCTCGGTTGTGAGGTGGTGTTTGAGAGAGGAGTTTGGTACTCCTAGTGTTGTAACAAATCCTCTTCGGTAGAAGTTCCCTCGGTGGGAGATAGTGGATTGGAAATCCTACACGGTGGTGTAGGCGGGGATGTAGAGCTAGGGGCTCGAACCTCAAAACATATCTTGGCCTTTGCGTTTGATCCATTGTCTCTCTAACTCTCTCTCTTATTTGTGCATAGCATCATTCTTATTGCCATATCATTCATATCATATTGCTTGTGTTGCCTTGCATCTTTCATATTGTTGTATATCCATTATATGCTTGGCTTGCTTGTGTGTGTGCCTCACTTGTACTTAATCAACAAGAGCTTCACATAGCACCTCAACCCATATCTAGGGGAATCAAGAGGAGTTAGTCTAGAGCCCTTCACGGAGAATTCGGTTACACTTGTTAATTGTACTAAGTGTGATTGCAATATTGTTTTAAGCTTCCGCATTTAGCGCACTTAGTTTTGCATTTAGTTCTAGATTAGCACTTACACCTATTCACCCCCCCTCTAGGTGTTTTTCAATATCATACAAAATCCCAGTAATGCAATAAAATGCCCATCGAAGCGGGAACACTCGCCTAAAATCTGAGAAATCTCTGATCTCTAAATAACTAACACGCGTACGCGTTCAAGTGTTAAAATATAATATAGCTATCTAAACTCCTAACCTTATAGCTATCTAAACTGATTCTCCTTCATCTAATTCTAAACTTTCAACAAAGAAATAAAATTCAGTTTGTTTAATCGGAACTGCAACACAGGTACCAACATAAAGGATATCCACATGGATTTCAGAAAATATATTTAATACAGCAGGGAAGGAGAAAATGGAAGAGCGGAAATTAAATCCAAAGCGCCTCTTCTGCAGAGGGTATTTAGGATTCTGCATTCACATTCATTTCTTACTTTACACTGTTTCAAGAGTGAAAATACACAAGATCAACACTAAAAGTGCCCCAAAAATCTAATTGAGTGTAGGCATGCAGATTACCTACTGCTAATAGGACTGAGAAATAGTGTCCCTTTGCATAAGTATCCCATACTTGTCAGGTGACAGTGAAAACTGCGAGGTCCACATCTGCCACATGTTGCATTCCAACCATATGCATTGGATGAGGAACTAGCAGCACCACAGATGAGCAGTTACATTTCAGCAACAGCATTTCCAGATGACACCTGAAACCAATTAAACATATGGCATATAACATTTATAAGGGCAAACTGGATCCACAAGAACACGATGTATCAATTCAGAAGAGTTCGTCCACAAATTCCCTTTATATGGATATTAGAACAGTCAACTCTCTACATTGTAGCTTATCTAGGAGAGCTGCTGCCAATTCCTCCTACAGGATAAACTGACCCCAAAGAAAAAAAAAAACTAAAATGGCTTTGTACTTTGTCTTTCTGTGATATATACCAACAAACAAGAACTTTAAGATGAAGTCATTTTTGTATTAGTAATATGAACAGTAAGTAGAATGTGCTTTTGATGTTGAAAAGAAGAACCCAAGTCCCAGGGATTTCTACAGTCCCGAAAAGAATTATTTGTCTGTTTTTCTGCGAACATTTTTAGCATATTCATCACGTCGTTTAGGAATTTGAACATTATAGTACAGACATCATACTTAACTTGAAACATGGAAACAATAAATAAATATGCAAGTACATCCGTAACCTAAAGTTAAAACTGCCATATAAGGTTAAAAAATGACTGTTCCCTCAAAATTGGTCACTGTGTCAACGGGATGGACAGGATAGTTGACAGCTCTCTCTTCAGTTTGGGATGGTATCGGTGCACTAAGCATCTATGTTACATCCAGTCAACTAGAGATAATATTCGCAGAATGCATGCTTTACACAACCTGATTCCTCCACTTTGGGGTGACAATCTAATCACGTTGATGCATCGACCAAATACTAAGAGGACAAAAAAAAAACTTACATGTAGATGGGTAAAGAATAATCCAGAAATACCTGAAATCAGAAATAGTCGGCAGAGGCATAAAAATAATATCTTAATTTCTTAGAAGCACTAAAAACTGTTTATATATACATTAAAAAAAAAAAAATCTTCCAACCATTGACAAACATTAGATCAATATTTCCGATTATAAGCCTTAAAGGGTCAACCATTCACCAGAATAAAGTATTAAAACAATTGCTTATTGAAGCAATTGTTTTATATGATTTATATTCCTAAAATCTAACCAAGTCAGCGATTTGTTGTGCTTAACTTGATGACAACTATTCCATGTCTCCTTTTTCTCGTCTTTGAACTTATAAATTAACTACAATGACATGATGTTAACACTTTTGAGCCAATAGCCTCTTGACCTACCCTAGTTCATAATTAACCTGATTGCCTAACAGGTGAACTCGAATATTGAATCCAGAGAGAATTAAACAAATGGAAAAATATAACATCAATCGTCATGTATGTGTTTCTTATCTACCAGTAAATAATAACATGATAACTAATTAACAAACTAACCCTGTAACATGACACTTCTAATCTCAATCTCGTGACTACTTCCATAAACCACTACCACTACACATATCACATCATATGATATACATAAGAAATGTAACACATCCTCGGAACATCATAACATTCATAGAATAACACATATTTCATGGCTCCATCGGGCACTGTTAACAGACCGGTCCCATCATAACACACATTTCATAGCTCCACCGAGTACTGTCCACAGATTGATACCATCATAACACAATATAGAGCACCTTTCCACCCCCACACAACTACCCCCGACTCCATTTATATATCACACACGCAACATAACATAGGCGCCATAATACATCACATCTTACATATATCGCAAAAAAAATCTAATAAAGTGAAGCATGTTATTTACAATTATTTCATAAACGATGCTTGATAACGCAATACATAAACAAGCTAATTATATCTAGAGTTTATATACATAACCCCAATTTATAATTGTCATCACACTTCATTTTTACTAATTAGAAAGGGCTCATTATATTTATTGGTTAGCAACCAATCTTGTATCTTTATCATTTCTATATAAATATCATTTTATTTTACAGACTAAAAGCTCAAGTTGTTATTCTATGGAAAATACATAAAACTAAATAACTTGTAAACCTCATTTTTTATTATCATCACAGAAGTTTAGTCTTTGATAAAAATTTATTTTTATAAAGTCACGTGTTCTTAACACCAAGTTCGTAACTTTATTCATTTCAATTTTTCAAGTTACAAAGTTATATGGAAAGAAAGTCCACAAGTTCAATAACTTCCAAATCAAGTTTAAGTTAACAACTCACTAAACTTCCTGTAATAAAATTTTCTCCATTATAATTTAACTAATACCTGACTTTAATAATATTATCTTTCGTTACAAGTTTATTTTTCAAAGGAAAGTGCAAGCCAAGTTCTTTACCCTTTAAAACACTAGACTTTTCTCCTTTTACAAACCTGAAACTCTCGACTATATTCAGTCTCTAAAAACAAGAAAAAACCTACTGAATTATATACCTATGGATTTGACTCTTCGTCTACTTTCTGCCGCATCGAATCTCGGCTAGATTAGAGTTATGTAGAGAAAGATATTGTCAAAATACTGTTGGCCCAAAGGCCCATCACTCTAGTTTTGATGATGATTAACTCATGTAGTTATAGTACTAATGATCTTATGTTTATATAGTTTCAGATATTTGATCAAGATCTTAATCGGTGTTTAGCTTCAACAAAAGATTCAAAGTCAAATTTTGAAGCTAGTACGTGTTGATTTAAGAGCTCGCGCATCAAGATTGCATCATGTACTCAAAGAGGAGAAGAAGATGGAGAAGAAGATTATTAAAAGAAGATTTTCAAGAAGACTTGTGTCATATTTGTAAGTGTTAAGATTTGTTTTTAAATAAAATGTAAAAGATAGATTAGTTGTGGATTGCTCAAACTCATATACACACACAAAAAAAATTATATAACGTTTTGGTTTTGAGTTTCA
This sequence comes from Agave tequilana, assembly GCA_038442645.1. Lineage (NCBI taxonomy): Eukaryota > Viridiplantae > Streptophyta > Magnoliopsida > Asparagales > Asparagaceae > Agave > Agave tequilana. Next base: position 171,689 of record JAVJIF010029775.1, on the reverse strand, counting down.
AAGTATATATCCTTACGTTTCATGATTAGAGTTCATCAAAGCAAGTTTATATGGTTTATATGTGTTTTGAATTTCATCCATACACATTGATGGTTCAAATGTTTAGAAAAACTTATTTAAATCTTGTCTCGGTCGACCGATCGGTCGACCGACAGGTCATGACCAGGGTGCAGTAGATTGGACGGTCGACCGGCAGGCCCCCAACGGTCAAAAATATGACCGTTGGCCAATGTTCTAAATGTCAGATATCGGCCTAATGTCAGAAGAAAAAATGTAAAGTCGAATTGCGGATATCAGGAAAATTTCAGGGACATTTGCTCAATTTTGGAGGTCATATTATATATATATATCATATAGTATGTTCTAAATGTCATAAAAGTCATAAAACATCACATATATTATATCTTTATATGTATAACTAATAAGTTATATTAGCAATAATTTATCTAATCACATCTAATAAACATAATTAGCTTCCAATAAAAATTCAAAAATATCTCAAAAGACTTCATGATGGCTAATTACTAACATTAACATCAACAAAATGTCAATTGCAATTGAGGATTCATTCGCGAGCAAAAATCAATTAATGGTGCCCTAATTCGAATTAATTGCTTTAAGATTTAACGATGTGAATCAAATTTGGAATGAGCGAGTAGTTTTAAGTAAAAGAAATGAGGAAGAGAACTCACCTTTGAGATTCGTGAGGAGTTGTTAGATCCGAGAGCTCGCCGGAGCGAAATCTACGATGGAGGAAAGAGACGACAGGGCTTGTCGGAGCTTGGCAGGGCTTCCTAGGTTCTCGTCGGAGCTCGGCGTGACCTCATCAAGGCTAGCGGTGCTTGTCGAGGCTTGACAGGACTTCCTAGGTCTTCGTCGGGGCTCATGGAGACTCGCTGAAGGTCGTCGGAGGTAGGTCGAAACTCCCTGAAGGTCATCGGGCCTCGTGGAGATGCTGAAAGTCGACAAATGTCGTAGAGACCTCGTCAGAGGTCAGTCGAGCTCATATCTTTCTAACCTCCTCGTTTCTCTCCCTCGCGCGCGAAGAAATTTGGGCTATGAACGAGCCCTAATTCCTTCTTTTCTCTTCTCATAAAATAGGTTCGAGTTGGGTTAAAGGGTTCAAACCCAAAAGAAAAAAATAAAACAAAATGAAACGTCAATTTCGGCATTGAAACCCCAAAATTGGCTGAAATTTCAAAAATTCGTGAAAATTTCGGTGACATTAACCCCATTTCGAAATTGAAAATGGGGCAGCCAATTTCGCGTCGGTCACATGAATTTCCCGACATTTCGACCGAAATTTCGAAATGTCGGCCGACATTTAGAACATTGTCGTTGGCCGGTCGACCGACAGGTCATCTGACCTGCAGATTTGACCCCAATGGCTATATTTTTGAACTCTATATAAGAGGGCTGTTTTGGGTTGTTTTACACAAGATTTGAAGAGGGTTTTAAAGCCAGTTTTTTCCATCTCTTAGAGTTTTTCTCCACTTATTTTAGGGTTAAAACTTTCACATCAAAAGGAGAGTTTTCAAGTGTTTTTCATAAGAGATTTCTTGAGTTTTCTACAACTTTATCTTATTTTTCTCACACAAACTTGAGCTTTCCATTGCCATATCTATCTTATAGGAGCTTTGTTGTGAGAGTATTTTTAGGTGATCAAAGTGTAGAGATCACCAAGTGTTCATCTTGTATTTGAGGAGGCGAACTTGCGGGTTCGTGTTGTGACGAGTTCTTGTAGGAGCTCGATGTACAAGTGCGGCCTCAACAAGCTAGTGTGATTGCGTGTGTTGTTCTTGCGAGGACAAGAGAGAGACTTGTGAGTCCAAAAGTTCTTGAATGAACTCGTTGTAGGTGTTGCGGCACTGAGTGATCTTGCGGGATCAATTCTAATGAAAATCCTTCATAGTGTTGAAGGCGGGGACGTAGAGCAAGGGTGCTCGAACCTCGAAACAATTCTCCCGTGTTTGCGATTGCTCATCTCTCTCTCACTTGTGTTTATATATCTTGCATGCTTATATTGTTTATCCCTTTATGTGCTTGATATATCTTGTGCTTAATTGATATATGCTTGGGATTGTTTGCTCACACTTGTATTCAACCAAGAGAGTGATAATGGCACCTCAACTCTTAATCTAGAGGAATCTAGAGGAGATAGTCCAGAGCTCTTCACCGAAAATTCAGCTACACTCTTGTGTTATACCTTGTGTGTTAGCTTCATAGTTTTTGTTCGCATAAATAGTTTTTAATTCCGCATCATTTGCATTAGATTAGCTTGTACACTTATTCCCCCCCTCTAGGTGTATTTCAATTAGTATCAGAGCTTGATGCTCTTGATTTGGGTCTAACAACCTTAAGTTAAAGTCGTCAGTTTAGCTAATCAAAATATTTGTTTACACACACATATGGATTTCATGACACCTCCCATGTTTGATATTCTTAACATCCAAACTTGGAAAGTTAAGATGTCAATGTACCTCAAAGCTCTAGGGATTCATGTTTATTTTGCCACTATTAAAAATTCAAATTGTTTAAATGGCAAACATCTAGAGGCTAATGCAAAAGCCATCCATGCATTAAAGAGTACCCGAAATGATAATTATTTATGTAGGGTTTCTAACTTTGATTCGGCTTTTGTAGTATGGAACACACTTGTCTCCCTTGGTGAACAAAAGCAATATTATATGGAAGTGACTCGGATGATGGAAATGATGCTTCCAACATATGCTACATGGTCCAAGGGATGACCCCCTTGAGATAAACTCTGAATCCGAGCTAGAAGAAGATATTGACATACCTTATGATGAGCTTGCATCTTTTTGTCAAAAACTTCTTGAAAAATATGATTTATTAAAAATTGAAAATAATAAGTTGAAGAAGGAAAACACTTTTTATTAAAAGAAAATGATTCCTTAAAAATAAATTTGAATGTGTTTCAAAAGAGAATGAATTTTTGAAAAAGAAGAATATTTCCTTGTCTTCAAAATTAAATGACATTTGTGAAGGAAATAATTCTTTGAAAAATAAAATTATTTTGGTAGAAAAAGAAAAAGAGATTGTTTTGGAAGAAAATAACCCTTTGAAAAGAAAAATTGTTTTAAAAGAAAAAGAAAATATTTCTAAAAAGAAAAAGATTGTTGATTCTCATGCTTATATCTCTTCTTTCAAAATAAATAATGATATTTGCATTATGAAGAACATTGATGGTTTGGGCTCCACTTTGAGCCAATGTGCATTCAAACATAATAAATTGGAATCCATATTTCATAAGAAACAAATTCTACATGTTCATGCACAAATCCCATGGCATACATATGCACACCATACTCACACTCACACCACTCATATGTATACTAGAGTGTACAAATGTACACATTGCGGCCGCAAAGGCTATTTAGCAAAGTTTTATTTTGATAAGATAAATCATATAAAGTTTATAAATAAATATATTTGGGTTCCTTATGATGCTAATCCCCATGGACCCAAAAAGAAATGGGTACTAAAATCCTCACCTATTGTGCTTGATGTAGGTGTGGGCTCTCACATGACGTGAGAGGTATGGTGCCTTGATGGTGGATGCATGAGTTAGATGGACATACCAAATTGATGCATCGCTATCAAGAATGTTTGGTGGAGAGGACAACCATGGTTTGGAGACCTAGAGATTAGTTCATTGATTTTGGTAACTATCTCTAACTCCCATTTTTATTTACATGCTTTTGCAATTGATGATTTTTAGCATGTTTTGGTTTCAATGTTCATTATATTAACGCAATGTTATTAGACATGTGTTATACATAAATAGTCTTTGAGATACACCCATATTCATTGGATTCATATTTTGTATTCTCACTATTATTTAACTACAATGTATATGCTAGTTCTAAAACACATGCATTTGGCATAACGATCATGTTTGTTTTGTGATTCATGAGGTGATTACTTGTTTAGATGTAGTTTTCGTTAAAACTTGTGTTTATACTTGTACAAATAGTGAGCTACACTTGATTATTATATGTTTGTCATTTGTACTCATTACATGTACATGTATAACCTACTTTTGATTATTCTTTCACTTACACTTGTTTTTCCTATTTTTGTATATATTTAGCTTCATGTATTTGTTATTTTTGTCTAAAACTAATAAATATACATGTATACCCTTGAGTCACCTGCTTTCATACAAAATTTTAAATTGGACTCATTTGTTTTTGGGATATATATGTATATTTTCAGTTTCGATAGAAATACATATACCTTGAAGTTTGTTTAATTTTGATGAAAAATAAATTTTTATGATTTTTATATGTTTTGGTATTTTGAGCTCTACCATTTATTTTCATGAATATGCAATTCACATGATTCTTGTGCACTCACATTATTTTTTACTCATAACTTTATTTTCATGAGCATTTATGAGCTTTATAGATTTCGAGTGTCAACTCTTATGTATTTAGCATGCCTCATGGAATATATAATTTATTTTCATGCTTGAAAGATTTCGTACTAATTTTCAAAATTATCTTTAAAACCAGTCTTTATTTTTCAATTGGTAGAGTTTTTTAAAACTATACTAAAATATTTTCAAATCATGGCTTTTGAAAACCGCTACCTTCGAAGGGCGGTTGGTTGAGAGGCCATGCCTTGTATACCCTTATTGAATATCTTTTAAACTTGTGTATGAATAGAAGTATGAGTTATACACTTGATCTTCAAGGAATTTTATTTTTGTATACTTATATATGCTTCTTATATATGTGCTTCAAATTTGAATTAGTATTAATTTCAATTGGTATTTCCAATTTCATACATATATATGATTTGATTGTGCTTGTTTTACAATATCTTTACATTCTTAAAAGCACAAATTATGTTTATATTAAGCTTGATTTTATTCCAAATGTTAATTGGTATCTTTACAAGCTTATACATTGATTTCAATTGATATTTATTTGGTATTAAATTGTACTTCATGTTTCACCTTCAATTGGTATCAAAATCTATTACTGGTATCTTTAAAAAAAATTTCAAATGGTACCAACTTTTATTTTTGTCAACTACAATTTGATTTCATTGTTATCAAAATTTATTTTGTTGACTTAAAGAAATTTCAAAATTTTGTTTTAAAAAGTGGTTTCAAAATTTGTTAAAATGTTTTGCCTATATGCAAGGGAAGCTTAACATCTTCTCTATGTATAGATCCATGTTGAGTGTATCTCACATTGAGGAGCTTGACCTCTCTTCTTTACGTGATACACGTGTGTAGGGGAAGCTTAACATCTCCGCTTATACATTGTATATTATGCTTTATGTGGGTTAGAGTCTAGTCATCCCTTCTCTATGTAATGCATTTATGCAGGGGGGCTAACTTTACGTCTCTCCTCTTCATGAATGTACATCGCATATACATCTTTATTATTTGATTTTCTTCACCCTTTTGTTGATGAATTGATAAAAAAAGGGAGAAGAATTTAGTGAGTTTATATATGCATGCTCAATATTTGGTATTTATGCATATATGTTTTTGTTTAGTTTATGCATTTCTTTGAATATCTATTTGTTTATTGCTATGCATGAGTTAAGGAGGAGCTTCTATGAAGCTTATCTTTAATCCATGCATATATAACTCCATGAGTTTTGTCATCATCAAAAAGGGGGAGATTGTTAGCCTAAAGGCCCCTCACTCTAGTTTTGATAATGATTAACTCATGTAGTTATAGTACTAATAATCTTGTGTATATAGTTTCAGATATTTAATCAAGATCTTAGTCAGTATTTAGCTTCAACAAAAGATTCAATGTCAAGTTTTAAAGCTAGCACGTGTTGATTCAAGAGCTCGCGAATCGAAATTGCATCATGTACTCAAAGGAGTCTAGCTCATGAATCAGGTTTAGACCAAGTCAAGATGGAGAAGAAAATTTTTAAAAGAAGATTTTCAAGAAGACTTGTGTCATGTTTGTAAGTGTTAAGATTTATTTTTAGATAAAATGTAAAGAATAGATTAATTGTGGATTGCTCAAGCTCATATACACACACAAAATTTATATGTGTTTTCATAAAATAGTTCTAGTTTTTAAAAATAACGTTTTGGTTTTGATTTTCAAAGTATATATCCTTATGTTTCATGATTAGAGTTCATCAAAGCAAGTTTATATGGTTTGTATGTGTTTTGGATTTCATCCATGCACAATGATGGTTCAAATGTTTAGAAAAACTTATTTAATGTTTCTATATCATGTATTTGAGTTTTGTATTTATGAAAACTTATTTTAGAGCTTATTGTCAAAAACATAGATATTTCATCTTATATGTGTATTGAATCATATCCATATACGCTAAGCTTCAAAAGTATTTAAATATCTTGTTTTTGTATTTGAAAAAGTTTTGGAAAAATCATTTTTCAAATTGAAGATTGATTTTAAAAAATACGGATTTTTGTTTAAGGCAAAATTTCTATATTACAAAAATGGATCAAAAAGTTTGTAATATGTGTTGATTTTTTATCACATATTTGTATTTAAAAGTATTTCAATGAATTTATTTTTATAGATTTTATGTGATTTTATGGGATTTTATAGGAGTTCATAAGACCAAGTTTTAATTCTCAAAATTTCAGACCTGGCCTTCTGGCGGTCGACCGTACCGGTCGAGCGAACAAGAAGTCGGTCAACCGGACAATCGACCGATGTGCACAGATGTGTGCACAGTCTTTAGCTTGAGGGCCGAACGACCAGGCGGCCGAACGATCCAGAGAGTTCTCTCTGGATCTGGCCCCGGTCGACTGCTCTCTGGATCTTGCCTCGGTCGACAGACCGGCCGACCGACAGGTTATGACCAGGGTCGGTCGACTGGGCGATCGACCGGCAGGCCCCAACGGTCAAAAATATGATCGTTGGTCGGTCGAGCAGCAGGTCATCTGGCCTGCAGGTTTGACCCGGTCGGCTATATTTTTGAACTCTATATAAGGGGGCTGTTTTGGATTGTTTGACACAATTTGAAGAGGGTTTTAAAGCCAATTTTTCATCTCTCTTAGAGTTTTTCTCCACTTCTTTTAGGGCTAAAACTTTCATATCAAAAGGAAAGTTTTCAAGTGTTTTTCATAAGAGATTTCTTGAGTTTCCTACCGCAACTCTATCTTATTTTTCTCACACAAACTTGAGTTTTTCATTACCATATCTATCCTAAGGAGCTTTGTTGTGAGAGTGTTTTTAGGTGATCAAAGTGTAGAGATCACCAAGTGTTCATCTTGTATTTGAGGAGGCGAACTTGCGGGTTCGTGTTGCGACGAGTTCTTGTGGGAGCTCGGTGTACAGGTGCGGCCTCGGCAAGCTAGTGTGCTTGTGTGTGTTGTTCTTGCGGGGACAAGAGAGAGACTTGTGAGTCCAAGAGTTCTAGTGTGAACTCATTGTCGGTGTTGCGGCACCGAGTGGTCTAGCGGGATCGATTCGAGTGAAAATCCTTCATAGTGTTGAAGGCGGGGACGCAGAGCAAGGGTGCTCGGTGCTCGAACCTCGAAACAATTCTCACGTGTTTGTTATTGCTCATCTCTCTCTCTCTCTCACTTGTGTTTATATATCTTGTATGCTTATATTGTTTATCTCTTTATGTGCTTGATATATCTTGTGCTTAATTGATATATGTTTGGGATTGTTTGCTCACACTTGTATTCAACTAAGAGAGCAATAGTGGCACCTCAACTCTTAATCTAGAGAAATCTAGAGGAGATAGTCCAGATCCCTTCACCAGGAATTCGGCACATTCTTGTGTTATACCTTGTGTATTAGCTTAATAATTTTTGTTTGCATAAATAGTTTTTAATTCCGTATCATTTGCATTAGATTAGCTCGTATACCTATTCACCACCCTCTAGGTGTATTTCAAATACCATAGATTGTGTATAACTCCAAAGATCTATTGAAGCCTCCTTCTATCTTTTCTCCTCCTTTTCCTTTTGCTCCAATTGTGCAAGTAGGAGTAGACACTGAAGGAACAACGAAGTTTTCTTATGTTGATGGGAAAATAGAAGGAGTAGTGATTAGGAGATAACACCTAACTAGGTATGTGTCTATCTGTCCCTCTGTTTCTCTCTTGGACACCTTTACCACTAGGTGTCAATCACATGTCCACGTGCCTAGATTTGCCTCTCATGTTAATTAGATTAATCATTCTTAATGAGACGAATAATTTAGTACATATAAACTAAAAGAAAGAAAACTTAGTTACACATACATACATACATACATACATATACACACACAATACACTCTGGTATCATATAAACATAAATATACTCACAACCCCACGCATGAAACCATAAGCATATACACTAAGATTTGTAGTAATGTTTATCAAGTCATCTTATTCATTATAAAATGTTATTTGAATACAAGAGATGACCTGTTGTACAAAATTTCCAATGCACAAATTCTTATAGTATAATAATTAATATTTTCTATAAATTGGTTAGGATTGGTTAGGATTCTTCAAGGTATTTGCATGCTTATGGACCATGGTTTTGCATGGTTTTGGACCAAAACCACAACAAATGAAACCACATCTTGTTTGGCAACCAAAACTTGCCAAAACTAGTTTCTAAAATCTTGAGGATCAAAAGTGATCAAAAAAATGGTCTTCAAAACTCTAGTTTGAGCCAAGTTTTGGTCGAAACCGTGATTCTCTCTCTCAAATAATTTCTAACTTAACTTTTTACTTTGGCTGCCAAACATGCCACAAAATTTACCAAAACCATGGTTTGTATGCATACAAATCATGGTGTCATTTTAACTTGAATGACACTAAGATTTTCAAAACCAAGTTGCCAAACTAGGCCTAAGCTGGGCTGTTTCCCCGACCCAAATGAGGTCGGGATTTATTACAACCGTCTTGCTTAAGGTATATGTTCCCCCTTCATCCCTCAACATCAAAGTGATGGCGGATGTTGAAATCCCCATCTATTAATTTGCTCCCGACAGGATCAAGGCCATGGTGGCTTTCGATCACTTAGTGCAAATTATACAAGGTCGTGCCTACCTTGAATCTCATCTGGTATTTATCAAAACTTATTTTAGAGCTTATTGTCAAAAACAAATATATTTCATCTTATATGTGTATTGGATCATATCCATACACACTGAGCTTCAAAAGTGTTTAAAATATCTTGTTTTTGTATTTAAAAAAGTTTTGGGAAATTTGTTTTTCAAATTGAAGATTGATTTTGAAAAATACGGATTTTTATTTAAGACAAAATTTCTATATTACAAAAATGGTTCAAAAAGTTTATAATAAGTATTGATTTTTGATCACATATTTGTACTTCAAAGTATTTCAATGAACTTATTTTTGTAAATTTTATGTGATTTTATGGGATTTTATAGGAGTGCTTAAGACCAAGTTTTAATCCTCAAAATTTCAGACCTGACCTTCTGGCGGTCGACCGAGCAAGAAGTCGATCGACCAGGCGGTTGACCGATGTGCACAGATACGTGCACGACCTTTGGCTTGAGGACCGATCGACCGGCGATAGACCGATCCAGAGAGTTCACTCTCTGAATCTGGCCCCGGTCGACCGGCCAAAGAGCTCTGCTCTTTGGATCTTGTCTCGATCGACCGACCGGTCGACCGACAGGTCATGACCAGGGTGCGATCGATCGGGCGGTCGACTGGTAGGCCCCAACGGTAAAAAATATGACCGTTGGCCGATCGACCGACATGTCATCTGGCCTGCAGATTTGACCACAACAGCTATATTTTTAAACTCTATAAAAGGGACTGTTTTGGATTATTTTACACAAGATTTGAAGAGGGTTTTAAAGCCAGTTTTTTCATCTCTTAAAGTTTTTCTCCACTTGTTTTAGGGCTAAAACTTTCATATCAAAAGAAGAGTTTTCAAGAGTGCTTTTCATAAAAGATTTCTTGAGTTTCTCTCACAACTCTATCTTATTTTTCTCACACAAACTTGAGTTTTCCATTGCCATATCTATCATATAGGAGCTTTGTTGTGAGAGTGTTTTTAGGTGATCAAAGTGTAGAGATCACCAAGTGTTCATCTTATTTTTAAAGAGGCGAACTTGTGGGTTCGTGTTGTGACGAGTTCCTGTGGACGCTCGGTGTACAGGTGCGGCCTCGGCAAGCTAGTGTGCTTGCGTGTGTTGTTCTTGCGGGGACAAGAGAGGGACTTGTGAGTCCAAAAGTTCTAGTGTGAACTCGTTGTTGGTGTTGCGGCACCGAGTGATCTTGCGGGATCGATTCGAGTGAAAATCATTCATAATGTTGAAGACGGGGACGTAGAGCAAGGGTGCTCGAACCTCGAAACAATTCTCCCGTGTTTGCGATTGTTCATCTCTCACTTGTGTTTATATATCTTGCATGCTTATATTGTTTTATCTCTTTATGTGCTTGATATATCTTGTGCTTAATTGATATATGCTTGAGATTGTATGCTCACACTTGTATTCAACCAAGAGAGCCATAGTGACACCTCAACCCTTAATCTAGAGGAATCTAGAGGAGATAGTCCAGAGCCTTCACCGAGAATTCGGCTACACTCTTGTGTTATACCTTGTGTGTTAGCTTAATAGTTTTTATTTGCATAAATAGTTTTTAATTCAGCATCATTTGCATTAGATTAGCTCGTACACCTATTCACCCACCTCTAGAGTATTTCAAATACCATAGATTACGTAGAACTCCAACTAGATAGTCTCCTTCTATCTTTTCTCCTTTTCCTTTTGCTTCAATTGTGCAAGTAGGAGTAGACACTGAAGGAACAACGAAGTTTTCTTACGTTAATGGGGAAAATGGAAGAAGTGAGTAGTGATTGGTAAATATCACCTAATTAGCTACGTGTCTATCCCTCCCTCTATGTTTCTCTCTTGGACACCTTTACCGCTAGGTGTCAATCACATGTCTCCCCCTTGCCACCATGACCCTAGATTCGCCTCTCATGTTAATTAGATTAATCATTCTTAATGAGACAAATAATTTAGCGCATATAAACTAAAGAGAAAGAAAACTTAGTTACACATACATGCATGCATACACACATATATAAAGTACACTCTTGTATCATATAAACATAAATATACTCACAACCCCACGCACAAAACCATAAGCATATACACTAAGATTTATAGTAATGCTTATCAAGTCATCTTATTCATTATAAAATGTTATTTGAATACAAGAGATGACCTGTTATACAAAATTTCCAATGCACAAATTCTTATTGTATAATAATTAATATTTTCTATAAATTGGTTAGGATTCTTCAAGGTATTACAATGTGGGACTCTAGTCTCTCAGTCGATCATTATCGTTAACACGTGGTGTACGGTCATAAGCTCATAGCTATCCAACGGTTCGGATGAGTGATCTTTTTGCCTTCAACATTTTGTCGCTTCTTGATGACAAAAAGGCGAGTGGGACACGTGGCAGCCATCTATCAGCTAGGCGTCTCTTCGACTTCGGTAGGAGGGAGTTCTCCCATTCTTTTGGAGGCTTCAAGACAAGGGTCGGCGAGGTCTATATGTGTATCCCTATTCAACTCGTAGTATTTCTCTCTTCATGTTTTAGTGCCTTCTAAATCATTGTGAACTTTTACCTTGGGAGCCGGTTTCTACCCTTCATTACCTGTGAAGTAGGTGACCCCCATGTGTCTTCGAGGACGTCTTTGGTTTAGATCTTTGAAAGTCTATTCCCTTCTTTTTTTTGCTATGTATAAGGACCCCTAATCGCGACTTCACTCTCATTGTCGCCCCCCTTTAGAGTAGGCTCTTGTAGATGAAGCTGATAGGGAGGACCCCAAAATAACCACCTTAGAAAATGAGCCGAAGCCTGATCCCTCCGACCAAAGCTATTGATAAGAGCTCAAAGGGCGAGGGGTGATGATGGTGACGATGATACAGGGGAGGACGTAGATGTCCAGGAGTTGAGAAGGTCAGTGCTTCGTAGTTCCAACTAACCCTTTAGGACCCTCGTAAGGTTTCTCGCTTTGGAAGTAGGTGTAGTCTTAAGATTGTATCCTTCTTTCGTAAAAGGCACTACATCCAGCCCTTCTCGTTTAGGCACGCCTTCCTACTAAGGCCTGGTTTGGCAACATGGTTTTGGTTTATGAAACCATGGTTTTGCATGGTTTTGGACCAAAACCACAAAAAATGAAACCACATCTTGTTTGGCAACCAAAACTTGCCAAAACTAGTTCCCAAAATCTTGGGGATCAAAAATGATCAAAAAATGGTCTTCAAAACTCTAGTTTGAGCCAAGTTTGGCAAAACCGTGATTCTCTCTCAAATAATTTCTAACTTAACTTTTTACTTTGGTTGCTAAACATGCCACAAAAATTAGCAAAACCATGGTTTGTATGCATACAAATCATGGTGTCATTTTAACTTGAATGACACTATGGTTTTCAAAATCAAGTTGCCAAACTATAAGCTGGTATGTTTCCCCGACCCAAATGAGGTCGGGATTTATTACAACCGTCTTGCTTAAGGTATATGTCCCCCCCCCTTCATCCCCTCATCATCAAAGTGATGGCGGCTGTTGAAATCCCCATCTATTAATTTGCACTCGATAGGATCAAGGCCATGGTGGCTTTCGATCACTTAGTGCAAAATATACAAGGTCGTGCCTACATTGAATCTCATCTGGTCTTTTTTTTTCAAAAAGAAGATACACACCAGGCTCATCTAGACTTATATGACAGCTCAGTATAAGAACAAGCTCATCCTCGATCTGCGTACTTCCAAACAGGGTTGAAAGAAATACTGTGTGTTTGTCAAAGGTCCCAAAGAGTTTAAATTCCCGGTCAAGTGAGGCCTCTTCAGTGACTTTTTTCATTCCTTCCCCAACTAACAGTAAAGGAGATGACAGAGCTTGGCTTCCCGAATCTCGACCTTGCTGGGAGAGGTTGATTAATTACGAGCTGAGAGAAGAGGCTTTGATGGGGGCAAGACTTAGCCGGCCAAGCTTGAGGGTATGTGTCCTTGTGCTTGATTTTAAACTTGTTTTCCACTTTCATTCTTCTTGTTTCCTTCAAGTAACATGAGCACCCAATCCTCAAGCAAACCCCAACAAGGCGTCAATAAAGGCAAAAGGCAAGATAGGAAAAGATGAAGCCTACTCTTTAGGAGAGCAAGAAGAAAGAGTCCCCAGGCTCCTTTGGGGATCAACAAGCCTGTAACCCTCTGCGGGTTCGCCTGCTTGGCGGGTTTAAAGAAGGGCATGCCGACCACGTCGGAGCTACAAAGGTTGTGACTTCAAGGGTCCGAGATCCCTATACTCATCCACATATGCAGGAGTTCTTCAGCCTGCGCAAGGACGAGATGGTGCCTCCGATGAGGACGAGGCTCCTTCGACCAGCAAAAGGAAGACTCATGACACTGACCTTGGTTCTTTCAAGCGACCGAGGAAAGACAAGGGGAAATCTGTTGTTCCCATGCGGATTTCATTAAGAGGTTCGACTGGAACCTCAGTGGAGCCATGGTGTCTAAAGTTCGGGTGTTCTCCCCACCCTTCCTTTAGACGCAAATGACTTAGCCTTAGTCTGAGGGTGGGTCCAAAATGTTTATATGCTTGTGGATTGACTAGGCTTGATAGAGATGATGATCGAGGTTCGTACCTTGAAGCTCAATCTTCCGAGTATCCCATTTTATTCAATTTTGTCAAGTTGTAGGTCGCTATTCCCAACTTCCGATGTTCTTTCTTCATGTTTGTAGGCACTCAACCTCGCGACCGAGATAATCGTTTAGGTATTTAAACTCGAGAATGCTCGTGTGGGGTTCACTGGTGCCATAGACTAGCTTAAAAGGCATTTCATCAATGTTGCAAGGATGTTGTCTAGGAGAGTGCAACAAACACAAAGCATAAATGTCCCATTGATCGAAAAATCTTTGAATCCTTTGCAGTCAAAATATGGTCCATTATTCGTGATGATGACCCGAGGTACTCCAAAGTGACGTATTATAGGTCTCCAAACAAAGATGTTGATGTTCTTCCACGTCTTGTTGGCCATTGATTCTGTCTCTAACCATATTGTGAAATAGTCTATGGCCATTGTCGACTGTCTAAAAATCACAGCCATAAAGAGTAATTTTCTTCGCTCTGTGATCGTGGTGAATGGCATGTGGAGATCCATCCCCCATTGGACAAAGGGCACGAGACTGCCAGAGCCTTATTGACTTTACCATAATGCTGGCAGGCCTCACACTTCTATGAGAATTCTCAGGCGTCCGCAAAAATTGTCGGCCAGTAGTATCCCCATGAAGAACCTTAGTGGCCAATGTTCAAGTAGGGATAAATATCAGACTTGGTCAATGCTTTTTTGAGCAATTTTTCACCATCCTAATTAAATTTTCAAGAGAGACGTTCTACATCTCGCGTTCGTCGTTCTTTTAGAATTGTTGATTGTCTTGTAGAAAGCCTGGGTCCATCCAACACTTGTCTTGTTTCCACCTCCATGACCTCTTCTTCCCCTGTGCTGCACATATCGACCTTTCAATATATACCGTCTTCCTACATCGAGAGTGGCAGCAGATGCCAACTTTGAAATTCTATTTGCACGAGATTTTTTTCATTGTGGGATTTAATGAACCTCCGCCTTTTTGAATGAGCTCATCAGTTTTCATGCAATGTTGAGGTATTACTTCATCTCTTCTTCCTTGGCCTTGTATTCTCCACTTATTTGACTCGCCACTATCTTGAATTCGCTCAAGACATCTCGCCCGCCCTCATCACGATGTAGGGTCCAGAAATCGCTGCCACATATCCCCTTGTTGTTTGACGTCTTGAACTAGAACTTCAGGGCATATTTGATTATCACCACATCCGGGCTTTCTACCACAATGCATGCACCACTTCTTAGCTCATTGGAAGACCCGTCCACATGAAGTCTCCAAAGATCGAGTTCATTTTCTTTTAGGTGCCCGGAAGGTTTTTCAATTTTGGGTTGCTCTAATGGCTTTTCTTCCTCGTTAATCGTGCATTCCACGATAAAGTTGGCTAATGCTTGCACTTTGACGGATGGCCAATATAGGTAGTGGATGTCGAACTCCCCAACTCCACTAGCCAATTAAGCATTCTTCTAGACCAATCAAGTCGCTTTAAAATTCTCTCCAGGGGTTGATCGTGAGAACTTCAATACTATGAGCTTGGACATGCGGTTGAAGCTTTCATGCCATGATCACCTCAGCATAGGCTGCCTTTTCTATTTGGATGTAGTTGAGCTTAGCCCCTATTATTATTCGGCTTGCATAGCTTCTGCCCTTCCTTGTTCGGCCAAATCAGCACTGAGCTTACAGCTTCCTCAAAATCACGAGATATAAATTCACAACCTCTCCTTCCTCTAGACGTGTAAGCAACAATGGAGCTCAAAGAAATTCGCTGAGTTGGTCAAAAGCTCAGCTACAGTCGTCAATCCACTTATTCAGCTTTCTCGTGTCTTCGTCTAACTCTTCAATTGCGCCCCGAAGGACTTTGAAAAATGGTACAAACTTTTCTACTGATTTGGCGAGGAAGCGGCAAATTGCGGCTACCTGGTCATTCAACCAACGAATATCCTGAATAGTTCCAGATTTGCTCATATCAGCTATAGCTCGTATCTTTGCAGGGTTCGCCTCTATTCCTCGGTTGGTTATGAGAAAGCTCAAGAAGTTCCCGAGGTGACTCCAAACAACATATTTCACGGGGTTGAGCTTCAGCTTGAACTTCCTTAAGACCATGAATGTTTACTCAAGGTCTTTCACATGTTGCTTTGCTTTGGGTTATTTCACAAGCATATCATCCGTGGAGGCTTCCAAATTCCTCCCGAGCCGGTCCTTGAACGCTATGTTGACCATGCGTAGGAAGGTCACACCTACTGTTTTCAACCCAAATGGCATCTTCGTCTTTTATGAAGGACGTCTTCTCTTCATCTTTATGAGCCATACAAATTTGGTTCCCCGAGAAAGAGTCCATCAAGCTCAAGAGTTCGTGCCCATAAGCATTATTAACTTGTTGGTCAATCCTCGAGAGAAGTTCTCTTTAAGGCACACTTTGTTGAGGTTGATGAAGTTCACACACATCCTCCATTCCTTATTTGCCTTCTGGACTAGGACGATGTTAGCTAGCCACTTCGGGTAGTCGATTTCACGAATAAAGCCGGCTTCGAGGAGTTTTTTGACTTCTGTGATGCATGACCTTTTTTGCGGAACCGATGTTCCGCTTCATCTATCTCACGGGCTTTGCCATGAGATCTAACTTAAGCTTGTGAGCAATTACTTCGGGATCAACAGGGGGCATATTCGTAGCTAGCCATGGAAAGGCATTGATATTTTTCTTGAACTCCAAAATGCTTGCTCTTTCCAGGTCTATCAGTGTGGACCCAGACCCAATGTTTCACATGCCTCTTTTCATCTGTCGAGATTAGGACAACTTCCACTTCCCCAACTGACCGTGAGCCTTTGTTCTGTAACTCTTCTTGTTCGCCAAGAGCTTTAATTTTCAAACTTTCTATCACAATAAGATCCTCGTCGAGACTAGATAAAAAGCTCGAGATTGCTTATGATCACGTTATGCCTGTCCCACACAATAAATAGCTCAAGATTGCTTTTGATCACAAAGCACAAGAATTTCACTATCTACGATAAGTTGAAACCATGGCTTCTATTGCATTAAAGGA
Organism: Agave tequilana; assembly: GCA_038442645.1. Lineage (NCBI taxonomy): Eukaryota > Viridiplantae > Streptophyta > Magnoliopsida > Asparagales > Asparagaceae > Agave > Agave tequilana. The sequence continues at coordinate 155,032 of JAVJIF010029775.1, read as the reverse complement.
AGTTCGGCCTATGATGCCACTATATGCAGCCCGACCTTCACCACCAGGAACTTCTTTAGCACAGTCCATCCCCGATGGTGATTGATAGAGTGATCGTCCTTGTAGAGAAGTTGAATGCACCGTAAAGTTGAGAAAGGGGCCAATGGCAACCTAGAGCTTTCTAAGCCTGATTCCCATTTGCTCAAAAGCTGACATGAACAAGATGTCACACGAGCTCCTCGTATGAGCATACAGTGAACTTTGACATTCCCGATGATCGTTGTTGTAGCCATAACATCGTGGGAATACTCTCTTCTAAATCATCGGAGAAGGTGAAGGGGTTCCCATCTTGAACCTTTTCCTCAAGACTTAGCACAATGACAGTTCGAGCATACGCCTTTCCTCCACGTATGAAATACCCACCCTCTTCCATCAACACATGTACGATCTTTGTGGGGCCTTCAGGGCGAGGTTCTCATTGCTCGAACATGCATTCTTCTTGACCTTTTCTTACTCAGGACGAGGTGGTTGGACCACAAAACGATTTAAGTGTTTGTAGATACCCAAAAATTCCTGACAAAATATTTCAGATCAGACATATACGCCTTACATGTTCGCCTGTTAACAAGTCACCGACTACACAAAAATAATAAAGCCAACGGACGGGACGTGCATGTCCTACGTACCTAGGTTTTCTGACACGTTCATAACCATAGAAATAAATACGGGGACGTGCACGTCGCACACGTCCCTGGTTTTCTGCACATCGATAAATCGCCCATTTAATACAAGGACATGTATCTCCTACTCTCCTACACGTCCCGAGGCCGCCAGCTCAAAGAAAATGGCCGACCCGTGGCCGACGCCAGGGATATCCCATGGTCACGTTCGCCCTATTTGGTCAGCAATTATGCTCTTGTCTCCTCTCCTCCCTTATAAATAGAGATGCCTTTTGGCCTTATCAATCATCAGCAGCTCAAGAATCTCTTTCTTAAGTACTAACCGGTCTCCACAATCTTCTCGACGCATTCCTCATTCTTTTGGTTTTTGTCTTGGTCTCTGACGGTGCTATAAACAGTTCTAATTTTCGAGTCATTTAAAGTGACCATTCGGACAACCGTCCAAAGAGAGGAGAGTCAAAGAGTAGCCAAGAGCAACATCTCCAGTAGTTTCAATGCTACTCCAAGACTATAAAAATCTCTCTCCCCCCCTTTTCTTTATTTACTTGCATACTTTGCATTTTTTTCTACATTGTTTTACACACCACATACACATATATATACACCTTGCCAAGTGAAGGGACTCACCAAAGAGGAAGACCAAGATAGTTATAAGTTCACTATATTGGTCTCTCCTCTGCTCGAAGGTGGCAGGTAATCATTCAAATATAATTATCACTTACTATCAATAACACATAAGGATTGATACTACACTAGGCCTTGTCTAATATTCGCTCTACTTCTTATCCTGGGTACCATGTGATGTTTGTGTTCGAGAAGGAAGGACATGCAATCTATCCAAAATGCACACGATCAATCTAGGAAAACTTATGAGCCCAAAAGAAGACGTAGGTGGCGATCATGAAAACAACCATCCACGCGAGGATCCAAGTAGTCATCACATCAAAACGTGTACAATGTCCCCTCTTAATAAGCCTCTCGATGACATTCTTTAAATGGTTACATTCTTCGATGTCGTGACCATGGTGACCATGGTACCCACAATATTTATTTTTATTCCTCCTCTGGAGGTGCTTTAATGCTCGGCAGATGACTCAAATACCCTTCTTTTTCTTTGCATACATCAACTTCCGTCCTAGGCACCTTGAGAGGTGTGTAAAGCTCACGATCCCAAGGTGGTTTCCCTTGTAGATTTCCTCGACCTAAGAAATCCTTCCTTCTCCTTTCCTTCTCACACCCTAACTTTCTTCGTTTGGCCTGGGGACAAGGTTCAGTCTCCTTCATGGCAACCAATTATTCTTCAAAGGTGGCTTGGTGGGGAGTGATCGGATCATGTGCGGGTCTTACATTCCCCAGTTTAGAGCAGTGATAGCCACCTCTGCTCTACAATAGTTGATTTTCAAGTTACTTGACATTGAACCATTGAATGAGAACTCCCGCGAGCTCTCTCTTTCTCCTTGTCTTAGCAACATCAGGCTCGTAGAGTTATTCCTCCCAATATTGGATCCTGAACATCATACTTCTCAAGCTTTGGAAATTAGAAACCGTCAGGTCAAGGTGTTCTTTGGACAAGGAGCATCGATGGGTTGTCGTCTTCCTCGGGTATGGAAGTGCCTCAAACCTGAGGTTGGGGGTGCAGGAGTGCAGAGGTTATACTACATGGTTATAGTCACCTCTTTGATGTGGGAGTCAACCATCGAGATTCCCTTCTCCATCCAGAGGTCGGCGAGGTTTATCCCTACTGCCAGCCTTTCCACTGAGGTGCAGAACGCCACATATTAGGCAGCCGCCTATGTGTTGATTTACAGCGTCGACCCCATAAACTACTCCTAAGTGAAACTATCCTCCCAGTTAGAGGTCACGTCACTTTGGCAGGGATAAGATGATCGTGTTGGTTGAAAAGAAGTCTTTCTGGCCTCTGCTAAGAAGAGATGTTAAAATGTTTGTGTCCAGACGCAACCCAAAGGCACCCTGATGTTATCATTGGGGCAACATAACTCGTCTTAAGTGTTCAGCAGGATGAGTAAGAAGTTTCTCTTTGCCATTTTGTCGGCGGATTAAAGAACGAGATCATGGTTGGTCGTCGGTGGATTCAAGGTGTTCATGGTCGCTCCACAAACGACGCCAATATTTCTACAAAAAACATGAGGTTGTTTGCGGATCGAGTACACAGTGTAACTGCCAACCTGGTTAGGTGAAAACCTCCAAGGATGGAGAATAACGTAAGGGAGACCAGGCCTTGGGCACAATCTAAACCATTTTGATGCTCAAGTCAGACTCGTTGTTGACGACAACAGTGATTTGGTAATTAATGTAGTGTTTGCAGAGCGTACCTTCTTCCGGGAGTCAACAAAGTATCTATAGTAAGAGTCTGGAGGGTTTTATGCATATTTTACCCAATGATTAGGGTTAATTTGTAATCCCTCAGATAATTAAGAAGACTCTTAGTCGGTTAATATCCTAGAAAGTCTTTACTTATTTGCCCAAATGTCAATTGGGTTGCTGGGCTTGAGCACAACTGTAATATCCCGAGAATCTCGACCAATTTATAGAAAATAACAATTATTATACTATAAGAATTTGTGCGTCGGAAGTTTTCGAGAAAAATATAAAAGGTCATCACTTGTATTAAAATAAGTTTTTATAATGAATAAAATGACCTGAGTGTATGGAAGTATACACATTACTTTAAATCTTCTATGGTTTCATGTGTGGGGTTGTGAGTATATTTGTATCTACATGATCGAGTGAGTTGTATATATGTATGTGTGTATGTACGCATGTATGTATGTGTAACATAGTTTCCTTTTTTTAAGTTTATATATACTAAATTATTCATCTAATTAAGAATGATTAATCTAATTAACATGGCAGGCAAATCTAAGCATGTGATGGCAAGGGAGAGACATGTGATTGACATACAATGGTAGAGGTGTCTAGGGGAGAACGAGAGAGAGGGAAGAATAGACACATAGCTAGCTAAGTGTCATCTCCCAATCAACTTAATTTATCTATAAGTACCATCTTCTCTGCTCCTCACTTTTTCCATTTCCCCCATCCACATAAGAAAATGTTTTCGTTCCTTCACTGTGTACTGCTGCTTGCACAACTGGAGCAAAAAGAAAAGAAGAGATAGGAGACTTCTATAGATCTTTAGAGTTCTGCGTAATTAGCAATATTTTGACAATAACTTTCTCTACATAACTCCGACGAGCCAAGATTAAATGCAGCAAAAAGTAACTAAGAGACGAATCCATAGGTATATAATTCAATAGGTATTTCTCATTTATAGAGACTGAATATAATCAAGAGCTTCACAAAAGAAGAGAAGATCTAGTGCTTTAAAAGGTAATCAAGATAAAAGAACTTGGTTTTGCACTTTCCTTTGAAAAATAAACTTGTAGAGAAAGATAATTTTATTAAAGTGAGATATTAGTTAAATTATAATGGAAAAAATTTAAATTTGCAAGAAGTTTAGTGAGTTGTGAATTTAAACTTGATTTGAAAGTTGTAGAACTTGTGAACTTGATTTCCATATAACTTTGTAGCTTGGAAGATTGAAATGAATAAAGTTATGAACTTGATGTTAAGACTTTATCAAAGAAATTTTTATCAAAGACTAAACTTGTGCGATGCTAATAAAAAATGTAGTTTACAAGTTATTTAGTTTTATGTATTTTCTATAGATTAACAACTTTAGCTTTTATTATGTAAAATAAAATGGCATTTAGATAGAAATGATAGGAATACAAGATTGGTTGCTAGCCAATAAATATAATAATTCATTTCTAATTAGTAAAGAATGACATGTGATGTCAATTATAAATTGGGGTTATTGTAAAAAAAACTCTAGATATGCTTGAGTTCCATTAATTAGCTTGTTTATGTATGGTTATCTTGCATAGTTAATGAAATACTTGTAAATAACATGTTTCACTTTATTGGAAATAGTTTGCGATGTGTGAGATGTGATGTGTTATGGTGCTTATGTTATTGTGGTGAGGATTTTCCGTCACAAATAGTTGAACGCTCCTGATTGATCCTACCAAAAATATAAAACACCTTTCAGGTCAAGAGCACCGGTTTGGTACCAGTCGAAGACCTTCGGGCATGAGAATAAGTATCTTTCTTTGAAGAAAAGTAAATAACACTGTATGAATAGGGTTCTCAGTAGTAATCAGAAGCTAACCTCTCTCCTAGGAGGGGGATATAAAAATGGTTGACTCGGCTATTAATGTATGTCGGGTATCTCAGATCTCCACAATTGCACAATCGGTACATTGTGATTTTCTTGTAACTGTCCAGATCACGCCGCTTGATTATTGGGATTACCATGCAGAGATATCTGACACTATCCATACAACCCGCATTAATGTTGGGGCATTGTAACGTGAGGATGATCTGGCAGCGTGGCTAGATCCGCGAATCGTGGAGATCATGTCGTCCAACTATAAGCAGTGCATGAACAGTAAGCTTCAGAGTGTTTTCTTGTCAGAGTCTGGAGTAGTTCCGGAGAAAGTCTGTACTGATGACTGTAACCTCCAGAGAACTACGCAGCTCCAGCTGAGATAAGGTTCCAGATAATGGAACTGGAGTGAGGAGGGCTCAGGGCAAGACCTAAGGCTCTCTTTAGGCCCATGTTGGGCTCGCAGGAATGCTGGGCCCGCTGGCAGAAAGGTGACTCGGCCTCTTGGGACACTACTGGGCAGGACACACGGTGTGATCTCAATATATATTGAAAACCTACCACTACAGAGCCCCCACTTTTTTCCTTTTTCGGTGCTTGCGATCGAAAAGAGGGAAAGAGTAACTGACTTGATCCTCCAACTAGGTCTGGTTTGTAACTTTGTAGTGAAAGAAAAATAATCAGTTTATCTCTTCGTATCTTGCACATTTAATGTTGTGCTTGTTATGTATGGTCAGCTATCATCAAATCAAATGTCCGATTGGCTGATTGGGTTTGTTGGGGTCCGTGTGATGGTTCGATTTGAATCAAGAACCTCCGCGACGCCTCGATTTAAACTCCAGATTATCATTGCAATGATGTTTCCCTTCAATGTATAAATAGGGGAGAAGGATATAGGCGGCTTCTTCCAAAACCCTAGTTTTCGAAACATCCAAAATTTTCTTCTCCATTTGCCCCCGAACTCGTGATCCAACTCTTCATTGCCCAATCGAGCTTGGATCAGATTTCTGAAATGGCAAGTCAAGGAATCATGGTTGCTGCTGACAAGAAGAGGCGGTCGACCACAGGATGAGAATAACGATGGACTTCGACCCTAAACTGTCCATACTCGATAGCTAAGAGATTGTTGGTGAGCATCCGGAGAGGCATAGTAGTCCCTTACCTTCTGGTATCGAAGTGAAGTGGTTCCACCCTGGAACAAATCGTAAGATTTCTCCTCCTAATGGTGTTGTGTACGTAATCCATCCACAAATTCTGGTGTTGGGTGTGCAATTGTCACTGACTTTGTGCGGCAGGTGTTGGTATTCTCTAATGTTACCCCTACTCAGTTGACACCAGGTGCATGGCGGGTGATTATTCGTATCGGAAAATTGAAAATATTGCAAAATTTCCTTGAATCAAGGAAAAATTACAATAACTCAAAATCCAATTACAAGAGAGGAGACACAAACTCAAATTTTCTCTTTGTTTAGTACTGGGTTCTTCACGTGGCGGTAGAAAGTGATCCTTTTTCTCCGTTGATCGGGTGAACGTCAAGCTTCTTCGGCATCTTTCTCCTTGGACAACTGATGGAGTAGCACAGCTTCTATCGAATGAAAACTCAAAGAGATTTAAGAAAACTTGAACACAGCAAGTTTTTTTAAAAGAGCAACTCTTTTGATCCTCTCCTTAGATTCTCTCTATTCAACAGCAACTTGCCAACCAAAAATTCTCCACCATACACCCCCTTTTAATAGCAATCTTAGCTATTTATATGGAGCTCTAGGGTAAACTTATCCCCTAGAATCCTTCCATAATGGGGGTTAACACCCCTCATTACGTGGGCAGTAACTGACCCAGTAATGGGGGCAGTTACAACTGAGACGCAGAGTTATCCTATAGTTAAAATATGGGGCTCCAGGCCCGCATTCTTGTGAAGACACGGATGTGGCTGACATCTACATTTGAACTAAGATACAGTCTTTGTTGAGCTTCGTGTTGAAGCTGAGACGGAGGCCTTGAGCGAGCTCTGCGTTGATGCCGAGACGCATGCTTGAGTGAGCCTTGTGTTTTGATGTTGAACGCTGGCTTTAATTAGCCGTGCGTCTAAAGTATGAGCTCTACATTTTATGACTTGTCTCAAGTGATTTTTAGACAGTCTACAGAACCTCCTCCAAAGTTTTCAAAACTCCGCAGTTGACTGGAACGAGTTTCGAAACACTTTGAACTATTCTCTTGACAATGGGCTCTCAAGACTGGGCTGGCAATCTTCTGAGATACCCTGAGCTTGATCTTGTTTGGATCCCAGTCTTCGTAAGTGTACTGTTATATTCTTTGAAGCCACTAGAGATGATCATCGTGAGTGTCTAGATACACGGTCTAGACTTCATCAGTGCTCTGAGCTGCTTGTTGTACTATTGAACCGAGAGAAATTATAAACTGCTTTTGTCAGTGTACTGTTGAATTGATTGCAGAAGCAGAGACTGAACACAACTCTTATAAACACAAAGGTCACGTTGTACTGGAGAGACGCGGACCTCATTTGAAGTGGAGACGCGGCTCTCGTTTACCGGAGAGACGCATCTTTTACGCACTTAAAACGCATACCTCATTTGTAATGGAGACACGGCTCTCATTTATTGAAGAGACGCATACCTCATTTGGAGTGAAAACGCGAATATCGAAGAAGAGACGCAACTCTCACTTTGCTGAAGAGACACAAACGTCAAAGTGAAGACGCAACTCTCATTTTTTTGAAGGGACGCAGACTACATGTTTTGTCACGACGCAAACTTGATGTTTCTGCTGAAACGCGGCTTTGATGTTCTGAAGAGACGCGGATAGGTTAAACACAAGCATCGTGTTCTGGGTGCGCTGCCATTTGTCTAGCGCTGATCAGTCTCGAGATACGCGACTATCTAGCGCTGATCAGTCTCGAGATACGCATTGCGTATCTCGGCCGATCAGTCTGCTTATAAAAAGACAAGAGTCTTTTCAAAAGGCATTATCAGACTCTTCTTTTCCACTGAACTCTGCGTCCAGAGTTAAAGAGCTTCTTTAAGCTTCTTAAAAACAAAAAAAGCCTGAGTTTTTTTTCTTCTTCGAAGAATTCACCATCAAAATGGCTCCAAAAACTAAGCCTGCGGCTTCTTCATCGAGCGCCATCGCTCCAGAGACTCAAATAGGTGGCTCACCGGAGGCCCTCATTTCCGGTAAAAAAGAATGGATTTCACCATTGAAGAACTCGAAGAGTTTCTTGAACTCTTAAACCTCTTTTGGAGTTAGGCAGCCAATACGAGGCTGATGCCCACGTTTGATTCACAAACGCGACTCATACGCTGATAGGAAAGACGCGGGTATGACGATCTTCGCGTCTTCACTTTGTTGGCTCGAGTTCTGTGTCTGTTTATTAAACGCGGAGCTGATGAGCTTTGCGTTAAAGCTTCTCTGAACGCGGGTCTCACTGACTCTCGCGTTTGATTCTAACACTTAGAAAAATTTCTAAGTTGTGGAGTTCAGACGCGGACTTCATGTGAACCTCGCGACTCTGAGGTTTGACGCGGGTCTCATTAAGCTTTGCGTCACAATCACTAGACGCAGGTCTGATGTGAACCCTGCCGTCTGAGCTTCAACACATAGCAATTTTCAGGTTTTCAAAAACACTGGCTATTGTATTGTTCTTTTTGCAGTGCGATATTTTTCAAATCCGCTGTCCAAGAAGTGTCACTTTGGACACGTATGCTGCGCCGATCCCAACATCGCATTCGTGCTCCGGAAAACCGCTCCAGTATTTGCCTTGAAATCAAAAGAGCGTCAGGACAGACTCAGCAAACCCAGCATGCTGACGTTTCAAGAAATCATGTCAAATGGACGATTCGAATCTGACTCCCGTGTTGAACTGAAAAACAGGACTTCTTCGGTGACGCAATTGCCAAAGATGAAAGGATTCTATATGACAGGGACTACAAATGGCTCCGCCAGATCAGGGAAAAGAAATTCTTTCTTCCCAATATGGAGAGGATGTACCCCTTGGCGTATCTGCAGCACATATCAGTACACCGTACAATGCAGTGAGATCTCTATAAGTCTCTTTTTGGTGTCTCCCTAGGCAAACTGGGCGTGAACGAGGCTTATCCAACCGGTCACGGGAGAGACGTGCTTGGGTTGCAACCCGAATTAGTCAGGGCTAAGTACCCGACAGAGGAGACTTCCCAATTAGCCGCGACCTTCATCAACCAGTTTCTGAAGGCGAGAGGTGACTTTCCCACCAATTTTTGTCCACTCGGGGGGGAGGATCATTCCTTGGATAAGTCGTGGTGAGGCAAAATGGTGGGCTTCGTTCTCACAAAGCTTGAGGATTTGCTGAGACAGACAGAATTGTATAGGGTTGTCAAGGCCGTTCAATATGGCATCCCGCAGAGCTCTCACCACCACGGTTCAAAGACTCGGCCGAGTCGGAGACGAGTCGGCCGAGTCGTATCTGTCTCGGCCCGCTCTGAGACGAGTCCGAATCACGAGTCGGTCGACTCAGCTCAAAGGAGACTGACTAGGCCGAGAATCGGAATTGACTCGGTCGACTCAGCATTATGATGATAATTTTGTGCCTCATCGCAATTCAATATGGAAATAACTACATTATCATATATTTATGAATGTATTTGTGCAATTTACTATATTGTGCATGTATTTTGATATGCTTCTACTGACGACGCGTGTATTTATACTTTCGCTTTATATTATTTTGGACATGTGATACATGAATGTGGATGTCTACATTTTTTTAAGATTTGTTGTGATTTTTTCAGAATTTTTGTAGCTTTCTATGTAGCGTTTAGCGTGTATCGCCTGATACCGATCCGAGTCGCCAACACCGATCCGTCTCAGTGCCCGCCGAGTCGGCGGCTGAGACCGCGACTATGAACCATGCTCACCACTTCTATGGTGTCTTAGAACGTTACAACACATGGATGTGTACATTCTTCACCACAGTCGGAGAGACGGGGCTTACTCTCCATGAGTTATACGAAATCTCGGGGCTGGTAATTGGAGATGCCCCTACGAAGAGTACGTACAAACTACCGAGGAGTTACATCTTTTGAAGAAGAATGACCCTCAGGTGTAAAAGACTTATCGGGAAGTGTTATGCCACTTCCACATCTGCGGCCAGAAAACTGGCTGGAGGACTAAGGGTGTCAGACAGATTCCTGAGCGAGCTATCTTTTTAATGCTCTGAATGATAAGAACGTCCCAATGACTCGTCTGGCCCCTAGTAATGGCAGGGAAATTACGGAAAGGATCAGTGCTTACAACAGCTCATACATCACGGAGTCCAATGAGGACACTTTCAAACCGAACACGTCCTTTGAAAGATTCCATCATCAGGCCAAGATTCCCATATCTGATCAGGCTCTGTTGGTGGGCTTCCTCACGCTCTGGTTGAAACGACGCGTGGTGCCAACACTACCGTACGAGGTCGTTACCGATGTAGTATACCCGGCGATTTTGTTGGCGCATGGGAAGTCAATTTCTTTTCTTCCGGCGATAGTGGCCGGTATCCAGAGCAGCTTACGGGCGTTGACCAAGAGCATGTGTCAAGTGAAGGCAGTCTTAGATCCCCAAGGCAAGCCGGTCATGGACTCAGAGGGGATGCCGGAAGTGAAGACTCCTAATCCTAGAGTCAAGCTCCCCTACACATAGCTAATGGCTTAGCATGTTATGCACTGACCGTCGTTGAAGTGCCTGCCTCAGAAGGCTTCGTCCCCCTTATGCAGCAGTTGGAAAGCTCAAACTGGTCTCAACATTACATGTTCTACGTTCGAAAAGTTATTCGGAGCGGGGTGAGCTACCAGCTTGACCGATGCTTCCCCGAGATCCATGACGCATCATATAGGGACAAGTTTGCTGACCTTGCAAGCCCGGACGAGTTCACGTGGCTGTCCTCCGGAGTCTTTTGGTGGCTTATCAACATCCAGCCCAGATACCTGATCTTCCGGCAAGGCGATTCACGCACGATCGAACCTTACATGCCCAGTCGTTTTGCCAGGCAATTTGGTTATGATCAACTATATGTCGGCAATCCCAACACTGGCCTTCGCTCCAGTAGCAATCTGTTTGAAGGCGCCCGAGAGTAGTACTACAGTGTAGCCGGGGCGACTGGGGCCGTCTTTAGCCTCGCTCACAAAACGCCCAATTGCTATATGAGTCTCGGCTTCTGTTACTCCGTCGCCAGTTAGGTACCCGGCTTTGGACTGAATACCTCTTGTATTAAGAGTATCAAGTCTTCATACAAAGCCAAGTAGGGTTCCAAGGGCATCCGCATGCGAGGAATGAGTGAGTACATAGTGGCCGAGAGGGAGGCCGGCGAACAAGAAGTGGCCACAGAGCCAGAGTCCGGCACAGGGACCGCAGAGCGACCCACCAAGAAAAGTCGCCGAGCCATGGCCACCCGAGCTTCTCCTTCCAAAGGTCAGCCCAGCCAAAAGACACGGAAAGGGTCTGAGGTTGAAGCTCCATCTTAGAGCCTCGAGACAAACTTGGGGCAATGAGGAACAAGAAAAGAAGAGTTCGCTTCTCTATGTTTTCAGGATTTACGAAGCAGGAGCTATGCGGTCCTGGTGGAGGTAGAACCTGCAGGAGAGTCTGCAGCGGCCGAGGGAGCTATCACAGAACTGTCGGCTGCAAAGGTAACAGAAAGGTCTGAAGTTGATATCCCAACTCAACCGGGAGTTTCAACTAAACCGGAAGTTGCCCAACCTCAAGAAAAAAGAGTGGAGGTGCAACAACCAGGCCCTCCCAGTGTCTTGATGTCGACTCCACGGGTTGCGGAGCCCAGTCCTACTTCTGGCTTATCAATGGTAAAGCTCCAGCCACCGACGCCTCCATTCAAGTGTTGTCTTCGTCATCTAAGGAACAGGTTAACTTTTCGGGAGACGAATACAACTTTGGCGATCAACCCGCTCCTCCTGACACTAGTAAGTATTTGCACATCTCCGAGGAAGAGATGCAGGTGGATGTCCCTGCAACGGCTCTGCCATCGGGAGAATTCGCCACCACAGAGAGTATTTCTTCTATCCTACTTAATCATTACTTTATTGGTTTAGACAAATGTTGTTTTAACGCTTCATTTGAATGTCATCCACAGGAGTTGCTACCGGTGCCGAAGCTATGACTTCCTCCAATATCAAGGAGGTGATCGAGGAATTGACCCAGCTTAGGGGTTCTAAAGTTCCTACTACTAGCACGATCCCTGTGGGCACAACCACCATGATCGGGGAACCCTCGTCCCTGAGCAGCTTACCGAAGGATCTACCATCTTCAGTTCCTATGCTTGGTAAGAGAATAAAGATTCTATATATACTCTTACTCTGATTGTTATTGTTAACATGGTTATTATAATTGCAGAGAATATTGTGGTGGCTCAAGTGGAAGAGTCTATAGCAAGCACTGATGCAGAAGACAACACACTTCATACTTCAACAGGTGAATCAAGTATTGTGAAGTCTGCTCCTGAAGCTGCCACACTGGAAGCTGCCACAGGTACAGTCCTGGAGGTGCCAGTCACGACTTTGACATTAAGGGAATCTGTTGCTGACCTTGACACCGTTCACACTATTATACGAAAATGCGTCAGCAGAGTTAGCTCCGGCCATGGACATCATGGAAGAATTGGCTCTTTAGATGATCGAGCAATTCTTCGTTTTGATAGTCTTGCATTGAGTTGGTGCTCCGGGGGACGTTCCTTCGAGTTTGCATGAACGCTCCTCGAGAATCAGATTGAAAATATTCGTCATACTGGAGGTTCGGATCAAGCTACGCACATCTGGCACTAGTAGAGCAACTGGGGATGTGCTTGAAGGAATTGAGGACCCTGAAAAATGTCAATACGGTGAATGAGACCCGATTGATACTAAACAAACTCCTCACTGCTCAAGAACGCGAACGGAAAGAGATTGAGGAGCAAATAGCTGAGGAGGCTCGTCACTTCAATGAATTCACAGCCAACTACCAAAGATTGGTTGATGACGCCAGGGAATCTGAGGTCATCACCAAGAATGCGGAGCAAGTCATAGCCAATGCTCAAGCAGCAATTGCCAAGGCGCAAGCCTTGATTCAAGTTAACGAGCAAAAACTTGTCGCCGCCAAGAAGAAACTGGAGGACCTAGAGGTCGCCTAGAAGAAGGTTCAAGAAGATCTCACTGCTCGTTCTTCCAAACTGGAATCTCTTCAAGCACAACTTGCTACGAAGAAATTATTGTCGGAAGAAGAACTGAGAGTTCAGGCTTGGGCAGAAGTTGAGATAACACGCCAACGTGAGATTCAGCGTCTCCGGGGCCAGCTTCACTCTCTCGCTAAGCAAGATTAGCCCTTTTTATCTCTTTTTTTTGTAACACTCCATTTATCAAATAAGAGAGTGTTTGTATCACTTTTATTATTTTAATATAAATAATAAAAGTTATCAAATTCTGTCTCGTCTTTATTCCTTCTTTTGTGTTTGAAAATCAGACAGACTAAATTGATTATATTTGATTGCCAGAGGTGACGATTAACTTAGCGATCAGAAGTTTAATTCTACTAGAGAAATTGAATTTTGTTTGATAAGTTATCAGATAAACTCAGTGACTGAGTCTATCTGAATGCTCTGTTGCGGGCTAGGGTTTCGATAGATTGAGTTGGAGAGGAGCGATCTTCCTTTAGAGAAGAATGACAAGGCTAAAACTTTGTTAGTTTGTCTGTCTCTTCAATATTGACATAGTGTGTCATTGGCTCCTGATGTTCAATCAACTCAACGTCGTTTGTTAAAGAAGAGTGACAAGGCTAAAGTGATGGCTTGTCTTTGCCTTTTCTTCAATGTTTACATCATGCATCCTTAAATCTTAATGTTTAATCGACTTGACATGATCAATTGGTGATGTAATCATTTGAAGAAACAATTCTTCCATGGTACCTTTCTTTGGCGCTCTCTCAAACATCTTTGATCCTAAGCCCTAATCCATCTGAGCAATAAGGGAGATTCAGAGTCGATCTCGTTCGGAAAGGGTTTCCATGAGGGGGGTGGATCAGAGGTGTAATGTTAATACGATCCTGGCAAGTACTCCTTCGACCAGAGGTGTAGTGTTAACTTGATCACGAATAGTACTTTTTCAAGAACCTGCCATTGATTGGCATCATGAGCGTGTCGCCTTCATGATTTATCAGGCGATAAGCTCCATTTGAGTTGGAATTTTCCTTTCGTCTTGTGCGTCATTACCATTGGCCTCCTGACAACCAATATGAGGTCGCCTTTCTTGAAAATCCACTCAACTTTCTTGTTGAAGGCTCTGATAATTAGAGCTTGATTGTAGACGTTCGTCATCCAAAGCTTCCAACTTGTGGAGTCGCAGTCGATGCTTCTCCTCATCTGTCATCTTCGTTGTCAAAGCAACGCGCAGAGATGGGATCTGAATTTCCAATGAGAGTATGACTTCACAACCGTACACCAATGAAAATGGTGTAACTTTTGTCGGGGTTCTCACTATTGTGAGATAAGCCCTTAAACATTCACCTAATTTATCATCCCAGTCCGTTGACTTTTTGTGATGAACTTCTTAAGAAGATTTCCAATGGTCTTGTTGAAAGCTTCCGCAAGGCCGTTAGAGGCTGGATAGTAAATCGTCGTCGAAAACACACTTTGAATTCTGAATCTCTGGAATACCTGGCTGACGAACTGAGGCCCATTATCATGGACAATCCGTCGTGGCACGCCAAAGCTGTAGATTACGTGATATTTGACAAACTTTATCGCGTCAGATGTCTTCACCTCCTTCAAAGGGATAATTTCCGCCCATTTGGAGAAGTAATCGGTTATACTTAAGACAAACCGTTATCCTTTGGATGAAGGTACGCTGATAGGACCAACCACGTCCATTCCCCTCATCTCAGATGGTCAGGAAGAAGTCGTAGGATGAAGATGTCCTGGTACTTAATGAATGAAGTCATTATGGATTTGACAAGTGTGGCATTGTTTTACATAAGCGATGGCATCAGAGATCATCTTCGGCCAATAGTATCTGAGCGTTCGTGTGATCGCATTGTAATAGAATCGAGGGGCCTTCCTTCTGATGGCGATCGCCTCTTTGCGGTCATCGGGCAGTATACCGTACAAGGTGTAATCGATGTATAGGAATCGCCAGTCCCTGAGCTCTGGACCTGCTGAAGTCTCTAGAGCTTCTTTGACTTGAAGGTCTCCTGTTGGCATTTAGTTGTCTTCAAGGGCGAATTTTGGACAGTATAAGTTATGACTGTAAGCGAGTACTTTCTCTGTCGCTCCGGCTGGAAGAGCCAAGGAAGCGGCAAGGGATGCCAGTGCATCTGCATGCGCATTTTGCTGGCGAGATATATGGTCAATGTAGAAGTTTCTGAGCCTCTCTGCCATGTAAATGGTTGTGTTGTGATAAGACACCAAGTCTTCATGTCGGACTTCATAATTATCGCGAACCTGATGATGAGTTTTGACTCACCGTACGCTTCGAGATTTTTAACGCCAATCTAGTCGGCGATTTGCATCTCGTCAAGAGAGCGTTGTATTCCGCTACGATGTTGGAACACGGCCTAGTTAATGAGAATGCACAAGGGATTGCGTAGTTCTGTAGAGAGACAAGTACTACCCCCACTCCCGCTACGATATTT
This sequence comes from Agave tequilana, assembly GCA_038442645.1. Classification (NCBI taxonomy): domain Eukaryota; kingdom Viridiplantae; phylum Streptophyta; class Magnoliopsida; order Asparagales; family Asparagaceae; genus Agave; species Agave tequilana. The sequence goes on along the minus strand of JAVJIF010029775.1, from coordinate 139,543 downwards.
CCTCGATGACCCGTTCTTGATGCGCCGTCGAAGAAGAGTTGCCACACCTGCTCTTCGAAAGACGTATGGGTCATGCAAACTTCAGCGATCTCATCTGGGAGATCTTCATAAAGTTTAGTCGTACTTGGATCGGATGTTCAGCCAAGAAGCCTGCCACTACCTGTCCCTTCACAGCTTTTTGTAGCAGGAATTGCATCTCGTATTGGGAGAGCAATATGGCCCATTTCGCCAATCGACCATTCAGCGACAATGGCTTCCTCATAAGCAATCTTAAAGGATTGAGTTTTGATATGACATATATGGTTTGGCCCACCAGGTAGTGTCTCATCTTCTGATAGCAAACACCAGCGCCATGCATTCTTTCTCGGTCAGATTGTATCGGTGTTCAGCTACGATCATGGTTCTACTCGAGTAGTAGATTGCTTACTTGTGCCCCTGATCATTATTTTGGGCTAGTAAAGCTCCTAGAGAATGATCCATAACTCGAACGTATATCAGGAAAGGTTTTCCAGACACCGGAGCTGCAAGGACAGGCGGATGCGTGAGGTACCGCTTGATTTCCTCGAACGCTTGTTGGCAAGCTCATCCCAGATGAATGAGACACCCCTTCTTCATCAATTTGGTGAAAAGTTGGCATCGTCCTGAGAGATTTAAGATAAACCTCCAGATGTAGGCTAGTCGTCCTTGCAATCGTCTAAGTTCTCTAAGATTCCTTGGAGGTTTCATCTCCTGAATGGCGCAGACTTTCTCTGGGTCGCGGTGGATTCCTTTGGATGTCACTACAAATCCAAGGAACTTGCCACTGGCTACCTCTGGAAAGATTTAGCGGGGTTCATCTTCAACTGATGCGCTTGCATGATATCAATACTGTCTTCAGATCTACTATGTGATCACCTTTGGCACGGCTTTTCACTGCAATATCATTTATGTAGCATTCCACTACTTTGTGTATATGCTCGTAGTCTTAGAAGACTGTATTCATAACTCTCTGATATGTCGCCCCGGTATTCTTCAATCCGAAGGGCATCACAGTATAGCAATACACCCCTAGTGGTGTTCTAAAGGATGTATGATTTTCATCATCAGGCTACATCTTAATTTGATTATATCCAGAGAATTCATCCATGAAAGACATCCATTCAAACTCACATGTGTTGTCGATTATGACATCCGTGATTGGAAGAGGGAACTCATCTTTAGGACAAGCTTCATTTAGATCGCAGAAATCAATACAAACCCAGATCTTTCCATTCTTCTTGGTGACGGGGACGATATTAGCTACCCAATCAGGGTGTTATTCTTCCCCTATGAAACTGGAGTTTATGAGCTTCTTGACTTCCTATTGAATCGCTTCCATTATCTCTGGGCGGGACCGTTATTATTGTAGCTTAACGGGCTTCGCATCTGAATTAATGTTTAGGCGATGCATGGCCACTTGAGGGTCAAGCCCATGCATATCCTCGTAGTTCCAAGCGAATGCATCTATATACTCTCGCACGAGACGTATTAGGTCTTCTTTCTCGGATGGTAGTAAGCTTTCACTTATGAAAATGAGCTTAGAATTAGCCTCATTCTCAGATTAATCTGGGTTACTTTATCCTCTGTAGGTGGTTCACGCTGTTCAAAGCGGATGTCTTAGAGAGTATTTAGGTGTTCGATCCAGGAAACTGTATCTGACTGAATCATTTCCTCATCTCCATCTTCCAGGTGGCTTGTTGAAATAATGTTCGTCGAAAGGTCTTTGAAGATGTCGCCGACACATCTGACTCCCAAGATGACGTGCCTGACGAGTGAACATGATATAAAGACTCTTTAGACTCGAGGCTGACGAAATTAGAGTTGACACATTGCCCAACCCCCTCCGAATTCGGTGATAATAATCCAGTGTTTTTCCTCTGAGAACAAAAGGTCGAAGTAGAGTTCGCCTTTCTTTGCCAAAGTTTAAGCCAAACTTCTTCATCAAGTCATATCCCATATTCTCCATTCAGAGCACATTAGGCTCGTAATGAGAGAATTGCGGAGGTTCAACCTCACTTTCTGAGTCTTCTCAAATTACTTGTTCGGACTCGATTCTCTCGAAAAGGATTAATTTTTGACCTTTGTGTTTCGCTGGGATCTCAAAGAAAGATCCTTGCACATCGTTGATATTTTCGCGCACCATAAAAGATGATTTCCCTGGTGCTTGCAATGTGTCAAGGCATCTATTGCCAACATGGATCATCTATGTCAGTACTAGTGTCTAATGGATCGGAATCAGAAGCAAACATAGACAATAAGTCGAATCTAAATCTTTGTTAATGTACCACTCGCCTACATCATTGCTGATGTTATTAACATCGAGCTTATCAATGCTCGTTACAAGAGGATTCAGCTCCCAAAGGCATTCTTCTTCTGCCTCTGGCTCTACATCAGCTTCATTACCAGAATCTGGTTCCTCTGGCTGGGGATTCTGCTCTGCTTCCAGAGAATTCTGATAAAGGAGGGAGCCTGTGAAGTAATTATGTACCCTCTTGAACGGATCGCCTCTCTTCGATCAACGTTCGGACTTTTCCATCTCCGTCAACATACTTCATGACTTGATGAAAGTAGAGGGGATGATGAAGTTGCGATGAATCCATGGTCATCCCAGCAGCAAGTTATACGAAGTGTCAACGTCAATAACATAGCACGTCACCTCAAACCTCAGGTCTCCGATCTAACATTTGAGTTTGATCTTTCCCATCGGGTGTGTACCATTGGCATTAAAGTCATAGATGGTAATCTAGATGGCGTTCAATCAATGAGTGGGGATTCCCAAGTGTTGCATGACCTGGCAGGGCATGATTCTCAACGCGGATCCAGAATCCAAGTACAAGGGCCAATCATGTTTCCTCTTAACCTGCATGTCGTCTGGAGTGAAGGTTATGCAAGGGACATATTGAGAGGCATGGAGGCAATTTTCTTCATTTCCTCCTCTGGTTTAGCCAGAATCCGGACTATGAAGGCCTCAGCATCGGCTAAAACTTCTCTGAGAGCTTCCCTTGTTGACTTGGACAGTCTCAGGAGCTCATAGAGGGTGATCCTGGCCAGGATGTTGGCCAGCTGAGCCAAAACATCAAAGCGATAAGATGTTGAGGATCCCTCCGCTTTGTCTTTTGGGAGAGGTTTGGCGTACTGAAGCTCCTTTTGCTTCACGAGTTGTTTCGTGGATAGCTTGGTTGGCTCTTGGGTCAGCTTGGACGGACTTGCCACCACTTCATCGTACTTCTTCAAGTATGACTGACCCGAATGAGTCCCTGCTACAAACGGTGCATTCGGCTCTACAGCAAGGACGATTGTCTCCTCAAAATTAGTTAGCGGAGAGACATCGGTTTTTGCTTCCCTGGAGGAAGCACACACCACATTGCAAGGCAAGGCTTTTGCTTTGCCTCTGGACTCCCTGCTGGTAACAATAGTCCACTGATGGCCTTCCATGAGGTCGGGATGAACCCATATGGTCTCTCCTTGAGGAGTAAGAACAGGTACGGGACCTTTCTCCCGCTAGTGGTGTGGATCTGTATTGAACACCCTTAGTTACCATTTCAGAATGGGAACCACTCCGGCTAGCATTGGAGGTTGTACCCCGAACTGAAGAAATAACGTCATGTTAGCTGTCACCTTCTGCTCCAGGCGGAGCTTGAGCACCTCTACATCAATCAAAAGTTAGAGGATGTCTTTGAAGATGTAGCAACTCTTAGTAGGGTGCCCTACCATCCTGTGGTACAAGCAGTAATTGGGATTGTCAGTCTTCCCCGCCTCCTCAAGGGGTCTAGCTTCAGGAAGCTTCAGTCTGTTGCTCTTGTTGAGTAACTTGAATAACGAATCAATATGCTCGCTCTTGAAGGAGTACTGCTTGTTGGTGCGTGGCTGGTTGGAGCTTAGAGGGAGACTTCGTCTATCGTCAGTGTGTCCTTCCTTTTAGCTTGAAAAGACGCTTCCAACACGCGCCTTGTCGACTTCTCGGGTTTGGGCATGCCTTATTCTGTCTTAACTCTGGCGACGATCTCCTCTGCTTGCTCGCCTTGCTACACCAAGTGCTTTCAGGTATAGCTCTCAGCCACTCCTATCAGAGATAGGAGTGTGGTTTGTAAATTGTGGCGGCATATTTTCACCAAGGTAGCCTGGGTCATACCGTTGGAACATCCGAGTGCCATGTTCTGAAATCTCTCCACAAACGCTTTAACCGGCTCTCCTTTTTGTTACCTCATCATCAGGAAAGTTGGCATAGTAATCTTTGAATCATCTTCGAAGAAATGGGTAAGGAAAAGCTTCTCCAGATTACCCCAGTTCTTGATAGAACCTTTGGGAGCTCCATGAACCACTCAAAAGCAATCCCTTTCAGGGTGCTGATGAACAAACGTGCTAGGATGGCATCGTTTGATACTACATTCCCGGTCAGACACTTGAAGTAGTATATGTGTTGGTTCGGTGACCCCTTGCCGTTGAAGGCCTGTAGGGTCGGAGCTTTGAACTTAGGAGGGTACGGGACAAGATCCCACTCGGTCGGGTACGGCTGGACCGCCACTTCTGGGAGGCCCTTCCGGTTGGCGAGGGCTTCGAGACGCTTCTCCAGCTCACTCATCCTCTTTGAGTGATCACTTCCAGTTTTTGAACCCTCTTTTTCTTCAGGTGGGGTCTCTAGATTCTCAAAATTGGCGTTCCTACCGTCGTAATCTTCAGCGTCAGAGTCTTCACCCTCATGGCCTTTTCCCTTACTTGAAGACCCTTTAGTCTTTGACTTCTTTTCATAAGCAGCTTGGTCAACATCTGCTTAAGAGTGTCGATAGATTCTTGTTGAGCACGAATCATATCGAGTTGCTCCCTCTGAACCTAGGATTGTTGTTCAAAGCGTCTGGCCATTTCTTTAGGAGTGCTTGCCAATATGTGAAAGCTTCTCTCTCCAAAAGAGTTCGAGGCTTGTGATTCCGCAATGGCAGAATATGCTTCACTCAATTCAATGCCCTGAGCTTATGCACTGTAATTTACTGGGGCAATTGTACCGGTCTGAGTGCGGGTATAATATTGGTACACCCCTTCTGGTTCAGCATCAGACTGGTCAGAGTTGACTAGTGGCTACGTCCCCTTAGTCCTGTTTGGCATAGTGCTTGGACTCACAATGTTTACAGTGACTTCAGGGTACTCCGTGTCAAAGAAGGTGCTCTTCCTGCGGGAGTGATGCCTCTTGGCCGAGCGGGAGACTGACGTTGATAACCGGTTGAATACCAGCTGTTTGCTTGCATGTAAGCTGCAATGGCATTCAGAAAGCACCTTGTGATGAGTTGTTCTCAGCAGCATTGTGAAGTGATTTGATAAGCATTCCTCTTATTTGTCAAGTAATCTCTTAGACTCGCTGCCAGAGGATCAAAGAGATCAACGTCGAATTTTTGAGGATGAGGACTTCCCGGTTCAGCTCTGACCTTAGCCGTCAAAGAGTGAACGTGATTCTTGTATCGTAACTCTAAACGCAGGTCACAGAGACGCGAGGCTCACGTTTGAGTTAGAGACGCGAGGGTCGTTCTCTACAGAAGAGACGCAAGTCTCGCGTTTTGGCACAAAGACGTAGGTCTCGCGTCTTTAAGAAGAGACGCGAACCTCGCATTGCTGAACGTTGCGTCTGTGAGGTAAAACGCGAGCCTCGCATTCTAATGTAGAAACGCGGGCTTCGCGTTCAGTTACAGAAACGCGGACCTCATGAGCTCCGCGTTTTGATATAAAGACGCAGGCCTCGCGTTTTGATATAAAGATTGGAAACGCGGGCCTCGCGCTCTGGCTGGGAAACGCAGGCCTCGCGCTCTAATTTAGACGTGGGCCTCGCGTTGAGGATCTGAGACGCGAGTCTCCCGCTACTCAAAAGAAACGCGGGCCTGAGCCCCGCGTTCTGTATCTGCTGAACATATGGCTTTTTCAGTTTCTTCTATTTGTTGTCAACGTGCGCGACGCCTTTGGCTTTCATCATCATTGGCCTCATGGGTCTCGTGAGAAACATTTACGGGCCACGTGGGCGATGCGGCCAGAAATGACACTATTTGCGCAGGTCATTCTTGGAGAAGTCTCCGAAGAGACTTGAGAGCGGATCTCTGAGGAGACCCTACGGTATTGTCGCGCCGCTTTGTGCTCTTGGCCATAAGAGAGACTTCTCGTACTTCGCCTGGTCGAATTCAACGACAAGTGATTCGACCATCTTTCTCACGAAGTTGACGTTACCTTGCACCACAACTTGCTCGTCAGTTGAGAAAGTCAGCTTCCCTAGCTGAGTCGCCATCTCTTGTTCGTGTCAGAGAATTAAAAATATTGCAAAGTTCCCTTAAATTAATGGAAAAATTACAATAACTCAAAATCCAATTACAAGAAAAAGAAGATATTCAAACTAAAATCTTCTCTTTATTTAATGCTGGGTTCTTCACGTGGCGGTGGAAAGTGATTCTTGTTCTCCGTTGACCGGTTGAACGTCAAGCTTCTTCGAGATCTTTCTCTTTGGACCACTGATGGAGTAGCACAGCTCATATCGAATGAAATCTCAAAGAGATATAAGAAAAACTTGAACGCAGCAATTTTTTTTAAAAAAGAGTAAGACTCTTTTGATCCTCTCCTTGGATTCTCTCTGTTCAACAGCAGCTTGCCAACCAAAAATTCCTCACCACACCCCCCTTTCAATAGCAATCTTAGCTATTTATAGGGTGCTCCAGGGGTAAAATTATCCCTTAGAATTTTTCTATAACAGAGGTTAACTCCCCTCATTACGTGGGCAGTAACTGACCCAGTAATGAGGGCAGTTAGAACTGAGACGCAGTGTTATCCCGTAGTTGAAACATGGGACTTCAGGCCCGCGTTCTTGTGAAGACGTAGATGTGGCTAACATCCATATTTGAACTGAGACGCAGTCTTTGTTGAGCTTCGTGTTGAAGCTGAGACGCGAGCTCCGCGTTAATGCCAAGATGCATGCTTGAGTGAGCCTCGCGTTTTGATGTTGAACGCTGGCTTTTATTAGCCTTTCATTTAGACTTGAACGCAGACCTGAGTCAACCTTGCGTCTGAAGTATGAGATATGCATTTAATGACTTGTCTCCAGTGATTTTTTGACAGTCTACAGTGATTAAGGGCTATGAGCTCTTTGTGCCCATTTTTCCGCTTCCTCATACAGTTTGGAGGATTTCTCCTTTTTTACATGATGAAAAAGCTTTTAGCGGTGACTCACTCATTTAGTCCGCGGGGAAGGTGGGGCAAATTGATTGTTAATCTCCCTGATAGCGACCACGGGTGAAGCACTCCACCATCGTTCAAGTTTCTAGTCCTTAGGAGGCCACAAAAGAAGGTAATTGTGGGAGCGTTTCGACGGTCAGGTCCTAGGGGCCCATTACCCATGGTATTGAATTATCCTTAGAAGAATTCATGAAACTGGTGAACAAATTGCTTAATATCCACAACATTCACAACTGGAGTTGGCAATTGGACTCTCATAAGCCTGTGGTGCCGCCCACTGATCAAAGAATCGGCCGAGTCGGATACGACTCGGCCGAGTCGTATCCGACTCGGCGACCTCCGGTTTGACTCGGAGGCCCGAGTCAGTCTTGGATCGCCGAGTCGACCCGGATCGGGTCCGAGTCGGACCCGATCCGGGTCGACTCGGCGCCCGTGACTTTCTACTTAAAAATCTCGCTCGGGGAGAGAGAGAGAGATCAGATCTGATCTCTCTCTCTCTCTCGCGCTCGTCGTCTCCCCCGCGACGCCCTCCGGCCCTCGCCGTCCCACCTCGTCGCCGTAGCCGTCGCCGTCGGCGTCGCAGGTAACTCCTCCCCTCTCTCCCTCTCAGTCTCTCTCTCTCCCTCCCTCTGTGCCTCTCTCTCTCCTCTCTCTTTCTCTGTCTCTCTCCCCCGCAGGCCGCAGCGGCGCGCGCTCTCTGGCTGCAGCGGCGCGCGCTCTCTCTCTCTCCCCGCAGCTACTCTCTCCCGGCTCTCTCTCTCCGCAGCGGCGCGCACTCTCTCTCTCTGTCTCTCTCTCGCTCTCTCTCTGTCTCTCTCTCGCTCTCTGTCGGACTCTCTCTCTTCCCCTCTGTATCTCTCTCTCTGTCGGACTCTCTCTCTCTCACTCTGTATCTCTCTCTCTCTCTGTCGCACTCTCTTTCTCTCACTCTGTATCTCTCTCTCTCTGTCGCACTCTCTCTCACTCTGTATCTCTCTCTCTGTCGCACTCTCTCTCTCTCTCACTCTGTATCTCTCTCTCTGTCGCACTCTCTCTCTGTATCTCTCTCTCTCTGTCTATCTCTCTCTCCCTCTCCCTCTCAGTCTCTCTCCCCCTCTCTGTCTCTCTCTCTCCCTCTCCCTGTCAGTCTCTCTCTGTCTCTCTCTGTCCCTCTCTCTCCTCCACTGTGTTCCCCTCTCTCCTCTGTCTCCGTCTCTCTCCCTCTCTCTGTTCCTCTCTCTCTAATTAATTTGCATTTAATGTCATTTAATTTAGGTTAGTTTAGGTAAAGTTAATTTAACTTAATTTAGGTTAATTAATCTAATAAAATTTTGTAATTAAGTTAGGTAATTTAATAATTTTATTGAAGTTAGGTAATTAAGTTATTGTAGGTTAATCTAGTATAAATTAGTTTAGTTTAATTTAATATAGTTTCATTTAATTGAATTTAATTTAATTTAAATTAGTTTAGTTAACTTAATTTAGGTTAATTTAATTTAATAAAGTTTTGTAATTAAATTAGGTAATTTAATTATTTTATTAAAGTTAGGTAATTAAGTTAGTGTTGCTTAATCTAGTATAAACTAGTTTAGTTTAATTTATTGTAGTTTCATTTAATTGAGTTTAATTTAATGTTTTTTAATTTAGTTAATTTTAGTTTTAATTTAATTTAACAGATAATTTTTTTAAATTTCAGTATGGCTCCAAAGCAACGCGATATTGGATGGGAACATGGTACCCCTGTTGGTGGAAGTAGAAAACTTGTGAAGTGCAATTATTGTGGGAAACAAGTCCATGGTGGTATCACTAGATTGAAGCAGCATATAGCACATGTACCCGGTCAGGTGGAAGGATGCTTGCGAGTATCAAAAGAGATATCTCAAATAATGAGACGACATCTTTCTGAAGGTAGCAAAGAAAGAGCGGCCATTAAATCTAAAAAAGACCGACTTATGAGATCTTTAAGTGAGGAAGATTTCTATGAAGTGACCGAAGAAGATTCTGATAATGAAATTGAAGAAGTTGGTGGTTTAGAAGGAGTTGAAAGAAGACAACTGAAACAAGCCATGAAAGAAAGTCGTGAAATGGCTTGGAGATCGGCAGAAGGAGTTGATATTGGTGGCAGTAGTTCACAGCCTTCAGGATCAGGGAGTAACCGTGGATTGCGTCGGAGTATGACTACGAGAGAAGCTGAAATTCCAGCTCGTGGTATTGATCCTTACATGTTCCCAACAAAACAGAAATCAATCAAAAGCATGTTCTCAACTGAGAATATGAAAAAAGTTGGGAAATCCGTGGCGAAGTTCTTTCACTACAATGCAATACCATTCAATGCAGCTGATAGTGGTCCTTACTACCAAGCCATGATTAATACTATTGCGGAGGCAGGTCCAGGTGTAAAAGGCCTTACAGGGTACCAGATTGGCAATCTCTATTTAGAGGAGGAAGTGAAAGAAATTGGAGTATATATTGCTTCAATAAAAACAAAATGGCCGCAGTATGGTTGCACGATCATGTGTGATGGATGGAGTTCTCATAATAGAAAGCCTATTGTTAATTTCATGATTTATTATGATAGAAGCATGATCTACCATACTTCTGTTGATACCACTAATATCTCGAAGACTGCTGAGTAAATAATTCTCGCTAATGGATAAAGTTGTTGATGAAGTTGGCGAAGAAAATATCGTGCAGGTTGTCACAGATAATGAGGCAAGTTTCAAAGCAGCTGGTCACATGTTGATGGAGAAGAGAAAACATTTGTTTTGGTCTCCCTGTGCAGCACATTGCATTGATTTGATGCTTGAAGATATTGGCTCTTTGAAATCAGTCAAGGAGACATTGGATGATGCTAAGGTGATCACATCATTCATTTACAATAGCCTCAAAGTGGTGAATTTAATGAAGCTATATACCAAAGATAGAGATTTGTTGAGACCAGGTATAACACAGTTTGCCACCGAGTTTATTTCTATTGAAAGCCTTATTCGCTTGAGCAAGATTTGAAAAGAATGTGCACGACTATAGAATGGCGTGAATTCAACAAGGAAAGGAGTAGAAGAAGTGTGCGAGATAAGGTTGCTAATCTCATTCTGACTGACCGGTTTTGGAAGAAGGCAAGAGAGGTCCAAAACATTATGGATCCTCTTGTTAGAGTCTTGAAGATAGTGGACCAGGACAAGAAACCTACACTATCTATTATATATGAAGCTATGGATAGAGCAAAATTGGCTATAAAGGCCTCAAATAAGAACTGGAAGAAGTACTGGGACATCATTGATAGAAGATGGGAGGGACAATTGCATAGACACTTGCATGCTGCTGGTAATTCATTTGCCTAGAAATCATATTTGTTGACTAGAAATTGAAACTGTCATATCATAACAATCGTTTGCTTACATTATTGCAGCATATTTTTTAAATCCAACACTCTAATATTCAAAAAACTTTTCTACACATCCAGAAGTGAGATATGGATTAAAGGAAGTCATTAAAAGATTGGAGCCAGATTTGACTAAACAAGCAAGAGCTATTAATGAGGTAATAATAATTTATTTATTTCATCGATATAATGTTATGCAAATATTAGCACTTGTGATGTGTATTCTCACAGATAAAATTATTTGTGGATGGAGTTGGAGAATTTGGAAGCTCACTAACTAGAAGAGCAGTGCAACAATCTCTTCCAGCTGATTGGTGGATTAATTATGGCGAAGAAGCTCCCAATCTGCAGAAAATTGCCATCAAAGTCTTAAGCCAAACATGTTCTTCATCGGGTTGTGAAAGAAATTGGAGCACGTGGTCGCTAATTCATACAAAACTGCGCAACCGGTTGGCAATGAAAAAGTTGCATAAACTAGTATATGTGCATTACAATATGCGGTTGCGAGTAAGAAACTTGACATGCAAAAGCGACATTGATGATTATTACAACCCAATTGATCTGAACAATATTTTCAATGATGATGATATTTTGGATGAGTGGATTCGTGAGGGAGAACAGCCGATGTTACCACCAGATGACTTAGGTTGGTTAGATGAAGGTATTCGTCATACTGACGAAAGTGGCGGTGATGATGGTGATGGCGGTGATGATGACAGCGGTGATGGTGGTGGTGAGGGTGATGGTGGTGAGGGTGATGGCGGCAGTGATGGTGGTAATGTTGAAGAGACTCATGGTGTTGGTGGAAGCCAACAAGATGATGTTTTAACATGGGATTCACAATATTATGCCACACAAGATACAGATCATGGAGGCCGGGCGGGGATTTCACAGCAGCGTAGGCATTTGGATCGGTTGGTCGAATTCAGTTCTAGCGATGATTATTCGAGTGGACATGATTACTACTCACATGGTCATCATAGTCTTGAAGGCCATTTACAGGGGTTGGGTTTGACATCTGGCCAATATTCTGGCACTGATTATTCTAGCACTGGTGATTACTCTACTAGCAGCACTGAATATCGAGGTTTTGGGTATTATCACCATGGAGCTGATATTGCACAACCCCTACCGCCATATTACTCTGATAGTGGATCCTCTGGCCAATCATCTCAGCCTACAGGATCTCACCCACAAACATATCATTATCCTTATGGAAACTATATGCCTGGTTTCTATACTTATCGCGGGCCAGATGATAATGATGATTTGGAGCCTCCTCGTAATTCAATGTGGAAATGACTATATTAGCAGGTACTTATGAATTATTTTGTGCAATTTACTATATTATGCATGTATTTTGATATTTTTCTACCGACGACGCTTGTATTTATGCTTTCACGTTATGTTTTGAGTGTTAGGTGATATGTTTTGAATATGTGATGCATGAATTTGGATGTTTACATTTTTTAATGATTTGTCATGATTTTTTCATAATTTTTTTGGCGCTCTATGTAGCGTTTTTTGCGTATCGCCCGAGTCCGATCCGAGTCGCCGAGACCGATCCGTCTCGGTGCCGGCCGAGTCGGCGGCCGAGACCGAGACTTTGAACCATGGTGCCGCCAGATGTTCTCAATGATAAGTCCGCAGTAGATGGTGTAGCGTCACTGACTCTCGACGCTGCCACGAAAGAATCTGATGAAGAGGAGTTCCTGCCCGAAGAAGTTGAGGGCGAGTCTCAAGCAGCTGCTGCCCTTCAGAGGCGAAGAGAGCGAGGCAAATCACCTGCTCGTACTAGCTCTTGAAGAGGAAAGGGTCCGAGCCGATCTACCAGATGCTAATGTTAATGATGTAAGTATCAACTTTTACTCCTTTTTTTTTATTATTAAAGTTCCTATTCATATCCGTGATTCACATGGTGTCCCTGATGTCGCTTATGAATCCGATGATGAGGCAATAAGTAGAGAAATGCAACAGCTTCACAGTGGCTCAGTTTCAGATAAGTCAGGCTCCAGAGACGTCGACCGAGATGTTGATTCCACGTGTCGTCGAGTGTTTAGAAGGGTCTTTCTTGACACACGCTTGGACACGCGCGTGCGCGCACACAAAAAAGGTTAGGACACAGCGTACACATGTTGTGCACATGAAAAGCGAGAATGTTTCTTGGGGTAGGATTATAACATAGTAAGTTTATACTTTATTATAATCCAAATTATAATTTGGGGTTCAAATTTGATAAGTTATTCAAAAGTTAAGAAAGAGTGAGATCAAATTTAATATTTTGATCTATTTTATTCTTTTTAGCTAAATAATTTTATCTAGAACATCTACATATGTAGATATCCAACATTATTTCAGAATTGAGTTTTTTTCATATGACCCCAGTAAATTTGTTATTTACATATAACACCCAAATGCCTTTGTATTTATGAAAAACCCCCAATAAACTTTAAGTTGTTTATTCTACCAAACTATTAAGCTATTCACGGACACAACAACATTGAAATGAACATGACACGCCGATACACAACAGATTCTCTCTGACACGCGTGTTGGACACGGCGCGACTCTATGATAGGAGTGTTCGTGCTACATAGCTATTAAGTTTTCCTTTAAAATCTTACAAAAGACCCTGATTTTAAAACGTGTTCATGTGCATGAATGGAGTTCAGCAACAAAACAAATCAAGCAAGTCTCGCCAACAAAGGATGATCGATCTAGACTACAAGTTCTCAGCTTAAAATAGTGATCAGTGTTTATTGTAAATAAGTTGCACACATGCATCAGATTTTGAAATGTAAATTAAATGAATAATAACATTATTTTGTCATGCGAGTCCCATATGTAATATTCAAATTAATAGATACAAGATAACAAAAGCAGTGTACTCAAGTTATTTTATGTAATTAGCCAGCAGAAAGATAAACTAACAGAGAATTCTATTCTGTGAAACTAGTATTGTCCAAAGGGAAAGAATACCTGAAGATAATCGATTAGACCAAGATCAAATCAAAAGGTGTTCCAACAACGGCAGCTTTGTATCGCTCTCAGCGTCAAATAGGTCTTCTGGTGGTTATTCTCAAATTACTTGAGCGACAAGTTGGTGTGGAAGCAAGATGACGACAGGTGGTCGCCGGAGTGTAGACAAAGTCTGAGTAGTTGTCAGAATATACAATCTCAAATAGCTCACCTTCATACACCAAGAAGGTTGACGTTGAATCCAATTCAATCATGAGGCGTCGACTTGTGGCAGAAGAAAGACTTGAAAATAAGAGGGAAAATAATGTGGATGTAGTGAAGGAGATGGGGTGATGTTGGATTGGTAGAGGGGACTGGGGCACTAGTACAACAGAGGGGATTTGGGGCTTTGCTAGTGCAACCGGGGAGGTCGGCTATCACTGGTGCAGCGTCGATGAAGTCAATTGGTCATGATGGAGGGAATCGAGATGTAGCCATGGTCGCTGGAGAGTCGGAGGGAGAGAAAATTGATGTGTTGTTGAAGATGTTGCCGCAGTTGCGAGGAAATCAAGGGCCTATTAAGGACGCTACCAAGGTGCAGTGTTGTTGGTGAAGGAGAATCATTCCCTAGCGTCAATCAGAGAGAGCAATGAGATTGAATTGATAGATCTTTGCTTCAGTAACATGAATACAGGAATTTAACAGAGAAACAAAGAAAAGATTAAGAGGGAAGAAGTACAGAGAGCAGTAAGCAAAGAAGTTTCATTTTCATCATTCATCATCCCTAATAGAGGACACCAAGTTGCCTTTATCAGGCTCCAAATTCAGTGCAGAACCATATCCTCGAGCTCAACAAGTTGGTGCGTCGTCTGCGCAGAAAGACACGTCTGTAACGTGTACGTGCTCTGATGTCAGATCCCTTGCCTAACTTTTCTGCACTCTTCTCCAAAGTCTACCTTCACTCCCCTTTTTTCCCCCCATAGAAGCTAGTCCCTCAAATCCATATCCTATCCCACAACAACCTTAACCCCATCTCCCCTAGAATTGAGACTCGTCTTCTCTCATTCATAGATCTCCCTTACGCATTCCTCAATTATGTGAGTGATAGATGTTACAATCTAAAATTCTAGCATGAATTTAGAGGTGAATTTTTGAACAATAACGAAGTCAAGGATCTTAGGTAAACATCAAGAGAGAGATGAAGAAACTTGGGCAATTGAGGGAGATGATGAAGAATGGGGGGGAGAGAGGAAATTTATAGATAGGAGTTTGACAAAGCTAGTAGAGATGAAAGGAATTGAGATAGGAGTTCAAAGCTAGTAGAGATGAAAGGAATTGGGGGTTTGACAGATGGTTTTGTGGACGGAAGGGATTAAACACGGTTTGGGAGAAAACCGTTGGAGAAGATATACACTCAGAAGAGAAAAAGTTTCGAAAGATGATAATGGTATTAAATAGGATTCGGGATAGGTATGAAATTTAATTAGGGAATATTAAAGGAATGGGGTTTTTTAAAATAAATCAAGGCTAAATTACTAAAAGCTACCATGAACTTTCAGGATTTTTCAAAAAACTACTATAAACTTGATTTATTACGACTAAGTACCACAAATCAAAAAACTACCACTTGTAGTTAGACATCAATATAAGCTTGAAAACTCATTTTTTGCCCCCTCATTAATTCGAATAAGCCCATCAAATATCCATCGGAGTGTTCAGAACCCAAAATCAAAAAGGAAAAAAAGAAAACTTGTGTCTTAATCTCTATCACTCTCTTAAGAACGAAAAAATCTCCTTGCTATGAAAAGAAGAACTTGCCTTTCAGCCCTCATTGAAGTTGTTGGAGATGAGAGATCATCGTTGTCGGTCTTGCTCGATCATCGTGGGTCGTCATCGATCGCTACGAAGGTCAAAGTGCAGGTCGTGGAATCTCGGTGGGTATTGAGTTGAGAAAGCTAGCATTTTCTTATAGAGATGATGAGAGGTAAGAGGTGAGGATATTTTTGTCATTAACTTGGTAATAAATGGTCACATGGGATTGAAAAGTTTACATCTAACAGACGGATGGTAGTTTCTTTAAAGTAGTTTCTTTAAAAGTTCGTGGTACTTAATCATAATAAATCATGTTTATGATAGTTTATTGAAAAAACATGAAAGCTCATTGCAGTTTCTGATAATGTAGTCAAAAATTAACATATGCAGGGGTTACATGTAAATAAATTTGTAGGGGTTGTATGTAAATGAGAAAGTTTAATAGGGCACATAGGAAAAAAAAGCTTTCACAACTATCTATCGACTAAAAAATATACTTTTACCACCTTTACAGTAAACTTATATCGATTCTAAAATACAATAAAGCAGAAAAGTACAAGAAAAAATTAAATATGCAGTAAAAATCATTTGATGAAAATAAAGCGAAGTAAAAAATGAGAGAATTGAAAAAGAAAATGAATGTTGCAAAACCAGAAAAGTTATAAAAAAGTATAATACAATCAATAAAAATGAAAAATAAAGGAAAAACTCTAGAAAGATAAATAAGAATCTCAAAAAAAAAATATGAAAAGAAAAGAAAGAAGTAGGGAAAAAAGAATAGTATATAACATAGAAATAAAGTAAAAAAACCACAAAAAAAAGAATCATAAGAAAAGGAAAGAAAAAGAAAGAAAGAATCAAAAACACAAAAAAATGCTACAGAAAAAATATAGAGAAAAAACAAAACTAGTCATATGAAAAATAAAAAGAAATAATTTGGAGGAAAAAAACAAATATTAAAAGAAGAAAGAAATTTAGAAAATGAAGAAATAAAAGATATAATCCAAAACACAAAAATGTCGAAAAAAGAAAAGAAAATTTTGGAAAGAAATAAAAAAGATGTGGACAAATAAAGAAAAAAATCCGAAGGAAAAAAAAAAGAAAAGCAAGGAAAAGAATCATGAAGAAAAAGCAAACATTGGGAAAAAAAATGGAAAGAAAAAGGAATTAAAGAAATACCGAATCTAGAAAAAGAAGTGCAGAAGTACTTGAAAAAAATAAGTAGAAGGAAACCAGATATAAAGGACAAGCAAAATGAGGAATATAAAGAAAAAACATAATGTAATTAAAAAAGAAAATAAGAAAATGTAGGAAAACAAAATGAAGAAGAAAAAATAATCTTTGAAATGGAATATATAGAGAAAAGAAAACAAAGAATTGAAAAACAAAGTAGAAAGAAAAGGTAAGAGAAAGAAAAGAAGAAAACTAAAAATAAATATGGAAAATACGGGAAAAATATCTAAAAAAAAGTAGAACATCCTTAAAAAAAGAAAAATAACGAAGAAAAAGAAAAAAAAAACCTGTTGTAACATAACTTGGAAAGAAAAAGAAAAGTAAGAATAAGAAAAAATAAATAAATGTGAATATTACAAAACAGTAACAATAATTTTGAAACAAAAGTAGGACTAATAGGTTAAAAGTATCTGAAAGAAAAATAAAAAGAATTTTCAAAAAGAATAATAGAAACTATCCAGAGAAAAGAAAAGAAAAACAGAAAAAACAAAAAGAAAGAATAAAATGATATAGGAAAAGAGAGAGAAATAAGAAGTCAGAAAAAAGAAAATTACAGTGAAAAAAAGAAAAAAATGAATCTTAAGAATGAGATCAAAGACAATAATAGGGAAATAAAATGAAAAGAAAAAAACAAGAAATAAAGAAAAGGCAAAAAAATTGGATTAAAAAAATCAAAGAATTATTCAAAATAAACAAATAGAATAGTAAAAGAAAAAAGGGTTTAAAAAATAAATGAAAGATTATTAAGAAAAATGAAAAGAAAGAAATAAAAAAATAAAAAGGAAAGATATAAAGAAGACAAACAAATAAAAGAATCTCGAAAACAATGGAAACAAAACATAAGAAAGAAGGGGAAAAGGGCAAGGAAAGATATGGGAAAAAAAAGAAACAACACAAAGGTAGAATATTATTTAAAAAAATCAGAAGGAAAATAACCACGAAAAAAAATAGAGAAAATAAAGAAAGCATATGGAAAGAAAAGAACAAAAAAGAGTAAAAACGACATAAAGGAATAAAAGAAGAGAAAAATATGGACAAATAAAATAATAATAATTAGTGAAAACCAAAAAAGAGATAACCTCAAAAAAGGGGGCGAAGGAATTAAAAAGCGAAACTCAGGTGTAAAAGAAAAAAGCTAGAAAAAATAGATAATACAAAATTCTGAAGGAAAGAAAGGATAAAAAGTGGAATATTAAAAAAAAGAAAAAAAATCAGAAAACACTAACATAAAATAAATTAATCATAAATAAAGAAAATATTGAAACAAAAACAAAAAAAAAGAGTGATAAAAGAAAAGAATAAATAAAGAATTAAAAAAGAAATAAAATAATCTTTGACATAGAAGTGCATAAAGAATTGAAATACATAAGTAGAAGGAAACCTGAAATAGAAGACAAAAAAATTGGAAAGAATAAAGAAAAATATAAACTATAATCAAAAAATAAAAAAATAAAATGGGGGCAAAATATGGAAAATAATCAAAAGATTAAAAAAATAAGGAAAAAAAAGAATCTTCAAATGAAAATTCAGAAAAAGAGAAGAAAGAATAAAAAAAATAAAGTAGAAAGTAAGAGAAGTAAACAAAATATGGAAAAATTAGTTTAAAAAAAGGAATTGGAAGTCGCCCATGTGGCCACATGGTAAGCCATTGGGTTTTGCTCCCCAATGGGCACCGGTTCGAATCCCATGGGGTGCGACATATGTAAAAAGGATGTATGTGTGTGTATAAATTGGCAATTAACCGCGAGCTTCTTCTCAAAAAAAAAGAATTGGAAAAAAAGTAGACCAGAATCATGGAAAAATAGAAATATGTAAAAGAAAAAAGAATGTTGAAAAATAATTTGGAAAGAAAAAGTAAACAAAGAAATCAAAAGAATTTATACACACTTATATTGCAATTTAAGTCTAGGAAGAAGCAATGTTCTAAATATCCCCGATATAACCCCGATATTGCGCCGATATTGCGTTTACGGCACCTAACCGCAATGATTTGGCACGAAATGATTTGGCACATCCAAACCGATATAGCGTTTTTCATCCAAAATCGCCGATAAATAGGCATGGACCCGATATATCGGCCGCAATTTCAGCGATTTTGGACCCGATATAGCGTTTTACACCAAATTTCTAGGTTAGGTATTTAGGTAATTCGAGTGATGTGACAATGTGGCGTTTTTGAAGATTCTACACTTGGGTAGTGATTATGGATTCATAGGCTTAATGCAAATTAGCGAGTTAAGTATATCTTAAACATATAAGTATGAAGTTTTATGTAGATTTATATAATTTATGCATATATTGTCTTATTGAGATACGATTTAAGACAAGAAGAAATGTATATTACAGTCCGATTTTGACATCCGATTTTTAAAAATATCCCCGATATATCCCCATCTCCGATAAATTTTTCCGGCCGATGCAGCCGCTGTGGCCGCCATTTAGAACACTGGGAAAGGCACACTCTTACACAAATATTTTCCCCTATATGCATTACTTTGTGGACGATTGTGATTTCGTTTAACATAAAATAAGAATGATTGTAATTCTCAGCCGCAAGGTATGGTGTTATGGTGTTAGATGGACTCGGACTGAATCACAACCATTCATAAAAGAAACAGATGGTCAAGAATTGACATATTGTACCTTTCAATACAAAAGACACAGATGCAAGGATTTAAATCTGATCAAGAGGCAGTTTGAATGATACTATTAGAAGCAAGAAACACATGAGTGTGACGTGTATTCTTCTCGTTTTCGCTATAATGAATCTCTCATGCTGGTGCCTGATGCTCCATGAAGTATGCGAATTTAGTTGGCGAAACCACGTATATGTTGGAAGAAGAGAAATGTCAGAATCGTTTCAACAACAGAGGAGAGACAAAATCATTGTTTTCAGGAGTAAATAAGGATGTAAGGGAGCTTTTGAGAACTTGTAATTGGAAAACTAACAGAGAGAGCACTATGAGAGCTATTATGACAATTTAGGATGTATAAGCTAAGTAAGAAGGCTAGCTCTTTTAGGTAGATGTGTTTTGCTACAAAGTAATGGGTCACAGCCAGGGTCCTCTCCCTATTCTTCTGTTTGTATTCATATGAACCTTGCAAACAGTATGGTTGTATATTGCATGTTTCTGGATCAGTAATATCACTTTACTGTTCAAATATACACATTTATATATAGAGAGAGAGAGAAACTTGACTACTTCCGAAAGGATTTGAGCATGAATTCTTCCCACTCAAATTTAATGTTATGACATTCAATGAAAGATTCACTCAGTTGAAGTTGATTTATATTATTTAAAATAACTAAAAATCAAAAATCAAGTTTGTTATAATTTTTTTGTCCATGCATCAAGTAGGAACAAAATGGACAGCCAAAAGTAGCATATTACTTAGATCTATGATTTTAGACATAAAAATTCCCGATCCTATCATTTGATCATGATCTAAACATAAAAAACCCTCACACCAACTTCTGTTAGGTTTTAAATATTCTACACCGTTAACCTAACCAACTCACTATTTTAATTTGCGCCTACTTGATGAATAAGCAAAAAGTATTCAAAACACTAGATTTTTTTTATTTTTAGTTACTTTAAATAATGTAGATAACGACAACGGATTGGATCTTGTATTTGAATGTCATAGCATTGAATTTGAGTGGAAAGGATTAATGCTCAAATCCTTCCCAAAAGATCTAAGTCTCTTTACACACACACAAACATATATATATATATATATATATATATATAAATTTCTTTTTTTGAAATCTGTCAGGGTATCATGGGCCCACAACGCGGACAATACCCCTAACTAATCCTACAGGTCCCGTAGCCTCCACCCTGAAACTATATATGTGTGTGTATGAAAGAATAAAAACTAAGTAATATAAGATAGATTAAAAAAGTATGAGAAGTGGAAAATATCAAAAGAAAGATTAACGAAAAAAAGCAAAATAATCGGTGAAGAAAAGAAAAAATGGGAATAAAAGGACAAAGAAAAACCAAAAAAGTCTGCAAAAAAGAAAAAGAAAAGAAAAGAAAAAATAGATCAGAAATGAAAAAAAATTAAAAAATCTACATGGAAACATAAAAGAATCCAGAAAAAGAAAAGAAAGTTTTTCTGGAGAGAGAAGAAAAGAAAGAAAAAAATAAGAAAAAAGAATTAAAAAAGGAAGAATAAAAAAGTAAAATAGAATTAAAAAAAAGTAGGAAAGAAAAATAACAGGGAAAAAAATAACATCAATGTAAAATTTTAAAAGAAAACAATATGGAAAGTACAGAAAGGGAAAAAAGAATGTCAAAGAGAAAAGAAAAGAATATGGAAAGAAAAGATAATAAAGAACAAAGAAAAATCAAGAAAGAAAGAAAATATGGTAAAAAAACAAAGAAAGAATTGAAAAAAAAATAAGCGGAATAGAACCGAGAAAAGATAAACATAAAAAAAATGAAAAAAAGTTGAATGAAAAGGAAAAGAAAAGAAGAAAATCTAGAAGGAAACGAAAGAAGAATCAAAAAATAAAATCCAAAAAAAGAGAAAATTTTGGGAAATTCATGTATAACAAATAAGATTTCGGGGGGAAGAAGACGCTCATAAGGATGAAATGAATAGAAGGAATCAAATTAAACAAGTAGAAAAAGGATAATATAGTCCGAAAAAAGGATAGAAAAGAACACATTGGAAAAAAGGAAAAATAAAAAGGAATAAAAAAGCATAAATAAAAGAAAAAACCTAAGGAAACACAGAAGAAAACGATTGGATAAGAAAAAAGGAAAAAGGGTATAAAAAGAATGCACGAGACGGAGACAGAGAATAGAGTAAAAATGAAAGAAAAAAGAAATCACAAGGAAAACAAAAAGGAAGGAAATTTGGAGTAAAAAAGAAAGGAATTTTTTTTTATTCTCTTTCATGAAAGTTTTTTTATACTTTGTCATGTGGCATTCTAAACTATTATGGGGACAACTTATGGCTGAAAACATATAACTTTAATCAAAATTGAATCAATTGAGCAAATCAAATTAGAATTTCAGTTTAATTAAATAGAAAGTTATCAATGATAACTTCTTGA
Source organism: Agave tequilana (assembly GCA_038442645.1). Taxonomy (NCBI): domain Eukaryota; kingdom Viridiplantae; phylum Streptophyta; class Magnoliopsida; order Asparagales; family Asparagaceae; genus Agave; species Agave tequilana. Next base: position 117,893 of record JAVJIF010029775.1, on the reverse strand, counting down.
GTCTATAAGCAACGTCATCATAGGAATCAGATGTAAATTTCATGTATCAATAGCAGAGTGATATGTGCCTAACATCATTTGCTAATAATCGGCAATTAATTAAGTAAACCAAAGAATCAACAACAACTCGAGCATGTTCTGTTAGCATGTGACAATTGAATTGAAGTATTAAACCCATAAGAAGGAAAAGAAGTGATCCTTTTTGCACAGGTTCATATATAGAAATAGACACAGAGCATGTATATGTATCTAAAAGTAGAGCAGGACAGGTTTAGCTTTTCTCTTAATCAACATAAAGACCACTGATGAGGCACCTAGAATAATATAACGTGCAGAAAAGTTTCAATTATTAAATAACTATAATGATCGGTGGAGTTTTGGTACCTCACATGTTTCAATTTTTTACCACATGATCGACCTATCAATATAAACAATACTTAAAATCATACTTCAGGCGTTACTTAAAATCATACTTCAGACCTGTACTAGGGCACTAGAAAATAAGAATGTTACGTGTCAATCAGATGGCCATTTAAACCACTAAAGAAAATACCTGAACCAACATGTAGGTAAGACACATGCTCCAATATTTGCTCGTTGCATGCCTTCAAAGTCGCATGAACCTTCTCTCGACCACAGCAACTGAAGATCTGAAACACATATTTTCAGGTGTAGGGAAAAAAAATCAAAAACCCTTAAGAAGCATACCACATTAGAGGAATTTCGGAGGAAGGTTATTATTTATTTTCCTCGCTCTTTTCTCCCCTAGAACTTGAAAAGAAGTCATTTTAACGTCACACAGTTATCACGCAAGAATCAATGAATCATTGAGCATCAGAGTAAATTCCCTTGTACGGACCTTATTTGGCTAACCTAAGGTAGATGCAAATCAAGAACCTAAAAGCTAATGATGCATCTAAAAAAAAGGCATAAAATCATTCTTCTGAAAACAAACAGTTCATAGCTCTTATTCACACAGTTTGCATGGTATGTTAAGTGTTATGGTATTGGAATTTTTGTTTTGATACATCAAGTTCCTGCCAAAGGAAAGTTGTAGATTGTCACATGCCCCATTGCATTTTGGAGGCGTGACAGCCAGCCTGAGAAAACACAACTGAGCAACAATAATATACCATCAGAATTTTTTCAGGACCACTAATTATGAAATCTACATCTGAATTTGCAATTAGAGATTAAAAATATAACATAAATAAACATTTTATGTTATGCCAGTAATCTTGAATAATTTAAGAGATGCGAACTGATGTCTAAAAACGTGTTAGATGGATAGGAAGAAAGTAAATAAAAGTAAATATAAGTGGAAATCATGAAAAGTTTAAGAGGTGAAATGATGCCTAAAAACATGTTACTTGGATAAGCAGAAAGTAAATAAAAAGTAACTATAAGTAGGGACACACTGATTCCAAACAGACTGAATACATCATAACTTCCAAAGACATTATCAATAGAGGCATAACCATATCTAGGATAATCCTGCAAGGATAGTGGCATGAATGAGTTTTTGACAATATGACTACAGAATCACTCGGAAAATTGAGAGGAAAAAAAGACCATGCAAATAGAATTGACACATGATATAACATACTGATACTGGAATCATCAGTAATAGAGTCCATCCTCATTCATAAGGAGGGAGTCCCAGGTAGGTCATATTAGCCAAAAACATATAATCCCAAAAATCACACATGCAAGGAAGTCTGCAAGAGATTCAATCAAGCTTTAACTAACTGCAAGGAAAGAGTAAAATCATCAAACATAATGACATAATTCACAGTTGTCCTTGATAAAATTGAAATACCCACAGAACTCTAAACCTCTCCCCCAAACACCCCCCCCCCCCACCCCCTACACACACAAAAAAAAAAACCCACCCAAACAAAAAATGAAAGAGTAAAAAGAAGAAAAGCATTAATATGTACTACAATCACAGAAACTAGAAACACCAGTTGGTTAGATTTTGTTAAAAAAATAAAATTGTAATCAAAAGAGTTGAAAGATCAAGAAAAATATCGATAGAATTAAGAATTGTTGACAGGATCAAACAGATTGTAAGGGATGCCCACCACTCACCTTTTCTTCTTCCTCCTCCAACACTTCACCATCTCTAGTTAGTTTTCATCCAATGGCAACGAGGAGAGGGGAAGAAATTAAAGGAAATTTCAACGTTAACAGACTGCCAGATATGGAGGAAGAGTGATAATTTGGAATTGGGTACTACACTGCAGCAGCGACAATCTCTCCAAAGAAGCAGCACCACACGCATTTGACCGTCATGGATATTTGGCAGCTCAAATGGCTAGAATCACACATAGGCTCTTCGCAACATCACAACTACTACCAGCTGCAGTCACCAACTAACATTGTTGGAAATCTTTGCAAGCTCAAAAGACCTTTGAGAACGTACACACACAAATAATATAACTATTATTCTGTTGCTTTTTTCAGATTCAGTTACAGCTCTGTTTCTTAAAGAATTAATCAAATGTTCTCCCCTTGTCTTGATTCAGGGGTCATCAGATGCCAATCCTTTACAATAATCGTGGTTGTAAGATCCCTTGTAATTCTGCTTTGTTGAGCTATTACCACAACTAATCACATCTAAATTTACATAAAAGTTTACATAAATTATGTTTCTGTTTCATGTCACTGTTTGTTCCATGAAAAGTTAGGAATGTAGTCCTCTAATACTCCTCACATGAAATCATTTTACAGACCCTTCGCTAGCTCAATTAATTCAATTTGTTTGAGAGAAATTAATATAGGTATTTGTCCGATTTGATTGCTGTAGGTTGCTTATTTTTTCTTGAATCAATTTTTATCTTTACTTCCATACATTATAACAAAGCGTAGGTCATGGAGAGATCATAGAGCTACTGATTGAAGCAAAGCAGCATATTCCTTATTTTAACCAGTCCTGCTGGTTATCACCATATTAGCTTTCTTTTGAGTTGGCTATCCTATTATGTAATTGGTATTTGGTACCAATTGTAGATTTAATTGGCTGTCATAGAGATGTTTTTTGTGGGGACTGCTTTGCTTACTTTTGGATCGGTTTTGTATATCTGAAAGTTTCTATAGATGTAGTTTAGAGTATGCAAAGATAAAACCTAAGAATCAAAGATGATACCATTGAATAAATGTAGCACACGCCCGTGTTAGCACAGGAAGACAGAGAAAGCAATGACTATAAAGAGTCCACCTAGCATCATGTTATGGAAGAGGGAGAAAAGAAAAAACGTTGGCCTTGATATAAAACACAAGATGGTCAGAAGACTCAGAACAATAATACTACAACATAATATGCATGCAATATAACAATTTGAAGCCAAAAACCAAGAAAAACATCATTCAACACATTGAGGTATCCATGCAAATATACCTCAGCAAGTAATGCGACATGGACCATTTAAACTTGCAGAATTTTAATTTTGTCCTTCACAATTACACCAAAAGATGCTAACACCAAAGGCTGCTACAAAACTGGTTATTTCTTACAATAAGAATCTAAAGACAGAAACAACAATTATATCTTAGGATACCAGTGGGGGAGAAGTATGGGATAACTAAAACCAAGTTTAAAAAAAAGAAAAAAAAACTGTGCTTGTTAAAAACTTGCGTATATATGACTGAGACTGGTTATTCCTAAGTAAGCAAGGAAACTATTCATTTCCCAACTAGATATCCAAAATAAATTAGTTTGACCCCTAAATCTTCTAACAACTGATTGAATCTTAAAGTTGGGCTCTTTTCGTATAATTCCTTGTTGTGTTGAATTAAATAGAGATACTATAAAACCTAACAAACTAAGATTGCACATTAAAAACCAATTCATTTCCGTTATTGCTGGCTCTTATATTCTTAGCAGAAGAGAGAGGCCATGCTCCCAAATCCAAATCCACATAGGAAAAATCAAAATTAGCCCTTACCCGATCAATTTAAGCAGTTCATTTTGTTCAGTTATAAGACTACAAACCATAACAAATTAAACTCTTCAAATCCAAGATCAGAACTGCAAAGTATAAAACAAAATAAGCCCAATTACCTGTTCATCCAAAAGTCTTGAGAATGGAGAAAAGACATTTGCGACTGCAGCTGTTTAAACTCCACTGATCAGTCCGCAAGATATCATGGAATGCGCCAAGCTTCTCCTGTAATAAAGAGGAACACCTGTAATAAAGAGGAAACATAATAGAATGAAAAACATTGAGAAAGGCTCAATTTGAGAGAAAATTAATAAATGGCGACAAGAAAAGGAAATAAAGAAAAGGGTTTTTTGCATGAATGGGGATAGGATCTTCAAACCCTGGACCTCAAATTTTGGGTATTTAACTCCGATCTCAAATTTGGAACCTGGAAACTGATCAATCAAAGACCAAAATTTAAATGAGCGATCGAGAAGTGGCAAATCAGAAACAAATCCTAAATCTAGGCAGGCTGGCCTCAAAACCAGATAGTTAGACTGATTTCCCAAATATCGAACCATAATCGAAGGACTTCCAAAAATCTCGAACCTCTACTTTACCTAAAAGAATTAGTGAAGAGAAAGAGACCAAGAAAAGCAAATTTTAGGGTGAATCAGAAACAAAACTCCAACTACTGATTGGACCTCAAAGTTGGCTTTTTATTTTCCCTATAATTACTAGATTGCAGATCAAAAACCAATTCATTTCAGTTGTTATCGCCGACTCTTATATTCTTAGTAAAAGAAAAAAGTTATACTCCCAAATCCAAATGCTTCAAATCCCAGATCAAAACCCGCAATGGATAAAACATAATCAGACCAATTACCTGTTCATCACGAAGCCTTGAGAATGGATGAAGACATCCATAACTGTATCTGCTTAAACTCCAGAGAACACTCCGCATGATATATCATTGGATGAGACAAGCTTCTCCTCCTGCAATCAAGAGGAAAAATATAATAGAATTTAAAACATAGAAAAAAGCGATAATTTTAGAGAGAAGGTTTTGGACGAACGGAAATAGAACCTTGAAACCCTAATACCTCAAAATTTAAGTGTTTAGCTCCAATTTCAAACTGGATCTGGAAACTGATCCAATTGATGGCGATCCAGAAGGGCAAATCAGGAAAAAAAAACCCTAAATCAAGGCAGGCTCTCCGTAAAAAAAAACTGATCGTTGGCTTGATTTCCCAAATCTCGAATCACAACCAAAGGGCTCACAAAAATCTCGAACCCTTCGATGAATTAGACAAGAGAAAGATACCAAGAATAAACTTTAAATGGGCGATAAAAAAAAGGACGAACAAGAAACCAAATCCTAATAAGGCTGAGAGATTAAGTACCTGATCGCTGGCTTGATTTTCCAAAATTTCGAACCAAAGGGCTCTCAAAAGTCGCGAACCCTTGAATGAATTAGGGAAGACAAAGAGATCAAGCAGAAAAAAAAAAATTAAATAAGCGATAAAAAAAGACGAACAAGAAACCAAACTCTAACAAGGCAGAGAGATTAAATCCTGGTCGGTGGCTTGATTTCCCAAATCTCTAACTATAATCAAAATCTCGAACTCTTAAATGGGTTAGAGAAGACAGAGAGATCAAGAAGACTCAAATTAAAACAAGCAATCAGAAAGGCGAATCTAGGTTGAGAGATCGAGTACTGATCGCTGGCCCCAAATCTCGAGCCACAACCGAAGGGCTTTCAAAAATCTCGAACCCTTAGATGATTAGAGAAGAAAAAAAGATCAAGAAGACCAAAATTTAAATGAGCCATAAAAAAGGACGTACGAGAAACCAAACCCTAAAATAATTGAGGGATTAAGTACCTAATCGCCGGCTTGATTTCCCAAATCTCGAACAATAATCGAAGGGCTCCTAAAAATCTCGAACCCTTGAATGGACTAGAGAAGACAAAGAGATCAAGAAGACCAAAATTAAAACAAGAAATCAAGAAGGGCGAATCGTAAACGAAATCTCAATTCTAGGCGGAGAGATCGAGTACCTGATCGCTGCCCCCTCCCAAATTTCGAACCCTAGTTTGAAGACGATGACGCCTCATCTGAATGATTTATTAGATCGAGAGAGATCAGAGAGTGAGGTTCTTGATTTTGAAAAGGAGAAGAAGCGCGATTGAGGATGGGATATTTATAGAGGAGACGACACCTGGGGCTGGAGACGGTGACGACAGCTGTTGCTAGCTTCTGAAAAATGACACGCGTAAGAAACGTGTTCACACCTGCACCGGAACCGAAATCGAACCGATCAACTTTGGGCTGGCTATTAACCCAATTCTCAGCCCAGGTTATGAGACGTCCGAACCCGATTATTTTCCTCTATGGTTTTTTTATCAACTTCTTAACCTTTGGATGCAATTGAAAAATACATATAAAAATTCGCGAACTCCAACTGGTTGTACAACTTGTGGTATGCCTATATCTTTTCTCTCTGACTCTGGATTTTAGTTTTAAAATGTATAAAAGCAAATAGAAAGACTTTTAAACACACAGAGAGGGAGACATTGAAAAGACACGTGAGAAGGAAGACATTAAAGATATGCATATTTAACACGCCCAAATTTTTTACCGAATTGATGCAAACACTCTCTGATATCACTAAAAACAATTGCTCGCTAATCTTCCCGATTCTTTATAATTTTAGCTAGAAAACTACTGCACACAGAGATTCGACTGGTGATTACTGGAGAGCAAATAAATTCAGAGTTTAGCCAGTGGTCGAAATTAAATATATTATAAATATGTTTGTAGTAAGGCTCAAACCGACCACCTGTGGGTGAAGGAAACTCTTATGAACCCAAAGTCAACAGTGATGCCACTTGCGGGGGACTTATAATCATGCATTTGACAGATGGTTAAGGTCTGTCATCACTCATCAGCATCATCAATTCAACTACTTCAACATATTCATTTAAATAGTTTTAAGATGTCTTAGATAACCATGAAATTTCATAATTTTTTCCATGATGTGTTTTCTAGGAATGCATACCGGGAAACCATCATTGCCCAAAGATGCCAATGTGTACATTTCATGCCTATCAACATGATGGCATTGGAAACAAGTTTCGATATAGGAGATTTTGTACAATTTCTCTGAGCCTCATCCATCTATATTCAAGTGATCTAACAAGCACACATATATTTCGAGATTTCTTCGGAATTTGTACGCACAACATAGCATTCATAATTTCCAAGGAACTCACTAATATGGATTTAGCTTCCAAAACTAACAAATTAGCATTCATCATTGTCAAAAGTGTCTTTCAAAATTAAAATTAACCCTTGGGCTAATATTTTCTTGAACACATTAACATAGCAAATTGAACATTGATGTTGGGCCTGTTTGGTTTGATGGAAGTGGAAGAAAAAGATGTAAGTAAGAAAAGAGAATAAGAAATGTGGAAGAGTAGTGAAAAATTGGGATTTGTACAATTCTCATTTTCGATATTTGATTATAATGTGAAAGTATAAGTGAAAAAGTATATTGTGTTTTCCAGTGTTTGGTTAGTAATATGGAAGTGGAAATGAAAAAGTTGAGCGTTGACCATAAAATAATATTAAATTAAATATTAATTCTAAAATAACATTTTTAGACTATAATTGGACTGCAAGTAGCATTTACATGACATCAAAATTTAATGTATTAAATTACAACTTATTACAAGTGAGATTTACATGACCATAAAATTGACTGTAGCATCCTGGAAGTGAAAAAATAGTAGTGTAAAAAAGATGTATAAAAGTAAAAAAGAAAAAGGAAAAGGGATTTTCTCATTTCCTGTTTCCAGTTCAAAACAAACAAGGGAAGTGAGAAATGAATTTTCCTACTTCCCATTTCCCTCCCACTTCCATTGAATCCAAACGTGCCCGTAACTCAAAAAAGGCAACCAATGAAAAGAACAAATGATTTCACAAAATCAGAAATAGAAATAGGTCCAAAATAACCCAGATTCTCCCTCATGGATCAGCTGACAAAATTGATTCCACACCTCATCAACAAACTCGATTCAATACTCAACATCTACCCTACCAATCCAACTCCTATACTCCCTGATCAATCCACCATTGACTCTGAAATCGTACAATCATCTTCAAAATTGTATCTGATAAATTCTACCGAATATCAAAAATAAATAGAGCCTCACTGTAGTTTGGAGTACCAAAGGAAAAAAATAAAATATCGGTCTACAGAGATGGAATCTTCAGAGCTACCTTTCCATCGATCGAAAATGCAGACATATTCTTGAAGAATGGTCCTTGGTTATTCGAAAATGATCTGATTGTAATGGAGAAGTGTCGGCCTCGCACACTTGCTGACAGCTACAAATTGGATCACTGTGAATTCTAAGCGCAAATTCATAATATTCCATAGGATATTCTCAAAGAGGATGTAGTCAGCTGGATTGCGAAGGAACTCGGCATAATCATCCTGATCAACCGGCAAGACTCGAAAAAATAAGTAAATTATGCATGGATCAAAATAAATATCAATATCAGAGACCCACTGAGGACGAGATAGGCTCTTCCATTACTTGATGATGTGAATTATAGACGCCCTTCGTCAAAAAGAAACTGTCGAGATTTTGCTTGTTTTGTGGAATAATCGAGCATGAGGAGTCAAGTTGCAAATGGCTCACTGAAGTGGATTTTGTTCTGTGTATTGTGCTGTTGACGAACGAGGAACGGTAGCATCTCTAGAAACTGATGATATGTAGGCTGGAAGAGTCCAACTACTAATCACCGATCCCTATCCAGAGAAGATCTCCCCCATCAGACCCAAATCACGGGCCATTACCTTACCATCATCACCCCACCGACACAGTCCCTGCAAACCCCCTTCACCTCCCTTTGCGCAGCAGTTATCTCCCCAAACCCTTACCTGAGCAATTATCTAGCTGATCCGGAGTCAGATCCAGATCCAATTGCTAATCGTCACTAAAACTCGCATCCACGCACCAACAAATCTAGACTGAAACCCACCCCAACCCTAAACCTGAACCCACATCCTATCTAACCCTAATCTCCCCCAAATTCAAATCGTCTCAACCCTAGCATCTCTACCATGAGCCCAAATTCACCTCTCACCGCCAACCTCAATCCCCTGACCACCTACCTCCAGTCATCACGACAACCCCCTCCTCAATAGCCTTGAATTCAACTCGTTCACCTTAAGCCCGATTACAATCCCTACCATTAGATTTAACCCATCCCAACATCCTACCTTCAGCCACTGTGATAAACCCTTACTCAATATAAAGTGTTCGTCCCACCTCCACCTCGACAATAGTGCTACCACTCAAATCCCTCCTCCCTAATCCCCAACTTACCTCATCAAAGCTACTATCGTGGAGGCACTACAAGAGCAAAACTCATCTATCCATCACCTCTTCCGCCTTGTTGCTCCTGTGCTCGGCCGTACCACCCAACTATTGGGCCTTTCACCGCCAGTAGGCCGACTGAGATAGAGAAGAGCGATTAAATTTGGGGGAGAGATAGAGCTACCAAGTGGGGGTCAGCCCACTTTAAAGGAGTCAAGAGTGGGTCCCGTGTCAAGTGATGAAGTGGTTAGTCTATTCCTAACAAGTGGTAGGAGTTTTCACATGGGGCAAACCATGATAAATAAATTGCAAAAAAAAAAGTGACGATTGCAGAGCTTGAAACTGAGGCTACCAGAAACTATAACCCCGACAAGAAGACTAAAATTGTGAATGCTGAGTTGGGTGCAGACAAATCCCTATTTGACGGTGTTGAGGTGGATTCGGCGAAGTGAACCCACTCAGATAAATGAGGCTATTAACTTGGAATTGTCGGTGGTGCAGGACTGACCCGGCAATTCACAACCTGAAATCTTTCCTATGATCCACCCTGCCAATCATCGCCTTACTATCGGAAACTCACTCAAATGACACACACTTCACCAACACTGTCAGAAGTCTCAGCATCACCACTACTTTGTTGTTCCGTCATTGGGCCTATTGGGAGGCTTGTGGCTCCTATGTGATAACATCTGGCACCTACAAATCATTTTCTCATCACCCAACTATATTATAGTAGAAGCTCGAATCACAATGGGATTACCGGTATGGAACCTTGCCTGCGTTTACGGAGACCCCATCTAACACAGGGGAATGTTGGGAGCGCCTTACCAGTATAATCTCTAACATTTCTCTCCATTTACTTTGTTTTGGTGATTTTAATGCCATTTCCTCACAAAATGAAAATTTAGGCGGAGAACCTGTTACATGGAATAAAACTACTGATTTTAATAATTTCTTAAGCACATCTCATCTTCTTGATCTGGGTTTCATGGTGCAGTATATACTTGGTCAAACAAATAACCATCAACAACTCACATCCGAAAGAGGCTTGACAAGGCCTACAACATTCATGAGTGGGTGTCAGAATTCAGAGAGGCCTCTGTACACCATCTGTCGGCGATGGGGAGCGACCACTGCCCCATTCTAGTGAAGCTTCAAAAAACCCCAGAGAAGATAATGCAGGAACTTCAGATTCAAAGCAATGTGGGTTAGGAAAACGGAATAAAAGGATTTACACACAAGGGCGTGGTCCAAGTGCACGAGAGAGGGCTTTCTCATTTAAGTCAGATACGAAGAAATGGCACCAGGAGCACCCTGGGAAGTTGGGCAGTAAAATTAAACAAGCCATAGAGGAGCTCTCTTTTGTCCAACAGGGATACATGATCTTGCACTGATATAGACGGAGAGGGAGATCTCTAGAAGATCAATAAATTGCTTTCAACAGAAGAAGATTTTTGGCACCAGAGGGCCAAATCTCAGCTAATTTGAGAGGGCAACTAGAATACCAAATTCTTTCATATTGTGTCCACCAAACAGAAGAGAAAGAATATCATCCTAGCCATTTGAAATGCCGAAGGGGACTAGAAAGATAACTCCGGAACGATCAGGAAGATAATTGTGGAGTACTACAAGAAGTTTTTCACCTCAGCACAAACCAATCACAGTCCCTGACAAGTTTTCTTTTGGGGCAACCATCCCATATGATGACATAGTTGGACTCAGTTGTATCTCATTGGCGGGGGAGATTGAGGCGTATCAAGAGTATGGGGTCGGCTAAAGCACCGGGGCCGATTACCTCCCACCAACTATTTTCCAGTAAAGTTGGGCCAAAAACTAAGGAGGAGGTTGTCGATTTCACCCAAAACTTCTCATCTCTGGCTCTTCAAAGATGAGATAAATGATACTAATCTCATACTCATTCCCAAGACAAGAAAAAGATGTGTGAGACCTCAATGGATTTCAGACTGATCGCCCTCTACAATGTGATTTACAAGATAGCTGGCAAGATCCTGGCAAATAGACTACACCCCATTCCAGATTCTGTCATGTCCCCAAACTAAGCAGCTTTTGTCCCTGGGAGACAGATCCTAAACAATTTGATGGCAACCTAGAAGTTGATTCATTTGATGAGTTGAAAGAGCCTGAGATCCAAACTATTTGCTCTTAAGATGGATACACCAAAAGTATATGACATGGTAGAGTGGAGTTTTCTTTTTCAGGTCCTTCAGCTAATAGGCCTTCCTTGGCATTTCAAGAGATGATTAGAGCATGTGTCTACTGAAAGTACACCTAGAGGGGGTGAATAGGTGTACGACTAATATATGAACAATAATGCGGAAATTAAAACTTAATGCAACACACTTAGTGTAACCAACGAGTGTAGCCGAATTCCCAGTGAAGGGCTCTGAACTAACTCCTCTTGATTCATCTGATTAAGAGTTGAGGTGCTTTATGAAGCTCTCGTGGTTAAACACAAGTGAGGCACACAAACAAACACAACCAAGCATATAAGTATGAATGAGCAATATGAATGATGCAAGGCACAATGTAAGAGAGAGAGTTAGAGAAAGTGGATCAAACGCAAACACCAAGATATGTTTCGAGGTTCGAGGACACAGCTCTACGTCCCCACCTTCACATAGAAGGATTTCCACTAACTCGTCCACACAGGACTTCCCACACAAGGAACCTCCACTGAGGATTTGGGGCAATACAATAACCGGGAGTACACAACTCCTCTCTCAAATACAACACAACATCTATACTTAGAGGCTAGGCACAAAGCCAACACAAATCAATCTCACAAATGAGGGATGGGCACAAAGTCAAACAAATCAATCACCTCACACTTGAGTGATTCCAACACAATCTCCACCTCTCACTAGAGGGAGCCAAACACCACTTCCACTATCACCTCACACTTGAGGGATTCAACTCAATCACCTCTCACTAGAGGGATAGGGCACAAAACCACCACTCCAATAATCAACCTCTACGCAAGAGGGATATCACAAATAAGGAGGGTTTACAACATGGTGATCACAAAGACCACAAATCAATTTCTTTTCCCACAAAATAAAGATCCTAATAGATAGGATAACAAGATAAGCTCAAGTGTGGAAAATAAAGAGCTTGAAAAAAGAAACACAAAGAAAAATATTTGGGAAAACAACTAGAATAAAATTGAAATGAAGATCAAAACCAATATCCCAAATATCCAATTTTTCTTTGATTTTTTCAACCCATTAAAACAAATAAAGATGAATCCTTTTAGCTCTAAAAACTCTTTTGAAAACTTGTATAAAACACTAGAGAAGATGGAATTTTTGCTCTTCAAAAACTTGTTAAGAAACAAAATGGGGGGATATTTATACCCCATTTGGAATTTGCCCGTTGGCAGCAGAAAAGGCCTAGATTGGCCTTCCGGTCGACCGGCCAACGGTCAAAAAATCGATCGTTAAGCCATCCGGTCGACCGCCCGATCGACCGTGCCCAGAACCAGAGAGCAACGGCTCTCTGGCCGGTCGACCGCCCGGTCGACCGGGTCAACCTGAGAGTGGGCTGACTTCAGTCGGTCGACCGCTCGGTCGACCGGCCAAAACACTTGGCCTATGTGCACGTCTTGTGCACATCGGTCGACCATTCCGGTCGACCGGCTCCTGGTCCGTTCGACTGGTCGGTCGACCGCCAGAGCCTGGCAGACAATTTTTTAGGATTTAAAACTTAGGTTTTTATTATCTAATTAAATCCCATAAAATCTCTAAAATCCACAAAAATAAGTTGTTCTTATATCTTTGAAATACAAACATGTTTGAGTAAAAATCAAATCATGTTACAAACATTTTGAACCATTTTTGTGACTTACGTATTTTGTCGAAAACTAAAATCCGTATTTTTCAAAACTTGAATTTTTGAAATGAAAAAACGTTTTCTCCAAAACTCATGTAAATACAAAAACATAATATTGAAACAACTTTGAAGCATATAGTATATGGATAGAATCCAATATACATATAAAGATATATATCAATATTTTTGACTTAAAAACCAAGATCGGTTAAACCGAAAACAAAAACCAATAAACATGAAACTTAAAACAAGTGTGTGTGTTGTGAACTTGAGCATATCACACTATCTAATCTTTAACAATGGATCTAAACTAACTATTCTAAAACAAACCGAGGTCTTCTTGTAGAGCGTCGTCTCCAAGTCGACTCGATCCAAACGTGATCCACCGAGCTTGACTCCATCCGAGTGCTAGATATGAACTTGACGCTCGAGCTCTTGAATCACCATGTGAAAGCTCCAAAACATCTTTGTTGAAGCTAATTACCTACTAATATCTTGGTTAAATATCTCAAACTAAATATCACAAGATTATTAGTAAACTATAAGTACATGAGTTAATCATCATCAAAGCTAGAGTGGAAGGCCTCTGGGCCAACAATCTCCCCCTTTTTGATGATGACAAAACTCATGGAGTTATATATGTATGGATTAAAGTTAAGCTTCAAGGAAGCTCCCCTTAACTCATGCATAGCAATAAACAATAGGATATGCAATGAATGTTAAACATGAATCTGCATAAACAGGCATAAAATAATGAAATAAACATGCTCTTGATACCAAATTTTTAAAATAAATTCCTTTTTCCCTTTTTGAAATAAACATGTTCTTAAATACCAATTGAAAATATAAACTTAGAATAAACATGTTCTTTAAATAATTGCTCTTGATATCAATAAAATTTCAATTGAAAGCTTTATCAATAAAAGCAATAAAAGCTCTTGATACCAGTCAATAAAAACTCTTAATACCAATTGAAAGATAATCAATAAAAGCTCTTGATACTAATTAAAAGATAATCAATAAAAGCTCTTGATACCAACAATAAAAATTTTAACAAAAGTTCTTGATACCAATAAAACAAAACATGTTCTTGATACTAATATCCATGCTCTTGATACCAATATCAACAAAACATCAAAACATCAAACCAACTCTCTTGATACCAATATGAAACAAACTTTGATATAAACTTACAAATAAACAATAAACATGCATTTAAACTCAAATACTTCTCCCCCTTTTGTCAATATCAACAAAGGGGTTAAAGTAAACAATAAAACAATGTTCTCCCCCTTTTTGTCTTTAAACAAAAAATATCAACAATAGGTGAAATCAAATCAAAACATGTTGATACCAATTGAAAAAAATATATCAATTGAAAAAATAAACAAAAATATATATCAATTTTAGTGCATCATGATATCAATTGAAAATAAATAAAACATACCAATTGAAAGTATATAAAACAAATATTTTTAATATAAATTTAAATAAACAAGCATGTATTATACCAATTGAAAGTAAATAAAACATTTTGAAGAAATCAACCCAAAAAAAATTTTGATATCAATTGAAAGATGTAAACATATAGGTAATTTTGATACCAATTGTAAAAATTAGTACCAATTGAAAATATTTTACACTTTTGATACCAATTTGAAAAAAAAACATAAACCAATCCTTTTAGTTAAACATTAAACTCATTTTACAATAGAGATACCAAATAGAGAATAATATCAATTTAAAGTTTTTGATACCAATATTGAAAATGAAACATGTACCAATATAAAATAATGAAACATGTACCAATTGAAAATAATTTTCATTAAGAGCGAATGATACAAAAAAAAAATCAATATCATTTTTCAACCACTTTTCAACATAAAGTGTGGGATTAAAATACCAAAGGTAAACAAAACCAATTAAAATGTGAAATATGAAATTTCTCCCTCTTTATGAAATACCAAATAAAATGATGCATAAGCTTGTATAAGATACCAATTGAAACATAATCAATTGAAGTATAATAGTCATTTAAGAAATTAAGCTTAGCGTAACTAAAATTTGTGCTCAAAGATATAGAGATATAGTAAGCACAAATAATATATATATGTATGGGAAATTAAATACCAAACGAAATTGATACTATTTGAAATGTAAGCAAACATATATAAAAACATATATGAGTATACAAAAAGAATGTCAATAGTGATACCAATTGAAAAGATCTAATGATACCAATTGAAAGTATAATAAGAATCAAATATATAACTCATATTCCCTACCACCCATTCATGCACATGTTTAAATAAATTTTCAATTAAGAGCATACAAGACATGGTTGCCCAACCAGCCGCCCTTCAAGGGTGGGGTTTTCAGAAATAAGTTTGAAAATATAATATATTTGAAAACTCTACCATATGAAGAATACCGCAACTAGTTATATGATAAAATTGTAAACTAGTACGAAATCCTTCAAGTAAGGAATAAAACAAGAATATATTCCATAAAATATGAAAATCACTAAACTAATGTCACTCAAAATCTATATAGCACATATAATACTCATGAAAATAAAATCATGAGAAAACATCAAGTAATATGAGTGTACAGTTTTGTGAAAGACAAGTCATGAAAATAGGCAATCAAGCTCATAATGAAATTCCTTGAAACATGAAAAATAAGAAATTATAATTTTCATCAAAATAATTTAATCTTCAAGGCATATGTATGTCTTGTACAAACTAGAGCATACATACATATCCAAACATGAATGAGTCCACAAAAGTATATGCATGAAGGCAAGTGGCTCAAGGATATATATGTATAACTATTAGTTTGGACAAAATGGACATATACATGAAGTTAAATATAAACATGAAAAACATGTACAAAATGTGGAATACAAGTCAAAATGTATGAATCATCAAAACTAGACTATACTAGTACATCTAATGGGTACAAATGAGCGTTTAAGCACAAACACATAATAATCTATTTGTGGCTCACTAGTTGTACAAGTATATATCCAAGTTTTAATGAAAACTAACATCTAGACATGTAATCAAAACATGAAGCATAGAATCAAAACAAAACTCATATGATCATTATGTAAATGAACATGTATTAGATCTATAATACACACAATAGCTAAACAACTATGAGAACACAAAATATGGGTGATCTCAAATACTAATCATGCATATCACAAGTCTAATAATCATGACATTTAACATACTAATCATGAAACATCAAAACATGCTAAAAATGAATAATATGAAAGTATGTAAACATAAATGGGAGTTAGAGATTGTTACCAAAACAAAAAGGGCACATCTCCATTTCTTCAAACCATGGTGGTCCTCCCACCAAACTCGCCTTGAAAGTGATGCATCCAAATAGTCCTTTTTAAGCTCGGAACGCATCCACCTCAAGGCACCATCACTCTCACGTCACGTGAGAGCCCACACCTACATCAAATAGAATAGGAGCGGTCTTTGGTACCCATACTCTTTTGGGTCCATGGGGGTTAGCTCCTTTCCTAACCCAAACAAATTTATTTGCTAAATTTGAATCATGTATACGATCATAACAAAACTTAGCATGGTGGCCCTTACGTCCACAATGTGTATAAGTGTACACATGCGCATACAATGTCTAATGGGTGTGAACGTAGGCAGCATGTGTATGCCGTGGTTTGAGTGCATGCATAGGAGGAACTTGTTTCTTTCGAAACATAGATTCCAAACGTGAGTAGTTCAAAGCACAATGGCTCAAAGTGGAGCCTAAACATTCAACACCCTTCTTAAGCATAGATATATCATTTTCAATCAAGGAAGAGGAGATGCATGCAATAGGTGAGTTAGAATGTGAAGCTACACTAGCATGGCAAACATAAGAATCTAAATCATTTTTCAAAGAAATATTTTTTCTTGGAAACCAAATCCAAATCCTTTGAAATAGAAGCAATTTTGTTTTTCAAGGATTCATTCTCTTTTAAAACAAAATCAAGTTTTGAAGTTAAAGACTCATTTTTCTTCAAAACATTTTTACAATCTGATGGGGGATATTCTGTCTCCTCGTTTTAAATTACCGCAAGTGCACGGTCGTTCGATGTAGCACTTGAGGGTCGGTCCACAGGGACAGGTGGTTCTTTTGGTTTCAGCACTTCTAGACGAATTGATCAAAATTTTTGTGGGATTGTGAGTTATGTGAACAAATTATAATAAAAGAAAAGTCAAGTACCTAGGGTCAAATCCCCTAAACTAACATCAAGTGGTCAATCTTGGTCTCCATACCAGTTTGTAATACACACCAAATCTCTATGTCTAAGAGGCACATTAATTCTGAACACTAGATTTAAGCACAAGCTATTATCCAGTTACATAGTCCATCAAAGATAAATTAACTAAATTAAACAAATAACATAAGGCAATATAGCTCTAAGCATGAACCATTAACCCCCGATACATAGCCTGTCAAAAATCCAATTATTCAAGAAATTAATTTCCTAAAAGTAGTAGGTCAATTGGTGTGCATACAGTCATAAATAGGAGAATGACTCGGTCTACAAGAATTAAGTCTAGGTTCATCTCCCCTAAGCGCTTGCAGTAAATTAGCTACTCATGATAAAACTAACAATAAACTAAACTAATTAAATCAGTTTAAAATTATCTAAATTTAATTAAATAATTAACTGAAACTCTAATTAATTAAACTAATGAAACTAACTAATAAATAAATAAAAAAAACAATTAAAACCTTACCTTGCAGTGGCCGGCTGAGGCCACCTGCGGGTGAAAGGGGGCCTGCCTTCTCCCAACAGAGGGCGCCAAGGGGCCTGCTCCAATCAAAGGGCGCCAGGGGCGCTTGCCTGGCCTGTGAGCAAAGAGAGAGAGGCTCTTGCCTCTCTCTTTTGCTTTTTTTTTTCCTTTTTCTTTTGATCTGGGGCTTGGGCGCCTGTGCCTCTCTTCTTCTCTTTTTTTTCCCTTTCTTTTTGATGATAGAAGAACTATTGTGATGCAAGGAGATCGGAGAGAGGCTTTTGATGAATCAACCAAAACAAAACAAGAACGAAAATAATAACGTGGACGAGAATTTTATGCAGAGAGAAAAAGTAAAAGCCTCAAAATTTTAGATCTGGAAAATGTACGTACAGGTAAAAAAAAAACCCCCTCTCTCAAAACCCTAGCCTTGGCTATTTATAGGCTTAGGGTTTTGATTATTTTACATAAAAGTCCAAAACATTTATTTAATTATACATAATAGCTATCAATGTCAAATTGCACTAAAACCCCTGAACTTTACAAAATTGCGTTTTTGTTCCAAGTGACTTCCAACTTCTCCGAATTGACTGTAAATTTATCTGGTGTTTGTTTTGAGCATGGTAGAGCAGCACTAGTGTCAAGCATCCCATCTCGCCTTCAGTCTCCTTTTGCACATCTTACAGTCTCCAGAGCACGCTTTTGTGGTCCAGTTTCCTTTTGATAGCTCACTCTGTAAAACTCCACTAAAAATACCCGAGCAGCATTATTTATAGACAAATGATAGATAAATATGGGCATGAAAATGTGACAAAATCGTGCTGATCAAATACCCCCACACCTATCTTTTGCTAGTCCTCGAGCAAAACTAATAAAAAGAAAAATGAAATAATAAAAAAAACTAAATTACCCTAACTCACTTTCGTAGGAATCACGGTTGCACTTAGCATGTCCAACAAGCCGTTAAACCCCTAGGTTACCCCTAGAGGACGAGTTTTGTCTCGTGAGGGTTTTCAGTGGATTACACCTACAAAATCCAAGAAAGTTAGAGATTAAAAAATAAATAAAAGTAAAATAAGGATAACTGAAAATCAAGAAAAGAAAAAAAAAACAAATCAAATTTTTTTTTGTTAACTAGTTAGCAAGATCATCAATTTCCATGAGTTTCTTTTTCAAGTAAAACCTCAATTCAAGAAATCATATTGGCTATAAAATAAAGTCTCAAATCCAAAACTTTACACCACCTGTCCTAAGTTTCAGATCCTATGTACCCCGTGATCGTGATATAGTTCTTAAGCTTGGGAATATTTAATTGCAACTTTTCTTTTTTCTTTTTTTTAGACTTTTTTTTAACTATCTTTCGCGTAAATACCGAGGCTTCCTGAGGCCAAGGCACCTAGCTAATTGATAATCAAAATTATTATATTTTATATTGACTTGTCCCATTAGGCTTTCTCAGCTACCCATATAGCGAGCTTTGGGCCAATGCTCCCAAACCAGATGGTCTTAGGGCAATAAGTGTAAAGACACTCCTACGGACTTAATTACTCAAGCAACTGAGGCCACAAGACAAGACTTATTAATATCTATTTTACTATATAATAAATTGGTTTTTTTTTAGTTGCAATCAATATCCCAAGCCTATGAACTAATAGTGTAAGTGCTATTGGGTACATAATCACTTAGACTAAGTTTAGATGGTATGTCTGTTTTAGATTCTAATCTTTATTTTAAGACTTTATAACTCTTTCATCTTGATCTTACCCTTAAAATCCACTCATGAATACTAAATCACTCACATACTAGCTAATTATTTGCCGAAAATTTTCAAATTTTTCACAATTTTTTTTTCATTTTTTTTTAAGACTCTAGATAAAGAAAGAAAAGAGAAGTAAAGTGAAAACCCTAAAACTAAAACAAAACCAAAAAGACTCCTAAAACAAAAGAAATATGTGAATCTTCCCCCCCCCACACCTAAATTGTGCCATGTCCTCATGCATATACTTGAATACAGAGATAAAATGAATATAGCATGTAATTTACACATCCAAAACATGCACACAATCATGATGATCATACACTCCAAGCATACAAAAGATATAAAAATATAAACAGTATGCTAGAATTAGAAATACGCACAGTGCACTAGGAAATCAAGTTGTCGAATCAACAAAAATTCTCCATGTGTGTGGTGGATGCCTCCTTACTTATCCTGTATCACTTGTAATAAACTCAGCACATAAGTTATAGAAAGAGATAAATAAAAGACTCTAAATACTATACTGACTCCTTATGGTTATTGGAAATCCTAAAACAAGTGGATGTAGATGAAGCAGGTTATAGTGAAAATGTACATACCTTCACCTGAGCTACCTTAATTAGCAATTGGAGGTTCCTGGTCGGGTTCATCATTCGGGGTTGGTAGCAGGAATCTCAAGGCTCGTTCTAACTCATCTCTGCTTCCCGTGTGTGATGGCAGTGCAAGGTTGTGCAACCCCACAAAATTCTCATGCATTGGCACATGTGGATAGAGCCTATGTTGCCAATTATGAATACCCAGACGAAATTCGGTGTCGGTAGCAATGGGTTGCATAATTCGGTTAACATATTCATTCACCGACTCTCCTTCGTCAAAACCAAATTCCAAAAACGGCGAGTTGTAGTCCAGAAAACCGTTCTCGTCGTCCCACAGGCCGTGGTCTATATCTGGGTCTGCCATGTTCTTAATTTTCCCACTTGCTTTGTTAGCGTCTAAAACATAGAATCAGTAAGTTAGTTTTTTATTTTTTAATTTATTTGTTTTTTTTATTTTTTTTATTTTTATTTTTTATTTTTTTAATAATACATACAATTACAGATTCAAGTATGAACAACTCATCCAGCGTATTGGGGGTCATGAAGACTCATAACCTCCTCATTATCGCTCACAGGTATTTCGAAGAACGGCTTTAAACGTTGCCCATTAACCTTGAACACTGCACCGTTTTTTGGATCTTCTATCTCCACTGCCTATGCGGAAATACCACACGCACCATGAATGGTCCCGTCCATCTGGATCTCAACTTACCAGGAAATAAATGCAACTTAGAATCATATAATAGGACTTTCTGACCAGGTGTAAATGACTTTCGCAAAATTGCTCTGTCATGGAACACCTTTGTCTTTTCCTTATAGATTCTGGCGTTCTCGTACGCTACATTCCTGATTTCTTCCAACTCGTTGAGTTGAAGCTTTCTATGTGCGCCTGCCATGTCAAGATCAAAGTTGAGCTGCTTTATGGCCCACATGGCTCTGTACTCCAATTCTACTGGTAGATGGCATGCTTTCCCAAAAATAAGCCGATATGGAGACATTCCAAGATTGGTTTTAAAAGCAGTTCGATATGCCCACAGAGCATCTACTAATTTTAACGACCAATCTTTGCGATTCAAATTTACTGTTTTCTCCAGAATCTGCTTGATTTGCCTGTTGCTTACTTTCACTTGACCGCTCGTTTGTGGATGATAAGGAGTTGACAGTTTATGGGTAATTGAGTACTTTCTCATCAGAGCCTCAAAAGAGCGGTTACAGAAGTGGGTACCATTGTCGCTGATAATCGCACGTGGTGCACCAAATCGAGACAAAATATTCTCTTTTAAAAATTTGACAACAATCTTGTTGTCATTGGTCCTGCTTGCCACATCTTCTACCCATTTGGACATATAATCAACAGCAACTAAATTGTAAAGATTTCCAAATGAGTTTGGGAATGGTCCCATGAAGTCAATTCCCCACACATCAAATATTTTGACCGTTAATATTGGGTGTAACGGCATCATGTTCCTCCTTGTGATCCTGCCCACATGTTGACAACGAGTGCAACATTTGCAGAACTCGTGAGCGTCTTTAAAAAGGGTAGGCCAATAAAAACCACACTGCAGGACCTTTTCTGCAGTCTTCTTTGCTCCGAAATGCCCCCCACAAGCTTGGTCATGACAGAATGACAAAATGCTTTTGTGTTCTTCTTCAGGGACACACCTCCTAAAGATCTGATCAGGACAGTACTCCCACAGATATGGTTCATCCCAATAGAAGTATTTCAATTGAGAGTGAAATTTATATTTGTATTGTCTTGACCATTCTTCAGGTGTTTTCTTGGTCACAAGGAAGTTGACAATATCAGCAAACCATAGCTCTCTTATCATGGCAAACAATTGCTCATCAGGAAAGTGTTCGTTTATGGGTACATCAGAGGATGGAGCGCTTGGTAGACGGGACATGTGATCAGCCACCAGATTGTCGGTCCCCTTTTTGTCCTTAATTTGAAGGTCAAATTCTTGAAGTAGTAATACCCATCTTATCAGTCGTGCCTTCGCATCTTTCTTTGTCAGCAAGTATTTTAGAGCAGCATGGTTAGTGTAAACAATGATTTCTGAGCCAATCAAGTAAGACCTAAACTTTTCAAGCGCAAAGACCACGGCTAAGAATTCTTTCTCTGTTGTGGAGTAGTTGAGTTGCGCATCGTTCAGTGTCCTACTGGCGTAAGAGATCACATGAGGCTGGTTATTAATCCGCTGCCCGAGGACTGCCCCAATCGCGTAATCAGACGCGTCACACATTAGCTCAAAGGGTTGGCTCCAATCTGGTGCATGAATTATAGGGGCTGAAATTAGCTCCTTCTTTAAGATCTCAAATGCCTCAAGGCATTCTGGGAAAAAAACAAATGGGACATCCTTGGCGAGTAGGCTAGTTAATGGGCGAGCAATCTTGCTGAAGTTTTGTATAAATCGTCGATAAAAACCAGCATGTCCCAGGAATGATCTGATATCCTTAACTGATTTAGGAGGTGGGAGATGAGCTATCAAATCCACTTTCGCTTTGTCCACCTCTATCCCTTTCTTTGAGATTACATGACCCAGAACAATGCCTTGTTGGACCATAAAGTGACACTTCTCCCAATTCAATGTTAGATTCTTTTCTCTGCATCGAGCGAGAACTAGGTTGAGATGGTGAAGGCATTCTGAGAAGGAATCTCCAAAGATTGAAAAATCATCCATGAATACCTCGAGGAATCTTTCCACCATGTCGGAAAAGATACTGAGCATACATCGTTGGAATGTTGCAGGTGCATTGCACAACCCAAAGGGCATGCGTCTGTATGCAAATGTTCCAAACAGACATGTGAATGTAGTTTTCTCCTGATCTTCAGGAGCTATTGGGATCTGATTATATCCAGAGTATCCATCGAGGAAGCAATAATATTCATGTCCTGCTAGACGTTCCAACATCTGGTCAATAAACGGTAAAGGAAAATGATCCTTTCTTGTCTCCGCATTGAGCTTTCTGTAATCGATACACACTCGCCATCCTGTCTGAATTCGAGTAGGTATAAGCTCATCATCATCGTTCTTGACCACATTAATTCCCGACTTTTTTGGCACCACTTGCACAGGACTCACCCACGAGCTGTCAGAGATTGGATAAATGATTCCATTATCGAGGCATTTCAAAATATCGAGGCAACGGCGCCAAAAACTTGATGGGGGATATTCTGTCTCCTCGTTTTAAATTACCGCAAGTGCACGGTCGTTCAATGAAGCACTTGAGGGTCAGTCCACAGGGACAGGTGGTTCTTTTAGTTTCAGCACTTCTAGACGAATTGATCAAAAATTTTGTGGGATTGTGAGTTATGTGAACTAATTATAATAAAAGAAAAGTCAAGCACCTAGGGTCGAATCCCCTAAACTAACATCAAGTGGTCAATCTTGGTCTCCATACCAGTTTGTAATACACACCAAATCTCTATGTCTAAGAGGCACATTAATTCTGAACACTAGATTTAAGCACAAGCTATTATCCAGTTACATAGTCCATCAAAGATAAATTAAATAAATTAAACAAATAACATAAGGTAATAAAGCTCTAAGCATGAACCATTAACCCCCGATACATAACCTGTCAAAAATCCAATTATTCAAGAAATTAATTTCCTAAAAGTAGTAGGTCAATTGGTGTGCATACAGTCATAAATAGGAGAATGACTCGGTCCATAAGAATTAAGTCTAGGTTCATCTCCCCTAAGCGCTTGCAGTAAATTAGCTACTCATGATAAAACTAACAATAAACTAAACTAATTAAATCAGTTTAAAATTATCTAAATTTAATTAAATAATTAACTGAAACTCTAATTAATTAAACTAATGAAACTAACTAAAAAATGAATAAATAAAAAAAAACAATTAAAACCTTACCTTGTAGTGGCCAGCTGAGGCCACCTGCGGGTGAAAGGGGGCCTGCCTTCTCCCAACAGAGGGCGCCAAGGGGCCTGCTCCAATCAAAGGGCGCCAGGGGCGCTTGCCTGGCCTGTGAGCAAAAAGAGAGAGGCGCTTGCCTCTCTCTTTTGCTTTTTTTTTTCTTTTTCTTTTGGTCTGGGGCTTGGGCGCCTGTGCCTCTCTTCTTCTCTTTTTTTTTCTTTCTTTTGGATGATAGAAGAACTGTTGTGATGCAGGGAGATCGGAGAGAGGCTTTTGATGAATCAACCAAAACAAAACAAGAACGAAAATAATAACGTGGTCGAGAATTTTATGCAGAGAGAAAAAGTAAAAGCCTCGAAATTTTAGATCTGGAAAATGTACGTACAGGTGAAAAGAAAAAAAAAACTCCCTTTCTCAAAACCCTAGCCTTGGCTATTTATAGGCTTAGGGTTTTGATTATTTTACATAAAAGTCCAAAACATTTATTTAATTATACAGAATAGCTATCAATGTCAAATTGCACTAAAACCCCTGAACTTTACAAAATTGCGTTTTTGTTCCATGTGACTTCCAACTTCTCCGAATTGACTGTAGATTTATCTGGTGTTTGTTTTGAGCATGGTAGAGCAGCACTAGTGTCAAGCATCCCATCTCGCCTTCAGTCTCCTGTTGCACATCTTACAGTCTCCAGAGCACGCTTTTGTGGTCCAGTTTCCTTTTGATAGCTCACTCTGCAAAACACCACTAAAAATACCCGAGCAGCATTATTTATAGACAAATGATAGATAAATATGGTCATGAAAATGTGACAAAATTGTGCTGATCACAATCATTTTTATTTTTCAAAATCTTGTTTTCATTTAGAGCAAGATCAAGTTGGGATTTAAGTGAATCACGTTCACTTGAAATCTCATCCCTTTCTTGCAAAGCAATCTCAAGTCTAGAAGATAAATTTTTATTTTCTTCTTTTAATCCAAAACTATCCTTTTTCAAAAGTTTATATTTTGAAATCAAAATTTCACAATTTTTAGCTAGTTCATCATTTAAGGCTTGTGCATCCATACACTTATTGCAATAAGAACTAGTACTAACATCTAATTAAGTATCCGAGTGTACCTCAAGGGAGTCATTCCCTTGGACCATGAAGCAACGTTCGTCGGACTTGTCTCGACTAGATTTCCTCTTCTTATTGATAATCGTTGGTAACTCGAGAGATGTCAAAATATTTCACACTGCAAAAGCGAAATCATAATGAGAAAATACATGTAAATATTTTTTATCAAGAGATGCTCTAAGTGCCTTAAGGGCTTGTGCATTGGCCTCTATATGCTTGCTATCACTAAGGTAGGATTCCTTGGTAATGACAAGGTAAACTTTATAACCTAGGGATTTTAAATGACAACTCATCATAACCTTCCATATATCAAGTCTAGAGATATCAAACATGGGAGGGCTATCCATGAGTGCAAACTATATGTGTGCAAATGTAAATGTAAATGTAGATTAGCAAACCAAGATCACACTCCTAGGTGGTTAAACCTAATATCAGGAGCGTAGGCTCTGATACCAATTGAAAGTACACCTAGAGGGGGTGAATAGGTGTACGACTAATCTATGAACAATAATGCGGTAATTAAAACTTAATGCAACACACTTAGTGTAGCCAAATTCCCGGTGAAGGGCTCTGGACTAACTCCTCTTGATTCCTCTGAATAAGAGTTGAGGTGCTGTATGAAGCTCTCGTGGTTAAACACAAGTGAGGCACACAAACAAACATAACCAAACATATAAGTATGAATGAGCAATATGAATGATGCAAGGCACAATGTAAGAGAGAGAGTTAGAGAAAGTAGATCAAACGCAAACACCAAGATATGTTTCGAGGTTCGAGCACATAGTTCTACGTCCCCGCCTTCACACAGAAGGATTTCCACTAACTCATCCACACAGGACTTCCCACACAGGGAACCTCCACTGAGGATTTGGGGCAAAACAATAACTGGGAGTACATAACTCCTCTCTCAAATACAACACAACATCTATACTTAGAGGCTAGGCACAAAGCCAACACAAATCAACCTCACAAATGAGGGATGGGCACAAAGTCAAACAAATCAATCACCTCACACTTGAGTGATTCCAACACAATCTCCACCTCTCACTAGAGGGAGCCAAACAACACTTCCACTATCACCTCACACTTGAGGGATTCAACTCAATCACCTCTCACTAGAGGGATAGGGCACAAAACCACCACTCCAATAATCAACCTCTACACAAGAGGGATATCACAAATAAGGAGGGTTTACAACATGGTGATCACGAAGACCACAAATCAATTTCTTTTCCCACAAAATAAAGATCCTGATAGATAGGATAGCAAGATAAGCTCAAGTGTGGAAAATAAAGAGCTTGAAAAAAAAACACAAAGAAAAATAATTGGGAAAACAACTAGAATAAGATTGAAATGAAGATCAAAACCAATATCCCAAATATCAAATTTTTCTTTGATTTTTTTCAACCCATTAAAACAAATAAAGATGAATCCTTTTGGCTCTAAAAACTCTTTTGAAAACTTGTATAAAACACTAGAGAAGATGAAATTTTTGCTCTTCAAAAACTTGTTAAGAAACAACTCAAATGGGGGGATATTTATACCCCATTTGGAATCTGCCCGTTGCAGCAGAAAAGGCCCAGATTGGCCTTCCGGTCGACCGGCCAACGGTCAAAAAATCGACCGTTGAGCCCTCCGATCGACTGCCCGGTCGACCGTGCCCAGAACCAGAGAGCAACGGCTCTCTGGCCGGTCGACCGCCCGGTCGACCGGGTCAACCCGAGAGTGGGCTGACTTCAGTCGGTTGACCGGCCAAAACACTTGGCCTATGTGCATGTCTTGTGCACATCGGTCGACTGGCTCCTGGTCCGGTCGACCGGTCGGTCGACCGCTAGAGCCTGGCAAGCAATTTTTCAGGATTTAAAACTTGGGTTTTTATTATCTAATTAAATCCCATAAAATCTCTAAAAATCTACAAAAATAAGTTCTTGTTATATCTTTGAAATACAAACATGTTTGAGTAAAAATCAAATCATGTTACAAACATTTTGAACCATTTTTGTGACTTACAAATTTTGCAAAAACTAAAATCTGTATTTTCCAAAACTTGAATTTTTGAAATGAAAAATCGTTTTCTCCAAAACTCATGTAAATACAAAAACATGATATTGAAATATCTTTGAAGCATATAGTATATGGATAGAATCCAATATACATATAAAGATATATATCAATGTTTTTGACTTAAAAACCAAGATCGGTTAAACCGAAAACAAAAACCAATAAACATGAAACTTAAAACAAGTGTGTGTGTTGTGAACTTGAGCATATCACACTATCTAATCTTTAACAATGGATCTAAACTAACTATTCTAAAACAAACCGAGGTCTTCTTGTAGAGCGCCGTCTCCAAGTCGACTCGATCCAAACGTGATCCACCGAGCTTGACTCCATCCGAGTGCTAGATATGAACTTGACGCTCGAGCTCTTAAATCACCATGTGAAAGCTCCAAAACACCTTTGTTGAAGCCAATCGCCTACTAATATCTTAGTTAAATATCTGAAACTAAATATCACAAGATTATTAGTAAACTATAACTACATGAGTTAATCATCATCAAAATTAGAGTGGAAGGCCTCTGAGCCAACATCTACACCACCAGTATTGGAGTCAGTATAAACAAAGATATTGATAGTCGCGTTTGCCCTGAGAAAGAACTAAGATTGTGATGTCCACTATTACTGTACCATTTCATCATATGCACTAAAGTCCTATCATCTCTTCTTTGGGAAGGGGAGAATAAAGATGTTTCAGGGGCATGAAGATCAATCACTCGGCTCCTACTGTATCACATTTCATGTTCACCGATGATCTCATGATATTTGGAGAAGCCTTTGCCATAAATCTGGAGATAATGAAACATAACCTTGATATTAATTCGAGTTGGCCAGGGAAGGTAATCAACTATTCCAAATCTTTAGTCTTCTTCGCTAATAATATTTCAAATTGTGTGAAGAATGAATTCGCATGCATCTCGCAGTCCAGTGTATGAAACAAGATAAGAGATATCTTAGGGCCCCCTTATTTGCTACTAGAAGATCGGTCTCATGCCATAAGTATCTTATTAAGAAGTTGAATGGGAAGCTGAAAGGGTAGAAAAGCGCACTGTTGTCCCATGTGGAGAGAGAATTTTTGATTACAGCCACACTGGCAGCCATCCCCTACTTATAAATGGGTGTGGGCCTCCTCCTGAAAGATATTTTTTGGAAAAATGGAGGACTTTATGTGAAACTTCTTTTGGGGCTATAGCCCAGAGGACGACACCTTTTCCTAAAGAAGGGAACATCTCAAACAACCCAAGGCAGTCAGTGGTCTCAGATTTCACCACATACAGCTTGTGAACGAGATCCTATTCATGAAGTTAGGGTTGAGAATCCTGAAGGACCCAACGGTGCTTTGGGTCAATATACTGAAGGAAAAGTATTTAGCCAAAGAATCGTTCATTTACTTATCTATTAAAGCTCATTGTTCAACTTTACGGTGAGATATCCAGAAAATAAAACCTACTCTTCTTTGGTTAGTGGTGAATGGAGAGAATATTGAGATATTCACGGACCGGTGGATTCCCCAGATGTCAAAACCCATCGCCAAGCCCCTAGACTTCCCGATTACCATCTCGAGGGTTAATTAGCTCATATCCTCTAACGGAGGCAAATGGGATGAAGAATTAATAAGGGATTGTTTTAATAGTGCAACTGTAACTTCCACTCTGCATACGCCCATCAACTAGTATGCGCCTTCGAGACGAGATCACATGCTCTGGCTACAGGAATGAACTGTCTCATCATGACCCTTTCAGCCTTTAGGGTCCTAATTGATAACAAGCAAACAACATCATCCATGTTCAAATAGCGATGGTCATGGAAAGATATGCTATTGAGAGTCCTTCATTTCATGTGGAGATGCTTTAATGACGCCCTCTTAACAGGCACGAGACGTGCTCATGAATTCCCGGTGCTAATGGAACTTGTCCTTTATGCAATGCTGACCCAAAATCGTAACCCACATGCTGCATTGCCCTATAGTCAAGAGGATTTGGAACAGCCCAGGATCATATTTTGACATTGCCAATGGAGAAAACATTGGCTTGGTAGTCAAGCGTTGGTTGAATACGAGAGTTGGAAACGCTAAAATTTTTGTAGATCGGGGCTAATTTGATGTGGTGTGTGTGGAAATGTCATTGTAAATGGGTTTTTAAGAGAAACCCATTCTCGGTGGATACTGTCAGAGCTATGAAAGCTGCTGAGGGGAGTGAATAGGTGATAAACTAAAAAACAAAGTGGAAATTAAAACAATCACAATAAACAATCTCAATTATGAAAAAATGAAGTCATGTACCCGGTGAATGGCTCTAAACTTCTCCTCGTGATTTCTCTTTAAATAAGAGTTGCACAATTGCTTTTCTTGATGTTTAGAGAATTGAAACAATAGTAGAGAGTTCAACAAGTATAATTTGCAATAAATAATAAGAAAGATATATAATTGCAATAAGTGGAGGAGTGAGAGTTTAGAAAGATCAAATGAGATGCCAGTTGCAAACACAGAGAATTGTTATCGAGATTCGAGCCATTTGCTCTACATTCTCGCCTTCACCGCAATGAAGGATTCTCCTATAATCAACTTTGATTACAACTCTAACTCGATCCCACAAGATCTGGACCCACAACTTTACTTCACTACCCTCCTTCCAAGAGGAACAACCAAAGAACAAAAAATTATAAACTTGGTGATCTTTACAAGACCACAAACTCTCCTATTACACTTCTCCTATACCTCAGTATAGAGGATTCATAGCTCAAAAGAAAATGTAAGAAAAGTAGAGAGAATAGGATTGAATAGCACTGGAATCTTTTGAGACTTTTTGCAAAACTAGATTTTGAAAGCTAAAACTTGTGTAAATCTTGTATTTGACACTCTCTAATCACTCTTATTTATAGGAGTAGGACAGAGACCAATTCCCAGTAAATCTCAATAATAAAAACATCTTAAGAATCATCGAAAATATAAAATAGCCATTGGAAATGAATCTGAACTAGTTTGCATTGAAAAATAACCGTTACAGGCAGAACATGCATGTTTGACCATTGGTGGAGCGGAGACGTGACAAGAGTCGGCGACGCATATACGCAAGGATAATACCTCACGTATACGCACTAAACCTTAAGTAACCCGAACAAGCTATATAAATCTACTAAGATCAATAATGCATATAAATGTCCACACATGATAATATA
Source organism: Agave tequilana (assembly GCA_038442645.1). Classification (NCBI taxonomy): domain Eukaryota; kingdom Viridiplantae; phylum Streptophyta; class Magnoliopsida; order Asparagales; family Asparagaceae; genus Agave; species Agave tequilana. The sequence goes on along the minus strand of JAVJIF010029775.1, from coordinate 87,387 downwards.
AGAATAAAGAAATGGAATAAATACTGAGTCTGATATATAGAGAATTAAGGAAATAACAGGAATGAAGGAGAGACAATAGAACCGATAACAAGCTGAGGATAACTCCGGGCTCCTTGCAATGCGTACGATCTCATCAAACACCTGGTCAACAGAATAAAATATTCTACACATGGATGCGCAAATTCATGATCATCAAAAAGCGACCTAAAGAGTATGTAAAATGAATGAAAGGGAAAGGTGCACGTGCATAAATAGTGTGTACAAATCACTATACTAATATGAAAACAAAGAATAAAGAATATCATGAATAAAGCTATCAACAAAAAGGTAGCTTATATGACTGTAAAATGAATAACTGATATCAAAGAGATGTGTTACCTAGCATATGTCTCTATTTTATTGATTATTATTAACTTAATTAATATGGTACTTAGTATATCCCATACCACAGTCATTTTCTCACATATCAAACAAGATTATCATTATTGTAACTTACTGCCAATGTAGTGCATGTGTTTTGGAAGGGTACCGTGCATGCCCGATATCACGGTCTAACACCCTGGCGCTGAACCAGGATAGGTAGTAAAGCTCTAATAATTCAAACCACAGCCCTACACAAAAAGGCAATTGGTATGACGCCGTAATCTAGGCAAAGCCCTGATAACTGACAACTGAATAACTAGGTAGCCGGTACTACCTTAGTTCTTCATGGTGGAACCCACAACTCGGTTAACCATCATAAGTTCTTCCAAAATACACAACAAGCATTATCAAGCAATTACTCCTTTTTTCCAGGTTATGATGTCTTTTATTAACATGCAAAAATATAAGTTATTATTAAGATGAAATAGTAACTGAATATGTCCAACTGAAACAAATGTCACTAAAAACTGATATCTCATAACTGATAACTAATAACTGATATATGATGAAGAATACTAGAGATATAGAGTTACTAATAATAATGATATTAATAATCACTGATAACTGATAACTGATGTCGAATTCTAAAAATATAAGATCATTGATATCAATGAGATCACTACACAATATATGTCTATATCCATAACTGAATAACTATAATAATTAGGAACCAATCGTGAGTGAAGTCTACTGAATATTTTCGAAATTAAACTAAATTAACAGATACAAAAATCATAACTAAAATGTGAATCATCCTCAAATGATATGAAATTTAGAACATCTCTATATCTAATATTCGACATCAATAAGATCATCAATACTCAAGCAAACTAATCAGTGAATAGATCTCGAAAATACTTACAATCAATAATCCAATAATCGCCAATCTCATCTGAATACTAATCAAGATCCAATGTAAAGAATATAATTCCGAGATCAACTCCAACTCTAAATAAGTTCATATATAGATCAAAGTATCAAGGAAATTAGTTTCTTAATAAAGTAATATCATATTTAATCCATTCTCAATATCCAAATTAATTTCCCGTCTGATTTATCACTAAAAAAATATCTGATAATTAATACATTGACATAACTATACCAATCTCAAGATCAAATCAAGTTCCAGTCTAATATATATCACAACCAATTTCGAATTTGAAATTGTAAACGATTACACATTAAATGATAGAACTCTAATGCCTCGGTAATAAATTATTGAATCCATATACATTAAATCTATCTAATTCATTGTCCACAATACATCTAACTCTTCCTCGAAATAATGATCTATTGGTATTCATCTAGATGAATAGGACTCAAATCTCAAATAAGGATATCACTCCTAAATAGCAACAATTCGGTATTCCACCGATCAAAATATATAATATCGGAACTTAATTCTAAATCACAAAAATCTATAATTATTTCTACATGCTAGAAATTAAACAATTTAACTAACTAATACTAATTAAGTAACCACAATAATTTCATTACTGCAGTTAAACATAAATTATGTGAAGAGAGCTATACACTCACTGACAAAACATAAATTAAAATGCATAAATAACATGAAATGCTAGCTATCAAAAATAAATAAAAATACAATGAAAATAAACACTCACTAAATTAAATAATTAAAGTGAACACTCACTAATATCACATAAAATGATATAAATAAACACACAAACACTCACATGAAATGTCGCGGATCCGAGTCTGAATCACCATCAAATCTGTACTGCACGAACTAGTCCGGATCTCCGAATCTCCTCGTGTGTTGGGTCTTTGAATCGCCTAGCGTATCAGCACCTTGCAAACATGAATCTGAATCTTCTGTTACTTGGTTCGAATCGGATAAACAGATCCGGATCGACAAGTTTGCAACACATACATACACATATAGACACACACTGATACACATACACACACGTACACGCAAATACACGTGCACATACGCACATGTGCACACAAAGACACACACGCAAGCGGGCATACACACCCAAGGGGGTAACACACACACCCTACACACCTGTGCACACACACACACATGCACACAAATACACACAACCTTAGACATACACACGTACACATTTATACACATGCGCCCATACACTCACACACATTGACACAACACAAGCGCACGCACGTGCACACAAATCACGTGCACAACACACATGCTCTCATATAATACACAACACATACAGAGATCATATAATACACAACACATACAGAGAGAGAAAACCTGAGATAGAGGGAGAGTGCAGGAGCTCACACAGGCTCAGATGGTGGGTCTCGACCGTGGACTGGAGGAGGCAGCAGTGCGTGGGATGCGGCCACACGGAGATCAGGCTCTGGCGGCGGATCTTGGAGGTGGAGCAGTTAGCTTGTAGGAGCTCGCTACTGCGAAGAGCAGGCCGTGGAGGAGGTGTAGTGGAGACCTAGTCATAATGGGGTCGACCTTGATGGTCATGGTCGCGCACGAGATGGGGAGGAGATGGTGGATACGGTTGTGAAAGTGAGGAAGGAGGTGGGTGGTGTCTCAAGGAGGAGGAGGGCTATCGTTGGCCTGGGTTGAAAGCATGGAGAGAGGGTGCAGCTCTCGGTGGCGTAGGGCTCGGTGGTTGGTCGCTGACCACATTGAAGAGGAGATGACGGAGGGCGTAGATGGCATGGTCGGTGGCTGCTCGACCTGGTTGTGGCTGTGAGGGCTCCGAGGCGCTCGACCGATGGTTGGAGGTGGACGCAGGTGATGTGCAGGCCATGGGGGTGCAGGAGAGAGATGATGATGACGATGATGGTGGTAGAGGTGGTGGCGGCTATGAGAGATAGGAGAGAAGGATGGTGATATGGTTGGCAAGGCACATAGAGAGGGGTGCACGGCGGGGAGAAGGAAGAAAGAAGAGGGGGAGTTGCGACTGAGGAGGGTGGCGGCCAGAGTTTTGCAGTGAGAGGAAGAGAGGAAAAAAGAGATTAGGGTTTGAGTTAGGATTAGGTTAAGAGAGATTATATACATTGGAGGTTATTGGGTTGTTGGGTTGGCTAATAGGTTTGGGTTTGGGTTTAGGAACATGAAATATAATAATACTAATACTAATAATAATGATAATAATAACATTAATAATAATAACAATAATATTAATAACAAGATTAGTATGAATTATTATAATAATAATACATAATAATGACAACAACAATAGCAGCAATAATAATATAAATAATAATAATATTATATAATAATACTTAGTAACAATACTACTAGTAATATTAATAAACAATGATAATAATACTAAAACATAATAATAACAACAACAATAATAATAGTAATTAATAATAATAGGAATGGGAAAAATACTTGTTAGTAATTAAAATGATAATAAGTAATAATGGTAAGCATATATAAGGCCAAATTAACATTTAATACCTCAAAATAATTTGTATATTTAATAATAACAATAAGTATAGCAAAAATAATAAATATTTAGAAAAAATAAAATATAGTATTATTAACTAGAGACATTACATCCGGCTAAGGCAAATATGATTTTTGCCATTGTCGTCGGTCGACCGGCCAAAGTGACACTCTGAGCTCAGAGCAGAGGTCAGTGCTGGCGGTCAATATTGAGCTCAATGCTAGTGGTCGATCGACCAGTGCCAGCTAAAACTTAAGCTAAGCCAGCAGTCAATCGGGCGGTCGATCGGGCTCAGAGCTAAAGGCCAGTGCCAGATTTATGCATGTTTGGTCGACCGACAGAGCCTTTGCTTTGCCTAGCGGCAGCAGCCAAAAACTGAAAAATTTTGTTTTGAAAATCCTTTTGATAAACTTTGAAAATATGGTTAAAAGTATATACCTTGAAAATTGTTTTGTATATAATTTCAAAGACTTTGTGCGTGTGTGTGTGTAATATCTTGAGCACTAATCCACTATACTATACTTTAACAAATTAAACTATAAAATCTTATAAAATAAAAAATACAAGAGTAGACTTCGTATTCAACAGCTTCAAGTGGACGTCTTCAAATATATTCTCTTTAAGCTAAAGTTCAATCACTGAATCTCTTTTTGAGGTTGAAACTTTCACTCTTGAAATCTGTGTACTAAAAATATTTTTAAGATCATTAGTACCACAAAGTATATGAGTTTTAGAATCATCAAAATTAAGAGCGATTGTACCATTGGGCCAACAATCTCTCCCTTTTTTATGATGACAAAACTCATGAGTTATATAAATAAATTATGAACGAAAAAGCTTCAAGAGAAGCCCCCCCTCAAATTATGCATTAAAAATTATTAAGCATACTCTTTATAAAACTTTATTCTTTATAAAAACTCATAGTATTCTTCTCCCCCTTTTGTTATGCATAAAAAGAGAGAAAATATTAAGAAATACCAAAAAAAATGAACACATTAAAAAATATTTGTATAGAAAATATAGAAATTAGTTATTCATCATGCAAATATTCAATTCTCTACAAATAAAATTAAAACGATGATAATCAAGAGGTTTTGTGAAAATATCAGCTAATTGAAAATCGGTTGAAACATAATTAATCTCAATATTGAAAAACACCTAGAGGGGGGGTGAATAGGTGTAAGTGCTAATCTAGAATACAAATGCAAAACTATGTGCGCTAAATGCGGAAGCTAATGTAAATCTTGCACAAACTTAATACAACACGACAAGTGTAGCCGAATTCCCTGTGAAGGGCTCTGGACTAACTCCTCTTGATTCCCCTTTAACGGGTTGAGGTGCTATGTGAAGCTCTTGTAGGTTAAGTATAAGTTAGGCACACACACAAGCAAGCCAAGCAAATACAATATGTAGCAATATGAAATATGCAAGGCAATACAAGCAAATAGATATGATATGGCAATATGAATTATGCTCAACACAGGCAAATATGATATGATAAGAAGTATGATGCTTTGCACAAATGTAAAGAGAGAGAGTTAGAGAAAAGTGGATCAAACGCAAACACAAAGATATGTTACGAGGTTCGAGCACCCTTGCTCTACATCCCCGCCTACACCACCGTGTAGGATTTCCAAACCACTATAGGAGTACCGAACTCCTCTCTCAACCTTACAAAGCCACCAAGGCTATACAACCACAATCCACCTCTACCGAAGAGGGATAAGGCCCGTAGCCAATACAACTCAAACACAATCACCTCTACCGAAGAGGGATCCAAACACAATACCACTCCGATTAACCTCTACCGAAGAGGGATACAACAAAAGCAAGGAGGGTTTACAACTAAGAGGCTTAACCTCAAACACTTCTCTTTTTCTCTCTTTTCTTTTTCTCTTTTCTTTTCCACAAAAAAACAAGATCCTAATAGATTAGGATAGTATGATAGCTCAAGTGTGGAAACAAGGTGTTTTTGGAAACAAGCAACAAAGAAAAACTACTTGGGAAATCTCTTGTATATGATAGAAATAAAAGATCAAATCAAAAATCCCAAAACCTAGTTCTCTTTGATTTTCCAAAAACCCAAAAACAATAAAGAATAAATCTTTTTGGCACTTAAACTCTTTTAAAAACTTGTTTAAACACTAGAGATACACAGAAATTTTTCTCCTTAAAAACCTTGGCCAAAATCCCAAAGAGATGGGATTTATATAGGCCAAAACAGAAACTAGCCGTTAGAGCTGAGCTGGCAGCTCTGACAGGCAGCGGTCGACCGGTCGGTCGACCGCCAACGGTCAGAAATATGACCGTTGGGCAACTGCGGTCGACCGGCCCGGTCGACCCAGAAAAAACAGAGAGCAGAGCTCTCATCTCGGTCGACCGGCACGGTCGACCCAAACAACCCGAGAGCAGAACTCTCAGACCCGGTCGACTGGTTCGGTCGACCGTCCCAGTGACTCCAAACGTGCACAGATCTGTGCACGTCCGGTCGACCGGCCCGGTCGACCGGACATCAGCCAAGTCGACTAATAACCTGGCTTAGTCGACTGGTTGAGTCCTGGACCTGAAAACTGGGTTAAAAATATTTTATAAAAGTCTTTTAATACTTCTAAAAATCACCAAAAATGTTTTTATCATTTTATATCAAAACTCAAACAAGTGATAAAAATTTCAAGACATATATCAATCATATCAATTCATTTTTGAGTCTTGCAAATTTTATCAAAAACAAAACTTGTATTTTTGTCAACCTTGATTTTTCCAAAAACATGAATAGGATAGTCAAAATAAGTTTGTCTAGCAAGTTTAAAGCATGTATGTATATCTAGAACATATCTAATATACATAGGAATAAAGTAAACTTGTTTTGATCTACTATTCATGAAAATCAAAATCCAAATCATGAAAACGTGTGTGTTTGTGCACTTGAGCATATCAACTATACTAAGCTTTACAAATGGATCTAAACATACTATCTAAACTATGGATACCTAAGTCTTCGTGTCATCAAGAAGACTTGCTCCAAAACTCCATCCATGGGCTAGGCAAAGTGTAATCTTGAAGCTTTGGCCCTGGAATCACTTGTGAAAGCTTCCAAACACCTTGTTGAAGCTAATCACCAACTAATATCTTGGTTAATGATCTGAAACTTAAACAACACAAGATAATTAGTAAACATAACTACATGAGTTAATCATCATCAAAACTAGGGTGAAAGGCCTTTGGGCCAACAAATATAACCTTTTTCATAGTAATCTCTAAGAAAGTGATATCGAATTTCTATATGCTTGGTCTTGCTATGTAGATTTGTATTTTTGGTCATATGAATATTACTAGTATTATCACAAAATATCTTAACATGATCATAATGCAAATTACAGCAAGGACAATATGCTTCATCCAAAGAACTTGTGCACAACAACCTCCCGCAGTAACATACTCTGCCTCGGCAGTTGAGAGGGCAACAAAATTTTACTTTTTAGAAGACCACGAAGCAAGTCAATTTTCTAGAAATTGACAAGATTCTACTAGTGCTCTTCCTATCCACTCTACAACGGGCATAGTCGATATCCGAATAACTTATCATATTAAATTGTCCAGGTTTTGGAGACCATAACCCATACCAATAGTGCCTTTAAGATATTTAATAATTCTTTTTGCCGCACTTAGATGCGACTCTGTAGGACATGATTGAAATCTTGCATAACCACGTACACTTAACATGATATCTGGCCTACTTGCCATTAAATATGTGGAGCCTCGATCCCGCGGGTACGGAGACGCCACTGCGACGTATATACGCAGGTCAGAGATACCCTCACGTATATACGCTAAGCATCAGTACAGACAAGAATCAGAGTGTGGAAGCACAATGGTAATGTACATTCCAATAGAAAAGTACAAGTACATGGTTATCACAGAAAGCGATACAATATTACAGGAATATTACATCACTAGAAAATACAAGAGTACATAATGCGAAAAGATATACGAAAGCTGAGAGGTGCTCACGAGCAGCAAGAGGGACCTCGAGAGCCAAACAGGAGAAGAGCTGGAAGGAAGAGCTACGGCGGTGTCCAAGCTTCTGCTGCACTCTGACCACTATGAAAGGATCCGCTGCGCACTCTTTTTTAATCAGTTATAGCAAGGTCACCAAGGTCCGGTCTCTAAGATCTGAACATGAGAATCCAGGGTTGTCAGATGCAACCCTGCGAGTACATATAGTAAAGCCAAGTGGCGTGCATAGCAGGTACATGTGTACAGGAAATGTGTATCGTGAATATAAGCACATATGAACATGAAATGAGACAATAAGTAAAGTAGCTATAGGGAAATCAGTTATATAAGCTCACATTACTGATCGGAGAGATTAGTACATCGAAGGAATAATCCAAACAAGAAAACCTTCATATATATACCTTATATCTCACGTCACTGTAGTCTGAGTTTATATAATCTGACTTTACCTTCACAATAATATAATAATGAAACAATATGGTAGCAATCAAGTAATCCAATAAGATAGCACATGTCTATGTGGTGAGCAGTATAAACCAAGGGTATAGCTAGTCATATATCAGGAGCATGTTATTATTAAGTTATTAAGTCTCATCTGATTTGTATACGTCGGTATGTGTCCCATCCCATATACCTCAGCATACAGACCAGAGAGTAAGTTATTGAAAACTGATGGAGATCGACGAACCAAGTTTAGAATGGGTCCCGTACATGCCCGGGACAACGGTCAAGGAGTATCCGGTGCTGAGCTGGAACGTACCGCTAGGTACCGGGACTTATTGTACGCCCGAACAGGAATAGGATGTCACCGCTCCCACAGGAATAGGCCCAGGGGCTTATGGTACAACCGGCAGGCAGGGGAGTAGGGGTTCCAGTACACCCCACGGAAGCGCCTGGTGGCCTCCAGGTCGAATCCAAGTATATGGCCGCGCGACACTATAAGACCATCATAAACATGGAGATTATATCGGTACTCATCAGTTTCCCCCATCCCGGTGTAAGTTGTCTAATTATTAGAATTTGTCCAGTGATAATGTCCACAAGGTGTTCATAGTAATCCTATATTCATGGTTATCCTATTACGGGGATCAACAAGAGTATAGTATCAGGAGCCACCCTTTTTTAGGTATTCAGGAATACAGGAGTACAGGAGTTCAGTAGTACCAAATATCTGGTAACAGTATAATAATCATGCCAAGTCCCCATAAAAGTAATAGTCATGAATCTGTAATATAATACAGGTGCCACTATATCAGGTGTCAGGTATCAGGCGATAAGTATAGCATGACAAGTACCGGTGTCAGATATCAAGTAATAAGTATAGCATGGAAAGTACCGGTATCAGATATCAAGTAATAAGTATAGCATGGCAAGTACCGGTATCAGATATTAAATAATAAGCATAGCATGGCAAGTACCAGTATCAGATATCAAGTAATAAGCATAGCATGGCAAGTACCGGTATCAGATATCAAATAATAAGTATAGCATGGCAAGTACCGGTATCAGATATCAAGTAATAAGCATAGCATGGCAAGTACCGGTATCAGTTATCAAATAATAAGTATAGCATGGCAAGTACCGGTATCAGATATCAAGTAATAAGCATAGCATGGCAAGTACCGGTATCAGATATCAAATAATAAGTATAGCATGGCAAGTACCGGTGTATACATATCAGGGTCAGGTAACTAATATATCGGTGAGAGTCGCAACATCAAATACTAGGTATCAACCGGTCACGTAACATAGTACAGGAAAACAGTACAAACATTTCAAACTCTTCACAATCATTTTTATAATAATAATAAATTTATCTTTTAATTAGCTATGCGAAGCCGAGTAAAGCGGGAGCAGATCTAGACATACCCGGTATAATACCGGTTTGACAAAGTATAATAATGGCCGGAAGCTATTTATAAAGCATGATAATCATTTATATAACATATACTAACTTGCATAAAGAGATATCATATATTAAAAGCAAGATAATAATTATTAAATATGAAATGATGGTAATAAAGCAAGAAATGCCAAAGAAATGTACTCGCCTAACACCGGAATGAAAATACCGAGAAAAGTCCAAGAAATCCGCGAACCGTGCGAGCAAGCCACAGCCTATAAATATATATTAAAATATATAAATATAAATATTTATATATAAATATTATAAATATATTAGAGAGGGAATAAGATAGGAGAGAGAGAGAGTATAGGGTTATTTTTAGAAAGGAATTAGGAATTAAAAGGGGAGGGGTATGGTTGTAAATATGGGAAAGTAATTTGAGAATGAGAGGATGGGTATTTTCGGGAATGTAGAAAGTGGGTTTATTTAGGGAAAAGAAAGAGAAAAGAAAAGAAGGAAAGAATTAAAGAAGGAAGGAAGAAAGAAAGAAAGAAAGAAAGAAAGAAGGAAAATGAAGGGGGAGTGGGGGGTGGCCGGCAGCCGGCCCACCGCAGGCGGCCTGGCGGCGGCAGCGTCGCTGAGGAAGGGCAGGCGTACGCGACCGGCCCCCGGGGAGGAAGGGGGTGGTGGAGTTGAGTGCTTGATGTTGTTGTTGTTTGTGTTGTTGAAGGAGGTAGTGGGTGGTGGTTGAAGGTGGTGGTTGGTGGTGATTGGTGGTGTTGGGGAGTTGGAGGAGGAGGAGGAGGTGTTGTTGGGGAGGTGGGAGTGGTGGATTTGATGAAGATGGTGGTGAATTTTGGAGGAGAAAGGGAGGTGATGGTGGTGGGTTTTGTTGAAATTGGAAGTGGTAGGGGGTTGTTGGGGGTTGAACGAGGTGGTGGAGTGGAGAGGGGGTGTGGGGGAGTGGATGACCGGCCTAGGGGCGGCCGGCGGCGTCGGTGGTGATGGTGGAGGCGGCGGTGGAGATGAAGGAGTTGTTTTGGTTGAAGTGTTGAAGTTTGAAATGAAATTGGAAATGAAAAAGAGAAGGAAAGAGAAGGGTTTTTAATGGAGAGAAGAAGAAAAAGGAAATGAAGAAATTGGGGGAGAGAGAGGCTGCAGGCAGCGGGCGGCTGTGGTAGTGGAGCAGGCGGCGGGAGCAGGGCAACTGTGGCAAGGGATAGGGAAAGTCAGAGGGGAAGAAAAGAAAAGAAAGAAAAAGAAAGAAAATAAAGGAAAAGAAAAAAAAAAGTAAAAAAATTTATTATTAAATATTTAATTTATTAAAATATCTGGGAGTATAAAATAAGAAAAGAAATTATCGGTAAATAATATTATTATTTTAATAGAGCGAAAATTTGACTGTTTCAGAAACGTTCTGAAAATTTTTAAAAAATAGAAAATATTATTTTAAGATGTATGATGAAATTAGATTCGAGAAATTCAATGTATTTTTTAAATTAAAAATCTTAGAATCTTTCGGCGATATCGGCTGACACCAGAATCGGTCAAATTTTAATAAATTAAGAAAAATCTCAAACAATGTATTTAGATAAAAAATAAAATTTTAAAAAGTAATGTGAAAGTCATTTTTGAAAATTCAATCCCATTTGAAAACTAAAAATCCGGGAATCGATCAGCGATGCCGACCGACACCGATTTTGGAGATTTTGCAGAAAAATTCTAAAAAATTCCATAAAATCATGAAAAATATAAAATATTAGAAAACAGTGTCTAAAACTGAAATTGGTCAAATCAGACTACCAGAAAGGTCAAATCAGGTTACAGGTTGGTATCGGGTTCCTGGTCCGAGTCAGGGCTTACTTTAGATCTGAGAATCCAGATCCGATACCATAAACATGAGAAATCACAACTTAAAAATAAATATTGAAAGAAAATTATAGTAGTACGGTTGAAAGAGTTGGGACACGCATCTGGGTACGTATCCTGGGAACGGGGTGCTACAAAATATAACAAGCTACCATCATGTCTCTATAAATTTTAATATCAACATTTATCTTGATCATCCTTGTCAAATTTGATCGTAGTGGCCATTGGAGTCTTGCTAATCTTCGCGTTCTCTAGCCTGCATTTATTGATAAGTTCTTTGGTGTACTTGGCTGGGTTCACGAAAATTCCATCGCTCTTATGCTAGATTTGGAGTCGAAGAAAATAGCCAAGTTCACCCATCATGCTCATCTAAACTTTTCTTTCATGTAACTTTTAAAATTCTTGCATAAATTATTGTTAGTTGAATCAAAAATAATATCATCTACATATATTTGAATCTACATATATTTGAACAATCAAGATATCATCATTTATATGTTTTGTGAATAATGTGGTATCTACTTTTTCTTTATAAAACCCTTGTTAATAAGAAAACTACTAAGCCTATTATACCAAGCTCTTGGAGCTTGTTTTAAACCATAAGGAAACTTGAATACATAATCGGGCGTATATGATCAACAAATCCGGGGATTGTTCAACATACATTTCCTTTTCTATAAATCCATTTAGAAAAGCACTCTTTACGTCCATTAGAAATAGTTTAAAATCTTTATATGAGGCATATGTAAGAGTCATTCTGATAGCTTCGAGCCGTAAAACCAGTGCAAAGGTTTCTTCAAAATTGATTCTCTGTATTAGATTGTAACCTTGAGCCACTAGCCTAGCATTGTTTTTAATTATATTGCCTGACTCATCAATTTTTTTGTTCTAAACACCTACTTAATACTAATAATTAGTCTATTTTAGAGTATGGAAACAAGTCTCCATACTTGGTTACGCTCGAATTGATTAAGTTCATCTTGCATAGCAAGTAACCAATAGAAGTCTATCTCGATCTAATGAATATTTTTAGTTTCTATATGTGAAATAAATGCAGAATAGAAGGTGTTGGGCTTGGGCCTGGGCCAAGGTAATAGGAAATAAAAGGAAGAGAAGGCGTTGGACATCCTTTAATTTCATAAACTTGTATTTTTGAATGTCCTTCCCTTAAATATGAATAAATAATATATTCATGCCACTAATTTACATAAGCTCCTCTACTTCTAATTTTTCCACTGAATTACTCCAAAATTATAATAATATGGATAATCGAATAAATTATCAAAGTTTGCATTGGTATCACTAATTCATGATTAAATAATTCGAATATCACAATTATCAGTTCTAGTTACTCGGTATTATCTCATAATCAGAGACTAAAGCATACAATTTGGATTTTATAAAATCTGGGTGTTACAATTCTATACCCCTTAAGGAAGTTTCATCTTTGAAATTTAGGGTACTCCGGAATGAAAGAGGCTATAATCTTCCTATTTTTCTTTATATCATAAAATTGCACTTGAAATATAATATTTTACTTAATCCGTTGGCTTTTCCATCATACTTTTTTTTTTTTGCCAGAGAGATTGATTTGTTCCTCAGTTACCTTACCTTGTGGTTTCAAACTTGCGTTGATTTTTCATCATACACTTTATTCCTTTAAAATTGCAATAGTTATTAGAAATACCATTGTTGGACTCCAATGCATTTTTTCTTAGCTACAACACTTGAAGTACATTATGTTTCTTATCAAATTCCGATGGCAAAGCCCATTGATATGAAATAAGCCCAATCCAACCTTGTACTTTAATTGGTTTAATGTATCAAGAATCACATTTCCTTCCCCTCCCATTTGTCACTACATTCATTGGGGGCACTGCAGAATTACCACGTGAACTCTAAGGGTTGTTGGTTCATATATGTCTTGTCTAACCTTTCACCATTTGTAGGTAAAAAGTAATTATATTACCTACAAACTTCTTGGGATTGACTAATAAGTATATCCGCGTTTTCAGATAGAATTCATAAGGATTCATCGGCTTTCACATTCATCGAGTAATGGCCTGACCCAAATCATAGTAAATTCTCTAAGGCTGCCATACAATTTATTCAGTGGATTAAAAAGTCAATTATTCATTCCTCAATTTTAGTTCTTCAAATGAAGTCTAGAGTGCATTATGATTAAATTGCGGAATTTCAAGTTTCTCATATCAATTCATAATTATTAGTACTGTAACATCGATAGAAACATAACATGAATATCAATATCCCCTTTATCACCTGACTCCCTATAGTCTTGGTAAAAGTATTGAGTTCCTCCACTACAATTAATAATAACACTCCTAACATGATCCTTCTCTTGTTTATAATAGATACGCTGTCATTTATTTCCTTCTGCAACTTCCCTTTTTGACTTGATAGTTGAGTAGTATCTTATTTTACTGTGTTTCTTCTTTATGTTTTGTAGATCCATTGTCTTGGAATATTTCTAAAAGAATTATTTTCATATTCCTTATTTCTTTCCAAAAAATTCTGATCTCTTCTTTGATCATAAAAGCTTCAGAAGAAAACGTACTAAGAGTATACCAATAATTGTTATTATAAGCAGATCCTATCATGATAGATATTTGTTCAATTTTTCCTTCAAGAACCAGTGCACATGTATCTAGCATATTCTCTTAATGTCTGAATAAGTTTCTTGGATCACCCATCCATCTGAGAATTTACTGTTGTACTTAGTTATATTCTGATGTTCATTGCTCCAACTCTTGAAGTGTAAAAGATGTGAAAAATACTTCTTAGCTCTCATTATAGTTTGTTTCATTTAGAATCTTCTCTACCTAACAGAATCATCCCTCAATTGTAATGGATATGTCCCTTCCAATATAAGCAGAGTTTAGTTTGATATAACTCTTAAAAGTCTAAATTTATATTTGTTATAATTACTAAATTATCAAAATAATTCCCACACATTATTCACGTGCTCGATGAACAAGTTGTAATCATTGATATCATTTTTATTCCAGTTCAACACCAACGTTATTGTTGGCCCAGAGAACCTTCACCTTAGTTTTGATAATGACTAACTTATGAAGGTTAGTTTACTAATGATTTTGTGTTTAATAAGTTTTAGATATTGATCAAGATCTTACTAGAGATTTGATTTCAATAAGAGATTCACAGTCAAAGTGTTGAAACAAACAAGTGTTGATTCAAGAGCTCACATCGTAACGATCGCATCAAGCTCATGGATCGAGTTGTCTTGGAGATGAAGATCAACAAGAAGACCTCGGTTTATTTTAATTAGTTTTTATTTAGATCTTGGTAAGGATAGACTAGTGTTAATATGCACAAGTATATACACACAAGTTAAAATAATTTTTGGTTTCGGTTTAACCATTTTAGAATTTTGTTTTTGAATTTCAAGAACATATATGGTTTTCATGAATAGATAGAATCAAAGAAGTTTTACATGATTTTATGTATGTTGGATTTCATCCATATACATCCTATTGACTAACAACTTACTTTGATATATCTAAGTCATGGTTTCAGGTTTTGATTTTAACAAAACTTAGTTTTGGATTTAATGTCAAAAAAATAGATATATATTTTATATGTGAATTGGATTCTATTCATACACAATATGCTTCAAAAGTATTTCTATATCATATTTTTGTATTTATACAAGTTTTAGAGAAAACGGATTTTCATTTCAAAATTCAAGTTTTGAAAAATACCGTTTTTGGTTTAAAGCTAAATTTCTATATCACAAAAATAATTCAAATTGTTTGAAATATGTGTTGAATTTTAGTCACACATATTTGTTCTTAAAATATTTATAAGAACTTATTTTGTTGATTTTATGAGATTTTATAGGTATTAAAAAGACCAAATTTTCTAACCCAGAATCCAAGCCTGTGACCATTGGCGATCGACCGACCGGTCTACCGGACCAGATCTCGGTTGATCAGGCAGTCGACTGATGTACACAAGACGTGCACAAGGCTCTGGCCATTGGGCTGATTGACGTGCGATCGACTGATCCAGAGAGCTTGCTCTCTGGATCTGGCCTCAGTCAATCAAGAATTCGACCGACCAGATAGTTCACTCTCTGGTTCTGCCCTCGGTCGACCGGGCGGTCGACCGACAGGAAAATTGCCTTGGGGCGGACGACCGACAGAAAAATTGCCTTGGGGCGGTCGACCGACAGGAAAATTGCCTTGGGGCGGTCGACCGGTCGGTCGACCGATAACCTCAACGGTCAGAAATCAGACCATTGGCCAGTCGACCGGGCGGTCGATCGACAGGTCATTTCTGAACTGTTTTGGACCCTAACGGCTATATTTCTAGACCCCTATAAAATTGGGTCTTTGAGGGCTGTTTCTCCTAAGATTTTTAAGAGCAAAATTTTTTCACTTCTCCTAAATTTACAGCAAGTTTTCAAAACAAATTTTAGTGCTAAAATCTCTATCTTTATTTTGTTTTAAAGTTTTGAAAAATCAAAAGAAAACAAGTTTTGGGATTCTAGTTCTTGTTCAAAATTTCTATATCTATTCTAGCATTTTTCCCAAGTATTTTCTTTGTGTTTTCTTTTCCAAACACTTTGTTTTCTTACACTTGAGCTATCAATTCTATTCCTATCTATAGGATCTTATTTTTGTGAGGAAAATTATTTGTGGTCTATTGTGATCACGAAGTCTTTCTTTGTGATCTTTGTGATCACCAAGTGTATTTCTTTTCTTTGCTTTGTGCCTTCTCTCTTATGTAGAGGTGTTTGTGTTATAGAGAGGAGTTGTGTACTCCCGATGTTGAGTTGTAATTCCTCAGTGGAGGTCTCTTTATGGAAGGTCCTGTGTGGACATAGTGAAAATCCTTCTGTGTGAAGGCGGGGATGTAGAGCAGTAGTCTGAACCTCGAAATATATCTTTGTGTTTTGTTTAATCCACTATCTCTCAATTCTATCTCTCTTATATCTTGCATTGCTTTACATTGCTCATATCATATACATGCTTGGTATTGTTTGTGTGCCCACACTTGTGTTGAACCAATAGAGCTTATTAAAGCACCTCAACTCTTTGTCTAGAGGAATCTAGAGGAGTAGCTCCAGAGCCCTTCACAGGGAATTCGGGCTCACTCTTGGTTACACATAGTATGCTTGCAATTAAGTTTTTAATTCCGCATCATTTGTCCTAGCTTAGCTAGTATACCTATTCACCCCCTCTAGGTGCACTTTCATTTGGTATTAGAGCCTCCGCTCCTGATATTCGGTTTAACCACTTAGGAGTGAGATTCTTAGATTGCTAATCTAGTATTGCATTACACACATATAGTTTATTCACTCATGGATTTTCTTGCTCCTCCCATGTATGATGTTTCCAATATTGACATGTGAAAGTTTAAGATGAGTGCATACCTAAAAGCTCTAGGATTGCATGTGTACCTTGTCACTACCAAGGAATCACATTTTGGTAATGACAAGTATTTAGGGGCTAATGCATAAGCCATAGATGTACTTAAGCAAACACTTAGTAAGAGCATCTTTCTATTATTTCTCATTGTGATTCGCTTTTGCAGTGTGGAACACATTGACCTCTCCCAAGGAACAAGTGCAACTCGTTTTGGAGAGTGAACCAAGAAGGGATGAATCAAAGCAAACGTGCCACATGGTCCAAGGAAATGACTCCCTTGAGGTAAATTCGATACCCATCTTAATGATTGTGTTAGTTGTTCAAATAATCATGATAGTATGAATGCACATGTATTGAATGAAGAACTTTCATTGTTTTGTGAAAACTTGTTGAAAAAGTACAAAGTTTTGAAAAACAAAAGTTTTAAATTAAGAAAAGAAAATGAAAATTTATTTTCAAAACTTGAGTTGGTTTTGCAAGAAAAAGTTGAGGTTTCAAATGAAAGGGACTCACTAAAAACCCAACTCGATCTTGTTTTAAAAGAAAATGAGATTTTAAAAAACAAAATGATTTTGATCATGTTTTGAAGAAAAATGAGGTTTTGTCTTCAAAGCTTGATTTTGTTTTAAAAGAGAACGATTTTTTGAAAAATAAAATTGTTTTAATTTCAAAAGAATTGGATTTAGTTTCAAAGAAAAATATTTCTTTGAAAAATGATCTTTCTTCATATGTTTGTCATGTATCTATTGCTCCATCTACTAGTGATAAATATGTTGCATGCTTCACTTCTTCTTCAATCATTCAAAATGATATTTTTATTTTGAAGAAGAGTGTAGATTGTTTGGGCTCCACTTTGAGCCATTGTGCTATGAACCACAAGAGATTGGAATTCATGTTTCATAAGAAACATGCTCCATACATTCATGCACACAAATCATAGCATACACATGCTTATCATGCTCACACACATGATTATATGTATGCTCATGTTTATACTTGTACATATTGTGGACGTACGGGCCACCTTGCAAAGTTTTGTTATGATAGAATACATAATTTAAAAATTGCAAATAAATTTGTTTGGGTTAGGAAAGGTGCTAACCCCCATGGACCTCAAAAGATATGAGTACTAAAATCTACTCCTATTGTATTTGATGTCGGTGTGGGCCCTCACATGATGTAAGGGCATTGGTGCCTTGATGGTGGATGTGATCCGAGCCTAATAATCATATTTATGGATGCATCACTTTTAAATGATGTTTAGATGGGAAGAACCACTATAGGTTTGG
Source organism: Agave tequilana (assembly GCA_038442645.1). Classification (NCBI taxonomy): domain Eukaryota; kingdom Viridiplantae; phylum Streptophyta; class Magnoliopsida; order Asparagales; family Asparagaceae; genus Agave; species Agave tequilana. The sequence goes on along the minus strand of JAVJIF010029775.1, from coordinate 69,119 downwards.
TGACCTAGAGAAGTTCATATGATTTGGTAACTATCTCTAAACTCCCATTTATATTTATGCATTAATATTGATATTTTAGCATTATTGGTTTTCATGCTTATACGTTTAAATGCAATGCCTATCAAACTTGTGATATGCATAGATAGTCTTTCAGATACACCCATGTTTATATGCATTCATATTTTTGTGTTCTCACTATTATTTAACAAATATGTATATCCTAGTTCAAATAGCACGTGCATTTAGCCTAATGATCATATTTGTTTATGTTTTTGTGCCTCATGTTTTGATTACTTGTTTATAGTAGTTTTCATTAAAACTTGTGTTTATACTTGTATAATTAGTGAGCTATACTTGATTATCATGTATTTGTGTTTCATTGCTCATTTGTATTCATTACATGTACTTTTATAACTTTATTTTGATAATTCTTGCATCTTTACTTGTTTTCCTTATTTTTTTTACATTTTTTCGTGTTTTGCTTCAAGTATATGTTAATTTTGTCCAAAACTATAGAAATACATGTCTATTCTAGAGCCACTCGCCTTCATGCAATATACTTTTGTGAACTCAATTTATATTTAGAATTTGTATGTATACTTTTAGTTTTAACAAAACATAAATATATCTTGAAACTTGTTTAGTTTTTGATAAAAATAGATTTTTTTAACTTTTGATGATTTCATTTCAAATTGAGCTTCAATGCCTTATCTCCATGAATTTGTTCATTACATGATTCTTACACTCTATATATCTTGTTTACTCATAATTTTTGTCTTATGAGAATATATATGCTTTATTGCTTTTTGAGTGTCGTTTCTTGTGTAATTTTCATATTTCATAGATACATTTGTGTTTCATTCCTTACTTGAAGGAATTCGTGCTAGTTTTTAAAATTATCATAAAACTAATTTCATTATTCTTCAATTTGGTCGAGTTCTCAAACATGTTAAATTATTTTCAAACTCTTATTTTTGAAAACCCTGCCAATCTAAGGGCGGTTGGTTGGGCGACCATGCCTTGTATACCCTTAATTGAATATCTTTCAAACATGTGCATGTTAGGGCGGTAGGTGTAAGTTATACATAATTTTCAATGAAAATTTATTTTGTATACTCATGTTTTCTATATATGTATGGATCATATCTAAATAAACATTATATTACTCTAATACATATATATGACTTTGATTGTATTTATTTTATATTGGCATACATTTTTAGCATAAATTATTTCTTCCTATGCTTGATTTAGTTCTTAGTGTAAATTTTTTTCAGTTGGTATCTTATACAAGCTTATGCATTATTTTTATTGGTATTTCATAAAGGGGGAGAAAAATTCTTATTTTATTTTTTAGTTAGTTTTATTTTCAATTGGTATCTTACTCCCACTCTTTATGATTAAAAAAATACTTTATTTTGGTATATGCTAATATTTTCAATATTGGCATCAATAATCTTAAGTTGGTATTATTCTCAATGTGGTATCTTTATTGCAAAATAGTTTTAGTGTTTACCTAAAAAAATATTATTGATTTTTACTTTCAATTGATAACATGTCTTTCTATTGGTATCAATTCATAAAAAGATTATTTTTTTTCAATTGATTGTGTTTATTGGTATCAAGATTTTATTTTAAACGATATGTTTTATTGGTAATGTTTGTTTGTCTTCACCCCTTTGTTGATGAGTGACAAAAAGGGGGAGAAGAATTTAAGATTATATATGCATGTTTTATTAAGTGTTTTGCGCGCGCGCGCACACTCACACACATATATATCTTGTTTTTATTTGGTATCGTTTATCATTTTATTTGTTATGCATAAGTTAAGGGGGAGCTTCTATGAAGCCTATCCTTAATGAATGCATATATAACCTTATAAGTTTTGTCATCATCAAAAAAAGGAGAGATTGTTGGCCCAGATGTCCTTCACCTTAGTTTTAATGATGACTAACTTATGAAGGTTAGTTTACTAATGATCTTGTGTTTAATAAGTTTCAGATATTGATCAAGATTTTAGTAGAGATTTGACTTCAACAAGAGATGCACAGTTAAAGTGTTAATGCAAACAAGTATTGATTCAGGAGCTCACATCGTAACAATCACATCAAGCTCATGGATCAAGTTTGGATCAAGTCGTCTTGGAGATTAAGATCAACAAGAAGACCTCAGTTTGTTATAGTTAGTTTTTCTTTAGATCTTGTATAAGGATAGACTAGTGTTGATATGCTCAAGTGCGCACACACACAAAAGTTAAAATGGTTTTTAGTTTCAGTTTAATCGTTTTGGAATTTCAAGAACATATATGATTTTCATGAATAGATAGAATCAAAAGAAGTTTTACATAGTTTTATATATGTTGGATTTCATCCATATAAACCTATGTTTCATATTGACTAAAAACTTACTTTGATATATCTAAGTCATGGTTTCAAGTTTTGATTTTAACAAAATTTAGTTTTGGATTTAATGTCAAAAATATAGATATATCTTTTATATGTGAATTAGATTCTATCCATACACAATATGCTTCAAAAGTATTTCTATATCATGTTTTTGTATTTATACAAGTTTTGGAGAAAACGAATTTTTATTTCAAAATCAAATTGAAAAATACCATTTTTGGTTTAAACCTAAATTTTTATATCACAAAAATAGTTTAAATTATGTGTTGATTTTAGTCACACATATTTTTTCTTCAAATATTTATAAGAACTTATTTTTGAGAATTTTATGTGATTTGATGGGATTTTATAGGTATTAAAAAGATCAAGTTTTCAAACCCAAAATCCCAGCCTGAGATCACTGGCGGTCGACCGACTGGTCGACCAGACCAGATCTTGGTCGACCGGGCAGTCGACCGATGTGCACAGGACGTGCACAAGGCTCTGGCCATTGGGCCGGTGGACGACCAGTCGACCGACCAGAGAGTTCACTCTCTAGTTCTGGCCTCGGTCGACCAGGCGGTCGACTGACGGGAAAATTGCCTTGAGGCCATCGACCGGCCGGTCGACGGACAGCCCCAATGAACCGGTCGACCGGGAAGTCAACGACAGGTCATTTCTGACCTATTCTAACCCCAACGGCTATATTTTCAGATCCCTACAAAAATGGGTCTTTGGCGGCTGTTTCTCCTAAGATTTTTGAGGGCAATTTTTTCCCACTTCTCCCAAGTTTTCAGCAAGTTTTCAAAACAAGTTTTAGTGCTAAAATCTCTATCTTTTTTTTGTTTCAAAGTTTTAGAAAATCAAAAGAAAACAAGTTTTGCGATTCTAGTTCTTATCAAAAAATTTAATATCTATTCTAGAATTTTTCCCAAGTGTTTTCTTATCCAAATACTTTGTTTTCTCACACTTGAGCTATTAATTCTATTCCTATCTATAGGATCTTGTTTTGTGAAAAAAATTGTTTGTGGTCTATTGTGATCACCAAGTATTTCTTTGTGATCTTTGTGATCAGCCAGTGTATTTTTTTCTTTACTTTGTGCTAGGCTTTGTGCCTTCCCTCTTGTGTAGAGGTGTTTGTGTTAGAGATGAGAAGTTGTGTACTCTCGGTGTTGTGTTGTAATTCCTCAGTGGAGGTCCCTTTGTGGAAGGTCCTGTGTGGACATAGTGGAAATCCTTCTGTGTGAAGGCGGGAACGTAGAGCAGTGGCTCGAACCTCAAAATATATCTTTGTGTTTGCATTTGATCCACTATCTCTCAACTCTATCTCTCTTATATCTTGCATTGGTTTACATTGCTCATATCATATACATACTTGGTATTGTTTGTGTGCTCACACTTGTGTTGAACCAAGCGAGCTTATTAAAGCACCTCAACTCTTAGTTTAGAAGAAGCTAGAGGAGTAGCTCCAGAGCCCTTCACGGGGAATTCGTGCCCACTCTTGGTTACATATAGTGTGCTTGCGATTAAGTTTTTAATTTCACATCAGTTGTCCTAGATTAGCTAGCACATGTATTCAACCCCCCTCTAGGTGCACTTTCAGTTATAGTTTCCGAACTAAGATTCATGATATATACAATTTCACAAGTTACGAGTAAATTACTATTCATAACCAAGAATCCCTCACGTCACAGGTATGAATGCACATAAGAAGCACGCTAGGTTACAATTATTTGTCTTATAGTTATCGTTACTTAGTTAGGGTTTCGTGTAGTGAATCCAACCACTATTTCATGTTATTAGTCCCTTCTTGATGTAACTTAGTGTAACATCATAGTTGCAATGTGCAACGGGGCACCTGACTCGAATCGATATGTAGTAATTGGTTGGGACAAAAGACAATGATGTCTTATTTGCCAATTATGATTCACACTAACTAAAAATAAGAACAATAAAGTTTCTTTCTTATGTATAAATTCTTAATATTTGACAAGTGTCTGTTCCATTATAATAACATTATAACTGAAGATTTCTCATAGCATAAGTTACTCGTTAATTTCACATACAAAAGACCCTACTACTGTGTATACAAAATCAAGATGACAATCATATCATCAGTCTCTCAATATACCGATGGATTCACAATCATCATTTTTTTTAACATCAATTGTCCCATCAGATTCTATGGGTATCCGTGATTCTGCCTCATCAGACTCTCCCATCTAGAAAATACAAAGAGAGATCTCGACAATTTTTTTCATATCATGATCTCGCAATATACATTATATCTATATAGTGTTGCTCTTCGAATAATATCAAAATCTATAATTCTTTCAATATGACATATCCCTTTTCATTCTTTTATCCAAGATTTTGGTTATTCCATAATCCGATTCTTAATAAGGTTCTTTAGCTCCGATTGAATCTTGACTTGCCTTATATTTTAACTATTTTCTTATTCCAGTGTCTCAAACCACTGGTAGCTCATACTTAGGGCCCGCACCCCCAGAAGAACACATCCAAATCAAGGCACGCAGGTGTACCCTCATTCGAACGTAAAAAAATAGTCAATATCATGCATTTCGAGATCAATCTTTGAACGTTAGAACCGAGCGACACCGTAGGATGGTGACACTCGCGAGCTCCCCTCTGGCTGTTGTTGGATGTGGGAGAGGGGGACAGGGAAGAGAGGAAGAGGACATGAGAGAGAGAGAGGGAGAAAGAAGGAAGAAAAAGAAAGAGAGAGGGAAGAGTGAGAGAGTTACCTTGCATATCTTTACTCAATGAGAGAGAAAGAGGAATTTAGATGCTGCTGATTGTAGTGTAAGGAGATGAAGAGGTGAAGGAGAGATGGGGGAAAATTTTTAGGGTTGAGGTGAGGAAGAGGAAGGGTTTTCTTCAATATTTTCAATTACACGTATATTTATCTTAGTAATTTATAGAATAGCCACCTCATCATCCCAATTCTCAAGGCACTCTAATCACCCTCCACCTCACCACATACTTCCCCATTTCGCTTCATTTCTATTCAATACACCCATGTTGAATTATTTTAGATTTTATAATAATTAGTGGGTTACACAATTATTTTAATTGTATAAAACATAAATGAGAGGTGGTAGGGATTATGAATATTTGCATATATACTCTCATGCATAATTATGTGTTGCATCACTTACATAAGTACAAAGATATTTATTTTACTAATAATTCATGTATACACCTACCTCCTTCCCTGTATACAATTCTATTTATGAAAACATACCTATATATATATACACACACACACACACATACACACATATTATAATTTTGCACTCTCACTTTATTATTTATTATGCATACTCAAAGAATTTATTGCTATATATACATAAAGAAATTATTATTATTATTATTATACACATAAAGAAATAAATTTTCATGATTACCCAAAAACGCAGTTAATTAGAGCATAATCAAAATTAGCCGGAGGCGGGTGTTACATTTCTCGTCCTTCTCACAACGCGAGGAGGACGGTGGCGTCGATTTGACTGCCTTGGAATCGTGGGAGAGCAGAAAGGGAGAATGTGTTCCAGGTTGACCCGTCTTGCCTCATCTTCTCGGTCTTCTCTTCACCATTTCCAGGACCTTCGAATGATGGCATGAACAAAGAGGCGATGTCTTTCGGTAGATGTTCCACTGTGACTCTGAGCCTCTCTTTAGAATTCAGAGGTAAGTTGGGACTAGTGGAATGGATGGAGTGCCTAGATTCGGATCTGCTGTTTTTCTTTTAAAAAATGTAAACACGGAGATGTTATAGAATATCTTGTATTATTCTTGTCTGATGTAACCAAATAAATTTAATAGCATAGTATTTGGAATGAAAATATCTTTGGAATGGAAATATCTTTTGGAGTAGAAATATTTATGTTTAAATCTTGCCGGTTCATTTTTACCATAAGATTTTTGGAATTGATATTGGCCATGCCTTTTCGGAGTGCTGATCTCTATCTCTAGTATGGTTGATTGGCAACGGAGTGTTGGAGAGTTTGCGCTGTTGTTTCTAAGTGGGGGTAATCTCATCAATGGTACCTGCAAACTTTGGATTTCGAGTGGGAAAGATCCCAGTAGTGGAGGATTTTGACTGCCTGTAGGCTATTTAAGAGGGAGCCCGCAGGCTGGTGCTTGCGTTGTCGCCTCCGAGTGGGGGACACTCCCACATCAAGATGTTCAAGAGTCAGGGATTCTGATGTGGGACACTCCCATCAGCGAGACAATGACTCTGGGCGGGGGACACCCCACATCGAAAGGTTTTGACTGCCGTAGACTAATCGAGAAGGAGCCCGTAGAGTGGTTTGTTTTTGAGTCTTTATTAAAGGACTGTGATCATAGTCATCATCCTCATAGAGGACTGTGATAATGAGTCGTAGTTCTTATATCAGCATCATCATCATCAGCTTGACCCACGAATTACCCTGAGTTGGGGTCAAGGTTGAGAGGAGAGCAACGTAGGGGGCGATAGAGAAGGGTAAAAGAGAAAATAAAAATATATAAAGAAGTGGTGGTTGGGAGGAATTAATTTATGCTAGCGTGGATGAGGCAGTGGCGAAGAAAATTATGAAGATGAGTTTTTTTTTTTAATTATGAAACAAAGTAGGTGGATGTAGTGAAATTTTCCTATATTTATTATATAAAATATATTTATTCTATAAATATAATAGTAAAATAATAAAAAAATACAATAAGAATAAAAATATTTTTTAGTTTTATAAATATTATCTAAATGTTAGTAAATTATATTTGTGATCAAGAATTTTGGTTATATTTTACTGCCCATTTAACTTTCCAAAGTCAATTTTATACCCACTTCATTTTTATATTTGCTTTTATACTCGTAATCAACTCTTCTCGTTGATGATTACTTGCCCGACGAAGCTCGAATTCTGACCAGCGTGCATCCAACCTCCCTATAGCCTTCCCCTATCTCCAACTCACCCCCTCACCTTCTCGAACAGGCTGCACGCTGGCTTGGTAGTGCACGCTCTTGTTGCACCCTGCAGGCGTGGCTGCTGTCTGGCTGGGCGCCAGCAGCTTCCCCCCAGCGAGCGACACAGTAGGATGGTGACACTCGCGAGATCCCCCTCTGGCTGTTGTTGGATGTAGGAGAGGGGGACAGGGAAGAGAGGAAGAGGACATGAGAGAGAGAGAGAGAGACAAAGGGAGAAAGAAGGAAGAAAAAGAGAGAGAAAGGGAAGAGTGAGAGAGTTACCTTGCATGCCTTTACTCAATGAGAGAGAAAGAGGAGTTTAGATGTTGCTGATTGTAGCGCGAGGAAAGGAAGAGGTGAAGGAGAGATGGAGGAAAATTTTTAGGGTTGAGGTGAGGAAGAGGAAGGGTTTTCTTCACTATTTTTAATTACACGTATTTATCTTAGTAATTTACAAAATAGCCATCTCATCATCCCAATTCTAAGGCACTCTAATCGCCCTCCACCTCACCACATACTTCCCCATTTCGCTTCATTTCCTCCAATACACCCATGTTGAATTGTTTTAGATTTTATAATAGTTAGTGGGCTACAAAATTATTTTAATTGTATAAAACATAAATGAGAAGTGGTGGAGATTATGAATATTTGCATATATACTCTCATGCATAATTATGTGTTGCATCACTTACATAGGTACAAGGATATTTATTTTACTAATAATTCATGTATACACCTGCCTCCTTTCCTGTATACAATTCTATTTATAAAACATACCTATATATTTATATTTTTATATATACACCACATTATAATTTTGCATTCTCACTTTATTATTTATTATGCATACTCAAAGAATTTATTACTATATATACATAAAGAAATTATTAGTATTATTATGCACATAAAGAAATAAATTTTCATGATTACCCAAAAACGCTGTTAATTAGAGCATAATCAAAATTAGCTGGAGTCGGGTGTTACATTTCTCGTCCTGCTCGCAACGCGAGGAGGATGACGGCGTTGATTTGGCTGCATTGGAGTCGTGGGAGAGCGGAAAGGGAGAATATATTCCAGGTCGACACATTCTTTTCGACCCGTCTTGCCTCATCTTCTCGGACTTCTCTTCACCATTGCCAGGACCTTCGAATGATGGCGTGAACAAAGAGGCGATGTCTTCTGGTAGATGTATCATTGTGACTCTGAGCCTCTCTTCAGAATTCAGAGGTAAGTTGGGACTAGTGGAATGGATTGGACCGTCTAAATTTGGATCTGCTGTATTTCTTTTCAAAAATGTAAACCCGGAGATGTTATAGAATATCTTGTATTATTCTTGTCTGATGTAACCAAATAAATTTAATAGCATAGTATTCGGAATGAAAATATCTTTGGAATGGAAATAGCTTTTGGAGAAGAAATATTTATGTTTAAATCTTGCCTGGCTCATTTTTACCATAAGCTTTTTGGAATTGAAACTGACCATGCCTTTTCAGAGTGCTGATCTCTATCTCTGGTATGGTTGGTTGGCAACGGAGTGTTTGAGTGTTTGCGTTGTTGTTTCTGAGTGGGAGTAATCCCATCAATGTTACCGGCAAACTTTGGATTTCGAGTGGAGGAGATCTTAGTAGTGGAGGATTTTGACTGCCCGTAGGCTAATTAAGAGGGAGCCCGCAGGCTGGTGCTTGTGTTGTCGTCTCCGAGTGGGGACACTCCCACATCAGGATGTTCAAGAGTCAGGAATTCTTATGTGGGACACTCCCATCAGCGAGACAATGACTTCGAATGGGGGACACCCCACTTCGAAAGGTTTCAACTACCCATAGACTAATCGAGAGAGTGCCTATAGAGTGATTTGTTTTTGAGTCTTTATTAAAGAACTGCGATCATAGTCATCGTCCTCACAGATGACTGTGATAATGAGTCGTACTCCTCATATCAGCATTGCCATCATCAGGTCGACCCACGAATTACCCTGAGTTGGGGTCAAGGTTGAGAAGAGAGCAACGTAGAGGGCGATGGGGAAGGGTAAAAAAGGAAATGAAAATATATAAAGAAGTGGTGGTTGGGTGGAATTAATTTATGCTAACGTGGATGAGACAATGGCGAAGAAATTTATGAAGCTGAGTTTTTTTTTTCTAATTATGAAGCAAAGTAGCTGTAGTGAAATTTTTCTATATTTATTATATAAAATATATTTATTCTATAAATATAATAGTAAAATAATGAAAAAATACAATAAGAATAAAAATGTTTTTTAGTTTTATAAATATTATCTAAATGTTAATGGATTATATTTTGTGATCAAGAATTCTGGATATATTTTACTGCCCATTTAACTTTCCAAACTCAATTTTGTACCCGCTTCATTTTTATGTTTGCTTTTATACCCAAAGGTAAGTTGGTCATTATACCAGCATGATTGGCGGTTGAGCACCGAACGCAAAGTTTGAGATTTTGGGCATGTTGAAAACAAAACTACGTTGGTATAAAATTATTTTTCCCTTTAAATTATTGAGCGAATCTTGGAATTTTTTTTTTCTCCCATACGGCATACTTTAGCAATTCTAGCTTTCCCCTCTTCAAAGGTGACCGTGACAAGACAGAAAAAAATAAGTAAACATTGGCGAAAACAAGAACTGTTCATTGCCTAAATAATTAAAGAATAGTAAGTAATTATGTCTAATCAAATCAAAATTATTTGAAAGTAATTACAGTTGAAGAAGAAGACATGTAGAAGACCTGAAAAAATAAATGAATCTCCAAATGCGAGAAGGTAAGTGGCCAAAAATCATTGTTCTTGGAAAAAGTGATTTAAGATTGCTTTGAACTTTTCTGGTGATTCAAGCAGAATATAAGGAAAATGCAGAAATCCCACAACAGACACAATAATTTAATGCTTGTAGAGGATTCTTGTCTACTCTGTTCAGTTCAGTTGTTGATGCATCAATATTGAATTTTCATTAATATCAAACATATATCCATTATTATTTAAGTGGAGCTGATTACATTTTTATAAGGTAATTAACTTGTTACATATTCTTCACAAATTCCTCCTTTCCAAGCTCCTGGACGATCTAGTCAGTAGCAACCTTTACTAAGAAAAGAAGGCAAGATATGAGAAAATTATGACATGTAACAATGTTGTTCTCAATTATAAATGACAGTAGCAGTCCATTCTAGGAAGAGAGAAGGCGCGGAGGTAAATTCCTAGGGGAATTTATCTACAGTCAAATTGTAAATTAGAAGAATAAATCAATCGCAGACACCAGATAATAACGTGGAAACCCGAAGGGGAAAAATCACGGTACAGAGAGAGAGAATTCACTAAATAAGAGAGATTACGAGTTCTCAATGCTTTATTATAAGTTTAATTCTCTAGCGTACGATCTTTTGTAAAGGAGGAATAAATCAACTTTTATACCTAAAGGTTGATGAGCTGAGTCAAGATCTCTAAGATCTCCGCCTATGAATCAGCTCACAATTATAACTGCATATAACGCCCCAGCTGCAATTGATAGAGTGGTGCACGATCTTCTTAGATCTTGCTGGTTGGCGAGGATAACATCTCAAATCTGCAGTTATCACCTATCACGTGACTAGTTGTTGTCCATCCTGTTAGCTAGGTGGTCGGGTAAGATTAGCTGGATGAGATCGAATCTAGAACCTCCATGATCTATGAGATTTGTCAGATGTTACGATCTCACGGAGGTCAAAATCTAACCACTACAAAAGAAAAAAAAAGTCTGATCCGGTGAAAAGAAAACATTCAGTTATTTATCTCTACTTCCAAAAGGAATCATGAGCGACAAGGCGTTCCTTGTACAGCTTGGCACAAATAATGAGTTGAAATGACCCGCTTCGATAAATAATTCTTGGCCCATTTGAAAGTCTTCAGCTTGAGATTACGATACAAATCGCACAGCTGCCTGCCATCGCAAGATGATGAATACAAAAAATGGTCATCGTTTTTGTTTTTACATATAAAGGGCACAACTTATATTGGTGCTTGTACATGGTTGGCCCCCTTATAACCCTTTGTTGTTCTAAGATGACTGAGTGTATTGCCTAACCCATTCCTCTCTGGCATAGCACGTTAAGATATTTTTTTTTGAAAGGTAAAATGATTTCATTGATAAATTAAAAAAATTCAAGTATATATGTCCCAAATTAGCTAAGCTACTCTTCAGTACTATTCTTAGATAACTATAGAGAGGGGAGAGGACCCTGGCCGTCACTCTCTACTATAGTACACTAAGTAAGTACTTTAAATTGACCCAAAGCTAATACAACGCTCACAAGGAATAAATTACATAATATAGTAACTACTGATATGTACCTCAGCCGTTAAGATTATAGCACATTACTATATATATATATATATATATATATATATATATATATATATATATATATATATATATATATATATATATATATATATATATATATTCTGTACCTCAGCCGCCAGCTGAGAGAGACTCTCTCAGCTGGCGCGACGTGGCTGAATTTCAGCCACAATTTTGGGCGCTGCTACCATAGTCACAGTTTTTTGTGAGGACAACATCGAGTCGCAGTATTTTTCTAAGGACTGCTATCATGGTAGCAGTGTTTTCTGAGGACTGTGCCATGGTTGCAGTCTTTTAAGGATTTCTACCATGGTCCCAGTCATAATTACACAGAAAATATATGATATTTAAGGACTGCCACCATGTCGCAGTCAGCTGCGACCATATTGTTGGCCCAAAGGCCCATCGCTCTAGTTTTGATGATGATTAACTCATGTGGTTATAGTACTAATGATCTTGTGTTTAAATTAGTCTCAGATATTTGATCAAGATCTTAGTTGGTGTTTAGCTTCAACAAAAGATTTAAAGTCAAGTTTTTGAGCTAGCATGTGTCGATTCAAGAGCTCGCCCATCAAGATTACATCAAGTACTCAAGAGGAGTCTAGCTCATTGGATCAAGGTTTAGACCAAGTCAAGAAGAAGAAGACCTTCAAGAGAAGACTTGTGTCTAGGTTTGTTTGTAGTAAGATATTGTTTTTAGACAAAATGTAAAGGATGTGATTAGTTGGTGGATTGCTTAAGTTTATATACACTCACACACAAGATTTATATGTGGTTTCATAAAAAATTTTTCGTTTTGAAAAATACCGGTTTGGTTTTTAAGATTAAAAATATACATGTGTTTTATCAAAACTCATTTTAGAGCTTAATGTCAAAAACATAGATATTTCATCATATATGTGTAGTGGATCATATCCATACACACTAAGCTTAAAAAGTGTTTAGAATATCTTGTTTTTGCATTTGGAGAAGTTTTGGAAAAATCGATTTTGAAAAATACAGATTTTTGTTTAAGGCAAAACTTCTATATTACAAAAATATTTCAAAATGTTTGTAATATGTTTTGATTTTTACTCAAACATGTTAGTATATCAAAGTATATCACTGAACTTATTTTTGTAGAATTTATGAGAATTTATGGGATTTTATTGAAGGAAAAAGACCGAGTTTTAAATCCCTAAAAACTTGTTTCTGACCTTCTGCCAAACGACCCTGCCAGAGGTCGGTCGACCGGGCGGTCGACCGGCGTGCACAAACGTGCACGGCTTGTTTAGCTGGAGGGCCGGTCGACCGACCTGGTTGACCGCCAGAGAGCTCTGCTCTCTGGAAATTGCCCCGGTCGACCGGGCGGTCGACCGACAGAGAGCTACTGCTCTCTGTATCCAGGTCACGGTCGACCGTTGGCACAATGATCAGAAATCTGACCGTTGTCCGGTCGATCGGGCGGTCGACCGACAGCAGACCAGGCTGCTGAGTTTGCCTCCAATGGCCATATTTTTGAAGCCTATAAAAGGGGCTTCTCTTGGACTATTTTAAAGAAGATTTTAAGTGAGTTTTTAAGCTAGTTTTCATATAACTTTTAAGTGTTTATCTCCATTTGTTTTAGAGCCAAATACTTCCATATCAAAAGGAGAATTTTTCAAGAGTGTTTTGTAAAAGAGATTTCTTGAGTTTTTCACCACCAAATCAATCCAAGGTTTTCTCACCTACACTTGAGCTATCCATTGCTACATCCATCCTATTGGGATCTTTGTTGTGAGAGTGTTTGAGGTGATCAAAGTGTTTCAATCACCAAAGTGTTTTACTTTATATTTGAGGAGGCGGACTTGCGGGTTCGCGTTGTTTCGAGTTCTAGTGAGAGCTCGGTGTAGAGGTGCGGCCTCGGTAAGCTAGTGTGCTTGCGGTGTGTAGTTCTTGCGGGAACCAGAGAGGGACTAGTGAGTTCAAGAAGTTCTAGTGTGAACTCATTGTAGGTGTTGCGGTACCGAGTGATCCGGTAGGATCATTTATAGTGGAAATCCTTCATAGTGTTGAAGGCAGGGACGTAGAGCAAGGGTGCTCGAACCTCGAAACAAATCTCCCGTGTTTACGATTGCTCTCTCTCTCTCTCTCACTTGTGTTTATATCTTACATGCTTACATTGCCTTTATCTTTACTTGCTTGATATACTTGTGCTTAATTGTTATATGCTTGGGGATTGTTTGCTCACACTTGTATTCAACCAAAAGAGTCATAGCGGCACCTCAACTCTTATCTAGAGGAATCTTGAGGAGATATTCCAGAGCCCTTCACCGGGAATTTAACTATACTCTTGTGTTATACTTAGTGTGTCTAGCTAAATAGTTTTAGTTTGCATAAATAGTTTTAATTCCGCATTAATTCATCATTAGATTAGCTAGTCACCTATTCACCCCCCTCTAGGTGATTTCACATATTGAAGTGCCAGCTGGAAGAGTCTCTCTCAGCTGGCAGCTGAGGTACATTTTTCTGATATATATATCAGAAAAATGTACCTCAGCTGCCAGCTGAGAGAGACTCTTCCAGCTGGTGTGTGTGTGTGTGTGTGTATATATATATATATATATATATATATATATATATATATATATATATATATAGAGAGAGAGAGAGAGAGAGAGAGAGAGAGAGAGACTTGTGTCCTTCCAAAAGGATTTGAGCCCGGATCCTTCCCACTCAAATTCAACACTCTGATATTCGAATACAAGATCCACCCCGTTGAAGTTGATCTATATTATTTCAAGTATGTATAAACAAAACTCAAGTGTTTTTAATATTTTTTGCCCATCTATCAAGCGACACAAAATGGACGGCCGAAAGTAGTGAGTTGGTTAGATCTATATCTTTATACATACAAATTCTCGATCTGACCATTTCATTATGATCTAAACATTTAAAAACCCCTACAAACCAATTTTGGTTAGGTTTCAAATATTCTACACCGTTAAACTAACCAACTCATTATTTAGGCCATCCATTTTTTCACTACTTGATGGATGAACAAAAAGTATTAAAAACACTTGATTTTTGGTTTATAGATAATTGAAATAATATATATCAACTTCAATGGAGTGGATCTTATATTCGAATATCGGAGGGTTGAATTTGAGTGGGAAGGATACGGGCTCAAATCCTTTTGGAAGGACACAAGTCTCTCTCTCTCTCTCTCTCTATATATATATATATATATATATATATATATATATATATATATATATATATATATATATATATATATATATATATATATATATATATATTTGCAACTCTAAATAGTAGAATTAAGATTAGGATTATATATTACTAATTATATTAGAAGTGAAGATTTTCTTATATGTAATTGTAATGCATATATGTTCGAGCATTACCCTTATCAATAATATGTAATTCTCAGTATCTCTCACCAACTAACATTCTCACTTTGTAAAATCAACTCTTCGTGTGCCCCTGTTGCTTATTATATGATAGACACCTAGCATATGAATGCATAACAGACTGATCTCATACTCTTAACGTTATGTATTGCATGTTATCATAATAAGTATGATATGTCGATTTATATTATATCAGACTATACTATCTTCTAATTTCTTTTTACCTATAACATTCCTTATTAAGTATATTTTTATAGTAGTATCGTAGTGTGTTCACACGTTATATATATGTGCACCTTCCCTCTTTTTACACACTCATTTAAAGTTTTCTGACTCCTCTGGATTTTCACATTCAGGTATATGGGTATTCTTTTTACTGATCAGGTATCTGAGGAGTACGGAGTCTCTTTTGCGATGATCATCCAGATTCTTTGGTAGAGTTCATGTCTTCCTTTTCATTATGTTAACTTTCTTTGATTTTTTATGTGTGTGTGTGTGTGTGTATGTATGTATATGTATGTATGTGTATATATATATGTATGTATGTATGTATGTATGTATGTATATGTATGTATGTATATATTGAAATCACCTAGAGGGGGGGGGGGTGAATAGGTGATAGTGCTAATCTAGAAACTAAATGCGGAACCTAAAACAATTTTGCACAAACTTAATACAACCAACAAGTGTAGCCGAATTCCCCGTGAAGGGCTCTGGACTAACTCCTCTTGATTCCCCTAGATAAGGATTGAGGTGCTATATGAAGCTCTTGTGGTTAAGTATAAGTGAGGCACACACACAAGCAAGCCAAGCATATAAGGATGATCAATATGAAATAATGTAAGGCACAAATGCAAGCAATAAGATATGAATGAATGAATGATGCTTTGCACAATTAAAAGAGAGAGAGGGTTTAGAGGCAATGGATCAAACGCAAACACAATGATATGTTCCGAGGTTCGAGCCCCTAGCTCTACGTCCCCGCCTTCACCGAGAAGGATTTCTAATCCACTATCTTGTCCACCGAGGACTCCCACCGAGGGAACCTCTACCGAGGAGGATTTGTACAACCGGGAGTACCGAACTCCTCTCTCAAACACCACCTCACAACCGAGGGGTAGGCCCGTAGCCAAACAACCACAAATACCTCTACCGAAGAGGGTTACAAACCAAACTCCACCTCTCACTAGAGGGAACAAACCAACAATCTCAACCTCTACCAAAGAGGGAGCAAAAACCACTCCAATCAACCTCTACCAAAGAGGGATACACAAATACAAGGAGGGTTTACAACTTGGAGGCTTAATCAACCTCAAACACTTCTCTTTTTCCACAAACAAAGATCCTAATAGATTAGGATAGGAGATATAGCTCAAGTGGATATCAAGGTGTTTTTGGAAAGCAAATAGCAAAGAAAAACTACTTGGGAAATCTCTTGTAGATGATAGAAATGAAAATCCAAAATAATATCCCAAAAACCTAGTTTTCTTTGATTTTCTAAAACCCTTGAAAAACAATAAAGATGAAATCTTTTAAGCTCTAAAACACTTTTTAGATCTTGTAAAAACACTTCAGAAAAGTAAGAATTTTTGCTCTTGAAAATCTTGTACAAAACCCCCAAGAAATGGGGTATATATAAGCTCCCCAAGAAACTAGCCGTTAGGCTGATTTTTCAGCCTGACAGGCCGGCGGTCGACCGCCCGGTCGACCGCCAACGGTCATAAATATGACCGTTGGGGCTACCGGTCGACCGCCCGGTCGACCGCAGATTTACAGAGAGCAAGGACTTTCTGTCCGGTCGACCGCCCGGTTGACCGACCCAGTTGCTTGGCCAGACGTGCACGGGGCTGTGCATGTCGGTCGACCGGTCGGTCGACCGGTTCTGGAATACGGTCGACCGCCAGAACCTGGCAGCCAAATATCTGGGTCAGAAAATCAGGTTAAAAATATTTCTAATAAATCCCATAAATTTTGTAAAAATCCCCAAAAATAGTTTTATCATTTTGCATTGATATATAAACTTATGATAAACATTTCAACTCAAATATCAAGCATATGAAACCATTTTTGTGTTTTATCATTTTTACCAAAAACCAAAACTAGTATTTTATCAAACTTGGATTTTTCAATACATGAATAGGAAAGTCAAAATAAGTTTGTTTAAAAGTTAAGCATGCATGTATAGAATGAATTTACTATACATAAACCAATTAAACTTATTTTAATCAACTATTCATGAAAAACAAATATTGGTTAAACCAAAACCGAAAAACCAATATCCAAACATAAAACGTGTGTGTTGTGCACTTGAGCATATCAACTATTCTAAGCTTTTCAAATGGATCTAAACACTCTAAACACTAGGATACCTAAGTCTTCTTGACGATCTTCATCTTCAAGTCGACTCGGTCCAAAACGTGATCCACGAGCGCGACTCCAACGAGTGCAAGGTATGATCTTGATGCTCGGGCTCTGGAATCACCATGTGAAAGCTTTCAAACCATCTTGTTGAAGCTAATCACCTACTAATATCTTGCTAAATGATCTGAAACTAAAATCACAAGATTATTAGTAAACATAACTACATGAGTTAATCATCATCAAAACTAGAGTGGAAGGCCTCTGGGCCAACATATATATATATGTGTGTGTGTGTGTGTGTGTGTGTGTGTGTGTGTGTGTGTGTATATATATATATATATATATATATATATATATATATATATATATTTGAAAACACCTAGAGGGGGGGGGGGTGAATAGGTGATATGCTAATCTAGTGAACTAAATGCGCTAAATGCGGAAGCTTAAAAAACTATTTGCAACACACTTAATACAACACACAAGTGTAGCCGAATTCCTCGTGAAGGGCTTTGGACTAACTCCTCTTGATTCCCCTAGATATGGGTTGAGGTGCTATATGAAGCTCTTGTGGTTATGTACAAGTGAGGCACACACAACAAACCAAGCATATAAAATGAATAGGCAATATGAATATATGCAAGGCACAACACAAGCAATGAATGATATGAAATGAATGATGATTGCACAAATAAAAGAGAGAGAGTTTAGAGACAAGTGGATCAAACACAAACACAATGATATGTTCTGAGGTTCGAGCCCCTAGCTCTACGTCCCCGCCTTCACCGAGAAGGATTTCTAATCCACTAAAGGAGTACCAAACTCCTCTCTCAACCTTACAATGCCACCGAGGCAATACAATCACAATCCACCTCTACCGAAGAGGGATAAGGCCCGTAGCCAACAACCAAACTCCACCTCACAATAGAGAGAGCAAACACAAACCTCAACCTCTACCAAAGAGGAGCAACAACCAAATGAGGGTTTACAACAAGTGGTATATCTCAACCACAAACTTTTTCTCTTTTTCCACAAAACAAGATCCTAATAGATTAGGATAGAAGATAAGCTCAAGTGGAAATCAAGGTGTTTTGGAAATCAAATAACAAAGAAAAATCCTTGGGAAAACACTTGCAATATGATAGAAATGAAGATCTAAAGCAATATCCCAAAAACCTATTTTTCTTTGAATTTTCCAAACCCTTGAAAAACAATAAAGATGAAATCTTTAAGCTCTTAAACACTTTTAAAAACTTGTTTAAAACACTAGGCAAACAGCAATTTTTCTCTTGTAAAAACCTTAGCCAAAATCCCAAAGAAATGGGGTTTGTATAGGCCAAACAGAAAACTAGCCGTTAGGCTGATCTGGCAGCCTGACAGGCTTGCGGTCGACCGGCCCGGTCGACCGCCAACGGTCATAATTATGACCGTTGGGGCATCCGGTCGACCGCACGGCCGACCGCCCAGATACAGAGAGCAGACTTCTCTGCTCCGGTCGACCGCTCGGTCGACCGCCCAGATACAGAGAGTAAGGCTCTCTGATCCGGTCAGCCGACCGGCCGACCGGCTCACTGTGCCAGCAGACGTGCACAGGTCTGTGCACGTCGGTCGACCGGCAAGGCCTGTCAGCACAGTTCTGGGTCAGAAACACATGTAAAAAATATTTCTAAAAATCTTTTAAGTCTTTGTAAAAATACCCAAAAATAGTTTTATCATTTTGCATTGATATATAAACTTGTGATAAACATTTTAACTCAAATATCAAGCATATGAAACCATTTTTGTGTTTTAACATTTTTACCAAACCCAAACTTGTATTTTATCAAACTTGACTTTTTCAATACATGAATAGGAAAGTCAAAATAAGTTTGTATAAGTCATGTAAGCATGTATGTATATTGAACACATCTAATATACATAAAAACAAAGTAAACATGTTTTGATCAATCTATTCATGAAAACCAATATCAAAACATAAAACTTGTGTGTGTTGTGCACTTGAGCATATCAACTATACTAAGCTTTACAACTGGATCTAAAACACACTAAACTCTATGATACCTAAGTCTTCTTGACGATCTTCATCTTCAAGTCGACTCGGTCCAAACACCGTGATCCAACGAGCATGGCTATGTATCATCTTGACGCTCGGGCTCGGGAATCACCAAGTGAAGGCTTCCAAACTCCTCTTTTTGAAGCAATCACCAACTAATATCTTGTTACATGATCTGAAACTAAAATCACAAGATTATTAGTAAACATAACTACATGAGTTAATCATCATCAAAACTAGAGAGGAAGGCCTCTGGGCCAACAATCTCCCCCTTTTTAATGATGACAAAACTCATGGAGTTATATATGCATGGATTAAAGTTAAGCTTCAAAGAAGCTCCCCCTTAACTCATGCATAAACAAATAAACATAATGAATATGCAATGAAGGCTCTTAAACATGAATGCGTATCTATGCATAAACAATAAAAGGCTCTAGATACCCAATGAAATGTTCAAAAACAAAACATGCTCTAGATACCAATTAAAATTAAACTAAATTAAACTTAATATATGCAAAAACATAAAATATGCATATATAAAACTCAAAATCTTTCTCCCCCTTTTTGTCAACCATCAACAAAGGGGTAAAAATCAAAACAAAACAAAATCTTCTCCCCTTTTTAATACAAAGAAACAATCATCAATAAGGGGTAAGTAAAGACAATGTTCTCCCCCTTTTTGTCTAAAACAAAAATAAAACCAAATAGGGGTGACAATCAATTAAGGTACCAATTGAAAATATGACAAAGTAGCATCTTGATACCAATTGAAAGTAAACATAGGTCAATAAATAAATGGTATATGCGATATACATTCATGAAGAGGAAGATGTGAAGCTTCCCTACATAGATACATTACATGAAAGAGGGATGACAAGCTCTAATTCATATAACATACACTATGCAATGCATAAGAGGAGATGTGAAGCTCCCCCTACACACGTGTACCACATAAAGAAGAGATGTCAAACTCCTCAATACAAGATACACTCAACATGAATCTATATGTAGAAGAGATGTTAAGCTCTCCTTGCATATAGGCAATACAAATCAAAACAAAATTTTGAGATTTCATTTTAAATCATTCAAATAAACATTTTGATATCAAAAGAGAGTATTTTTCTTTTTAAACATATGATATCAATTTGAAATTTTTATTTTCTATCATAAAGTAAGGGAGTGGAGATACAAATACCAATTGAAATATGAAAATCATTAGGAATTGAAATATGAGAATCGAATTTTCTCCCCCTTTATGAAAAACAAACAAAAACAATGCGTAGGCTTGAATTAGGATACCAATTGAAAGCTAAATCAATTGAAACAAAGATAGAGCTCAAGCTTAACATAAACAAAATATATATATGTATGAAAATTAGATACCAATCGAAATTGATACTATTGGAATTAAAAAACATACATGCATACAAACATATATGAGTATACAAGAAAGGTCAAAATTGATACCAATTGAAAGGATCCAATGATACCAATTGAAACAACAATAATATCAAATATATACATCATATAACCTACCACCCAATCATGTTCAAGTTTAAAATGATTTTCAATATAAAACATACATGAGCATGATCGCCCATCCATCCGCCCGTGGAAGGTAGGGGTTTTCAAAATTAAGTTTGAAAATATTGTATGTTTGAAAAACTCTACCATAACGAAGAATACCGTAACTAGTTATTGAAAAATTTGTAAACTAGTACGAAATCCTTCAAGCAAGGAATAAAACAAAAATATTTTTCATGAAAACATGAAATTCACAAAATAATCAACACTCATAATCAATTAAGCATAAATATGACTCATGAAAACAAACACATGAGTAAACAATAAAAGGTGAGTGTACAAATACAATGTGAAGAACACGATCATGAAAGTATTCAATTTAGCTCAATATTCCTTGAAACAAGAAAATCATAAAAAACTTATTTAATCTTCAAGGTATATGTATGTCCTATACAAGCTAAAGTATACATACATATCCAAAAACAACGAGTCCACAAAGATATATGCATTAAGGCACGTGGCTCAAAAGGATGTATATGTATAACAATAGTTTAGATAAAATGGACATATACATGAAGTTAAATACATGGAAACATGAAACTAAATTTTCATTAAAACAAATTTCATTTCAAGGTATATGTATGATTTGTCAATACAAAAAGTATACATACATATCCCTAAACACAATTGAGTCCATATGTATAGATTTGCATGAAAAGCAAATGACTCAAGGGGTATACATGTATATCTTAAAGTTTGGCAAAATAAACATATACATGAAATTAAACATATAAACATAAAACAAATTCAAGAATGGGAATACAAGTCTCAAATGTATGAATCATCAAAACTAGACTATACTAGCACATCTAATGGGTTCAAATAAGCATTCAAGCTCAAACATACATAGATTTATTTGTGGCCCACTATATGCACAAATATATACCTAGTCTTAATGAAAACTAACATTTAAACCTATATTCAAAGCATGAAGCATAAAACAAAATATGAATAAACATGAAAATCATAAACAAGATTATTATGTAAATTCACATGATATTAGAGCTATGATAAACATGATAGCTAAACAAAGGTGAGAACACAAAAATAATAGTCCATATTAAACATGGGTGTTTCAAAATGCTATACATGCATGTCAAGGATCTAATAAGCATGGCATTATCATAATAATCTACAAACAATAAAACATGCTATAATGAATAGAATGGAAAGCATGTAAACAATAAATAGGAGTTAGGAATCGTTACCAAAACCTAGAAGGCAACTTTTCTTGTCCCCAAAACATGGTGGTCATCTCCACCAAACCTTCCCTTGAAAGTGATGCATCCAAATGATTTCCATGAAGCTCGGAACGCATCCACTCCAAGATACCGCTACTCTCACGTCATGCGAGAGCCCACACTTACATCAAACACACGAGAGGTGGTCTTTGGTACCCACATTCTATTGGGTCCATGGGGCTTAGTACCTTCTCTAACCCAAACAAAATTAGTTGCTAAATTTGAAACATGTATTCTATCATAACAAAATTTAGCAAGGTGGCCCTTACGTCCACAATGTGTACAAGTGTACACATGAGCATACATAGTGTGATGGTGTCCGTGAGGAGCATGTGTATGCCGTGGAGGGTGTGCATGAATGATGGAACTTGTTTCTTTCGAAACAAAGTTTCCAAACGTGTATGCCCAACAACACATTGGCTCAAAGTGGAGCCCAAACAATCAACACTCTTCTTAAGCAAAGATATATCATTGTTAATTAAAGAAGAAGTGTGGCATGCAATAGGTGAAGTGTGTGATACTATCCTAGCATGGCAAACATGTGCATCAATCTTATTTTTCAAAGATACATTTTTCTTAACACAAATATCTAATTCTTTTGTAATGAAATCAATTTCCTTTTTCAAGGAATCATTATTTCTTAAAACAAAATAAACTTTTGAAGACAAATTTTCATTTTTCTTCAAAAGAGTTTCACAATCATTTCTAGATTTTAAAACTTTATTTTCTTTTAGTGCAAGTTCAAGTTGAGACCTTAATGAATCCCTCTCATTAGAAATCTCCTCTTTTTCTTGCAAAACATTATTAAGTCTAGAAATCAAATTTTTATTATCATTGTTAAGGCCTAGACTTTTCTTTTTCAAAATGTAATATTTTTCTATTAATTTTTCACAAACAATGGAAAGTTCTTCATTCAAAGCATGGACATCAACATAATCATTTGAAGAACTAGCATCATCATCATCATCTAAGTGGGTTTCCGAGTGTACCTCAAGGGAGTCATTCCCTTGGACCATGTGGCATTGAGACTCGGATTCTCTACTAGATTCCTCCTCTTGTTGGATTGGCAATTGAAGCTTGGAGGTGGTGGTGGTTGTCAACTTGTTCCACACTGTAAAAGCGGAATCAAGATTAGAAACAAGCATAAGATATTCTTTTGATAGCGTGCTTCTAATGGCCTCAAGGGCTTGTGCATTGGCCCCTACATGCTTGCTATCACTAAGGAAGGATTCCTTGGTAATGGCAAGGTGAACCTTATAATCTAGGGTTTGTAAATAGATGGACATCCTAGTCTTCCAAACAAGAATGTTGGAAGGGTCAAACATAGGTGGGGTCATGAAGTCCATGGATGTAAACTATATGTGTGCAAACAAGCAAATGCAAATGATAGATTAGCAAACAAGAATCTCACTCTTAGGATGTTAAGCCTAAGTATCAGGAGCGTAGGCTCTGATACTAATTGAAAACACCTAGAGGGGGGTGAATAGGTGATATGCTAATCTAGTGAACTAAATGCGCTAAATGCGGAAGCTTAAAAAACTATTTGCAACACACTTAATACAACACACAAGTGTAGCCGAATTTCTCGTGAAGGGCTCTGGACTAACTCCTCTTGATTCCCCTAGATATGGGTTGAGGTGCTATATGAAGCTCTTGTGGTTAAGTACAAGTGAGGCACACACAACAAACCAAGCATATAAAATGAATAGGCAATATGAATATATGCAAGGCACAACACAAGCAATGAATGATATGAAATGAATGATGCTTTGCACAAATAAAAGAGAGAGAGAGTTTAGAGACAAGTGGATCAAACGCAAACACAATGATATGTTCTGAGGTTCGAGCCCCTAGCTCTACGTTCCCGTCTTCACCGAGAAGGATTTCTAATCCACTAAAGGAGTACCGAACTCCTCTCTCAACCTTACAATACCACCGAGGCAATACAACCATAATCCACCTCTACCGAAGAGGGATAAAGCCCGTAGCCAACAACCAAACTCCACCTCACAATAGAGGGAGCAAACACAAACCTCAACCTCTACCAAAGAGGGAGCAACCAACAAATGAGGGTTTACAACAAGTGGTATATCTCAACCACAAACCTTTTCTCTTTTTCCACAAAATAAGATCCTAATAGATTAGGATAGAAGATAAGCTCAAGTGGAAATCAAGGTGTTTTGGAAATCAAATAACAAAGAAAAATCCTTAGGAAAACACTTGCAATATGATAGAAATGAAGATCTAAAGCAATATCCCAAAAACCTATTTTTCTTTGAATTTTCCAAACCCTTGAAAAACAATAAAGATGAAATATTTAAGCTCTTAAACACTTTTAAAAACTTGTTTAAAACACTAGGCAAACAACAATTTTTCTCTTGTAAAAACCTTAGCCAAAATCCCAAAGAAATGGGGTTTATATAGGCCAAACAGAAAACTAACCGTTAAGCTGATCTGGCAGCCTGACAGGCTTGCGGTCGACCGGCCCGGTCGACCGCCAACGGTCATAATTATGACCGTTGGGGCATCCGGTCGACCGCACGGCCGACCGCCCAGATACAGAGAGCAGACTTCTCTGCTCCGGTCGACCGCTCGGTCGACCGCCCAGATACAGAGAGCAAGGCTCTCTGATCTGGTCGGCCAACCGGCCGATCGGCCCACTGTGCCAGCAGACGTGCATAGGTCTGTGCACGTCGGTCGACCGCCCGGTCGACCGGCAAGGCCTGTCAGCACAGTTCTGGGTCAGAAACACATGTAAAAAATATTTCTAAAAATCTTTTAAGTCTTTGTAAAAATACCCAAAAATAGTTCTATCATTTTGTATTGATATATAAACTTGTGATAAACATTTTAACTCAAATATCAAGCATATGAAACCATTTTTGTGTTTTAACATTTTTACCAAAACCAAAACTTGTATTTTATCAAACTTGACTTTTTCAATACATGAATAGGAAAGTCAAAATAAGTTTGTATAAGTCATGTAAGCATGTATGTATACTGAACACATCTAATATACATAAAAACAAAGTAAACTTGTTTTGATCAATCTATTCATGAAAACCAATATCAAAACATAAAACTTGTGTGTGTTGTACACTTGAGCATATCAACTATACTAAGCTTTACAACTGGATCTAAAACACACTAAACTCTATGATACCTAAGTCTTCTTGATGATCTTCATCTTCAAGTCGACTCGGTCCAAACACCGTGATCCAACGAGCATGGCTATGTATCATCTTGACGCTCGGGCTCGGGAATCACCAAGTGAAGGCTTCCAAACTCCTCTTTTTGAAGCAATCACCAACTAATATCTTGTTACATGATCTGAAACTAAAATCACAAGATTATTAGTAAACATAACTACATGAGTTAATCATCATCAAAACTAGAGAGGAAGGCCTCCGGGCCAACAATATTGGACTCAGTAGTTGTTCTGTTGATTATTCAAAAAATAACAATATCATTGTGTATAAATTTATATGTCATATTGCAGTGATCATATTTATCGCAGTTGATTTACATAGCTTGCTCGGGTTACTTTAGGCTTAGCATGTATACATGGGGTATTCTCCTCGCGTATATACGTCACCGACTCTCGTCGCATCTCCGCTGCAATGTATTTTGGGAAGCGGGGCGTGACAGAATTTTATTGGTATCAGAGCCATGTTTTTGACACAAAGAGGACCTAGATCTTATCTGTAACTTGAGACAAGTTACATTTACACTGCAATATACATATACCATTTCCACAATGATGTTGAGTCCACTTGGGAATCCATCGTCCTTCTTTTAGAAATCCATCTCTTGAATCTTTTGATATTCCTGATTCCAATCTTTCTTCCAGAGCAATTTGGATCTCCTTCTTGTTTTCTTATAATCATCTCAATTCTTTTTTACCCGTTTTTGTCTCTTGGAACTGGCCTTCAGACTCGAATCAATGACAGAGATCAAAGTAGCGCAAAGGAAGCATGGTGGATTAATGCACAGAGAAGTGATGTGGGAGAGAGAAGACGTCATTCACGATTGCCCCTGTTGCTTGTTATATGATAGACACCTAGCATATGAATGCATAACAGACTGATCTCATACTCTTAACGTTATGTATTGCATGTTATCATAATAAGTATGATATGTTTATTGATATTATATCAGACTATACTATCTTCTAATTTCTGTTTTACCCATAACATTCCTTATTAAGTATATTTTTATAGTAGTATCGTAGTGTGTTCACACGTTATATGTATGTGCACCTTCCCTTTTTTTACACACTCATTTAAAGTTTTCTGACTCTTCTGGATTTGCACATTCAGGTATATGGGTTTTCTTTTTACTGATCAGATATCTGAGGAGTACGGAGTCTCTTTTGCAATGAACACCCAGATTCTTTGGTACAGTTCATGTCTTCCTTTTCATTATGTCAACTTTCTTTGATTCTTTACACACACGCACACACACACACACACACACACACACGTGTGTGCGTGTATGCGTGTGTGTGTATAATATATGTATGTATATATGTATATATATGTATTTGTAGATATAAATACCTAAGTGAATGTTTTTTATAAATACCTAAGTGAATGTTTTTTTATAAATTATATTTTATATTATTGAATGAAATCAATTGATTGCTTTATTTAATAAAATATGATTATCAGTAAATCACTATAATTATTATTTAATAAATTATAATTATTGGTAAATTAATGTAAATAGAATATGCCTCATTGCTCTTTAAACATGTCAATAGAATAATAAATTTTTATTTTTTTGACTTAATATAAATATAGGTGACTTATCTATATGTATTGAGTAAATAAAAGATGTTGATAAAGAAAATCCAAATTTATAAATAAAATTGATAATTTAAATAAGGTAACGCAGATAATTGTATTTAATTATTTTGTGAAATCGATCGTGATTAATAATATTGAAACTGTTATAACAAAATAGTAATATGTTGACACATATCCATATTAATTATATCACCTTGACACTGTTACCGCTACACAGATATTCTATCACACTGGACCCTGTTATTTTATATACTTGTATCACCATTACACAGACATTGATATTACCAGTACTTGTATCATCTAGTATACCGAACACTTAAGTATACTGGACATTGTATTTCATGTATACACTTGTTACACTTGACATTATTATTTCATGTTTATGTACCACTAATACACAGATACGTTATTCCACTGGATACCGTTATTTCATATATTTGTATCACCGCTACACGAATACTCTGTACACAGTATTTCATGTTCTTATAATATTGTTACATAGATTAAGCTGTATACATGCGTTGATTGTTTGTGTGTTCCTGTTGCATGGTTCATTGTTCCTGTTACATGGATATTCTTGTATTCCTGTTACATGACTATTTTCTATTACTGATATCGATATGATACTCCTGTTACTGGACATGAGAGCTGTTGATATGCGATGTGTGAAACTAAGTGCCACGTGGCTCTAAGCTATGGGGGCCACCTTTAGAATCCCACATCTCTTGTTTTCTGTTTCCCGTTATCTTGTTTCATGATATCAATAGAGCTCATGTCCTATAATCGTATTACATATACCATGTACTGTTCTTATTCCTGATACACTGTCTAGTTTAAATATAATAAATATAACATGGGGATGGGAGACTTGACGGTTGATTAGATCTTATCGGGCGGATGTCCTGAATCCATGTTTATCCCACTGCAGGGGATGGCAGTGCTGGCTACCGATATAGGAGCTTTCTTTTCCTCTCCCCCTCTTAACAGAGAGCCCTGATCTCAGCAGCCAAGAGTCTGTTTACGATCGTGATCCCGGGTATGCACGGGGTATACCCACCCGATTAGAGCTCTTCTACCATTGGGTTTTCAATTAACATAATAAAAGAGTATAAATGATAGTGACATCGAAAACGCTTGTTATTTGGTCACTCTTTCGTTCGAATAATGGTACCCTATGCCATGTTCGGATGGGTTCGGCTGGAGTACGGGCTCTAATATGAACTGCCAGTGGTATGAGACACTGGAAGAGATTGATTAAAATATCAGTCGCTACTGATTGTTATTATTGTATTAACATGACTTGCTCAGAATATTTATATTATTGTTCATTTATACTTGTTACAGTTCCTGATTTTATCCACTACCATGTCTCATTTATATTGTGCACTTCATGTGGAGACACTATTCATGTACACGTATACTCTACATTTCATGTATTCTCTGTCTCATGTATACTCTGTGGATATACCGTTACTGTATAAACACCACACTGTAGTATGCTTATTCTGCGTACTTCATATCTACCTGTTCATATTCATCACGACACTATCATGCTATTGTTACATTTGGTTAAACAAGAAATATAAAATAACCAAAACTTGCTACATGTTACTTAAATACATTGATTTGATCAAGAAATCACTTAATACTGTATTATATTATGCATATGAAAAATAATATATAAATAGTATAATTCTTATTGATTATAATAACATAATCTCTCAAAATGACTAATCTATTATTTTATTTATTTACTGTATTAGTTGTATTTGGTAGCATAGGTTGAACGTGTTAACTGATATTAATGATACAGAATTGGATAATATTATGGTTATAACACTGTTGCAACATGCTAGGCATTGATAATGTTATAGTGCTAATATAAGCCATGCATATATTTATCAATTGGTAATATAGTTCTATTGTATCACTAGTATTTAAATATGTATTATATGTATTATCATGATTGCACTACTATTATAAATATATTACTGCTTTCTTCATTTTTACTACTCACTAGGTCGCCTTCTGACGACCCTGAGTTTGCATGTGCAGGTTGGGGATTCGAGTCATCGTTGCACCTGTTATTTCACGAGATTTTAGTAGGAGACTCGATGACTTTATTATTCATGAGTATCTTTATTATCATGTCTTTATTTTCTTATTTATCCCTATTTTCATGTCTATCATGATTACTAACCCCTTTGCAGGTATTCTAGTGCTTATCTAATGCTAGAGTAGTCACGTATATTGTGTTTATTCTCTTTACTGAGGTTTAGCTACGTATGTAAGGGTATGTTCGCCCTACGTATGTACAAGCCGTAGCGTCCTCGTATCTGTGGGATCAGGGTTTTACAGTTTGTGTGTTCTTAAGTATGTTTATGTGTTGGTAGTGTGCGTGTCTCTCCCTCTCTCTAAGTGTGTGTGTTTCACTTTTGCATCCGCTACCACCATGTAGACCCGATCCGGATTTTTGTTCGATGAGGACCCAACCCGCAAGCTGACTTGGAGATCCAGACCTGTTCGTAAAGTGCAGATCCAAATTCGTGCATAGGCGACCAGAGCACAACCCACAACACGTCTCGACCAAGACCCGGATTTGTGTCATTTCATATGAGTGTTTGGTTTATTAGTGTGATTTATTTTATCATTTCATGTGAATGTTTGTTTTACTATTTGTGCGTTTAATTTATCATCTCATGTGAGTGTATAATTGATTTCTGCATTATCCTGTTATTTATTTAGCGAGTGTTTTTCATTTTAAAAATATTATGATTATTGTTATTATTTTATAGTTTATGTCACTTATTTAATTTGTCTAATTAATTTATTAGTACTTTAGAAATTGTAAAGGTTCACTATGATACAATTATATTGTTATATTTTCTACACTGTTATCGTCACTGTTATCGGATTATCCGAGTATTCTAGGTAAATGAACATTAGTTATGTTTTCCTTATTTTGTGATAGTCAGATGAGAATTTAATTGGAAATTTAGGATGAATTAAATGGCATGTTGCTTTATTGATAGATTGTGTCTTTTATATTGGGGCCTATGAGAGAATTATATTGAGTGATTGGACTTAGGGATGGAGAACGGATTTGATATATTGTTAATGTTCAATATACGCGGAATTATTATTTTGTCACGGGGATGTGGGTGTTTCTCTTTATCGATTATAACATTATTTGATTTATTGGAATATATGTTGATGTTTGGATTTATCAGTGGACTTTTATTGGAGTGAAATTGACTTAAAGTTAGGGATAAGTGTGGACTGGATTAGTGTGAATCAGTGGATTGCATGGACATATAGTGGATTTGTTGCCTTGATCTTCGGATGCTTGGACCTTACCTGAGATGTTTACTAGGCTTGATCTTTTCATCTTTAATAATAATTTAGAAATGACTTAATTGGATATTGAGGATCTATTTAAATATGAAGTAGCTTTATTAAAAGATTGGGGTCTCTTAATACTTGGATCAGTCAGTAAGTTGTATTGGAGGGGAGTTTGACTTGGAGTTGAGGAATGAAGTAGAGTGGTTTAGTTTGAGCTAGTTGATACATTTATATAGTTTGATTATTGCCTTGGTTTTTGGATCGGTGTTTGAGTTCAATTGAAGTAGGGCTGGACTAATGATCTTGATCGATTTGGGTAATGGAGATTTTATTAGATGTATTTCATTTCGATATATTGAGACATGGATATACTGGAGACTTAGAGGATGGTTTATATTGATGAATTTAAAAGATTGATAGAAATGAGAGGATTGTTTTATTGGTCGATTGAGCTTGTTTGATAACGAATTTAATATATGATATTTAGAATAATCATTGTATTTTGATTGGATGTTAAGAGACCTGCTACTGTTATATCTTGGTACATACAGATGAGATCTTGGTAGTTCTAGTGGTGACCACATATTATAGAATCAGTACACGCCATCTTCATAGTAAATTAATGTTACTAAATTCGCTGGGAAAATATGTCAAACAGTAACATTACTATTTTATTCATATTGTTACATTGATATCACGTTTTTATTGTCACTGTTGCCGTTATTGTCATCGTATTATCCCAATAATCGAGATAATATGGATATTGATAGATTTAAGTAAATTAATTAATAATGTAATTAGACAACTTGCACAAGGATTGAGAAAATTAATAAGGAGACACTTCTGGATTTTGGATGGACGTACGATACAAGTTGCGCAGCCGTAAGAGGGTTCCACTGCAGGGTTTCTGAAGATTACTAACATCCCTCCTTATTTATATTGTTCATATATTGAGTACCTGACGGTATGGCCTGGTTCAGTACCAGGAGCTTGGGTCGTAGTCCCGGGTATGTACAAGACCTACCTAAAACATGAATAATGTCTCCATCAATCAGTTTCAATAACATAAAACCCCAATTGTCATGTGTAGTAGGCATAGTATGGGATGTGTCTACTACATTTGGCAATTGATGTTCGCTAACATAATTAATAAAAATAAATATTTCATAATGTATTCTAGAGTGAATGTATTTACTTGCTACATATATTATATGATAGACACCTGGCATATGAATGCATAACAGACTAATCTCATATTCTTAACGTTATGTATAGCATGTTATCATAATAAGTGTGATACACTGATTGATATTATGATACCTGGCCCATGTTTCATGCATGAGATGGCTGCTAGCCAAACAAGCGTCATGCCCTTAGCCTTGTAAAATTCAAATGATTCCTCATTTCACCAAGCAACCTTAACATATCTCGCAAAATTGCAAGACAAAATATTTAGAACAGTATTCTGCGACTATATCATAAATGCTAAATTTTCTTTTTTAGAAACAGAGAATAATCATATATGCTTTTTTGAAACAAGTGAAGGCCGCATAATCAACCTTATTCTCACCTACAAAATGTTTTGCACATATGCTCCTACAAACAAGTTTCAATATAATATTGCATACCATTTATATGATCATAATTTAAACATTAGTAATGGGCCCGAAATCCTCATCTTATTCTTCTACCAGAGTGAGTCGATGAATTGTACTCTCAATCGAAGTATTTCCAGCAACACTACTTTATACAGTCGAACCAAAATATTTAGCTTATAACTGCAATAAAACAAAGACAACCAACCTGCAGCGCGCGCACACGCAGTTTCTCGCTGCACATCTACAAGATGCAAAATGCATATAAAACACTCTTACCCATGCCATCTTGCTCAAGTCTAGCCTAAACACCTGAATTTTCTTCTCTTTCCCATTTCCTTGGTACGCTGTGACCAGCATGATCTCCTCCCCTGATTCCACTAGGATAGCTCTCGAGGCGTGGTACTTAAATGGGTAGCTTCATGTAGCATGCAGCTGGTGACAAATCCATCTTCAACTTATCCTCATTGTTGCAGTCATTCGGGTCTACAACAGTGCTACTTCATTTCTTAAAACTATTGTCTTTAAAGGTGTATTGAAGAAACTGGATAAACATTCGGTGTCAAAAAATATTTCTAACAAAAGTTGGCCATGAGAGGATGCTAGGTATCTTACTTGGAATAGATTGAATGATCAAAACTAGGATCGATTCAAGGACTTCGGCTCACGATTTGTAGACACTTCCTCCTCTTGCTTTCAGGTGCAGCCCGTGCATGATCAACGGTAAGATGGATTCATGGAGTTTCGCCCACAGGTACGAGCTCTTGCCTTGATCATCTTCTGGTGTAAAGTTATCTTGGACAGCAACTCCTCTTCCTCTGGCCCTTCTCTTGCTATGCGTTGTGCTGTGAGATACAAGTAGAAGAAATCTTTTCTTAAGAAATAGAAAACAGGATTAAAGAGCTCCAAAGCTTCAATGTTGATGAAATCTTTAACCAAAGTCAAAAAACTGATGCAATTACGATTTGGAGGAGCTTTATTATATAGTCATATATAGAGATCCGATTGATTTCATAAACTATTGCGTTTATTTAGGTACTGTCAAAATTATTTTTTTATAGATGTGCACAAAATAATCCCAATAATCACCAAATCATGGACAAATAATTTGTAACAGGAAACTTACAAATAGACCCTTTCTAATAGATTTTCTTTCCAAAAAGTCATAGCCTTTTAATCACTGGATTTTAAGATTTAAAATTATACCCACAAATATTTAATATTAGAAATTTATCCCCAAAATGTTTTAGATCTTAAAATTTATCCCTTAAACTAGATTTTAAATAATTTAAGAGTGTTTTACTCGTTATGTCTTTTTTTTTCCCCTTCACTACTGTTCCTATATGATCTAATCCCAATCTCTTGTCCCTCCTCCCCTTCTTCCCCCTCTCTCTCTCCTCTCTCTCTATCTCACATACACATAAAATCCCCTTAAAACCTAATATTCCACCAAATTTCCTTCAAATCTCACCTTAATTTTTTTAAAAAAAATTTCACAAATTTCTTAAAAAGAATATGTGAAAATGACTTGATGTGAGCTTTTGATGAAAAATACATAAAATAGAAGCCCACTTGATTTGAGAGAGAGAAGTGGAGGAGGAGAAACAGGGTAAAAAAAATAATAAGTCCATAACCTTATGTAGCTATGTAGTGATTTAATCAGTTAAATATGGATAATTTTGTCATTTTCTTTAAATCATGAAAGTAAAATCAAACTGGATATTCTCTTTTTATTTTAAAAGGAGGGTAAACTTTGAAGATCTTTAAGATTTGGAGAGTAAATTTCTAATACCAATGATTTGGGAGTAAATTTCTAAATTTCAAAGATTTGAGAGGTAAATATCCACATACCCCCTTTCTTAGCAATTTTTAATAACTTTCTAAATAGAATTGATAAAATATATTGATAGAAAAGAAACTGTCAACAACTTGCGTGACTTAGATTATATGGTTCCATGGATCTATGGTTACATTTGATCCCAACCTATTAGTGAACTGTGGGCATAGTTCTCACAAATCCAATAGTGTTTATGCACAACTGAGGAACATGGTTGTAAATTAAAACGAGCCTCGCTTCAAGCTTTCTAAGCATTTTTACAGCCATTCAGCTCTGACGTAGAGCCTTGCAATCAATTGATGTCTTGAGCAAGACTTTGAGTGCCATTTTGTGTTCGGTTAAATGATATAAACCCACCAGGAAACTGGCATTCCATGAATTGATGAGGAAATAATACTAAAGATCTGTACAAAGACTGATGATTAGTATATGAAATCAGCACAAATTGACCAAGAAGAAGCATCACAAGAAAACTAAACCATATTTAGTACGTTATGCTTTAAATCTCAATTTTTCATGCGAAGTGGATGAGTTGTCTAATTAGATTGTAAATTGACTCTGAGGCTACATAAATCAGAATGTGTGTGATATCCTATATATCTTATGTTCAATACCATAAGAGGGAAAATGTGTGTGGATGTCTCTTTTTCTTCACCCCCGCCAAGCAAGTGTCATCTTGAGATTAAAAGTCCTTACGGTTCTAATACGGGAGATAATCTTGGCCTCTGACATCAAAAATGTCAAGAAAATATGATATTTTGAACAAATTACAAGTGATTATTGAAAAAAAAGGGGACAAAGTCCTAAAAGTTAAAAAAATAAGAAAAGAAAAATCCTAAAGTTGAAGTTTTCTTAGCCTCTTAATCATTTCATACTTAAGTTAGCAATGAACTTGTATTAGCAATTGTTTGATTGAGTATGGATATAATATACGAAGTATGAAAAGTGAGTATGGGATGATTGAAAAGAAGGCTATTTATCATAATGTTTGCTTTTACTTGAAAATTGTTGAATGTAAGGAAATACTTGACTTCTAAAAATTCATGTATAATAAGTTTAAGTGATTTATATGCTACATTACGCAAGGTGGTTCACTTAATTTAAATCTAATCTATAAATTGCAATGACTAAATTGATGTTTGTGGGTAGCATCGCGTGAAACCCTCACGAGACTATAACTCATCCTGCAGGGTAACCTATAGATTTAAAGACTTGTTGAATGCGCCCAATGCAATCGTGTTCCCTACGAAAGTGATAGTTTTATTATTTAAAAAAAAAGAAAGAGAGTTAATTTCCAAAAAATTGCTTGAGGACAAGCAAAGAGTAGGTTGGGGGTATTTGATAAGTCTAGATTTTTTTACTATTTGGCACTCGTATTAAATAAGTTTTATGAATTAAATTGTGTGAAAGCGGCAGTGATATTGTATTTTTATGATTTGCAGGGTTTACGAGAGAATGGCTTCCGACCCTTCTTTCAAAGACTCAGCAAAAAAAAAAATGTTGTATGGCCAGGAGATCATCATCAGCTTATGACCAATGAGCAGTCATGCACACAAGAATAGCAACTCAAGCACATGGCACAATGCGACACACATACAACAAAGCCATGACAAAGGTGCAACAACCAAGCACAAGGACCCGCACAAGGCCCCATGGTACAACCAAGCAGCACAAAGGATAGTCGAGAGAGACAGGGTCCAGAAATTCATTGGGACAAATCAATAAACATATGGCGGGCATTTAACAATCAAAACCAATTGAAATTCAAAATCCCAAACTGCAAATTTCAGCAACATTCAAAATCCCATTCCAAACCAAATCCAATTCAAAACAAAACCAACGGGCGTGGAGAGTTGGATAAATTTAAATAATAGAAAAGGGAAGGATTTATTCAATGTTCAACCGACTAAATTATCCAGTGTATGGATAAAGTTGTGAAGAGATAGAAACGAAATCAATCACAACATCATCTATAAAAAGGAAGAGGCAGATCCAAAACCAGAGGAGAAAAGCAAATCCAGGAGAGAGGCAACTCGCGACAGATATAAAAGAACCAAATCTAGGCTAGCAACGAATGAAAAGGAGAAGAGAAGAGAGGCAAACCAAGGGGACATCGAGAGGAACCGAAGACGAGAGGCTCTCACCATCAACGATCGCCAGCAGAGAAGGAGCTCACTGCTCGGTCGAAGAAGAGGGTGCTTTGCGATCGAATCCGGATTAAAGAAGAACCAAAAGCCAGAGAGATAAGTCACGTGAGCTAATAAGTATTTAAGCATTTTATTATTCTCATCCCTTCATTCTCTCTTCTCTGCTTTAATTACAATTTTGTATCGAACACTATTCTTTTAAGAGTTATTGAATTATTTATTAATATTACAAAAAGCATGAGCATCAAAATATCTTATTCTTGGGATGATAAAGTCTACATGAATTGGTGGATTTATATTTTTTTTGTTATCATCATGTTTTGCTTAACTATTCGAGATAGAATATGGCTCTAGATTTCTACACAGGAGGTAGTTTATGCCAAGGATTAGAGTGTACACATGTCTGGTACTTTACGTTCTCTTTACTTCGAGATATCTTATGTTTATTGATACTCTTGTTGTATTACAGAAGTATGCCTAGATGAATAAGAGCAACACATGCGCGATCCTGCAGTCCAAACCACAGAATATAGATTAATTCTAAACCCAAGAACTTGCTAAAAATTTGATTTCTTTTCTAAGTGAATATGCAATTAGGATTGGTTTAGAATCAAGCAAGTTTAGATTGGTCTCTATTTTTACAGTTGGTTTCACAAATCATTCTTTATAAACTGTCTTTAATCAAGTTTAGCAGTGGATTCGACTTGAACTAGCTGTTATACTCGCTTGCAGTAGTTGATTTTAATTTTTAATTTGTATCGTTTTACAAATTTAACGACGACCAATTTAAGCGATTAAATTTTGGTGTCATTACCGAGAGAGATTTTTATCTGTTTTCTTTATAAAAGATAGAAACTATTTTTTTTCTTTTCTCAGGTATAACAAGAGCAAGGGAGTTAAACCGGAGGAGCAAAAGCAAAGACTTAAAAATTTTTGATATTCATAAATCCGGTTAGATCTTTCCTCTTTTGTTAATTTTTTTCCATTCAAAAATTAAAAAAATTTAAAAATAAATTTGTTTTTTTATACATTAGTGTAGGCTGTCTAAAGATCACTAAAAGACAAGGCACCAAAAAGCAGAGTCCCAAGCTCAAGACGCAGGACTAATTATAGCCATCAAAGCAGCGCCAAGACGCGAGGATCAAGATCCGTGTCTCAGCCAGCACTGCAGCACCAAGGCGCGTGGGTCGACACCCGCGTCTCAGCCAGCACTGCAGCACCAAGGCGCGTGGGTCGACACCCGCGTCTCAGCCAGTACTGCAGCACCAAGGCGCGTGGGTCGAAACCCGCGTCTCAGCCAGTACTGCAGCACCAAGGCGCGTGGGTCGACACCCACGTCTCAGCCAGCACTGCAGCACCAAGGAGCGTGGGTCGAAAACCCGCGTCTCAGCCAACACTGCAGCACCAAGGCGCGTGGGTCAACACCCGCGTCTCAGTTGTAACCGCCCTGGTTATGGGGTCAATCACGGCCCACATAATGGGGAAAGTTAACCCCCATTATGGAGTGTTTTTAGGGGGCATGTTCGCCCCTGAAACCTCTATAAATAGCCCCGTTGCTATGGAGAAGGGGTCGGTCAATTAGATCAGAGAATCTGGAGGAGAAGAACTTGACTTGAGAGCTCCACAGAGAAGGAAAGAGAGTCTAACTCTTCAGCTAACTTGCTGCGTACAAGTTAATCTTTGCCTACAATCTCTTTGAGATTTTGGTCGACAGAGCTGTGTTACTCCGTCTACCATCCGAAGAGAAGATCCCCAGAAGTTCTCGACGTTTACCCGGTCAACGGAAAACAAGATTCACTTTCCACCGCCACCTGAAGAATCAAGCATTAAACAAAGGGAGGATTCAAGATTCAATATCCTCCCTCCCTTGTAATCTTGTAATCGGGGTGTAAGTCCGTTGTAATTTTTCAATTGATTCAAGGAAACTTTACGCGAATTTTTATCCCATCAAACAAGAGATGGCGACTCCGCTGGGGACTACTTTCGCTACTGACGAACAAGTTGTGGCGCAAGGTGACGTCCTCTACAAGGGGAAAATGGTCGAATCACTCGTCGTAGAATTCGACCAGGCAAAGTATGAAGAGTTCCTCTCTTCCGGCTCCAAGAGCCCAAAGGCCCGCGCCTACCGCAGGGTCTCTACGGGGACTTGCCCCGAAATCCGCTCTGAGCCTCTCTCAGAGGCAGCTGCTGTGAGGGATGTTGTGGCCAATCACGCCATGCGTGACACCCGCGCCAACGTCTCTCAGGAGACCCGCGTGGTCAAGTTCTCTGGTATCCAGCCAATCTATCCTCTTCCTCAGTACCAGGCCGTCGTTGGTTTCTCTCAACCCCCACGACGTAACCGGAACGCTGAGCGCCGACAGAGGAGGCGTGCGCGTCAACTACAAGTTGGAACAACTGATCGTCCAACTGAGGCAGGACGCAAGGTTCAAACCGGCGTCTCTGCCGCGCCACATCCGGTACGTAAAATCCGCGTTTGGCAGCCCAAACGTGAGGTTCATCAAGTTGGCTCCTCTGAAGCCCCACTCCCCAGACGCCAAGGCGAAACTTGAAAATCACCTAGAGGGGGGTGAATAGGTGATAATGCTAATCAATGCACAATTTAAAAATATGATGCAACAATCGCCCAAAACAAGACTAAGAGCCGAATGCCCCGTGAAGGGTTCTGAACTCCTTCCTCCTGATTCCTCGTAAAATGAGTTGGAGGTGCGCAATGCAACCTTGTTGTATGGGACAAAGATTGACAAGATGAATGGCAACAGGTGAATATAGCAATGACAATCAAAAGCAAGTAGTAATAGCAATGAAAGTAGAGCAAGAACAAGAAAAAGTAAACCTAACGCAAACACCAAGATTTGTTATCGAGGTTCGAGCTCCCAGCTCTACTTCCCCGCCTTCCCCAGAAGGATTCCAACCACTTCCACTATCACAAAGATGTCACAAATACACCGGAGTACCCAACTCCACAATCTCAAGTACAAGTTCTCTCTTGGTAGTCAAAAGAGCACAAACTTTCTCTTTCAAAATTCTCTTCCCTTACAAAGGTCCTTAGCGAACAATGAGTAGGAATGAAGCTCTTGTGTGCAAAGAGAAAAGAAAATGAAATTAGAGAATTCTTGAAAATACTTCAGAAAATGAGAGAGAATTTCAGCACAAAAACCAAGAAACCAAGCTCTTTTGAATGCCTTAAACTTTTGAATTTTTCTTGTAATAATTAGGTAATCCAATCTCTCCCCAAACACCCCTATTTATAGGAGAGGGCTAGGGTTAGAAGATAAAACAATTTTAAGGCTAATCAGAGAGTATTAAAACCAAAACATGTCATTTAAACAGACTTAAGTGAGAAAAGAACAAAAATTAAACCTGTTCAGAAACTAGCCGTTACTGTTCAAACGGCTAGTCCGGTCGACCGGCCCGGTCGACCGCTAGTACAAAGAAAATGACCGTTGCAGGCTACGGTCGACCGGCCCGGTCGACCCAAACAAACAGAGAGTAAAGACTTACAGTCAGGCTCGTCTCGGTCGACCGTCACGGTCGACCGTGAGACATGCACACTGATACGTGCATTTGCCAGAACCTCGGTCGACCCGGGCGGTCGACCGGTGAAGCCTGTCACAGGAACGGTCGACCCGGGCGGTCGATCGGTTCAGGTCAAAAATCACTTTTTCGAAAGAATTTTAAGGAGATAACCATTTTTATCAAAGGATGTTTTAAATAGGAATAAGTATAAAACATAAACATGGATTTATAAACAGAGGATTTTGTATCAAACTATTTTTGTATAATTTATATGAAATAAACTTAGAAATAGGATGTGCGCAAAAATGTGTGTTAGAGCTTCAAACATATTCATTATTCTTTAACAAAAAACTCTAAACTAAAAACAATCTAATAAATTATCTTGAGCAATCTTGAAGTCTTGAGCCATGCAATGCCTTGCTAGTGCCTTCTCTTCTATGTTCCTTCCTTGATGTGCAAAAAGCCTTCTTTGCTTCATGAACCTAGAATTTCTTGCAATAGCTAAGCAATGGTCTCCAAACTATGGTACAAACCTGAAACTAATCTCAACAAACTAATTAGTACCATATAGCTCCTATTTGGTTTGTCATCATCAAAACTCTAAACAAATGGAGAGTGTAACCTTATGGGCTAACAATCTCCCCCTTTTTGATGATGACAAAACAAATAGGCTATAAACAAAAATATAGGGGAGGAGAAAGCTCCCCCTCAAATTATGCTATCATGAAAACAATGTAAGGTGCAAGCAAAAACCATTAAACCAAAAACCATATGATTAAAAAATCAAAGTATGCTTTGCCAAAACACTTAAACTCAAAAAAAAATCATGAAAACTAATTAAATCATGGAAACTAATTAAACATGTATAAACTCATATGGAACCAAAACCATATGAACTCATATTTCTATCATAAAAACTCATTCTCCCCCTTTTTGTCATACATCAAAAAGGGTTATGAAAACATTTTTATTCAATAACACAAACATTAAGTTCACCACAAATGAAGGAAAATCTAGCAAAATCAAGTGATTTAGTGAAAATATCGGCTAGTTGCAAATCCGTGGAAACATAATCAATATATATATCTCCTTTCTCAAAATGATCTCTAAGAAAGTGATATCTAATCTCAATGTGCTTGGTCTTACTATGTTGATTTGCATTCTTTGTCATATGTATAGTACTAGTATTATCACAAAATATTTTTATATGGTCAAAATGCAAATCATAATCAAGGAGAGTATGTTTCATCCAAAGGACTTGTGCACAACAAGCCCCCGCGGCAACATACTCCGCCTCGGCGGTTGAGAGAGCTACGGACTTTTGTTTCCTAGAGGACCATGAAACAAGACAATTACCAAGAAATTGACATGTCCCATTAGTACCCTTTCTATCTACTCTACAACCCGCATAGTCGGCATCCGAATAACTCGTCATTGAGAAATCTCCGGTTTTCGGATACCATAGACCCATTTCAATCGTTCCCTTAATATAACGAATAATGCGTTTTACCGCAATAAGATGAGACTCTTTGGGACACGATTGAAATCTAGCACAAAGACACACACTAAACATGATATCCGGCCTACTTGCCGTCAAATACAAAAGACTACCTATCATGCTTCTATATAATTTAATATCAATATTTTTACCTTGGTCATCCTTATCAAGCTTGGTGGTAGTTGCCATGGGAGTGTTGCAAACCTTTGAGTCTTCAAGTCCAAACCTCTTTACGAGTTCCTTTGCGTATTTGGCTTGACATATGAAGTTCCCATCTTGCAATTGCTTGATTTGGAGTCCAAGAAAGAAATTAAGCTCACCCATTGAAGACATTTCAAACTCACATTGCATAACCTTTTCAAATTCCTTGCATAGAAACTCATTAGTAGAACCAAAAATTATATCACCAACATAAATTTGCACAATTAAAATGTCATTATCAACATGCTTAGTGAATAGTGTTGTATCTACTTTGTCTTTAATAAAATCATTTGAAATGAGAAAACTAGAAAGCCTTTCATACCAAGCTCTTGGAGCTTGTTTCAATCCATACAAAGCTTTATCAAGTTTAAAAACAAAATCGAGATGAACATGATCAACAAAACCGGAAGGTTGAGCAACATAAACTTCTTCATTTATAAAACCATTCAAAAATGCACTTTTCACATCCATTTGAAAAAGTTTAAAATTTTTGAAAGAAGCAAAAGCTAGTGTCATCCGTATGGCTTCAAGCCATGCTACGGGTGCAAAGGTCTCCTCAAAGTCAATTCCCTCAACTTGAGTGTAACCTTGGGCCACTAACCTAGCCTTATTCCTAATCACATTTCTGGACTCATCCATCTTGTTTCTAAAGATCCACTTAGTACCAATTATTGGTCTATCGTGGGGCCTAGGAACAAGGTGCCATACTTGGTTGCGCTCAAATTGATTGAGTTCCTCTTGCATGGCAAGCAACCAATATGAGTCCGTCTCGGCTTCGAGGATGCTTTTGGGTTCAAAATGAGAAATGAAAGCAAAGTTACCATATAGGTCATGGAGTTTGGAGCGAGTTGTTACCCCTTTAGATGCATCACCTAAGATGAGCTCCTTGGGATGATTTGTAGCGTATCTCCAAGCTTTAGGAAGCGGTTGAAAGCTTTCCTCTTTGTCCTCTTGAACATCACCAATTGATTCTTGCTTATCTTCTTGAGCGGGTGAGTCCTTCAAGGATAGTCTCTCCATGTCTTCACCTAATGGTTCAATCTCTACAACATTCTCAACAACCACATTAGATTCTTTAAATTTAACATGTATGGATTCTTCAATGGTAAGTAAAGATCTATTGAATACTCTATAAGCTTTACTAGTTGTAGAATATCCAACAAAGATTGCTTCATAAGCCTTAGCATCAAATTTACCCAAGTTATCTTTAGTGTTCAAAACAAAACACTTGCATCCAAAAACTTTGAAATATGCAACATTAGGTTTTCTAGAATGATACATTTCAAAAGATGTTTTGAAAGAATTTTTACACAAATAAATACGATTTGATATATAGCATGCGGTGTTTACGGCCTCGGCCTATAGATATTGAGGGAGGTCATACTCACTTATCATTGTCCTAGCCATCTCTTGAAGTGTTCTATTTTTTCTTTCTACAACTCCATTTTGTTGTGGAGTTCTAGGACAAGACATTTCATGCTTAATTCCCTTTTCATCACAATAAGTCATGAAGAGTTGGTTAACAAACTCACCACCTCTATCACTTCTTATTTTCAAAATTGAAAAACTTTTTTCTTTTTCAACTCTTTTTCGAAAATACTTAAAATGAGAAAAAGTTTGATCTTTGTGTTCCAAGAAGAAAACCCAAGTGAAACGGGAAAAATCATCAACCAAAACATATGCATATCTACTACCATTTAAACTTTTAGTTTTAGTAGGTCCAAAAAGATCCATATGAATTAATTCTAAAGGCCTAGTTGACATGATATCCTTGATTGGTTTGAAGGAAGACTTGGTTTGTTTCCCAAGTTGGCACGCACCACAAATGCGGTCTTTCTCAAACTTCAAGTAAGGTATACCCTTCACCAATTCCTTTGAATTAATCCTAGAAAGATGGTCAAAAGATGCATGTCCTAATCTTCTATGCCAAAGCCAAGAATTTTCATCAAAAGCATTTAAGCATTTAGTAGAACATTCCACATTAAGCATGTCAATGATATAAACATTATCATCACGAAAACCGGTGAGAATACAATCATTTATTTTAACACCAAAAATCTTGCAAGAAGAGTCATCAAAAACAACTTTAAGTCCACGATCACAAAATTGACTAATGCTAAGCAAATTATGTTTCAAACCATCAACAAGTACAACATTTTCTATAATAGGAGATGAACCAATTTGAATGTTACCTA
Source organism: Agave tequilana (assembly GCA_038442645.1). Lineage (NCBI taxonomy): Eukaryota > Viridiplantae > Streptophyta > Magnoliopsida > Asparagales > Asparagaceae > Agave > Agave tequilana. The sequence continues at coordinate 25,650 of JAVJIF010029775.1, read as the reverse complement.
TACCGATGATAGTCCCTTTGGAGTCATCCCCGAAGGTGACGGAGCCACCTTCCTCGTACCTTGATAGGGTTGTAAAGTTATTGATGTCCCACGTCATGTGTCTTGAACAACAACTATCAAGGTACCACCGCTCCCTACATCTTGGAGACTTGGTGTGTACCTACATCAAATAATTTAGGACTTGATTTTGGTACCCACATTTTCTTGGGTCCTAAAGGGTTAGTTTCATTAACCCAAACAAGATTATTTGATCTATTAACTTGGTCATAACAAAATTTAGCTAAATGCCCATTTTTACCACAATATGTGCATCTATACACTCTAGCATATTTAAAAGCATAGTGAGTGTGTGATTTGTGAGCATGGGAATTGTGAGCATGAAAGGATTTAGCATGAGAAGTGTTATGTGTAGTGTGAGCATGAGTAGACTTAACATGAGAATCTTTAGCATGAGGGGTGTGCTTTTTAGAAAATTTTTCTTCAAGTTTCTTAGTGTTAAAAACACAATCTTTCAAAACTTTTTCAAAATCAACCATTTTAGTTTTTAAAGAGGAAATTTCTTTTTTATCAACAATAGGAGATTTTCCCTTACAAGAAACCTTATAGGCATTAAACTCATTTTGAATAGAAATAAGATTAGAAGAAATATCATCTTTTTCTTTAGAAACCATAGCAAGTTGATTTTTGAGAAAAGCAACTTCTTTTTGCAATTTAAAACATTCAATCTTCTTATTATCATAAGTTTCGGAAAGTTCAACAAAGGCATGAACAAGAACTTCCTTACTTAATTCATCATCTTCATCATCAAGAGGTTGAGGGGTTACCTTTGGTGTGTTTGCCATGAAACACATATTCGCTATATCCGCCTCTTCCTCGGATTCGCTTTCCGAATCCCAAGTTGCCTTGTACGCTTTCTTTTCTTCCGATTTCTTTGGCTTGAAGGAGGAGGTCATCTTCTTCTTGAACTCCGGGCAATCCGCCATGATGTGTCCGGGCTTTCGGCAATTGTAGCATATAATTCTTCTCTCCTCTTTGCCTTCGAATTTTCTTCGGAAGTTGAGCTTGTTCCTCCGGTACATCCTCTTCACATTTCGCACAAGGAGGGAGAGCTCCTCATCTTCTTCTTCATCTTCTTCATCGTCCTCAAGAGTGGATGAAGACTTGAAGGCTATGGACTTCTTCTTTAGTGGAGCGGCCTCTTCTCTTGCTTTCTTTTCCATCTCATGGGTCTTTAAGTTCCCAATGAGACTAATTAGGTCCATCTCATCCTTGTCGTTCAATTCTTTTAAGGTGATGGCCTTGATCTCCCATGATGTAGGAAGAGCCCGAATTACTTTTCGCACCTTTTGGTCATTGGAGATGTCATCACCTAAAGAAGAAAGAGCATTGGTGATTTTAGTAAATCGAGTAATCATACAATCAATAGATTCTTCATCAAGCATTTTAAAAGATTCATATTTGGACCTCAAGAGATCTATCTTAGCTCTCTTGACTTGTGAAGTCCCTTCGTGCGTGACTAACAAGTGTTGCCAAATCTCATAGGCGGATTGACAATGAATTACCCGTGTAAGGTCATCCTCATTCAAGGCGGTTAAAAGGGAATTTTGGGCCTTGGAGTTAGCCTTATATTCTCTAAAGTTGAAGTCGGTCCATGTGCTCTCATCACTATCGGGTGCTACATAGGTTTTGGTCAAGGATTTAGCTACTAAGCTACCTAAAGATTGCAAAAAGATAGTCATCCTAACCTTCCAAATAGGGAAATTAAGTCCATCAAATTTAGGAGGGGTTTTGATGTTATCGACCATGTTTACTAGTGATGACAAATGGAATGCAAATGTTGATTAGCAAATTTTAAGGATCTCTCTATGGATGTTAAGCCAAAACCTAGAGTCCAAGCTCTGATACCAATTGAAAATCACCTAGAGGGGGGGGGTGAATAGGTGATAATGCTAATCAATGCACAATTTAAAAATATGATGCAACAATCGCCCAAAACAAGACTAAGAGCCAAATGCCCCGTGAAGGGTTCTGAACTCCTTCCTCCTGATTCCTCGTAAAATGAGTTGGAGGTGCGCAATGCAACCTTGTTGTATGGGACAAAGATTGACAAGATGAATGGCAACAGGTGAATATAGCAATGACAATCAAAAGCAAGTAGTAATAGCAATGAAAGTAGAGCAAGAACAAGAAAAAGTAAACCAAACGCAAACACCAAGATTTGTTATCGAGGTTCGAGCTCCCAGCTCTACTTCCCCGCCTTCCCCAGAAGGATTCCAACCACTTCCACTATCACAAAGATGTCACAAATACACCGGAGTACCCAACTCCACAATCTCAAGTACAAGTTCTCTCTTGGTAGTCAAAAGACCACAAACTTTCTCTTTCAAAATTCTCTTCCCTTACAAAGGTCCTTAGAGAACAATGAGTAGGAATGAAGCTCTTGTGTGCAAAGAGAAAAGAAAATGAAATCAGAGAATTCTTGAAAACACTTCAGAAAATGAGAGAGAATTTCAGCACAAAAACCAAGAAACCAAGCTCTTTTGAATGCCTTAAACTTTTGAATTTTTCTTGTAATAATTAGGTAATCCAATCTCTCCCCAAACACCCCTATTTATAGGAGAGGGCTAGGGTTAGAAGATAAAACAATTTTAAGGCTAATCAGAGAGTATTAAAACCAAAACATGTCATTTAAACACACTTAAGTGAGAAAAGGACAAAAATTAAACCTGTTCAGAAACTAGCCGTTACTGTTCAAACGGCTAGTCCGGTCGACCGGCCCGGTCGACCGCTAGTACAAAGAAAATGACCGTTGGAGGCTACGGTCGACCAGCCCGGTCGACCCAAACAAACAGAGAGTAAAGACTTACAGTCAGGCTCGTCTCGGTCGACCGTCACGGTCGACCGTGAGACATGCACACTGATACGTGCATTTGCCAGAACCTCGGTCGACCCGGGCGGTCGACCGGTGAAGCCTATCACAGGAACGGTCGACCCGGGCGGTCGACCGGTTCAGGTCAAAAATCACTTTTTCGAAAGAATTTTAAGGAGATAACCATTTTTATCAAAGGATGTTTTAAATAGGAATAAGTATAAAACATAAACATGGATTTATAAACAGAGGATTTTGTATCAAACTATTTTTGTATAATTTATATGAAATAAACTTAGAAATAGGATGTGCGTAAAAACGTGTGTGTTAGAGCTTCAAACCTATTCACTATTCTTTAACAAAAAACTCTAATCTAAAAACAATCTAATAAATTATCTTGAGCAATCTTGAAGTCTTGAGCCATGCAATGCCTTGCTAGTGCCTTCTCTTCTATGTTCCTTCCTTGATGTGCAAAAAGCCTTCTTTGCTTCATGAACCTAGAATTTCTTGCAATAGCTAAGCAATGGTCTCCAAACTATGGTACAAACCTGAAACTAATCTCAACAAACTAATTAGTACCATATAGCTCCTATTTGGTTTGTCATCATCAAAACTCTAAACAAATGGAGAGTGTAACCTTATGGGCTAACAAAACTCGCACGCCTTGTCGACTACAAGAAGCACACGCCTCTAGGCGTGGGGCCCAGCAGCCCTGCATCTCTCAAGCGTCTCTGCCCCGACGTAGTAATCAACAACGTGATAGTCGCGTCTCTTCTCAGCAGAGACGCCAGACGCGCGTCCTGAAGCCACGACGCGAGAACCGTGTCTCTGAACCCCGCGTCCTAGCTGTACAGAGCAAGGATGCCTCCTGCCCTCGGTATTACGAGGCTAATCTCTTTGATCCTCCTCCCACGGATCTGAGAGATTATTTGACGAAGAAAAGAAGTGCTAATCGAATCACTTCGTCATGTTGCTGCGAACGGCTTATCACGATGCTCTCTGAGTGTCGTTGCAGTTCAGGTGCAAACCAGCAGTCTCTATTTAGACTGCTGACCCTGATTCCCCAATCAGCTAAAAGGAGTCGTTCCCACAGGAGGAGGGTCTTCTCTGACACTGAATATCCCGGCTCACTGCAAACATGGCGAGCAGGAGCAGAGGAAAACAACCTGCAATCAGTTCCGATGATGAGTCTGACACAAAACCGGAAGGAGTGTACCGACACACTCGCACCCGGACCGGGGCAATTCCCCCGATTGACTACAATGCTCTAGCCTGGGGTATTGAAGTAAATGACTCGCATTCCGCTATTGCAGAGTCACAGGCTTCAAACTCTTCTATAGAGAAATAGGCCTTTTTATACATGACTAGCACTCCTGAGGAGACCGCCAGGCGCTTGGAGCAGCAAGCCCAGGTCCAGAAGGAACAATTGGAGATGATTCGTGCTCAGCAAGAATCTATCGACTCCCTTAAGCAGATGCTCGTACAGTTGCTTGAAGACAAGAGGAAGTCAACCAACAAAGCCTCCTCTAAGAAGTCTAAAGGCAAACGAAAAGAGAGAGAAAGCTCATCTTCTGTACATGTAGAGGAGGAAGAGCAACTTACTTCTGGTTCGTCTAAATTCTCGTCGCAGGAAAAGGACGACCGAGACCAGGGAAAGGTTTATTCTAAAAGAATGAATCAATTGGAGCAACGTCTTGAGGCCCTTACCAACCGGAAAGGCCTCCAAGAAGTAGGAGTGGTCCGGCCATATCCGGCCGAGTGGGACCTGGTTCCATACCCGCCCAAGTTCAAGGCTCCAACCCTCCAAGTATTTGATGGGAAAGGTTCACCGAACCAACATATCTACTACTTTATGTCTCAAACAGGGAATGTGGTAGATAACGATGCCATCCTGGCACGTTTGTTCATCGGCACCTTAAAAGGGCTCGCCTTTGAATGGTTCATGAAGCTCCCGGAAGGCTCCATTAAGAATTGGGGCGATTTGGAGAAGCTCTTCCTAACGCGCTTCTTTGAAGATGACTCGAAGGTCAACATGCCTACCCTTTTAGCCACCAAGCAGCGAAAGGGAGAGTCCGTTAAGTCTTTCGTAGAAAGATTTCGGAACGTAGCACTCCGATGTCCAAGCGGTATGACCCAGGTCACCCTGGTGGAAACATGCCGCCATAATCTACAAACCTCACTCCTCGCCCAAATAGAAGTTGTCGAAAGCCGCACCTGGAAGCAGTTGATCCAACAAGGTGAACAGGCTGAAGAAATTGTCGCCCGAGTCAGGGCAGAAGAAAATAAACCCCGACCTGAGAGGTCAACAAGGCGTGCGCCAGACACACCCCTCCAAGCGAAAAGGAAGGATAATTTGGCGACAGGGACCAAATCTCCCGTCAAACCTCAACCGGTCAAGGGAAGTGGCTCTTCAAGCCAACCACGTGCCAACAAGCAGTATTCCTTCAAGGATGAACATGTCGACTCGCTCTTCAAATTACTCAACAAGAGCAACCGACTGAAGCTTCCTGAAGCTAGGCGCCCTGAAGAAGTCGGTAAAACCGATAATCCCAACTACTGCATGTATCACAGGATGTTGGGACACCCCACCAAGAGCTGTTATGTCTTTAAGGACATCCTTCAGGCTCTGATTGACGCGGAGGTATTAAAACTCCGTCCAGAGCAGAAGAAGGTGGCGGCCAATATGACGTCATTCCTCCAGTTTGGAAGGCAACCTCCAACACCCTCTGGAGTAGTCCCTGTCCCAAGAGGAGAGCTGAGAATGGTCAACACAGACCCTCACCAACAGCAAGAGAAGGGCCTGGTACCCGTTTCCACACCTCAGGGAGAAGTCATGTGGGTTCATCCCGACCTTGTGGATGGCCAGCAATGGACCACTGTAACCAGCAGGAAGTCCAAAGGCAAAGCAAAGGCTACATCCTGTAATGTGGTATGTGCCTCTTCTCGGGAAGCGGAGACTGATGTTCCCTCACTGACCGATTCAGAAGAGGAGACGATAGTCCTGGCCACAAAACCCAGTCAACTGGTGGCGGAAACCCGTTCAGGGCAGTCATATTTGAAAAAGTATGATGAAATGGCAGTAACTCCTCCAAAACCCGCTGCAGAGTCAGCCAAGTCCTCCACAAAGCAGCCCGTGGAGAGACAAAAAGAGCTTCGGTTTTCCAAAGTTCTCTCGAAAGACATCGCGGAAGGATCCACGGCACCTTACCGCTTTGATGTCTTGGCTCAACTGGCCAATATCCTGGCCCGAATTACCCTTTATGAGCTCCTCAGGCTATCAAAGTCAACCGAAGAAGCTCTACAAGAGGCCCTCGCTAATGCTGAGGCTTTCATGACTCAGGTGCCAATCGGACCAAAGGAGGAAGATGTAGAGGATTGCCTCCATACCTCCCAAAATGTTCCCTGCATCACCTTCACGGCAGATGATATGCAAGTTAAAGGGAAACATGATCGACCCCTTTACTTCGCAGGGTATATTGGATCATCTGAGGTGAACCGCATTCAGGTAGATCCCGGGTCCGCATTGAGCATTATGCCTTGCTGAGTCATGCAACATCTAGGGATTCCTACTCACCGTCTGAACGCCACCCAGACTACTATTTATGGGTTCAATGCCAATAGTACCCGTCCAATGGGGAAGGTCAAGCTTAAATGCCAGATTGGGGACCTAAGGTCGGAGGTGACATGCTACGTGATAGATGCTGACACCTCCTACAATTTGCTGTTGGGATGACCATGGATTCATCGCAATTCTATAGTTCCCTCTACTCTCCACCAAGTCATGAAATACATCGACGGGAGTGGAAAGGTGCGAACGTTGATTGCCGAAAGGCATTCGTTCAAGGGAGTGGAGAATTATTTCACAGATTCTCTCCTGTATCAGGACTCTGTGGAAACAGATGAAATCCCGCAACCAGAGGAGCCCGACTCTGGTAATGAAGCCGACACCGAGCCAGAAAAAGAAGAGTGCATGTGGGAACTAGATCCACTTGTAACGGGCATTAATAAGCTCGATGTTGATAATACCTCCGATGATGTAGGCGGATGGTATATTAATGAAGACTTAGATCTGGCGTATTTCTCTGTGTTTGCTTCGTCAGTGCCGTCAGACACTAGTACCGAAGTGGATGACGATCTCTGGTCGGCAATGGATGCTTTGACATCATTGCATGTACCGGTGAAATCGTCCTTCGAAACATGTCGAGATGGTGGTAGTGCGCAAGAATCCATATTCATGGTTCCAGCAAGACGGAAAGGCCAAAGACCAATTCTTTTCGGACGAATGGAATCCGAACCGATGACCCGTGAAGAATCAGAAGGCGAGCAGGAATCCCCTCAGTTCGGTCATTATGAGCCAAAGACACTCAGAATGATGACAAGCATGGGGTATGATCTAACAAGCGGACCAGGGTTGAACTTCGGCAAAGGAAGGAGAACGCTACTCCGATCTTTTGTGCCGAAAGGGAAAACCCCTGATTATTATCATCGGACTCGCAGGGGATTGGGCTATGTGTCAACTCCGATCCCATCAGCTTCTGAGTCTGAAGAGTCATTATGCCATGATTACTCATCGGGCACGTCATCGTGGGAGTCAGATGTTAGTGTCGGCAACATCTTCAGAGAACTTTCAGTGAATATGGTTTCAACAAGCCACCTGGAAGACAAAGGTAAGGAGGTAATCCAATCCGATACAGATCCTTGGATCCAACACTTAAACAATCTTTGGGATACTCGCTTTGAACAACGCGAGCCACCAACAGAAGATAAGGTTGTCCAGATCAATATAGGAGATGAGGCTAATCCTAAGCCCATCTTCATAAGCGAAGGCCTATCACCTTCTGAGAAAAAGGATCTAATATCTCTTGTGCAAGAATATATAGACGTCTTCGCCTGGAGTTATGAGGACATGCCTGGACTTGATCCTCAAGTGGCTATGCACCACCTCAACATTAATACGGACGTAAAGCCCGTCAAGCAACAACGACGACGGTTCCGTCCAGAAATAATGGAGGCAATTCAATCAGAAGTCAGAAAGCTTATAGACTCTGGCTTCATTAGGGAAGAACAACATCCTGATTGGGTAGCCAACATTGTCCCCGTTGCTAAAAAGAACGAAAAGATCCGAATCTGCATTGATTTTCGTGATCTAAACGAGGCCTGTCCCAAGGATGAATTCCCACTGCCAATCACAGATGTCATGATTGACAATACGTGTGGATTCGAGCGAATGTCCTTCATGGATGAATTTTCAGGATATAATCAAATCAAAATGTATCCTGATGACGAAAGACATACCTCTTTCAGGACACCACTGGGTGTATACTGCTACACCGTCATGCCCTTTGGACTAAAGAATGCAGGGGCGACATATCAAAGGGCCATGAATGCCATTTTCCACGAACACATGCGCAAAACGGTGGAATGCTATGTTGACGACATCGCAGTAAAAAGCCGCGCTAAAGGTGATCATATAACTGATCTAAAGGTTGTCTTCGACATCATGCGGGCCCATCAATTGAAGATGAACCCCACCAAGTCCTTCCTGGGGGTGGCTAGTGGAAAATTCCTAGGGTTTGTAGTGACCTCTACGGGGATTCATTTGGACCCGGAAAAGGTTCGCGCTATCCAGGAGATGCAACCTCCGAGAAACCTCAAGGAGCTCAGGGGATTGCAAGGACGATTGGCGTACATCCGAAGGTTTATCTCAAATCTCTCCGGAAGATGCCAACCCTTTTCCAAATTAATGAAGAAAGGTGTTTCGTTCATTTGGGACAGTGCTTGCCAGCAAGCATTTGAGGAAATTAAACAGTACCTCACACAACCGCCAGTCCTTGCAGCTCCGGTGTCTGGAAAACCTTTCCTGATATACGTCCGAGCGATGGATCATTCTTTAGGAGCTCTACTAGCTCAGAATGATGATCAAGGACGAGAGCAAGCAATCTACTATTTGAGTAGAACGATGATCGGAGCCGAGCATCGGTACAACCCGATCGAGAAGGAATGTTTGGCATTAGTGTTTGCTATTCAGAAAATGTGACACTATTTGGTAGGCCAAACTATAAACGTCATATCAAAAGTCAACCCCCTGAGGTTACTTATGACAAAGCCTTCATCGTTAAATGGCCGATTGGTAAAATGGGCCATATTGCTATCCCAATATGAAATGCACTTTTTACCACAAAAAGCTGTGAAGGGACAAGCGGTGGCAGATTTCCTGGCTGAGCATCCGGACCCGAGGGCAGCCAAACTTTATGAGGATCTCCCAGACGAGGTCGCTGAAGCCTGCCAGACTCAGACATCTTTTGAAGGACAAGTATGGCAACTTTTCTTTGACGGTGCATCGAGAACAAGCCCAAAAGGATATATAGTGGCAGGAGTAGGAGTAGTACTCGTCTCCCCACAGAACTATGTAATTCCTCGGGCTGTCTCGTTAACCGAACCTTGCTCCAACAATGTAGCGGAGTACAATGCCCTTTTGATTGGGATGCAGCTCGCCGATGAGATTGGCGTTAAACATCTCGAGGCATATGGTGATTCTAAGCTCATCGTCAGCCAAGTTCGCGGGGAGTACGAAGTCAGACATGAAGATCTAGTGCCCTATTACAACGCAACTGTCTACATGGCCAAAAGGTTCACCAACTTTTACATTGACCATGTACCACGCAAACAAAATGCGCATGCAGATGCACTGGCGTCTCTCGCTGCCTCCTTAGCCCTTCCAGCCGGAGCAGTAGAGAAGATATTTGTCCACAGCCACGACCTGTATTGTCCGAGAATTGCTCCTGAGGACTACCCGGAACTAACAGGAGATCGTCAAGACAAAGAAGTTCTCGAGTCGTCAGCCGGTCCAGAGCCTAGAGACTGGCGATTCCCTTATAATGATTATGTCTTGTATGGCATCCTGCCTGTGGACACCAAAGAAGCGGCTGCCATTCGAAGGAAAGCCCCCAAATTCTACTATAATGCGATTACGCGAACATTGTATCTTCGATCGCATGACGGGATCTTGCTCCGCTGCCTTTCACCAAAAGAGGCACAGGAGGTATTGAAAGAAGCCCATGACGGTATGTGTGGAGCCCATCAACCTGGCCCAAAACTTGCATATCGACTCTAAAGATTGGGATATTATTGGCCTAAGATGATCGCTGACGCCATCACTTATGCCAAAAGATGTCACGCCTGCCAGGTGCATGGTGATTTCATCCATCAAGCACCAGGCTACCTTCACTCCACGACTTCTACTTGATCATTTGAAATGTGGGGGATGGATGTAGTTGGCCCTATCAGCCCACCATCGTCAAAGGGACATCGGTTTATTTTGGCCATCACCGATGATTTCTCTAAATGGGCTGAGGCCATTCCTTTGAAAGAGGTGAAGTCATCCGACGTGATCAAATTCGTCAAACATCATGTCATTTACCGTTTTGGTGTACCTCAGCGAATCGTCCACGACAATGGACCCCAGTTCATCAGCCAAGCTTTCCAGAGATTCTGCGCTAAATTCAGAATCCAGAATGTATCCTCAACGGCATACTACCCCGCCGCTAATGGTCTCGCAGAAGCTTTCAACAAAACCATCGGCAAACTTCTCAAGAAATTCGTCTCAAAAAGTCAACGTGACTGGGACGACAGGCTAGGTGAATGCTTATGGGCCTATCGCACAACTGTGCGAACCCCAACTAAAGTTACGCCATTTTCTTTGGTATATGGGTGTGAAGCCGTGCTTCCACTGGAAATCTAAATTCCATCTCTACGCGTCGCCTTGACAGCAGAGATGACAGATGAGGAAAAGCATCGACAGCGACTCCAAGAATTGGAGGCCTTAGATGATAACGTCTACAGGCCCAACAACAGATCGAGCTCTACCAAGCTCGGATTACCAGAGCCTTCAACAAGAAAGTTAAAGTGCGAACTTTCAAGAAAGGTGACCTTGTCTTAGCTGTCAGAAGACCTATGGTGATGACACATAAGACAAAAGGAAAATTTCAGCCCAAATGGGAGGGACCATTTGTAGTAGAGTCAGTCTACTCAAATGGATCATATCGCCTCATAACTGCAAATGGCGATATACTCATGATGCCGATCAATGGCAGATTCCTGAAGAAGTACTATCCTTAATGGTACTCCTCCGCCGATCAAGTTAAAAGTACACCTCTGATCAAAGTACCAAGAAAAGTTTCTTTTCTTTGCTAGACCACAAGCTAATCAGGCACTGGCTGCACCATGATGCATGACGTAAATATTGAGAAAGAAACTTGGGTTCTAATATTGTTATCTTCATCAACGTCCGACGCCTCCAACGGCTAAGGACAGAGGAAAATGTTGGCTTCTAAACCCAACATAAGTCTTCGACAACTCATCATGCTGAGGGGAATAGCATGGCTAGCCCAACTCAAACGGTAGTTGGTAAACACACCTCAAATCCGTTGATAGTTGAGGATTTGCTAAAAATCCTAAGTGGATGTAATTCCACCCTCTCCTCCAAAATCCCTTACCAATTCTCATACACAGAATGGTAGGTCTACAAAATACAGTCATTGCTAAGTTAACACTATACCTCTGGTAATGAAAATTTTCAATACTCCCTATCGAGTACAAATTTTACTTGTCAACTCTATATGGAATAGCAAACCTTCAAATTTGCCAAGTTAATACTATACCTCTGGCACTCCAAACTTCACTTGTCAATTCTCATCAATAGAATGGCAGGCCCTCAAATTGCTCATATCGCAAGTCCACTACTGTCAAGTTAATACCACACCTCTGACAATATACTGTTAAGTTAACATTACACTTCTAACAGTAATCAAGTTACTGCCAAGTTCAATATTAAACCTCTGACAGTCATCTTCCCTCAGACTTCCAGATCGAAGCTGAAATGAACGATGCTAAGTTTAATACTACACCTCTAGCGTCCAAGTCATTGCTAAGTTCAACAATACACTTAAGGCCATGACTTTCCCTCGGACTTCCTTGTTAAAGTCGAGATGACCAATGCCAAGTTCAAAATTACACCTCTAGCATTACCCTCACTGCCAAGTTAAAAATCACACCTATGACAGTGACACTTTCAGTTTTCCAAATGAAAGCTGAAATGCTTCTGAGTTAAGTTAATATCGCACCTCTGACTCGCATCCTTGTCAAGTTAACATCACACTTCTGACAAGACTGCATTCGACCCGTTAAGTTAATATCACACCTCTAACGGTAAAGACTTTCCTAGATCCCCCGCGAATCTAGTCTCATTTTTTATTCTCCCCAACAGAACAACAAGTCTACCTAAAAACATTGTTAGGTTAACATTACACCGTTAACAGTGTTTTCATTAACTCCCCAGCTGATCTTAATCAAGTTAATACCTAACCTCTGATAAAAGCTCATCTTCCCTGGGGGTACAAGTTCCACTTGTTACTTTCCTTTATAGAGTGGCAGGTCCACAAAAATTATCCCTTGTCAAGTTAATATCACACCTCTGACAACATTGTTGAATTCCTGAAATAGGATCTCTCCCTACAAAATTTGACTCGTTAAGATTATCATCATAGTTTTGACAAGTCAAAGATTCTTTGCTTCTATTCGTCTGACTTAAAAAAAAAAAGAGTTCAAGACAATAGGAGACAAAAAAGAAATGTGTCGCTTTTATTTATATCCAACATATGAAAGTGATACAAAACGCTCTCTTATTCAAAAAGATTGAGTGTTACAGATAAAGGAGTACAAAGAAGTCCCTCTCTCTCTCAAAGGTTGCACTCACTCCTTGAAGCTGCTCACAATTCCAAGTACAAAATGTTCGGAAGGGCGCCAAAGATGGGCTGAGCACTGTGATGACGTTTGGAGGCTGATTATGTCACCATGCATGACGTAAACATCAAAGAAGCTCCTCGTTAACAAGAGCAATGGTGTTTTTTGAGGTCGAAAGACAGCAGAATCTTCTGATTCCACCTGACCATCCGAAGTAGGGGTATGATCCTTCATTGATGAACATCTCCACCACCAGAAAGTCATCCAATGAGCATGGAGCTTTCATCGATGTCACTTTTGGGGTAGATGAAGGGAGAATCCAAGAACATACCCACCACTATATCCACCGCCATACTCACTCTGACCATGCCATGCCAAGAAGCATGACCGGTGCATTGAATCCAAAGAGATCTTGGCGAGAGTCAGGAGCCAAGACTTCTTCTCCAGTGGTCGACCATCGAACAAGTTCGCTGGCCGAAATATTCTCCAAGGGGCCCAGCGAATATGAAAAAGGATGATTAAGCCTACCTGCAAGAAGCAAACAAAAATTAGAAGATCTGAAACTTAGTATAGTTTAACAAGAAAAACTAAGTGACAGACGCAGCTATTGCGGAAAACTGCAGACGCAGGAATGACCCGCGCAGTGAACCAAACTTCTGCGGCGACAGAAACAAACGCGATCAAAGCTGTGATACATACAGAATTCAAACGCAGTCTGGTTTTGCATCCGCGTCTAAGGTATGAGGCGCTAAGAGAATCAGACGCGAAAATTGCCGTCTCCCTGTTCGACGAACAGGGGTTGCAAAATTCAGGTTTGAAACTTTCGACCTAGGTTGAAATTCTTCTAAGTCGACAGCCTTAGACGCGAGCTCTGTATGTAAAGCTCGCAGTCCAGGTGCAAAAGTCCATTATACTCGCGTCCAGAAGAATTTTGAGTCAGAGTTTTCTGAATGGCGCAACTCCCAAAAGGTGGGCGCACCAACTAGACTTCAGAAGAAGGTCAAGAAGATGAATCTCTTTAAGAGATAGCAAAACTACAACCCCGTAAGGGCTGAAAATTTCATGGCAGACCAGGAAGTCATACCCGCAGCAACCCCCATTAAGGGTTGAACTTTCTGCATCAAGGCGCGGATATAAAAGGTGCTCAAGGAGACGCTTCTTGATCTTGAAATCACTTGACAGTGATAATCTTCTGGAGAGATTAAACAGAAGCATGATAGCTCTGGGTCATCATCATCCATGGAGGCAAGTCCCCGATACAAGTCCTTGAAGAGAAAAGGCAGAATCGCTCAGAGCATTCGCTCTCAAAGGAAAGCAGTCTAAGTAATGGACTGTTAAAAGGAGAAGCTGAGCCCTATTTATAGGCAAACCACAAAGCCTGTGATTAATGGCTCGCTAATCAGAACCGTCAGCCTTAATTCCCGCACGAACGTCAAAGCCAAATAACGGGCTGACGCGTGGACTATCGCTTCGGGAAGCATCGAAGACGCGAGTCTCTAACCGCCAGCACCGATTTGGCATTTAAAGGCATTAATGCCTGAACCCAATGAAGGGCTGACGCGTGGACCGCCGCTTCGGGAAACATCAGATGATGCGAGTCCCCAATTGTCAACGTCGACTTGACGTTTAAAGATCCCACGAAATCTTTATGACAAGCTGCATGTAACGCCTGGGAAGTTGCACCAAACGCAGGCCCAAGAGCCGCGTTCAGGAACTGGCGTCCCTGTGCGAATTCAAAAATGGCGTCCCTTTTCATTCCAGTCAAGAGAACTGCAACCGTGTCTCTCAGAATGATTCAAAGCTGCATCCCTTCACAGCAAAAGGGACCCATTCTGGGGGTCGCTCTTGGAAATCACATAAAAGTGGAAAGCTGCGTCCTGAGACTTGTGTCCTCAACGGAGAAGGCCTATGGCATTCACAGGTATCTTGGAGCTGCGTCTACATGGCGAGATGATAATGGTGTTCCTATCATAAACTCAATATAATTTGAGTTTGTACCAGGTCAAGGACCCAGTGTCGCGTCCTCATATCTATGCGTCAGTTTTGAGGAGCATAAGACCGCGTCTCACGGCATCCTGAATTCTGTACTTGGGCAGAGTTAAGGGCTGCGGGCAGGGAGCCGCACCCAAAGCTGCGTCCTTCGCGCCAACTGGAACCGCGTCTCAATTGACAGGTCAGATTCGCGTTTCTCAGGACCGCGTCTCCCTATAAATCAGAGCCGCGTTCCGCCCAAGAACTCAGTTATACCTAAGTTCATTATTCACTGCCAGTCAAGGATCACAGCCAAAGACTGTCACTAAGAAATTGGATTCATCACAGTGGAACAATGACGATGGAGCAAAATTTCAAAAGACTTTTATTATTTGAGCCAAAAATGATAAAAGTGATACAAACACTCTTGATGAATTGAGTGTTCTTTCCTTAAAAAAAAGGGGGAGGCTAATAATCTTGATTAGCCAAGGAACGATTTGTTCTCGGAGGCGATGTATCTCGTGCTGGCGTGCTTTCTCAGCCTCCATGAGAGCCTGGACCCGCAGCTCCTCCTCGGACAAAAATCTCCCCACAGCCAGCTGCGCTCGTAGGGATTCCAACCTGGAGGAGTGAGTGGAGAGGTTTTCTTCAACCTGCGTCCTGGCAGCTTCCAGCTCTTCTAGCTTCTTCCTGGCAGTGGCAAGCTTCTGCTCATTGATTGCAATCAAGGCTTCTGCTTTAGCTATGGTGGCCCGAGCAGTGATAATAACCTGCTCTGCGCTCTGCATGACGAGTTTAGATTCCCTTGAATCGCCAATCAACCTTTGATGGTCAGCCTGGAAATGTTGGAGATAGTGGGTCTCTTCAGCTATCCTTTCCTCCATCTCCTTTCGCTCTTGTTCTTGGGCAGCAAGAAGCCTAGTCAGGGTTGCCCGGGCCTCGTGAACTGAGCCAGCGTCTTTCAAAGACTTAAGCTCTTTCAGATCACTCCCCAACTGCTCCACCAGCAGCAGATACGCCCTAACCTGTGAAGGACCTCCAGTATGACTGATGTTCTCGATCAAATTCTCAAGAAGCACTCGGGCAAATTCAAAAGAACTGCCCCCAGAGAGGATGAGGTCAATACATGATCGCATGGAAGCAAAGAACTGCTGCACCATTTGACGTGTCAGTTCTTCCATGATATCATTGGCTGGAGAGAACTCTGTTGATGTACTCTCAGATCCCCTTTCTATCACAGGGCGAGGGATGGGAATCAACTCATCCCGTGCAGGAGTAGGATCAACGACAGGTGCGATAGAAGCCGAGATGGTAGCCGATACGTCTGGCGCAGTCACTGTCGTAGCAGCCTCCATGGCGACTGAAGTAGCAGCAAACTTGACTTCTTCAGAGCCCTCAATCGGGACTTGAATTGTGCTGCCTTCTGGGCCGACGCTGACCGCAAGTTCCTCTGCCTGAGCTCCCTCAGCGCTCTCTGCAGATTACCAGAACATCAGCCATGACAACAAACAGAAAATATTCAAGACATCAATATTTCCTTACCAAGAGAGGGTCCAAAGACGGCAAGTTCCTGGGCAAATCTTGCAGGGTGGAAGTCTCCCCGACTTCAATAATTGCCCTCTCTTGAGGCATCTCAGCAGCAGCCTCAACACCCTCCTGCCGGGCCAGCTCCTGTATCATCTCCACGATATAGGAGGAAGTCGCAGCCTCGCTGTCCACGGCCAGCCCTGCAGCATAAAGTTAAAGGGAGGACGTCAGAGAACCTTTTTCCTAGTTAAAAAGGGCAACTGGGTCAAAAAGACAAAGAGAGTACCTTCAGCAGGAGCAGTTGCCGCTAGTGGCGACGCCGTCACCGAATCACACCCATATATTTCCTCCTCCGTGATATGTGAGAATTTACTCAGATCTGGAGGAGCGGGTTCATCGCCAAAATCGACCTCATCACCTGAAGAATATTCATCCTCCTCAGACGATGAAGACGACAACGTAACACAAGAGGCCTCGGCAGCCGAAGCCTTGCCACCAAGTACCCCAGTAGTAGGACTGGGGTCAGCTACCCTCGAGCTGGGCATCAGTATAGCAGGAGATCCAGGCTGTTGCGCTTCATCCCTCCTCTCTTGAGTCAAAGAAGACCCTGGTTGAGTTGAGACCCCTGGAATCTCAACATCATCCCTGCTCATCAGATCAGCCTCAAGTTGCTCAGCCTCATCGGTTGCAGTGGGATCATCAGCAAGCTCCCCTTCTTCTAAAATCGCGGGACCTCTGCTGCATAGTCCACGAGGGCGAACAAGGGGGGTTTCGTCTTCCTCCTCCTCTTCCTCCCTCTGCTCCTCAACACCAGAAGGGACGGCCTCAGGCATTGAAGTTTCAGCCCCTGAGTCTTTCCTGGCCTTCTTCGGGGCCGGCTCAGCCTGGAGAGTAGCGCCATAGGACGTTTAGGCACCGCCTGTCGACGCCTTCTAGCAGGCTGCTCCCTAGGTGCTGCTGCTCTCGATTCCACCCGCGTCTCCCCTCTGGCTTCCCTCTTAGCCACCTGGTATTCATCGATACCCCGCATGCGCTTGTTGGATGCCAATTTCTCCTCATAGGACGCATTAATGCTCTTGATGCATGAACGCTCCATTGAGTAGCCAGGTATCTTACTAGCCTGGAAGTACCAAGTACAAAAACCAAGGCTTGCATAATAGTTTGGCGTCTTGTGAGGCAAGCTATAAAAAGCTTTTGTCCCCCAGCCACGCTGTAATACCAGGCCCGAGCACCTTCAAACAAATTTCCACTGAAGGCGAGTTGGGCGTTAGGTTGCCGACATATAGTTGGTCATAGCCGAACTGTCGGGCAAAACGATTCGGCATAAGGCTCGATCGTGCACGAATTCCCTTGCCGAAAGGGCAGATACCCGGCCGGATATTGATGAGCCACCAGAAGACTCCCGATGGCAGCCTCGTGAAGTCGTTCGGACCCACAATGTCGGCAAATTTATCCCCATAAGCAGCATCTGTAATATCGGGGAAGCAACGGTTGAGATGGTAATTTGAAGCGTTCAGAATACATTTCCGAACGTAGAACATATAGTTGTTGGACCAGCTCGAGCTCTCCAGCCGCTGCACAAAAGGGACAAACCCCTCGGATCGGGACACTGGCGTCATCAGTGAGGGGCAGTGCATAACGTACCAAGGCATTAGGTACGTGTAGGGAAGCTTGACCGAGGGTTAGGGGTCTTTACTCTCGGCCTCCCCTCCGAGTCAACCTCCGGTCTACCGTGGGAGTCGACGATGGCCTCTGAAAACACCTAGAGGGGGGGTGAATAGGTGTAAGTGCTAATCTAGAAACTAAGTGCACTAAATGCGGAAGCTTAAAAAACTATTTGGAACACACTTAATACAACCAATAAGTGTAGCCGAATTCCCCGTGAAGGGCTCTGGACTAACTCCTCTTGATTCCCCTAAATAAGAGTTGAGGTGCTATATGAAGCTTTTGAGGTTAAGTATAAGTGAGGCACACACACAAGCAAGCCAAGCATATAGAGATGTACAATATGAAATAATGCAAGGCACAAATGCAAGCAATAAGATATGAATGAATGAATGATGCTTTGCACAAATAATAGAGAGAGAGAGTTAAGAGATAATGGATCAAACGCAAACACAAAGATATGTTCCGAGGTTCGAGCCCCTAGCTCTATGTCCCCGCCTTCACCGAGAAGGATTTCTAATCCACTATAGGAGTACCGAACTCCTCTCTCAACCTTACAATGCCACCGAGGCAATACAACCACAATCCACCTCTACCGAAGAGGGATAAGGCCCGTAGCCAACAAACCAACTCCACCTCACACTTGAGGGAGCAAACACAAATCGCAACCTCTACCGAAGAGGGAGCAAACCAATACCACTCCGATCAACCTCTACCAAAGAGGGATACACAAAGCAAGGAGGGTTTACAACTTAGAGGTTTCCACAACCTCAAACAATCTCTCTTTTCTTTTTTCACAAAACAAGATCCTAATAGAATAGGATAGAAGATAGCTCAAGTGTGAAAACTAGGTGTTTGAAAACAGAAACTCAAAGAAAAATACTTGGGAAAACTCTTGTAAAAGATAGAAAATGAAAGCCAAGACAAATCTCCCAAAATACTCTTTTCTTTAATTTTTCCAAAAACCTAAAACAAATAAGATTGGAAGTTTAAAGCTCAAAAACACTTTTGAAAACTTATTTTTAACACTAGGGAACAACAATTTTTCTCTTGTAAAAACCTTAGCCAAAATACCAAAGAAATGGGGTTTATATAGGCCAAAACAGAAACTAGCCGTTAGGCTGATCTGGCAGCCTGACAGGCTAGCGGTCGGCCGGCCCGGCCGACCGCTAACGGTCAGAAATATGACCGTTGGGCAATCCGGTCGGCCGTGCGGCCGACCGTCCCTGTGTCTGCCAAACGTGCACAAGCCTGTGCACGTCGGTCGACCGCAAGGGTCGACCGGCCTTTGGTGCAGTCAACCCGTGCGGTCGGCCGACCTGGCCTGTCAACCACTGTTCTGGGACAGAAACACATGTAAAAAATATTTCTAAAAATCTTTTAAGTCTTTGTAAAAATACTCAAAAATATTTTTAACATTTTGCATTGATATATAAACATGTGATAAAAATTTCAACTCAAATATCAAGCAATTCAAACTATTTTTGTGTCTTATTATTTTTACCAAAAACCAAAACATGTATTTTATCAAACTTTGATTTTTCAATACATGAATAGGAAAGTCAAAATAAGTTTGTATAAGTCATGTAAGCATGTATGTATATTGAACACATCTAATATACATAAAAAACAAAGTAAACTTGTTTTGATCAACTATTCATGAAAACAAATCCAAATCATGAAACGTGTGTGTATTGTGCACTTGAGCATATCAACTATTCTAAGCTTTACACATGGATCTAAAACACACTAAACTATGGATACCTAAGTCTTCTTGATGAACTTCATCTTCAAGTCGACTCGGTCCAAACACCGTGATCCAACGAGCATGGCTATGTATCATCTTGACGCTCGGGCTCGGGAATCACCATGTGAAGGCTTCCAAACTCCTCTTTTTGAAGCAATCACCAACTAATATCTTGTTACATGATCTGAAACTAAAATCACAAGATTATTAGTAAACATAACTACATGAGTTAATCATCATCAAAACTAGGGTGGAAGGCCTTCGGGCCAACAATCTCCCCTTTTTGATGATGACAAAACTCATGGAGTTATATATGCATGGATTAAAGTTAAGCTTCAAAGAAGCTCCCCTTAACTCATGCATAAACAAATAAATAATAAATATGCAATGAATGACAATGCATAATCATGCATAAACAATAAAAGGCTCTAGATATCAATGAAATGTTCAAAAACAAAACATGCTCTAGATACCAATTAAAATTAAACTAAATTAAACTTAATATATACAAAAATAAATATGCATATATAAAACACAAAATCTTTCTCCCCCTTTTTGTCATCATCAATAAAGGGGTAAAAACCAAACAAAACAAAATCTTCTCCATTTTTAATACAAAGAAACAATCATCAATGAAGGGGTAAAATAAAAACTAAATCAATAATTTTTCTCCCCCTTTTTGTCTAAAACAAAAACAAAACCAAATAGGGGTGACAATCAATTAAGGTACCAATTGAAAATATGTCAAAGTAGCATTTTGATACCAATTGAAAGTAAACATAGATCAATAAATAAATGGTATATGCTATATACATTCATGAAGAGGAAGATGTGAAGCTTCCCTACATAGATACATTACATGAAAGAGGGATGACAAGCCCTAATTCACATAACATACACTATGTAATGCATAAGAGGAGATGTGAAGCTCCCCCTACACACGTGTACCACATAAAGAAAAGATTGTCAAGCTCTTCAATACAAGATACACTCATCATGAATCTATATGTAGAAGAGATGTTAAGCTCTCCTTGCATATAGGCAATACAGATCAAAACTTTTGAATTTTTCTTTAAACAAAATTTTGAGATACCAAATTTAAACTTTTTATTTTCTATCATAAAGCAAGGGAGTGGAAATACAAATACCAATTGAAATATGAAAATCGAATTTCTCCCCCTTTATGAAATACCAACAAAACACATGCATAAGCTTGAAATAAGATACTAATTGAAAATTGAATCAATTGAAACAAAGTTGAAGCTCAAGCTTAGCATAAACAAAAATATATATGTATGAAAAATTTAATACCAATCGAAATTGATACTATTGGAATGAAAAAGCATACATACATACAAACATATATGAGTATACAAGAAAGGTCAAAATTGATACCAATTGAAAGAATCCAATGATACCAATTGAAACAACAATAATGATCAAGGTATAACTCATATAACCTATCCTCCCAATCATGTTCAAGTTTAAAATGATTTTCAATAAAGGCATACATGAGCATGATCGCCCATCCATCCGCACGTGAAGGTAGGGGTTTTCAAAAAAATAGATTTGAAAATATAGTATGTTTGAAAAACTCTACCATATGAAGAATATCGCAACTAGTTATATGAAAAATTGTAAACTAGTACGAAATCCTTCAAGCAAGGAATAAAACAAATTATTTTTCATGAAACATGAAATCCACATGATAATCAACACTCTAAGCCAATTAAGCATAAATATGACTCATGAAAACAAACACATGAGTAAACAATAAATGTGAGTGTACAAATAAGATGTGAAGATCATAATCATGAAAGATATTCAATTAAGCTCAATTAATTCCTTGAAACATGAAAAACATGAAATTCATCAAAACTATTTAATCTTCAAGGTATATGTATGTCCTATACAAACTAAGGTATACATACATATCCAAACACAACGAGTCCACAAAGATATATGCATTAAGGCACGTGGCTCAAAAGGATGTATATGTATAATAAAAGTTTAGATAAAATGGACGTATACATGAAGTTAAATACATGGAAACATGAAACTAAATTTTCATTAAAACAAATTTCATTTCAAGGTATATGTATGATTTGTCAACACAAAAAGTATACATACATATCCCTAAACACAATTGAGTCCATATGTATAGATTTGCATGAAAAGCAAATGACTCAAGGGGTATACATGTATATCTTAAAGTTTGGCAAAATAAACATATACATGAAATGAAAACTCATAAAACAAATCCAAAAATAGGAATACAAGTTTAAAATGCATGGATCATCAAAACTAGACTATACTAGCACATCTAATGGGTTCAAATAAGCATTCAAGCACAAACATATATAGATTTATTTGTGGCCCACTATATGTACAAGTATATACCTAGTCTTAATGAAAACTAACATTTAAACATATATTCAAAGCATGAAGCATAAAAACAAGACAAAAATCATCATGATAAACAAAAACATGATTATTATGTAAATCCACATGTTATTAGAGTTATGATGTACATGATAGCTAAACATATACGAGAACACAAAATAATAGTCCATTTTAAACATGGGTGTCTCAAAGGCTATACATGCATGTCAATGGTCTAATAATCATGGCATTTTCATAATAATCTCAAAACAATAAAACATGCTATAAATGATAAACACGGAAAGCATGCAAACATAAATAAGGAGTTAGGAATCGTTACCAAAACCTAGAAGGCAACTTTTCTTGTCTCCAAAATATGGTGGTCCTCTCCACCAAACTTTCCTTGAAAGTGATGCATCCAAATGATCTCCATGAAGCTCGGAACGCATCCACTCCAAGGTACCGCTAATCTCACGTCATGTGAGAGCCCACACCTACATCAAACATAAGAGGGGTGGTCTTTGGTACCCACAACTTTTTGGGTCCATGGGGGTTAGTACCTTCTCTAACCCAAACAAAGTTATTTGTTAAATTTGAAACATGTATTCTATCATAGCAAAATTTAGAAAGGTGGCCCTTACGTCCACAATGTGTACAAGTATACACATGAGCATACATGTGATGAGTGTGTCCGTGAGGAGCATGTGTATGCCGTGGAGGTGTGCATGAATAGATGGAACTTGTTTCTTTCGAAACAAAGATTCCAATCGTGTATGCCCAACAACACATTGGCTCAAAGTGGAGCCCAAACAATCAACACTCTTCTTTAACAAACAAATATCATCATTAATTCTAGAAGAAGAGGTACATGCAATAGGTAGACTAGAATGAAGAAGCTACACTAGCATGGCAAACATGTGCATCCATATTATTTTTCAAAACATTTTTTCTTTAAACACACATCTAAATCATTTGAAATAGAATTATTTTATTTTTCAAAGCAACATTCTCCTTTAAAACAAAATCAATTTTTGAAGACAAGTTTTCATTTTTCTTTAAAATAACATGCAATCATTTTTAGATTTAAAAATTCATTTTCTTTTAGTGCAAGGTCTAATTGAGATCTCAATGAATCCTTTCATTAGAAATCTCCACCTTCTCTTGCAAAACCATATTAAGTCTAGAAAACAAATCTTTATTATCATTGTTTGAGGCCTAGACTTTTCTTTTTCAAAACATTATATTTTTCAATTAATTTTTCACAAACTATAGATAGTTCTTCATTTAAAGCATGGGGATCAACAAAATCATTACATGAAGAACTAGCATCATCATTATCTAGTTGAGATTCCGATTGTACCTCAGGGAGTCATTCCCTTGGACCATGTGGCATAGAGACTCGGATTCTCCACTAGATTCCTCCTCTAGTTGAATTGGCACTTGAAGCTTGGAGGTGGTGGTTGTGGTTGTCAACATATTCCACACTGCAAATGCGGAATCAAATTAGAAGCAAGCAAAAGATATTCTTTATTTAATGTGCTTCTAATGGCCTCAAGGGCTTGTGCATTGGCCCCTACATGCTTGCTATCACTAAGGAAGGATTCCTTGGTAATGGCAAGGTGAACCTTATAACCTAGGGTTTGTAGGTAAATGGCCATCCTAGTCTTCCAAACAACAATGTTGGAAGGGTCAAAACTAGGTGGGGTCATGAAGTCCATGGGTCCAAACTATATGTGTGCAAACAAGCAAATGCAAATGATAGATTAGCAAACAAGGGATCTCACTCCTAGGATGTTAAGCCTAAAGTATCAGGAGCGTAGGCTCTGATACCAATTGAAAACACCTAGAGGGGGGGGGGAATAGGTGTAAGTGCTAATCTAGAAACAAAGTGCACTAAATGCGGAAGCTTAAAAAACTATTTGCAACACACTTAATACAACCAACAAGTGTAGCCGAATTCCCCGTGAAGGGCTCTGGACTAACTCCTCTTGATTCCCCTAGATAAGAGTTGAGGTGCTATATAAAGCTCTTGTGGTTAAGTATAAGTGAGGCACACACAAGCAAGCCAAGCATATAGAGATGTACAATATGAAATAATGGAAGGCACAAATGCAAGCAATAAGATATGAATGAATGAATGATGCTTTGCACAAATAATAGAGAGAGAGTTAAGAGACAATGGATCAAACACAAACACAAAGATATGTTCCGAGGTTCGAGCCCCTAGCTCTACGTCCCCGCCTTCACCGAGAAGGATTTCTAATCACTATAGGAGTACCGAACTCCTCTCTCAACCTTACAATGCCACCGAGGCAATACAACCACAATCCACCTCTACCGAAGAGGGATAAGGCCCGTAGCCAACAAACCAACTCCACCTCACACTTGAGGGAGCAAACACAAATAGGTGTAAGTTGATATGCTCAAGTGTGGAAAACTAAAGTTTTGAAAACAAAACTCAAAGAAATACTTGGGAAAACTCTTGGTAAAAGATATAAATGAAGAACAAACCAAATCTCCCAAAATTCTATTTTCTTTGATTTTTCAAAACTCTAAAACAAACAAGGATGAAATCTTTTGAGCTCTAAAATACTTTGAAAACTTCTTTTACTCTGGAGAAACTAGGAATTTTTCTTGTTAAAACCTTAGCCCAAAATACCAAAGAAATGGGGTTTATATAGGCCAAAACAGAAACTAGCCGTTAGGCTGATCTGGCAGCCTGACAGGCTAGCGGTCGCCGGCCTGGCCGACCGCCAACGGTCAGAAATATGACCGTTGGGCAATCCGGTCGGCCGTGCGGCCGACGCCCAGATACAGAGAGCAAAGCTCTCTGGTCCGGTCGGCCGCCCGGCCGACCGTCCCTGTGTCTGCCAAACGTGCACAAGCCTGTGCACGTCGGTCGACCGCAAGGGTCGACTGGCCTTTGGTGCGGTCGACCCGTGCGGTCGGCCGACCTGGCCTGTCAGCCACTGTTCTGGGACAAAAACACATGTAAAAAAATATTTCTAAAAATCTTTTAAGTCTTTGTAAAAATACCCAAAATAGTTTTAACATTTTGCATTGATATATAACATGTGATAAAAATTTCAACTCAATATCAAGCAATTCAAACTATTTTTGTGTCTTATTATTTTTACCAAAAACCAAAACATGTATTTTATCAAACTTTGATTTTTCAATACATGAATAGGAAAGTCAAAATAAGTTTGTATAAGTCATGTAAGCATGTATGTATATTGAACACATCTAATATACATAAAAACAAAGTAAACTTATTTTGATCAACTATTCATGAAAACCAAATCCAAATCATGAAACGTGTGTGTATTGTGCACTTGAGCATATCAACTATTCTAAGCTTTACACATGGATCTAAAACACACTAAACTATGGATACCTAAGTCTTCTTGATGATCTTCATCTTCAAGTCACTCGGTCCAAACACCGTGATCCAACGAGCATGGCTATGTATCATCTTGA
This sequence comes from Agave tequilana, assembly GCA_038442645.1. Lineage (NCBI taxonomy): Eukaryota > Viridiplantae > Streptophyta > Magnoliopsida > Asparagales > Asparagaceae > Agave > Agave tequilana. The sequence goes on along the minus strand of JAVJIF010029775.1, from coordinate 268 downwards.
CGCTCGGGCTCGGGAATCACCATGTGAAGGCTTCCAAACTCCTCTTTTTGAAGCAATCACCAACTAATATCTTGTTACATGATCTGAAACTAAAATCACAAGATTATTAGTAAACATAACTACATGAGTTAATCATCATCAAAACTAGGGTGGAAGGCCTTCGGGCCAATAGCCTCCACTTTGCACAGGCTCTGAGTCAGGGCCCGCAATCCGCTTTGGATTCCACCACCATTGCTGGAAGGAGAGCGATGGACCTACTGTAGGCCAA